>OY720455.1:33102758-33575258 GCA_963082715.1 Harpalus rubripes | reverse complement strand
TCCGGAATTTAACAAATGATCCTTATTAAGTAACTTATTATTTACTAAAATATTTCTGAGAATGTAATTATTGTAAAAACCTGGTATGATGTTACATTTTCTCCATTTATTAGCAATACTAGAACTCAGACCCTTAACATAGTTTAATTTCTTATGAATAAATTTTGACTTATAGTAAGTAATAAATTCTCCATTTTCAGACATAGTTATTAAAGAAATTCCCTAATCCCATCCCACACTAATAGTTTTTGAACCTTCTATATATACTTTGAAAATCTGTTTTGTAAATCAGTTCATACCTCCTGATGATGGCGTAACTTTCGAAATAACGTAATAAAGGAATTTTGTTAAAATTTGTGAAACAAAACATAAAGTATAAGAACTTAAATTAATAGACATTGAGAGTGCTGGGTGGTATACATCTATACGGACTAGAGTAAAATCAGCTTTACATACAGTTATTTTGTTATTTAAATTTGATAAAACCAAGTCCAGTTTATTGTTAAATATATTATTTATAGAATTATACTGTTTAAGATCCAATACATTACACATTTGTTGAAGCGTAGAGGACTTTGCGCAGGTAGTAAAAGAGATACAAAAGTTGGGTGTATTGAAATCGCCAATTAATAAAACAGATTCCTTAATAAACAATAACTCTAGCATATCTGTATAATTAATGAAATCAGTTATTTTCATGTCTGGAGGTATATACAATGCACAGACTATGCAAGTATTGTTACCCATTTTACATTTGCAAGCAGTAATATCTATTAAAGGATTCAAAGATCTTAAAGATGAAACATTAAAGAGCGTGTACGATCTGTGACTAGCCAGAGCTATGAGAACACCACAACCAATAGCACGTCCTACAAGGCATATATATATATATATATATATATATATATATATATATATATATATATATATATATAAAGAGTTGAATAGATTTTGGATAAAATTGGACAACCGGAAGTGATACTTTACTTAAAGTCCATTACAGTTTTTAATGAAAAATTAAATTAAAATATAATCCAAAACTTTTCAATTTTAGTATTTAAGATTTTCATAGCAAGTGGAATAACATATTAGATTTTGGCTAAAATAAAAAAAAAATAAAATATATTGATACAATCCAAAACTTTTCAAATTTGTTATTTATGACTTTTATTTTAATGAGAACGACATATTAGATTTTTTTAAATTGATAAACCGGAAGTAGTACTTTACAGAAAGCTATAAATAGATTTTCTTGAAAAATATATTGAAACATGATCCAAAACTTATCAAATTTGGTATTTAAAACTCGATTTTAACTATATTTATATGATAAACCGGAAGTAGTACTTAATTTTGAGCTATTAACAGATTTTCGGAGAAAAAGAATAAAATATAATCCAAAATTTCGTATTACAGACTTTTCTATTTATTGGAACGAGAAATTAGATTTTGTTTAAACATGGAATTGACGGGAGGTTATGTGCTGGCCACATCAGACTTTATTCGTTTACTTTGAGAGTAAAATTTAATAATTTTTTTATATCATCGTGGGATAAGTCATACCATAACGCATTGATTTTAGTTATGTAATGGCCTTGTTAGCCCAATGAGTGCGATAATAAATTTATAGTGTGGTAATGGTTTTCATTAAAGAACTCAATGGGATAACAAGGCTATTACATAATTAAAATCAGTGCGACATGGTATACTATGATACATAAAATAGTGTACGATATTCGAGGGATATCACATCATTAACGCATTATGTAATTTCCTTAATTCACCCTGCGGGCTCTTATGGTAATTCACTATACGTACGTTAATAATGTGTAGGTCCCACTCAAATTGTAAATAACTATTATGCAACCGGGCCTAAGAATCTTAAAATTAATTCAATAAAATTAGATACCCTTGATTGTTTCACAGATTTATTTATTGATTGAGGGCCGTTTCATCATTGAGACATCCAGACTGATGCAATATTTCAACAAACCTATCTTGTCATTTTAGTGATTGACAATGTAGAAAATAAGAACAGTAATTTTTATATAGAGCTCAGATTCATAATAGTTCGACCGGTTTACATTTTTAACAAATTATAAAACACACAAATGGAGAGAAATTTCTACAAATTTCGTTTGACTACTGTAAATATAGACTTAAAACGTAAAAAATTAGGACCAAATGACGGGCGATAATAGTTAAATTGGCATTTCAAGGGTTATCTTCAAGTTTAGATTTATCTTTAATCAAAATTATTTAATTTGAGACAATAAAAAACGTAAAAGTTCAGTGAGTACAATAAAACTTACCTTGAAGACATATGGGACGATACTCTAACGCCTAACAGAAGAATTTGCAGGCCTTATGGATACAGTTCCTAATAGAATTCAAGCTCATATTACTAATAAAGGCGATGTAAATCAGTATTAAATGGCAGAATACTAGAACAACTGTAATGTCCACTAGTCAACAGTCCCTGTTTGGGTGCCATTTTGTAATTTCCGAAAGTGCCTGTCAACTTTACTTGACGTGCTGTGTAGTTCTTCTTGCTGTCAAGACGGGTTTCTCGGGCGCCAATCGATAATTCGATAACACAGCACAGAAGAGGTGGTAAATTTGGTGAAGGACGCTATTATAGCGTCGCTGAAAAGAGTGGCTTGAACGCCAAAAGAACTCGGGTAGCTTAGTGGAGACAGAGTTTGTTTGTTGACAATAAAATCAAATGTAATGAAGTTAATATTTTATTAAAATATATTAAAAAAGATAATAATAACAAAACAAATGAAAGTAGCAATCGTTAGCATACAATCGGCTAATACAAATGAGCCAGCGGTACTTCCACGATTCGTTCATTAAAAGAAACGATCAACAATGAACGAAGAACAATGAGACACGCCAAAGTTGAAAAAAACAAAACGGTAAGAGTGGTGGAAACTTGTACTAAATTGCAGACTTCTTGCCACTTCGCTAGTAATAAAATAACTGGTATTCATTTACGTATGTTCCCTTTAATTTAGTGAAAACAAGCTTTCCCGTAGCTTCAGCACATTTTGATGAAATTTATCTCGAAAAATCAAAAATATCACCTGAAGAATATGCAACGTTCATTATTAAGTAAAACAAACAAAACAACACAAATGTCACAAATTTAAAGATGATGTGATCTAATTTAATTTGACATTGACGTATTTTGAATTGATTTGAAAATATTTAAAACACGTAGACTGTACAAAATATAATGCTGTACGTCATTCGGCCGTGAAGTAATATTACGGTACTCATTTCAAAATTTCTGACTCGGCTCCTTCGTCGTCTCGTCTATAAACGTCTCATTCGTACCGCAGTAACTCGCTTCCCAGCGTTATAACGTAAATAACTAATTACATTTTGAAATTTGATTGACTATAAAAGTTACTCTGCAGGTGTTTTTTAAATGGGCTCCATTCAGATCTGGGCAAATTACTTTTTAATAGAGATTGATGATTTAACTACTGTTGATATTAATTTAAAAATCACCCCTCACATTATTATTTTTTTACTACATTGGTTAATAAAAAATTATTCAAAAATAAAAGTAATTAGAGTAATAAAGCAATTGTGTAAAAAGGAATAATGTCGACACGGATAGCGTAGTCAATGATTCCTGATTCGAATCTCAGGCAGGGATGTAGACAGTGTCTTTAATAATTTCATTGACACCAGTGAACCAATCCAAAGGTAAATCATATGATGAATCAACTTATTGGCTGGTAGCACGAGCGTAATCCTAAACCCTGTGCCATCTAGAACCATCTCAACGACTTAGCACATATTTCTGCGTTGTTGCCAATAATATACTCATTGATCCGAAAATGTACTGACAGCCATATTCAATTAATTTGGCTTAAATATTTTAAACTGTTTATCCTACAAAAAAATCAAGAAACAAATCATATTAAACAATTTTAAATAATGCCGTCACATTTACTGAATAACCATGAAGCATGTGATTATTTAGGTGTATATATATATATATATATATATATATATATATATATATATATATATATATATATATATATATATATATATGTTTTAGGCCCGGGTGCTAGAAACACAGCGGTTACTTTGTATTACTTAACTGCCTGGTACCTGCTAACATGTTGGTACATTTTTACGGCGTGCTAGAAAGAATGAGAAACAATGTTTTAATTAATTAATTAATAATACTTTATTTCCAGCGATATAATTAATACATATGGAAAAATGTTAAAAATATAAATTTAGGATGAGAATAGGAAGGACGTACGATATACAGTAATTTTCCTTGGTCATTTGTATTGAAAAATTCTTCTAAATTGTAAAAAGATTTTCTATTCAATATTTTTTTAATTTTGTATTAAATGTATTATAGTTTTGCAATGTTGTTAAAGATGCAGGGAGATTGTTAAAGATCTTTTTACCAAGTATATTAGGTGCTTTCATATTTGTGGTATATTTAGTGTAAGGAATTCTGAAATTATTTTTCTGTCTTGTGTTAAATTTATGAATGTCACTGTTTAAGGTGAAGGTAGTTTTATTGCTATATATGTATTTGCATATTTCAAATATAAAAAGAGATGTCAAAGTTAATATTTTGTGTTTTGCAAATAAATCTCTACAAGAGCAAGTGAAAGGAATACCAAAAATATTTCTAACTGCGCGTTTTTGTGCTATGAATACTTGTTTACCAGGGGGTGAGGAGCCCCAGATATATATGCCATATCTCAAATGGGATTCTACTGATGCGTGATAAAACATTAATAAGTGGAGGGCCCAAGGAAGTTACGAAGATTGCGAATCTGATAACATGCTCGATTCACAGCTGTAATGACATTTTCACAGTGGGGACGCCAACACATTGTCTCGTCAATACACATGCCTAGAATCTTAGTTTCTTTAGATTTTTCAAGATGGTTATCATTCAAATTTATATTTAGATTATCATAATTCATACTATGGGAATTATGAAACTGTAAATATGTTGTTTTGTAAGAATTTAAATAAAGATAATTATCATTAAACCACTGTGATAATAATTGCATGCCAGTATCACATTTAAGTTGCAACTGAGTCTCATCATTGGCTGAAATGATGATAGAAGTGTCATCGGCATAGAGAGTTAAGGTTACCCCATCCATTTTGCAATACTCACTAATATCATTGATATATAAAATGAATAATACAGGAGCTAGCACGGACCCCTGTGGGGTTCCAATATTAATGTTAACAATATCAGAGTGAATATTGCTAAGTGTCTCATTGTCTTTATATCTTAGGGAAACGAATTGTTGTCTATTACTTAAATAACCTTTAATCCAATGAAGAGGTACACCTCTTATACCATAAGCTTCTAACTTATTCAGAAGTCTGCTGTGATTTAAACAATCAAAAGCTTTTGTTGTATCACAAAAAACTCCTATGGGATTTTCCCCTTGTTCAAGATGCGACACTATTCTATCATATGTAAAATGTATTGCATCTAATGTAGATAAATTGGATCTGAAACCAAATTGATTTGGGATCAAGGTATGATTAGTTTTTAAAAAGTCATTAAGTTTGGTTAAAAAAGAATATTCAAAATTTTTTGAAAATATTGAGGCTACTGCAATAGGTCTAAAATTATTTAAATTTTCTTTATCATTCTTTTTATGTACCGGAATTATCTTACTTAATTTAAGTGATTCAGGAAAAACACCAGTATTAAATGATAAATTTATTAGGTACGATAAAGGTTCAGCTATAAAATCACATGCTAATTTTATTATAGAACTAGGTACTTCATCTGGACCTGCGGACTTTTTGTTTTTTAGTTTATTGTGGATTATACTGATTATTTCCGATTCACATATTGGAGAGAGAAACAAGCTATTATTATTAAATGATATGTTTAAATCACTATTATTGGACTTTGGAATAAGTTTTAGGGTATCCATAGGTGCATTCTTAAAGTGGACGTTGAAACAATTTGCTATCTGTATGGGGTTTTCTACGCATTCATTTTGTGTATTGATTTTAGTAATATAAGTGTCTTGTTCAAATTTATTTTTATTGATAAATTGCCACGTACTCCTTGTAGGATTATCTGAACAATTTATTTTGTTATGAACAAATTTTCGTTTTGTATTTGTTATCAGATTTGCATGTTTACGTTTAGCTTCAATGTAGAAAGGCTTAAGAATTGTATAGCTTTTCTGTAAGAGAAATAATGATTTTAAATTTGCACTGGAGATTTTTATTTCATCATTTACCCAGTGCTGGGAGTTTTTTAGATTGGAGTATTTTTTTATTGGAAAAGATGCATTGAATATAGTTAAAAATGTGTTGTAAAATGTATCAAACGCAAGATTAGGGTCTAGTTCATTATAAACTGGTTCCCAGGATTCCTTACATAGCATGGGAATAAAGTTGTTTTTATTAATTTGGCAGAAAGATCTTTTCATCGAACTTACCTGCTTAATTTTTCGAGGCAAAAATAATTTTGTTTCACATAAAATTGTTCTATGATAAGAGATAAAATTACTGATAACTTCATAGTTAGGAGTAGGTATATTTGTGAAGATCTGGTCTAAACACCGGCGTCCTCTCGTGGGTTTATCGACCATGGCCTTTAAATTGTAGGAAATTAGACGAGACTGTATCACCGTAAATCCTTCTCTATCCTCAGTTGGATCCAGATTCAGATCTCCTACAAGTGTAATGTTTACATTAGGTTTAAAAATTAATTCTAAAACTAAATTAAGATTATTATAAAAATTATCAAGATTTCCTTTTGGAGATCTATAAAAGGTTAGTAAAATAGAGTTGGAGGAGTCGCCATATGTGGTCCAAGAGAGACCACAGATTTCAAAATCTTTTTCTATGCAAAATTTTTCAAGACTTAAAGGTACAATATTAATACTATTGAGACACCAAATGCCGACGCCTCCACATTTAAATTTATTTTTGCAATAACTAGTTGCAAGTTTAAAATTATCAAAATAAAAATAAAAACTCTCTACTGATAAAGTAGAACTGTGTGTTTCCGTTAGACAGATAAATTTAATGTTATGATTTAGTAAATATTCAGAGTATATAAAATTGACTTTTTTTACTGTCAATGCCTGGCAGTTCAGGACTAGGAGATCATAATTGTGTGATGTTTGGGAAGCACTATCATTGTTTGAGATGTAGCTGGGACAAGTGTCTGTTAGGCTGGAGGCTGACGATTCTGACGTCGGTGAAAAAATCGATTTATACGGGCGTTGGTCGGCCAGAGATCCGGGTCCATCGCATCTTGACGATTTTGTTCGTTAATTGTTACTTTGAATGACGAATAGTGCGAGTGTTTTGCATTTAGTTTAGAGACCACAACTTCGGGAATATTATTTTTAAGATAATTCGTTAAATCCTCCTCTGTTGTATCGGGATGAAGGTTATAAACATGTAAAAAGGCGAGTTTTGGTATGGCTCGCAGAGTAATATTAAATTCTTTATTTTTATTACCGATTATTAGTGCATTGCGTCTTCGTCTTCTTTTTATTTCGTTAAAAGTTTCACCGTCTGTTTGTCCAATTTTTGTGTGTGAATTATCGTTTGATTTTTGGTTATGATTTACAACATTTACTTGCGAACTTGTCAATAAGACTTGTTCAGTTAGGTCAGTATTAGCAGATGGCAGTAAGGAACTTCTTGCCGGCATATTTATTGTTAAGTTATTGCTTGTTGAGTCGTTAGATGGCGTATGAAGGCCTTTTACAGAAGTTTTATTTGAAATTTTGTTTTTATTTTTGTTGTGGTTGTTTGTCCTATTTAACAATTGGATAATAAATTCTTGGTCTTTAACGCGATTTTCTAATTGTATAATTAATTTATTTAAAAGCAATATTTGTTCATCAGTGGATGTTTCATTTTCACTTCTCGTTAAGCACATGGCACAATCACTTCTGGGGTTATCCCCAACGTCAAAAAAAGTTTCTTCAGTGTTGGGTTTTCTTTCTGAATAAAATTTAAACACTTCGTTATTAGTATGATTTTGAGGTACTATACCGCGCACTAGGATGTCTATTAATTCACCTTTTTTTTAGTTTATTTAGTTCACTAATATGAAGACTTTTGTCAGAGACCGCCATCTTGTCTCATTTATTGGTTGTTGCTTCGTAGCAGATCGGTATCAGATAGTAATGGCACAAGCCACTGAAATATAATGTGTTCTTCCACAATTCACTAGATGGCAACACTATCTAAATGTCAAATATGTCAAAAAATATAAATTTTTCAGGTTACACTAAAGCAAAAAATTCATATTTTTCGCTGTTCTCTGTTTATAAATATTAAATCATACTTGTTATTTTAAAGTATAATAGAAAACTAAAGAAAATAATTACACGTGTTTCGAGAGAAATCATTTAATAAATATAGTTTTAAGATACAGCCACGGCTGTTATTTTTTATAACAGTACAATTATTAAACATCATGTGCTCCTAAAAAAATTGCAGCAATATGAAATTGTCATTAAGAGCTCTCACCTGTCAATATGCCATAGAAAATATAATTTTCAGAAGATATTTTATGTTATTATGAAAAATACTGAACGTCACACGGCTGATATGCAAATAACTGACTCAGTTGATTGTTAAGTCGCGTCTGTTATTTGCTTTATATCAGCCTTTTGACGTTAATAACTATTTACTCATTTTGTTATTAGTACACTTTGAACAGTATACGATGGCCTCTAAGTATTACTGTATGATGTTCATATATTGCTCACTTGTATAATCCGCAATAATATTTTTAATATCTATTGCATAGATATAACTGCCATTGAAGCTAGGAGAATCAATTCTGGTAAAATAGGCTTAAAGTAGAACTGCCCTAGCTGTGTCTGTAATTTGTAATAAAACATCTACAGCACGATATCACTACTCTCAATGAAAAATTTGATGAAAAACTGGGAAATAAAAAACAGGCTACCCCGATTATAACATAAACTATTATTACTGATATTATGGAACGCGAAAAACGTGTATGTAATATCATGGTAATGCATTGAAACAACAAGAATTAATGGATAATATTAAGTTAGTAAAAGAACTTTTAGACGATTGTGAACTGAATATAGACTATTCAATTCTAACCTTAGCTCTATGCGCCTCGGTCGCATTTGTCGAGATTCTTCACCGTTTGTGTAGGTGTAATAATTTGTTAAGGTAACTCTAGTCCGTTCGCCGAAACTATAATATATATATATATATATATATATATATATATATATATATATATATATATATGAAAAATGACATCTGCAATTAAAATTTGATTACATATTTAGCCTTGATCATGAGTTTATAAGTTTTATATTGTTATATTAAAATAAAATAATTTTTTTTTTCCAGAAACTAACATGTGTCCATCATAAGTGTATTACGAACAGTCTCTCTGTCGAGAAACAAAGGCACATGTTTTGTTTCCCAAGAGTGGAAAACGTACGGCGCGAATGGATCCTACGGATGCGTCATCTCGATCTATTGCAATTCTCGTACCAGCAAATATTAGATTAAGAATTTCGTGATTGCCGACTTCATTTTACAGATAAGCTATTTCGGACACCGGGGAAAAAAATTGAATCATCATCAAATATTTGTGAACGTTTTTAGTTCTGCTAAGATTTTCTTTTATACTAAAATTGCTTTGAAGTTATGTGTTAAGTAATGCGTAACTGCCAAAATACGAAATATTTCTTTACGTAAGATTATTAAACATTGCTGTTTTCGTATTTCTATGAAGGTTTTATTTTTTTATTAAAACTGTTTCAAAAATAACTAATCATTTATTATTTTTTTAGTTGCTGCCTCAGAAATGATGAAGGGAGACGAACCGGGATTTGAAGATCTTGCTGATAATTTGCCTGATATCGAAGCGACCCCGACAACACGTAAACGTTCTGCTGGTGATGCTACTGCTTCTATTTCTGGTACACTTATTTTAAATAATTTTTGATATTATATTGCACTTAACTTACGGTTAAATATGAGTTTCGAAAGTTATTTTAAATTATTAACTAATATTTTTTTGTCTTTTCAGTTGCTGATCCAGAAACACCGAAGACTAGCATATCAGTTATTAAACTTCCTTCCGATAATACTGGATTGCACCGGTGACACAGGAGAGATAAAAACCTTTTTGCTGCTTTTATAAGTTAAAATAATTCATGTTCTTTTAAGATCAAATTCTAAAACATCGATTTTTTTCCAAGTCATATTAATCTACATCAACTTGTCGTGAACAGAGTGGCGCAGTTAACACCGAAAAAACAGAAATTATATGTCTGCAGACTGCAAAAAACTTAAAACTAAGCCATAAACGGAGCAGGTTTTTATCTGAAAAGTGTAATCGCAGAAAAGTTGATGTCCTTTGATAATATCAAAAATATTTATTCTTTGCCACGATTATGGAAATGATAACTAAATCTGTATTATAATGATAATCTGTATCGAAATAAAAACAAAATATGCATCATAATGATAATCTGGTATCAAAATGAAAACTTATGATAATATCTCTCGTTTCGGCAAACAGACTATAGTGAAAAATGTAAGCCGGACGAAGTATTATGGGCCTAGCCTCGTACCTAACTGGTGTGAAGAGTACGTCATAGGTATCACTTTTGTGTATTTTCTTTTAATAAAACTATAAATCTAAAATTTAATAAATAAATATAAAAGTAACAAAACAAAATGGCTTTATCAAAGCGTACTAGCTTCACGTGCCAGCTGTTCTGGGTCCGAATTCTGGGTAGGGTATGTAAGTTTGTGTGCGTACCTTTTATCATATAATCTAGAATACAGTAAATAATATTGTTAAATATGAATGTAAATGAGGAAACAATTAAAATCGTGTGTATATATATATATATATATATATATATATATATATATATATATATATATATATATATATATATATATATAATCATAAAATTGAGACCTCGCCTCGTCTCGAAATATAGACGAAAATAAGGCTTATCTCGTCTCAAAAATTTAAGGTATTCGAGACGAGGTATCGCGGCTTCACTCCTGCGGTACAATATTTGAATTCGTCTACAAACCAAGCTTAAACAAGGTTAATTTTTATGCCTCTCTATACCTTGTTTATAGTCATATTCGGCAGATTAGAAATGGAGACAAGAAATAGACTCAATCTAAATCGATTCACTCTATAAACGAAGAAACGCAACTAAGCTTGTTTTGTCATTTAGTTTGAATGAAAAACGACAGGTTAGTGAAAAGTATATGGGAAATTGGCACGAGCAAAAATAAATACGTGGAAGAAAAGTTGGAACGAAGGAATTGCAGAAATGTTTAATAAAAGCAATTGCACATAAACAGGCGCAAATAATCATGCTAGGAAAAAAGCCCTGGAAAAAATTCTACAGTAGAAATTAATCAACTACACCTTCACATCTAACGACAAAAGAGATTCCAAAAGTAATATTTTTGTAAAAATTTAAATAATGTGTACATAATTTAATTTACTTCAATAAAAATTTACGAATGTATAACTTATTGACAACTATGTTAACCTTCTGTTTGATTCTTACTTGATTCGAAAAAATCAGATAGTTTTCGTGAGAGATGAAAGAAACTGGAAACATAATTGTATTGCCACAGAGTGTCGGTGCTTCATTTCCTATAACATTTAACTATAGTACGTATTTTTATTGTATTTTCCTGTACACTACGAGTATATTTAAGTGCTATTGTGTACTAAATCTTATGCTTCTAGGCTTACTGTGGGGTACGCTAAACAAATAGGACAATATGTAAGACCCTTACTTTCTTTTTCAAATTAGAACTTATGTTGTAATAGAACGTACAATATTATAATTAGCATTTAATAAATAGAAAAACTTGGCTAAATGAAGTTTCTATTTGAAATTAAATGAAAATATTGACAGTATTTTTTACCTTAAAAAACCACTTAACTACCTATACATTACCAAAATTTACATAAGTTTAATAACGTGTTTTTATAGTATTTTTAACTTGTTAATTTATATCTTACATGAACGATGAACTACATAAAATTACTCGGCTACGTTTACTTTAAGGTTTAAGATAACGATCTTTCGGGCTATTCCCTGCAGCTTGTGCTATATGCTACATCTCTTAAGAGGCGCAAGGAAAGATTGAATGGCTAAGCTGTAGTAACGATAGGTCGGGGTGTGACATCAGTGTTTCAGTTTTAGAACTGTACCTGGAGACTGATTCTGTACATTGCGTTACTCTTTGCGTGACAAATTACGTTAGCTTAAAGTATGACATCACTGTTCCTTTTCTAGTGAGTTTAATAGGGAATTTTAAGACTTAGGTTTTCACAGAAAGTTTAGCGTGGATCACGATTTAAAATGTACTGTTTATGCCACTTGTTATGTTTTTCATTATTCTTGAGGTTCTGATTGATACCTGCGTGTTTCCATTTAAAAATGAAAAGGTTTTGTGTTGACAATTAGCAATCAAATTTGTTGATTTTGTATGATTTTCTTTCTTTTCATTGAGTTTTGAAATAATGACTGATTAAAAACAAAATAAAATACATGTACTTACTGCTTAGTGTATATTAATATAATGTATATAACAATATAACCGAACTTCTTACAAACGTCAAACTGTCAGTGAAGATATAACAAGCTTTGTTTAGGAAGAGATAGATAGTGTAGTGCATGAGAAACAGTACCCACCGAGATAATGTTTTAAGGGTGCGGTCCGAATTATGCTATCATAGCTTACAGTGCTCAGACCGCTCACAGCTGGTCCGAATTTCGAATTGATTGAACGCGCTGACGACTGTGACAGCGTTAACGATTCGGAACGTTCGTAAGAGCTCTTGCTTCTTGCTTGCTATTTGGCAGCGTGTATATAAACTTCTGCACAATGTTTAAACAAGAAAAATAGTTTTGATGAAAACAGTTTCTATCCTTTGTGATAGCGATTATAGTTGTAACAGTTCAAAATTCACTTAATGACATTTTTGCTCTACATCCTTATTCCTATCTTCTGCGTACCTTTCCTTTATTTAAATATGGAATTCCCTCGTCGAATCTTTACTTTATTTTTTCAATCCCTTATATCTTTGTACTTTCCAATTGTTATCCTTTTTTCAGTTAGTGTTCTGTCAAATAAATCATCTCTGCAATTTCGTTTCTCTTTTATTGATTTTTTTTAGTGTTTCATTTTTTCGCACATTGTGTATCTATCATGTAAAATATGTTTCACTTCTATTTAGCAACTTACTTGTAGATTTTTTGACAATTTTGGCAGGTTTTATGCTGTTTCATTCATTAGGGGCGCGCGGTTTTGTTTTTAAGTGTATTTCTTCTTTATTCTTTTATTTCTTCTTTATACTATTTGCTTAGTTTTACTGTGGTGCTGTCTGTTTCTCGCGACAATTTCAGTTCCGTAAGACAGTTTCAGATCTCGGGGACTCTACTGTCCGTATAATTTAAGTTGGCGAAGCAAAAGAGTGCAATTCAGTTTACTATTCGTAAGTTGCGTTTTGTCAAACATTTACTTTTACTTTGATGCCGCACAGCTTCAGAAGTAAAATAGTGATTTATTGCCTTACACAAAGCAAAATCCACCCTAATCCACTCAGACTCGTGGTGCCAGGTACATTTCAACCCAAGAAGTTATATTCATACATGAGCGTAGGTGCATATTTTTTGTAATAGCAATAGAAATTTTATTTTTAATAATATATTTATTTTACATAAACATATGTACTACGTATTTGTAAGATAAGAAAAAGTAATTACAATCCAACAAATGTAAGTAACTGTAAATTTGGAAAACTCGTATTATAATGAAAAATAAAATCTACTTATGTAAAATTATGAGTTTTAGTTTGTTACCAAGAATATTTAGGAAAATTTTTTGGTTTTAGATAATGGTTTGATTCGTTTAATATGTATACTGTAGCCAGAAAGGATAATGAGAAATGTACTGTTTTAATGATATAAGTTCAACCTATTCATATTCTGCAAAAAAATTCTATAAATACCTGCTCTCTTTTAATGAATGTTTAGTGTTTAGTGATATTTTAATATTTACACGCACATAATATGAAAATGGCGAAATCGAACAAAGTTGTGAGAAGTGATGCAAGAGAAATTATTGCCGAAGTTATCGAGGCTTGTGGTTTAGAAGCAACAGATAACAAATTTAAATTTACATGCAATCAAACAAATAAGCGTGCAGCAATTTATACTGGTGTTTCTGAAAGGACAATTTCGAGAATAAGGAAAGAAAGTGAAAAAAGAAATTTGGTTAATTCATCCATATCATTATCAACTCTCGGAGCAAAAAGAAGATTAAGTATTTGCAAGAAAACAAGTGATTTTGATTTTGAAGTAATTAAAATAATTATTGATGATTTTTATTCACGAAACAAGTACCTACGCTTAGAAAATTGTTAAGTGAAATTAAAATAATAATTGATTTTCCATATAAAAGTCGAACTTCCTTGAGACTATTATTAAAATCGAAGGGGTTCGTTTGGCGGAAGTGTCAAAATAAGAGATAAATCCTTATGGAAAGACCACAAATTTTACAATGGCGTTGTAAATATTTGAGGCAACTTAAGTCATACAAAAATGAAAACAAATTAAAAAATAATTAACTATAATATGAATTATACATAAAATAATCCATTCCAATATGTGTACTACTAGTAATACGTTTTTTTTTATATAAATAAATCTATTTTTTGTAATATTCGTAATTTTATTGAACTTCATTTTTCTTTGATACGTCTATGGATTTTATAATTTTTCCTTTACCGCAGTAATAATGTGAATTACCTCCACTCGCCAAATTACACCGTACGGACAGTAGTTCCTTATGTGGCGCGGTGTGCACATATTTTTTTGAACCGTCGTAATTTGGCAATTGGTCGTTGTTCGACATTGAGTTCATTGTAGTTTTTTTTTTGCCTGCAGGTAAACAAGCAATAGTTTCAAAGTGGATTTTTAAAACAAAGAAAAAGGAGAAACGTACGAATTCAAAGCTACGTTGCTAGCTAAAGGCGTCCAGTATAAAGATAGTTTCGATATATCAGAACTGTATGCACCTGTAGCGAAATTAAGCACAATGAGAAAAATATTGTCGGTCGCAAATAATAAAGGTTTTATAATCCATTAAAATGGAGGTTAAAAATGCATTTCTGAATACAGACATCAAAGAAGAAGTATTTATGCAGAAACCAAGTGGTACAAAAAAGATGATGGACGAGTTTTACGATTAAATAAATCGCTGCACGGACTGAATAAATCGCTACGATATTGGAACGATAAATGTAATATGTTTTTAAACAACAGAATTTTAAATATTCGAAGGCAGACTATTGTTTGTACGCCAAATTTGATAGTGTTTCTCAACTTTATATTCTACTGTACGTTGACGATCTGTTGATCATCGGAAATATTTTGAATGAAATAGAGAAATTGAAATCAGCTCTGAAGCAGACATTTAAAATGAAAGATATGGGTAACGTTCGAAACTACCTTGGACTAAATGTACAATATAATAAAGTAATCCAAATAAATTAAACTGCCTACTTAAAAGATGTTTTGAAGAGATTTTAAATCCTTTTAGATCCCAAGATGAAGATTATAACTATTTCCTCTGAAGATAAAGAATTTGAGAAACGCTGTAGACAGTTCATTGGTAGCTTTATGTACGCGATGTTAGAATCTCCCCCAGACTTATGTGAGCATTTTGAGCAGATACTAAAGTTGACCAAATGAACATTTGTGGAAATCATTAAAAAGAGTTCCTCGGTATATTAAGGGTACAATCTATTATACATTGGTGTACCGAAAAAATGAGGATGAGGTCTTATTTAAAAAAAAAATTGGATCGTGATTGGGTCGGAGATGTAAATGTTTGAAAGTCAACGTCCGGATATCTCTTCAAGATCTTCAATAACACTGTTTCCTGGTCATCGCGCAGACAAGCAACCGTGGCTCTTACATCAACTGAGCCAGAATATGCGGCACTGATTCGTAGTTAATGAAGCTTGTTGGCTGAAGTCTACTTCAAGATTTGGATCTAGACTTCAAAGGTCCTATACCAATATTTGAAGATGACCAATCGTCGATTAGAGTTGCTAAGAACCCAGAAAACCATAAAAGGCTGAAGCATGTAGATGTAAGACTGAAGCCTGTAGGTGTTAAACATTACTTTATTCAAGACCTTAGACCAGGCATAGAGGGGAAACAAGGCATAATCACGCGCATATTTCCAAATCATCAGAGCGATGTTGAACCTTACTACAATGTCAGAATCAGCCGCAAAAGGCTACTCGACCAGTTAAATACTGCTATGTTACAGTCGGCTAAATCTATATAAAAACTTGATTATCCATAACTACGAATAAACTTGATTTTGTTTTATAAAACTAAAAATAACACATCTGGCCGACTATACTTTTGCAGCTGATTCTGACAGTGCAATAAAGTCGAAAATCGCTAGGATGATTTGGAAATTCATTTTTCGGCGAAATACATAGCATGCCCTGTATCCCCTCTATTCTATGTTTTATTTGTTCAAAAGACCAGTTAACTGATTATATAACTAAAGCTAGACTTGAGAGTTTTTGTTGTTGGCTTGCAAAATAATTGTAAGATTTAAATTTAAAGGATTTTTAAAATGTTAGTTTATTTTTTAATATTTCATTGAGTGGGGGTATTAAAATAACAGTGAAATGATTCAAGTAAGTGCAATTAAAAAAATACGTTGTTGATGAACACCTACCAATAGTCAATAAAGTGTTTTTTTTTTTCGTTGAATGGAGTTTTATTTGTAATAAGTGTTTGTTCTATTAATTTTATACGTAACTAAAGAATAGTTTTCATCATAACATAATACTAATTTCAATGGAAGTGTGAATTATGACACAAAAGCAAGAATAAATTATAACACCTAATTTTTAATAAATAGAGTAGCAACACAAAACATACACATATTTATTTTATCTCAATCGTGTTTTATTGAGATTAAAAAAGATATGACATTTTTATTATCTCAATGTTTTGATTATTGTAACTGATTTTTGTCATTGTTTAAAACCAACTATTTTTATTAATATGTTTCATTTTTAAAGGTAAAAGCATAGTCATCATAAAATAAAAAGCAAATTCGATAACCTCAAAAAAGGCACGAAAATGTAGTGGCGTGAATTGAGAAAATATGAAGAAAATACTAAAACTAAATAGCAGCGAACTTTTTGAAGGTTAATACAATATTTTACTTTTGACATATACATAATCAATCCGATGAAACTTATTTCATTCTTAATACGTACTTTCTCATAAAACATTGTTATTATTATTATTATTATTATTATTATTATTATTTAAATAGTAGAAATGGGCTTTAGGATCCAAGACAAATTTATTTAAACGAAGAAAGAATTGTGAAAAATTCATGGACCTCGCTGGGATTCGAACCCAGAGCCTCCCAATCTCTAGCCGGGCGCTCTACCAATTGAGCCACGAGTTCCCGTTGAAGTCTATGAGTCTTTCACAAGCCTTTTTACAAATCGTAACGAGTACACTCTCACAATTTGAGAGATAAATACTCAACGCTAACATTTGCGCAGTAAATATTATATTATTGTGAACTTTTTAAGCCCTCACGCACACGTAGAATAATTATTTGAGACCCAACCTAAATGTTTAAATAGTAGAAATGGGCTTTAGGATCCAGGACAAATTTATTTAAACGAAGAAAGAATTGTGAAAAATTCATGGACCTAGCTGGGATTCGAACCCAGAGCCTCCCAATCTCTAGCCGGGCGCTCTACCAATTGAGCCACGAGTTCCCGTTGAAGTCTATGAGTCTTTCACAAGCCTTTTTACAAGTCGTAACGAGTACACTCTCACAATTTGAGAGATAAATACTCAACGCTAACATTTGCGCAGTAAATATTATATTATTGTGAACTTTTTAAGCCGTCACGCACACGTAGAATAATTATTTGAGACCCAACCTAAATGTTTAAATAGTAGAAATGGGCTTTAGGATCCAGGACAAATTTATTTAAACGAAGAAAGAATTGTGAAAAATTCATGGACCTCGCTGGGATTCGAACCCAGAGCCTCCCAATCTCTAGCCGGGCGCTCTACCAATTGAGCCACGAGTTCCCGTTGAAGTCTGAGTCTTTCACAAGCCTTTTTACAAATCGTAACGAGTACACTCTCACAATTTGAGAGATAAATACTCAACGCTAACATTTGCGCAGTAAATATTATATTATTGTGAACTTTTTAAGCCCTCACGCACACGTAGAATAATTATTTGAGACCCAACCTAAATGTTTAAATAGTAGAAATGGGCTTTAGGATCCAGGACAAATTTATTTAAACGAAGAAAGAATTGTGAAAAATTCATGGACCTCGCTGGGATTCGAACCCAAAAAATTGCACAGTTTATAGTAGCAGATGTTGCCTTACTCAGATCTTCTCTAGTGCATACCTCTTTTTAGTTGGCGCACTTGAGCATGTGGGACATTGTTTGTTCTTGACCACAATGACATAACGTGGGTTCTGCTTGGTACCCCCAGTTGAACATGTTTACTGCATTTTCCTACTTAACTTCGTAGGCGATTTAACGATATCCAAATGAGCCATTTCTGATCATTACCTGGTGGTAGTTTCCCATTTGGAAGGATACTCATTGGTTTATCTTCTGGCTTCAATGTCTGATCCCACATTAAGCGTCTTGGTCTCTATCATTGGATGCACTGAAGAGAGAAAATTGTGTCTAGATTTTAGACGTGACCGTGGTGGTTTTTGGCCGAACATTGGGTGTCAAAGATCATGTAACTGTGGAGCGCTTTACCATACTGGCCGTTGACTGTCTATCTTTAGGTGGAGCTATGCCGCTAAGCAGGTATAATTGGTTAACTGGTGTTGGTTTTAAACAACCCGTAATTATACGGCAAGTTTCGTTTAACAGAGGATCCAGATGTTTAGCGTTAGCTAACCTATCCCAAACTGCAGCAGTATACTCGGCGCATAAATAGGACAGGCAAGAGCTGATGTTCTGAGGGTATGTGGATGTGCTCCCCACTTGGTGCAGGTTAATTTTCGAAGAAGATTGTTCCTTGCTCTAAGTTTTCTTCGGATTTTATTAACATGATATTTAAACGTTAGATCTCAGGCCAAAGTTACACCCAGATAACGTGGAGTTTTACTGAATTCAATTGGTTGTCCATCCCATGTAATTATTAGGGTATGATTTGCCTCTCGGTTTCTAAGGTGAAATAAACTGGATATAGTTTTAGTCGCATTTGGACAAAGACTATTATTTTTATAATAATCCATTCAATGCTTTTGTAAGAATATCTTCGATATTCTTAAAATTAGTGCACTGTGCAGCAATGGCTAGATCATCTGCATAAACAAAGCTTGTTGTATGGGGTGCAATCGGTTAGTCATTAATATAGATGTTGAATAGTGTAAGTGCTTAGACACTTCCCTGAGGAAGCTTATTTTTCTGTATACGTTAAGGGCTCTTCTTACACCCCAGATTTAAGATAAAACGTCTGTTGCTCAGGAGGGTAGTTACAACTTGTACAAACTTAAAGTCTCTGGTGATTCCATAAAGTTTCCTCAGCAGCAGTTTGTGATTTACTGTGTCATATGCTGATGACAAATCTACAAATACTACGCAGGTAGCTACATGATTTTCGAAGTTATCTTCAATGTGCTGAGTGAGGTTGAGTAATTGACTAGTACTTGATTCCCTGGACGGGATCCAGCTTGTTCAGGTATGATTTGATCGTCAATGATAGGAACTATGCGGTTGAGTATCATTCTCTCAAATAATTTGTACAAACAGCAGAGGAGAGAGTGATTGGTCTGTAGTTTTACGGATCATCAAGTGGTTTGCCAGGTGTAGCTATGGCAATTATATTACTCTTCCTCCATATCTTAGGAATGTTGTAAGATTCCATACATTTATTAAATATCAAAAGTATCCATAATAAGATTGAATTGATTATCACTTCCGGTTTATCAATTTTAGCCAAAATATAATGTGTTGTTCCCCTTCATACAAGTCTTAAATTCTAAATTTGAAAGGTTTTGGAATCTATTATAATAGATTTTTCAAGAAATTCTGTTCAGAGCTTCAAATAAAGTATCACTTCTGGTTTATCAATTTTAGCTAAAATCTAACATGTTTTTCACCATGACATAGAAGTCTAAATAACAAAAAATTAAATATTTTGGATTATATTTTAATACAGTTTTTCTTTAAGAACTGTTATTGGCTTCAAGTGGAGTATTATTTCTGGTTGTACAATTTCATCTAAAATATAATGAACTCTTTATATGAATCCAGAAAGCTTAAATACTGAAAATAGAAAGTTTTGGAGGTTTGTTATAGGAGTTATCGTGGAGGAAAAAGTGGTCACACACACACACACACACACGCACACACACACACACACACAAACACACACATGCTCACATGCACATGTTATATTATAATCGGATTCTACGGACTTCAAAACGTGCTTATTCACTAAAATCTGGATTATGTGATTTTTAGCATTAATCTAATACGAGAGGTGAAAAGGGGGAAATTCTTATTTTTAAGTAATAATTAATAATAATGGACCTTTCCAATTTAAGGACTATCTCTTTCTATCGCTGCAAATAGTAAGAAAATGGCGCGAACAACTGCCAGTTGGGCTGTCAAACGAAACGTCAAAAATATTGCAGTCATTAAAATACTTGTATTCTCAGTGAAAATTTGCATCGTTAGACATTTTACCTTCAATAAAAGCTTTTGTAACTTATTTCGATAAGATTTTTCAAAGTTATCCGAGATATTCTCACATTTTACGTCTAAATGTTTTAGAATCAAACGTCATAGATCTCAGTTGTTCTTACTATGCGCAGATCCCCATTGCGCATATCTTCTATCTCTTTAAATTGGAAAGGTCCATTTATGCCAAATTCAGCCAAATGAGTCATAAAAAACATCATCGCAAATATATGATTTTATCGGTGAGTGTATTTACTGTTTTTTCTCTCGTTTATATCTTTCTCGTTTCCTGTTATTTTAAGTCTGTTACTGCATTCAATGATTTCTTTTATCTTGATGTTCAACGTTTCCGATTATGCAGACGGTACTGAATTTTGGGTACAAAGCAGATTTGCACACCCAGAAATGGATTATATGCCGTGATACTATATTTATTTATTTGCCATTACTTTTTATTTCTTGTATTTATTTTTATATGAGGTTGTGTGGCCGAGTGCTTTATGAATCGGCATGGGTTCGAATTTAACTGATATCAAACTTAAATACCTTGTTATTCACACACACACACACACACACACACACACACACACACACACACACACACCCGCACACAAACACCCGCACACACACGCACACACACACACGCGCACATACACACACACACGCGCACATACACACACACACACACACACACACACACACACGCACACACAGAGAGTGAGAAGGAGAGAGAGAGAGAGAGAGAGAGAGTAAAGTAAAGGTTCGGATATATCATTACCCAAATTTGCGAGTAAAATCTGACATATAGCCAGATATGAACAATAATCTAGGTACAACAATATATTTATTTTTACTATTTTTTCAATAATTTTTTATTTACTTATTTTTTAAGTGTACCATTTCCATAGATTTAGATCATTTTACATTCCGCTGTACCTACGTAACAATAAAATAAATAAATAAATATATCATCACGGCTTATTACCCATTGCTGGGTGTGCCAATCTGCTTGTACACAGATTCGGTAATGATGAAATATTTGCACCGTGAAAGCGCTTACCAAGCGTCACCTCACGGGCATTTATTGCTGGCGTGGAGAGTGCACCACAGGTGTCAATTTTGTGCCATTTAAAATTGGAAATATTTGGCGTCGGTTGGGATCGAACCCGGTTCCCCAGATTCGCGACCTGACACTCAGGCACGCGGCCACGAGACCCCATGAATTTTTATTTTACATCAGTGACTACGTGTACGTTTTAAGCTACAATTAATTTTAATTTTGCATCAACTAAATTAGTAAAATGTACGTTTTTACATCTCTTTGTCACATTTCTTCTTTTCTTATTTATAAAAGTTTCAAATTACATGTTTTTGAATACTAAGATTTTCTTAATGCAAGTCTATAATTCTTGAGTATCTACTTGTATATCCTCCATATTGCTTTTCTTAGTCCAACACTTTTCAAAATCGATAAAAAACTATGAAGTTTGCTTTTGTTTTTCTCGTTTATATATTGTTTATGTTACCGTGAATAATATATTATCTTGAAAACTTCTATCTTTTTGAATTCAATTTAAGTTTCTGAAGTAGATATACGTTACGCCCAAACATCGAAACCGCTCAGAGAGCGAAAAAACAGGCACAACGCGTTGCGAACGGTGCTGAACGACCAAGTACCGAAATCTGATAATTTTTCGCGTTGTAGTCGTACTTTTTGGCCACGAAGCGTTGTGGCTAATATTGAACAGGCTACGAGGCGAGATAATTCAGAACGATCATAAACCGATTTTTCTTGTACAGGGTGTTGACGGCTACCTTCGAGTAAAGTCATCCAAACAATATAGAAGGCTGAAGAGGTTACGATATCATAACAATTGGGGAATATGAAAAATTAATTGAAAAGTCTAAAGAAACATATAATGAATTTTTTAAATATTTATGTAAAATGGAGAATCTTATACTATAACTGTAACTACAACTATAACTATAACTGTAACTGTAACTGTAACTGTAACTGTAACTGTAACTATAACTATAACTATAACTATAACTATAACTATAACTATAACCGTAACTATAACTATAACTATAACCGTAACTATAACTATAACTATAACTATAACTATAACTATAACTATAACTATAACTATAACTATAACCGTAACTATAACTATAACTATAACTATAACTATAACTATAACTATAACTATAACCGTAACTATAACTATAACTATAACTATAACTATAACTATAACTATAACCGTAACTATAACTATAACTATAACTATAACTATAACTATAACTATAACTATAACCGTAACTATAACTATAACTATAACTATAACTATAACTATAACTATAACTATAACTATAACTATAACTATAACTATAACTATAACTATAACTATAACTATAACTATAACTATAACTATAACTATAACTATAACTATAACTATAACTATAACTATAACTATAACTATAACTATAACTATAACTATAACTATAACTATAACTATAACTATAACTATAACTATAACTATAACTATAACTATAACTATAACTATAACTATAACTATAACTATAACTATAACTATAACTATAACTATAACTATAACTATAACTATAACTATAACTATAACTATAACTATAACTATAACTATAACTATAACTATAACTATAACTATAACTATAACTATAACTATAACTATAACTATAACTATAACTATAACTATAACTATAACTATAACTATAACTATAACTATAACTATAACTATAACTATAACTATAACTATAACTATAACTATAACTATAACTATAACTATAACTATAACTATAACTATAACTATCACTATCACTATCACTATAACTATCACTATAACTATCTCTATAACTATAACTATCACTATAACTATAACTATCACTATCACTATCACTATCACTATAACTATAACTATAACTATCACTATCACTATCACTATAACTATAACTATAACTATAACTATAACTATAACTATAACTATAACTATAACTATAACTATAACTATAACTATAACTATAACTATAACTATAACTATAACTATAACTATAACTATAACTATAACTATAACTATAACTATAACTATAACTATAACTATAACTATAACTATAACTATAACTATAACTATAACTATAACTATAACTATAACTATAACTATAACTATAACTATAACTATAACTATAACTATAACTATAACTATAACTATAACTATAACTATAACTATAACTATAACTATAACTATAACTATAACTATAACTATAACTATAACTATAACTATAACTATAACTATAACTATAACTATAACTATAACTATAACTATAACTATAACTATAACTATAACTATAACTATAACTATAACTATAACTATAACTAACTATATATGACTATGACCAGAACTGATATCGTTCCGAATTCTCGATCACATTTTTACCTTCCGTCACCTTTAGGTAAGGAAGGTATTGTCCTTGGTCAAAAAATTCGGTGGTGAGTTTTTTATGAATAAGCACGTTTTAAGGTCCCTAGAATACGATTTTACTATTTTTACGATGATGTCTGTATGTGTGTGTGTGTATGTGTGGATGTGTGTGTGTGTGTGTGTAACAAAATTTTCGTCTACGATAACTCTAATACTACACTTCCAAAAATTATAATTCTTTCGTATTCCTCTTCGTTGCATCCATATAAAGAGCTGATTAGATTTTGGTTATAATTGGTCAACAGGAAGTACCCTCATTTGAAGATTTTAACAGTTTTTCTTGAAAAAACGATGTTAAATATCATTTTTTCACATTTAATGTTATTATAAATATTAAAGAACATTGTATTCTCTATACGATTTGACTACATTTTATACTTCATATTAAATGGATATAGAGTTATAAAATTATAAAGAAATTAAATTTCATAAATTAGCCAGCTATGCTAGAAACAGCTACTATATTAAGTAAATTCTGATTGAAAGATGTCAGTGTCAAGTGCATTTGACATATTCGTTGTATATTTGTAATATAATTTTACTCGAAATATAGGACCTTTTTGCTCGAAACTTTCTGTATGGAATTTGTATAAAATACATACAATTGTCGAAAGGTAATGTACATATGTGAAATTTAGAATCTTTTGCAAGGAATGTTCTGTATGCATTTTATAGAAAATATGTACGCATTTACGAAAATTCTACTGGTAGATACCGCATCTACAGGCTATGTTCAAAAACACGAGTGGTAAAAAGTTACCGTGTTAGAAAATTGTTCAGTATCTACCAGATTCATGAAGAGTCTAATCTCAAAAAAAGGTAGTGATACAAAGCGAAGCGCGCGCTTAAAAGTGAAAATGTGTTCAAAGTAGGACTCTGCTCAGTTTGTTAACTACGTGAAATTTCTACTCTGTTTTAAATTTTCAAATTTTTTCATAGGTTATAGATCTACCCTGTTTACCACTTGTGTTCTTAAAATATCAATTCCGGTAGCTATAACCTGATAAAAAGCAGTTTACCGGTAACAGTTCACCGGTAGAATTTTCGTAAATACCTCATATAACTGACGGAAGGTAATGTGCTGGCCACATCAGATTTTTTTATCATTAACATTGAACTTGTATGACTACAGATGTCGGGTTAGTCAAATTTATGAAGTTAGTTTCAGTCATTTCTACCAATATTAAAAACTAATAAAACCTAAAATTATCCCGGCAGGAAGTAATTTAAATTTTTACAAGGAATATATTAATTATTTATAATCAATATCAAAAATGAGTAGAATTATGTAATATTTTACAATTTTATCCTTTTTAAGCTTATAGAGAGAGCGAAAAAACAGGCACAACGCGTTAATCGTAAAAATTTTAAGTTGGTAACATATAAATGAAATTCGCAATTTGTACGAAAAAATGGGACAGAAGGCATTTTTCCATTCTAGTTTTATATTCGATTTTTGCGTCCGAGTTGGTAGTGCCCACGATCCAAGATTTCGAATTGCGGATTATATCCGAAATCTCAGATCGATTTCTAGGTTCATGGACACAGGCCTTTACTGTGACTGTTTCTAACACTAACACTGATACTAATGCTAATATTAATGCTAATACTAAAGCTAATACTAATGCTAATACTAATACTAATACTAATGCTAATACTCATGCTAATACCAATACTGATACTAATAGTAATGACAATGCTAATGCTAATACTAATGCTAAAATTAATGCTAATACTAACACGAATGCAAATATTAACTTGTATACTATTATTATTATTATTATTATTATTATTATTATTATTATTATTATTATTATTATTATTATTATTATTATTATTATTATTATTATTATTATTATTATTATTATTATTATTATTATTATTATTATTATTCTTATTCTTATTATTATTATAATTATAATTATTATCATTAGTATTATTATTATTATTATTATTATTATTGTTATTGTTATTGTTGTTACACGTATAAGGCCAAAGCTATGGTTCTGACTGACCAAATCTAAACTGACGTCAATATGAAAATCTATTTGGAATTTTATGTCATCTAGGAATAGGATTAAGCCGTGTTAGCTTATTTAAATTTATGTAGTAAAGTAAAATATACTCATAAAATTCTTTGGAAACAACTGAAAAAAAATCAGTGAATAATAATAGTTACGTGTCATTACAATATAATACTATTTGCCTATCTATTTATGTACATTCAGGTGTTATATTCTATTTTTAAGGCTTCAAATAGTACAATAATATAGTAAGGTTAACACATGTAAATAAAAATTATATTATACCGCAAAATAATTACAACAAACAATCATAGTAGGGAATAAAATATATTAAAAAATACAAAATAAGTTTAAACGTACAGCCAGCGTATAGCGATCACATCCTACTATACTCTGTTTTTTTAATTCGGAGGAGTGATTCAAAAATTACGCGCCCACACGAAAGCTTATGATTGCCTGCTGCTAAATTACTTTTAGACTCGCAAATTTAAATGGACAGACTGCCATGATTGCTACAACAGATACAACATAATACTGATCCTGCAAGCGTGTTTTCCGATTTGTTTCCATTATCAAATTCAGAGTAATATAATCAGTTCTTTTTTTAAAAAAAAAAATGTTTAATCGTTACTTTGTTCGCGGTTTTTAATGTTCCTATGTGAACCTGTCTTTTGCTTTTAATAGGAGATGCTGGGCAAAGCTAATTGTAGATGGCAGCAAGTAACTAAAGCACTTTGACCGCGTGAAATTTGAAAGTAGTGGCCATGACACTGACCGCTCGTATTTATTCTTTTTAAAATGATTCGGACAAATATATGTCAATGGGGTTATTGTCACTTTTTTAATAAAAGCGCTTTTACATTATATTATGTGGAGAGAGTTCCGTAATAGATATTAAGAATTGATTTTGCGTTTATAATTAAACACGTGTTACGTTAAATCAAGAGGCGATGAGCTTGATTATGAGGCTATATGAAATGTGTATCTTTTAATATTTCTCTATGACAGTTTAAATTGATGTTAAATTTTACTTTTCATTTAATTTTTGGCATAATGAGAAATATTGAAATGTTTGTTTGTTTGTTGAAAAAAAAACAATTTAGTTTTGTCATATTCTTTAAAACGGGTAAATTTTACTATTCTACCTCAGATAATTTTTTAGTAGTGTTTATAACGGAAATAATATTGACATTAATAATCTTGACTTACTTTCATCGTCACTGACTTTTAACTATGTAGTACACATTCATAATATTTCGTGCGATGATATAGCATCTACCATTAAGTCTTTAAAAAGTACTAAATCTGTGGGATCAGATAATATTCCTGTTTATATTTTTAAAGGTTGTTTTGAACATTTTACTTACCCGCTGTGTGTATTGTTCAATTTGAGTTTGAAGACTGGAACTTCTCCTGATAAATGAAAAATAGCAAAAATAATCCCTTTATTTAAAAGCGGCAAAAGAAATAAAATTAATAGTTATCGCCATATATCTTGTTTAAATTCGGTCGCAAAAATTTTTGAAGTTATTTTATTTAAGTCTATACAGTTTCAAACGTTAAATTATATTAATCCAGTTCAACATGGTTTTGTTAGATCTAGATCAACAATATCTAATTTAATGAATTGTGTACAAAGCAGATTGGCACATCCAGCAATCCGTGATGATATATTTATATTTATTTATTTATTTATGAATTTTGTGCAGTATGTTTATGACACTTTTGATAATAACGCGCAAGTAGATGCAGTCTAGACAGATTTAAAAAAAAGCGTTTGGTTCGGTGGTACATAGTATTTTTCTCTACAAATTATGATTAATTGGTTTTTCTGAAACATTATTAAAGTTGTATGAGTCATATTTATGTAATAGATTACAATATGTTCAATGTAATAGTTTTACGTCTTCGGAATTTGTAGCTTTTTCTGGGATCCCACAGGGCTCTGTGCTCGGCCCTTTGTTATTCATTCTTTTCGTAAATGATATTACAAATGTTGTTAAGCATGCTAATTGTCTTATGTATGCGGATGATTTTAAAATGTTTATTAATATTGCCAAGATGACTTAAATTCTATATATCAATGGTAATTAACCAATCACTTACAATTTAATATAGAAAAGTGTAATGTTATTACTTTCAGTAGAAAAAAAGAATCCATCATATTTCAGTACACGATCTGTAACTTAGTTGTCAATCGGGTCGACTCAAACTTAAATTTAATTTATCATAGGGATCATTTAATTCGTTCTGGTTATAAAACTTCAGATTTAATTTTGCGCTCCACATCAGATTTTAAAAATTTATTTATTAAATTTTTATGTCAATACATGTAATACTAGACGCTCTAATACATTCTTGTGTAATCCCTCCCGAACGTCTTATCATTTCAATTCACCATGTATGTCAATATGCCGCAGCTATAATTTATATTGTTCAGACTTGGATTTTGCACAAAGTTTAAATGTTTTCAAATATACTCTCAATAATTTACTGTAATTGAATTTTTGTTCGATATTATTCTGTAATTGGGCAGTTGCCTGTTAAATAATAAAGATATTATTATTATTATCATTATTATAATGTTCCATCGGAGATTAATTATAATCAATTATTGTTGTTATTCGTCTTACAAAATAAATAATATATAATGACACTCAGTGCCATTATGAAACTCATAATGACATGCGTGTACTAATTACGTATTAGCGCACTGTCGTAGATAAGCCGCTTTAAATATAAAAGTGTGTTCGTAGTACGGGCCAGCGTTTTTAAATTTCATTGTCTTAACTATAACTGCAATTCAAATTTGTTTCTTCGAAAGCTATGAAGGTTGTTTTTATTTGTACAAATGCAACAGGATCGCATTTTTATTCATTTTCATACGTTTGTAAACAAACAAAGAAACTCAAACATAACCAACCAAAACTGACAAGAACAGATATGGATTTTAAAAATATTCCAGCCGTTTGTGCTAGCGCAAGCTGTGACACAGAGAATACATTCAGTAGCGACACTTCGCTGATTTTCGTTCCAAGCTGCACGGCTTGAAAGGGAAGAATGAGGAGCGGGGATCCGAATTTTAATGAAATTTAAGTACCTATGTTACCTCTCATGTGTTTTTACACATGTATGCGAATTTTTAAAGAGGTTACCAGCCATGAGCAGAGATATTTGAAATAGGGATGGGCAAAATACATCGATGTTTTCGAAACATCGATATTCAACCCCCACCATCTATGTAAAAACATCGATGTTTTTTATTTAGTAAAATCGCTAAGATATCGATGTTTTCTTGACAAACATCAAAATCTATAACCCGTTTATTACTAAGATATTTTTAAGCGATTTTTTATGTTAATATTTAATTCTTATGTCGGTAATGCATTTCTTGTACTGTACGTAACATTTGAGATTGAGATGACAAATGGCGCAGTTGATGTTGATGTATGGTTATTGTTTAAGAACGACAATTTAACATTCCAAGTGTAGATCTCAGATTGTATTTGTACAATCTGTCCTTCAAAGTCTTTACAGACGTAAATAATATACAATATTGTACTTTTATTGTTGAAATTATAAGTTAAACAGGTAAATAGTTGTATAACCACAAATTTATCTGCTATAATCCATTAATATTTCTTTAAGGTTATGCCACCCCATAAAAGAAAAAGCAGCGAAGTTTGGCAATATTTTATAAAAGATTCACAAGGAAATGCAGGTTGTAAATTATGTAATAAAAAACTAAAAACCTCGGGAAACACCACCAATTTAATGGGGCATCTTTCACGAGTGCATAAGAACCACATAATGAAACAGAGAAGTACTGAAATTACTGATACTGCTACTGACAGTGACAGTGATGATATTGATGTTAATGAAAACGAAGCTTCATCTTCACTTATTGCTTTAAAATCTACTGGTATGTTATGATTTCTTTTCAACTTTGGTGTGTCGCATTCATTTTTATTTATTTTAGAAAGCACCATTGTACCTGAAAAAGGCCGTAAACAATCTCTAATTTCAACTGAATTTAATGAAATTACGTCAGTAACGGAAGGTGGCTCCAAGCACGGTCAAATTACAAAAAGTATTTTGTTTATGATATGTAAAGATAACCTTCCACTTTCAACTGTACAACGTGAAGGTTTTAAAGAACTTATGCGTACTGTTGTCCCATTATACAAAATACCAAGTCGTAATTATTTTACTCGATCTTTAAAAGACAAATATAAGGCTTTTAAGAATACTTTTAAAAAAATAATTGCTGATTGTGATTATGTAGCGCTAACAACCGATATTTGGACCGATATACAAACATGCAGTTTTTTGGGAATTATGTTTAATTTTTTGGAAGGCGCCAACATGAAATCGGGAACATTTGGTGTTTACCAATTGGAGGAACGACATACAGCGGAATATATTTCTAAAATATTAAGAGAAATTTGCAATGATTGGGGCCTTTCAGACGAGAAAATTGTAGCTATCGTGAGCGATAACGGAAGCAATATTGTCAAAGCTTGTGTCGACACTTTCGGGAAAAATAGACATATCAACTGCTGTGCACATACATTAAATTTGGTACCAGCAAAAATTTTCAAGGAAGTGGATATTTCTTCGTTATTAGAAAAAATGAGAAAGATCGTCAAATGGTTCAAGCTCAGCGTTATAGGTTGCGATGAGCTGCGTAAGCTGCAAAGGGAAAGGGGCATTTCTGAAGGAAATTGCCTCAAGTTAATTCAAGATGTTTCCACAAGATGGAACTCCACCTATTATATGCTAGTACGCTTCATTACTTTAATTTAGGATGTCAGCCAAATTTTACTGCATAACACTACTGCACCACAAATGTTGACAGCTCTTGAAATTTAAATCGCTAAAGAACTTCGCGATTTTCTAAAGCCACTGGAGTTGGTAACAAAAGAACTGTCAGGAGAAAAGTACGTAACTGTTAGTAAAATAGTTCCGATTATACACTGTATAAAAAAAACAAATTGATAAAATTACTCCACAACGTGAATCAGTAAAAAAATGCAAAACCATTTTGGAAGCTGAAATTGGATACAGATTTGGACAAATGGAACAAGTTCGCCAACTTCCAATAAGCACAATAATGGATCCACGGTTCAAAAAATTTCATTTTGCTGATTTCGATGCCGCATCCAGAGCAATAAACAATATAAAAATGTATTTGAAGAAAGATAATAAATTGGTGCAGAATCAAGATACATTAGATATACATTCTAGTGAACAAACGGCAAGTGATAATACTGATAATAATGGTGACGTGTGGAGTCATCATAAAGAACTTATATGTCAACGAAATATTGCAGGGACTAGTGGCAATGTAGATTTAGATTTTAGTAATATAATAGATGCAGAGTGTTCTCAGTACTTGAATGCACCTTTAGCCAAGTTAGAAGCTGATCCTTTGAAAAAGTGGGATGAAATGAAATTAACATTTCCGCATTTGTATCGGGTTGCTAGAAAATATTTGGTCATCCCAGGAACTTCAGTACCTTCAGAAAGGCTCTTTTCAGAGTCGGGTCAAATTTTAACAGATCAAAGAAATCGCTTAAAGGGAGAACATCTACATCAATTATTTTTTTAAAATTCTCTACATACCAAAGATTGGGAAAAACTACAATGAGAAAAAGTATTTTTTTTTAATTTCTTACTTTGAATAACATTTATGTTTTCTGTTTGAAATAAATATGTATTGTACCTTATAATATGTGATATTTTTATATGCAATAATATATAAATTAAATATTTATATATTATTACTTTACTTATCCTAATACTAATCATAAATCATCTAATAAGTCTTTTAAAAATGCATTTCAATTTAAATTTCGCGCTCAAATTCAATAACTATCAACAAAAATTTACGATGTTAAAAACATCGATGTATTTGATCGATGTATCGTGCATCGATGTTCTGTTTTTTGGACATCGATGTAAGACAACATCCATGTTTTTTTTTAAATTTTACCCATCCCTAATTTGAAACCAAAATAGAACGATAATATATTGGCAATATATGAAGAGAGTGTCACAAGGGAGGTTTTTCGTAGTAACTCACATAATAAACGACAGATTTATACAAAAAATACCTAACGACTGTTCAAATGTAAGTAAAAAACATCCAGTTACCAGGTACTTTTATAGTTATTCTCTTCGAAAGATGGGATATATGTGATTTTCGGTGAAATTGCTAAAATTTATTAAAACATTTATATATTTTTCTTAATACATATTGTTTTTTTTATTTTTATAAGATATTAAGAACAATAATTTAATTACTTAAAAACTATTAAAAATTTAGAATTTCTATTTTTATGAATTCTTTTACTTGGTAAAACTTCTGTTTACGACTTTCATAATAGAACCACCATTAACACGTATGCATACCAATTTCAATCAAAATTTAGATATTCTACATATTTTTCATATATGTATATAAGTACACGAATATGCCAATTTTCTTTAGTGTTGGAATAGATATTTGTTACTTTAATATTTATATAATGTATAATATTTGTAATTATCTTTCGTTAAGTACAATGTATTTGATGTATAACAGTTACTTAAATATTCATTACTTGATTATTATTTCGTTTATGCTGTGCTTTTTTTATTTTAATCCTATATTATTTAAACAAATTTATTGCCAACCATTTGAATGAAAATAACTTTCAATAGCAAAATATAATTTTAAAAAAATAATAAAATTAAACTGATATTATTTTTTTCAATTGTACACTTTATTACATATTTATACATTACTTTTTTTTTACTGCTTATATATCACAGTTTATCATTTTGATAGTAAATAACATGAACTAAATTCAAAGGTTTCGACAAGAGTGTCGCTATTGCTTGTATTCTCTATACTGTGTCTATGTTAAGTGCACTTGTTTTAATACGTAATTCTGGTAAATGCCTTAGTAACGTGGCGCCACCGTTCCACCATTTCACCGCCAGTTTCTCCCATTAAAAACAAAATAAGCTCGGATATCTTCAGAGCTCTTGCTAAAATTTATTTATAAAACTGGTCACTGGAGTCCTTCAAAATAATAACAAATTGTTCTTAAAATATTCGAGTTTTTAATAATCGCCTGTAAGTATATATATATACGTTACATATCTACTCTATTTCAAATTCGTATTACTTTTAAACCTTTTATTTTCATTTTAAAAATTTGGAATCTATCTTCAAGCAAATGAATGTTTAATATAAAAAACATCTGATGTGGCCAACACATGACTTCCCGTCAATACCATGTTTCAAATAGCAATGAGCTTTAAGTAAAGTATAACTTTCGGTTGATCGTTTGTAAACTAAATCTAATTTGTTGTTCCAATAAATAGAAATGTCTGTAATACCAAATTTTAGAATATATTTTATTATGCTTTTCTTCGAAAATCTGTTAAAAGCTCCAAATTAAATACCACTTCCGGCTTATCATATAGGTATAGTCAAAATATAATGTTTCAAATTATACACGAGTTTTAAATACCAAACTTGAGAAGTTTTGAATCAAGTTTTAATATATTTTTTCAAGAAAATCTGTTTTTAGCTTTCTGTAAAGTAGTTTATTAATTTTAGAAAATATCTAGTATGTCGTTCTCAGTATTATAAAAGTCTTAAATACCAAATTCGAAAAGTTTTGGATTGTATCCATTTATTTTTCACGAAAATCTGTTCAGAGCTTAAAATAAAATATCAATTCCTGTTAATCAATTTTATCTAAAATCTAATGTTTCTTCACTTTATATAAAAGTCTCAATTACTAAATTTGACAAGTTTTGGAATATATCCTATTACATTTTTCACGAAAATCTGTTCAGAGCTTGAAGTAAAGTATCACTTCCGGTTTATCAATTTTAGAAGATCTAACATGTTCTCATTAATATAAAAATCTGAAATACTAAATTTGAAAAGTTTTGGAATATATCATAATATATTTTTAACGAAAATCTGTTAAAAGCTTCAATTATAATATCACTTCCGGTTTATCAATTTAAGAAATATCTAACATGTCGTTCACATTCATATAAAAATCTTAAATACGAAATTTGAAATTTTTTGGTATATATCATAATATATTTTATCACGAAAAGCTGTTGAGAGTTTCAAGTAAAGTATCACTTTCGGTTTTTCAATTTTAGAAGAAATCTAACATGTCGTTCTCATTAATATAAAAATTTAAATACCAAAGTTGAAAAGTATTGGAATATATCATAATATATTTTTCACGAAAATCTGTTGAGAACTTCAAGTAAAGTGTCATTTCCGGATTATCAATTTTAGCCAAAATTTAATATGTTGTTCTTCTTCATATAAAAGTATAAAATACTAAATTTGACAAGTTTTGGAGTGTATCAATATATTTTTCACGAAAATCTGTTCAGAGCTTGAAGTAAAGTGTCACTCCTGGTTAATTAATTTTAGCTAAAATCTAATATGATGTTTCCCTTGATACATAAGTTTTAAATACTAAAATTGAAAAGTTTTGGATTATTTTTTAATACAGTTTTTTTTATTAAAAACTGTTATGGGCTTTAAGTAACAGTCACTTCCGGTTACCGAATTTTACCCAAAATCTAATCAAGTCTTTATATGAATGCAGAAAGCTTAAATACGGAAAATAGAAATATGTGGAAGTTTGAATTATCGTGGACGAAAAAATCGTCACACACACACACACACACACACACACACACACACGCGCACGCACGCACGCACAGACTTCATCGTAAAAATAGTAAAATCGTGTTGTGGGGACCCTGAGTCGTGCATATTTACTGCAAACTCACCATCGAATATTTGGCACGATTACATTACCTCCCTTACCTACGGTATGACGGGAGGTAATAAATTATACGAGCAGTGGCGGCGCTAGGCTCTAAAATCTAGGGGGCCAGTAGGGACCAGGAAGAAAATTAGGGGGGCATATATTTTTTAGCATGTTAATAATAAATAACAATGTTGTCAATATTACATTTATTTGGTACCAAACAAATATAAATGTAATATAGAGTAGAATCTCTTATAGTATGCTCTCCTACAACACCCCAACTAAATTTACGACTCACATGAGTCTATTACAACACGTCAGAAATCTCACATATAACACGTGAAATAACATAAAATCGGCGCTTCTTACTGTAACGTGCTATAATACAGTCGAGCGTCTCCTACTGCACGAATCTTTTACAACACGAAACGAGTTAGCGCGTGCTGTAGGAGATTCTACTGTATAAATAATAAACAAAAACAAGCATATTCTTTAAAAATAAAACAAAAAATGTTCTCTAATATAATTAGAAGAAAATATGATAAATACAAAACACAGCAGTGATTTAGTTATACTAATTTAATCCTTCTGTTTTAATTTAAACTTGCAAATTTGTCTACAACTTCATTAAGGTCTATTAATTTTGATATGTTTTTTCTATACTTAATATACTAATGTTGTTTAATCTTTCATTTGTCATTCTTGTTTTTAAATAACTTTTAATTCTTTTTAAAGAGGAAAATGGTCATTCTCAAGAAGCTGTTGATACAGGCATTAAAATACAAATTTTTACCAAATTATAAATGCATTCAAATGCTTGCTTATATTGTTCAACGAATGGCAGAAACTCCATGAGTGATTTAATATTTTTATTTTCCTCCCTACACAAAAGTTTCTTAACTAGCGTTATGTCGGAGTCTAAACAATCACAACTTATGTTATAATGTTCTGCCAATTTAGATAAATTAATTTTATTGAGGAACAAATCATCTGTGCGGTCAAAAGCTTGTAATGATTTTAAAATAGTATCATTTTTTGTAAATCTTTCTTTTAATTCAATTATAATTTTATCTAGTATAAAAAAAAATAAAAAAAATATATCATCACGGCATATTACCCATTGCTGGGTGTGCCAATCTGCTTTGTTCGCAGATATCGGTAATGATGATGATATATTTGTACCGTGCGGGCGTTTACCAGGCGTCACCTCACGGGCACTCATCGCTGGCGTGGAGAGTGCACCACAGGGGTCAATTTTATCTAGTATAGGGATGTATAACTTAAGTTTGACATCTTTCTCATTTTTTACTTCTATGTCTACAGAATCATTTGTTTCACAATCTATTATAAACTCTTGTAACCTTTTTGGAATAGATTTCATTCTTTTTGGTTTGTCAAAAAAGTCTGTTTTATCTAAACCAAGAGACAAAAAAATATTATTTGCAGATTGCCATATAGAATTCCATTCATTATTATTGTTTCGGAAGTTTTGAAATTCATTAATTGTTTCTTGAACTAAATTTAAACCTTTTACATAATTCATATCAGGGGATTGGAGATAATTTGATACAGGTGTAACTAATTTTAAAATTTTTATAAAAATAAGCAGTAAAACAATAAATTCTTTATCACTTTTTAAAAGTAAACCTTTTGCTTCACATCTCCTATCCTTTTTTTACATCAGTTTTAGAAATAATATTGTTTAATGTTACAAAAATAGACTCAATTGTTTCTAAAACAGTCTCGCATGCTCTGAACTGAATAGTCCATCGCGTATCACATATCCTTATTAATTCTCGAGCCTGTTTTGTAGGATAAATTTGTTTTTGCGTATTTAAAAATAGAGGATGAATTGTGGAGTTTGACATAAATGTATATAATTTTTCTAGATTATAAAAAAATAGCCGACTTTTTCAAATGTTTGCAACAATCAACAACAACTAAATTTAATTTATGGTTAAAACAATGAATGTATACTGCTTGCGGAACAATACTTTTAATATGATTTTGCACGCCACCTAAACGACCACTCATTACAGCAGCACTATCGTATCCTTGTGCTATACAATTGCTTAATGAAATATTATTTTCATCTAATATTGTTTTTATATAATTTGCAAAACTAGCAGCATCTAGCACACCGTTTGTACTTTTAAACCCTAAAAACCTCAACTAAATTGCATTTTGATGCAAGTACCGGACTATAACAGTTATTTGTTCATCTTTACTCAAGTCTTTTGTTTCGTCAGACATTATTGCAAGAAAAGTTGATTCCTTTACATCGTCTGAATTTTTTTTACGTACAATAGTCGCCATAATAGAAATTAATAAATTTTGGATATCATGATGTAGGTATATAGCATTCTTTGTATTATCCTGTATTTTTTTTGTACAATGGTGTCATGTTTACTTATCAATAACATTAATTCTCTTAAATTACTATTATTTAAACTTAAAACACTTTCATCATGACCATGTTGAGCAATATCTTGCGTACATATAAATAATAAACACTCACATAAAGTTTTGATGTAGTGTCTGTTTTCTTTAATTTTATTTTGGTATTGATCATTCACCATTTGTTCAATATATGTTTTCTGTTTCTTTAATTTCATATAATTTACATATTTTATGTTGTTCAGATTTATCATGTTTTACTAGTCCTTTACTTGAATCAAGTGCATTCTTCTAGTTGCGAAACTCTTCATTCACAAAAATGTTTGCTTGATTTACGCTATGGAAAAATCGCCAGTATAAACAAAAAACACTGTCTTTTAAAACACTATACTCCAACCATGTAAATTTTTTAAACCACGTTGATTTAAAGCTTCTCATTCTTTCACCTTGTTTTACTTTTGGATACTGCGATAGTATCGGCTGACGTGGTCCTTCTTCAGGAGTCTGTGACAAGTCGCTATGTCCAGAAACACTAAGAATTGTTTGTTCTGGTTCAGGTCTCACTGTTGGGGTATGTACGCCAGTTTCATTATCATCATTTATATCATCCTCACTAGTTTTATTTTCACAAGAACTGCACTAACTATCACTTTCTTCAGTAGCATTTAAGTTACAAGATGTCACCATATCATTCGTTTTTAATATATTTTCTAAATCACTGCTTGTACTGCCGATACTGGTCGAAGGCGGGAAAGTATCAGTTTCCAATTTTTTTTATCTGATTCCGACAAAAAAAAAATTAATATTATTTGTGCGCTTCATATTTATTTTTACCTTACTCTTTTACCACAAAATAATGAATGAGCATTGAGATTTTCATCACTCGTATAAATACCAAAATTTGTAAAACATGTTTGACCATCCTAAACTACGCACGTGGACGAGTAAGTAAAGCATAGAACAATTTTAACAAGTAATTACAAGTTCATTGCGTCGCTATCGGACTTGCACAATTAATTTGACAAGTTGGGACAAGTTCGGCAGCGCGTTTATTATAACACCAATCAATAATAATCATGGTTAAATGCAGATAGAGATTTTTAGATACATGTGCATTGATGCAAAAAAAATATGCTGTAAAACAATGTTTTTTTTGTGTGCCTTTCAGTGTTTCTGTCTTTTTTAAATGTTAAGATATTGAAAGCAATATTACTGGCAATTTTTTTTTAGATTGACACTAAAAGTCGGGGGGGCCAACCAGGGGGCTACTGGAAATTTTTGGGGGACAAGTAACCCCCTGGATCCCCCGCTAGCGCCGCCACTGTGTACGAGTATACCTAATACTTGTTTAAATTTATTATGTTACGCCCAACAGATATTAAATGCGTTTGTAAGTGAAAGATGTGTTGAATGACATAGGTTGTCAGTGATAATTAAAACAGTTATTCATTAATTATTTTATTAAATTGCTTAATACCGACGCATATTGATATTATTGACCACAAAAGTTATTTTAACAAACTTCAGACTTCAAGTATGTATGTATTGCGGTCAATGTTTGCAAGTTCTACTTACTACTTCACGCACGCATCATGAGAGCAGAAAAAAGTATTTCTTTTACAAAAAATCATTGTTTTTATTGTATTTCAGTTTATTGTATATACATCACACTTTAAAAATTTAATAACACAATATTCCAATGTGGAATGCTTTTAAAGATTTTGAAGGACCTCTACTCTTTCTATGTACCTTTTAAATCGTATGAATTTTTTACTTATTTTTGTGTAAATTTTTAAATTGTAATTTATAATATCCTCTAAAGTGTATGTAAAATCTATTATGGGGTATTGCCAGATGACTCACGATTTATAACGTAAAATACTAAAACATGATAGTTTACAAGTTATTAAATATTATAAAATAATTAAATTTATTTACAAGTAGAGTAGTATGTGTAGATACATCAAGTTACCGTTATTGTCAAAATATGCCGAGTGGAAGAAAATGTATTTAGAAATAAAAGCAATATAAGATCTATAATAGAAACAGTAATACATAATTTGGCAACTGAAATAAATAATGAAAAACTAACTTAAAATGGCAAGCCAGGAATATCATTAATTTTACTTAAAATGAATAGGCAATAGTTATTTGTATCACTAGTCCAGAAACTGAATATTTGCGAGAACGAGTATATTTTGACAGGCCGAGCTGAAAGCGAGGCCTGCAAATACGAGATCTCGCAAAACAGTTTCTGGGCGTGTGATACACAAGATTTTTTGTGCCGACATCTCCATAAATTCTTCGTATATTCTCAACACTTTATTCTATTTTACATAACCTAAAAAAATGAACATATATTTTTATCGGTTTTGCATTGCAAGTTTAAATATAATTACTTACATTTGATCTTAAAATGCGTAATTATTTTATATTTATTGAAAATACAACATACAAACATTAGTTATATATATTTTATATACTTTCGCATATTTTCAATGACAGATAGCGGAAATTCAATTGTATCACGTGAAGTTAGTTGTAGTTACAAAACAAACGAAACAAATTAGTCCTAAAGTTGGAACTTTTAATTAATCTATACGAGATGACAGCAAGGATGACAGCAATGACAGCATATTATTATTTTTATGACAAAATTTGGTTATTTAAGGTACAATAATTAAAGATTTAGCCCTAAAATTTGTAAACATTTTGCTAATTCTTGTGTTGAAAATAATCTTAAATTGACATATCACCAGAACAGTAATGCCAACTCCTTTTGCCGGCCTAGGTCAGCAACAGCGCATTTCTGGACGATTTTGAGTTCTGTAATACTAGTCAAAATGGACGGAGGTACGAAAATGATTTTTCTGCTTCATTTATTAAATAGTTTGTTATATATTATGGTCGTATAAGTAATATAATGTATTTTTAAATTTATTTTTAATATATTATCTTTGATGCGGAACTACCACGAAGCATAGATTGTCAGAATGCAATACGATCGACAAAGAGGGCGGAACGGAAGCGAGGGATTTGTATTATGTAACAATTTGCCTCGGTGGGATTCGACGTCGTGGAAATATTTGAATTTCTGCAGAGCGGACAAAGTGGTAGGGAAACACTTCAATCGCGTGGGATTTCGACGCCGTGGAATACTTAGAAAAATTAGATGTAACTAAAATGGTTTTATAAGGTTGATTTATTCATATCCATTTTAAGAAAAGAGTAATTTTGCCTGCAATTCGGTAATGCTTGCTTTGTATAAAAGTATATTCCGAATTTCGTGGTATGGCACAGGCTTAACTTTACAAGCCGCCACTGATTAATTAATATATGCAGTTGTAACGTGTAAATGTAATGACAAGTGCGCTCGTCAGTAAAGCAATCTACTGTTCTCATTAGGATGATATGAATTTTAAATTTTGTAATTTAAGTTTTGAGACAACAAAAAAAAATAAACGTAATGAAACATTGAAACAATTAGGCTTGCTCTGTTGATTAGATATGTAGAGTCAAATTTATTCTTTGCTGTGCGTTTGTGCACTGTAAAAAAGAACATGTAAAAATATTACATTATTGTTGGTCTATTTTCTCCCCTCTCTAAACATTTAGACCAATTTTTTTTGTCGGAATTATTTTGCGTAATATAATTAATACTCTGTCTTATTTAAAAACAATATTTTAGTTTAACATACATTTGTGTACATTTGAAAAACATAATATTCAATAATGTTTATTACAGTCTGTACATGTCCATATAATTCCAGGAGTACTTTTTTGCGCCTTTTCTCTTCCAAATTCGTGGTAATTTTTTTTATAACAAACAGTACAGCGACCTCTTTTTTCGCTTTTACTTATTATATGTTTTTGTATGTCATGTAGTTGATTCATCGATACAGCGGATTTTAGTATCATTTGTTTGGTTCGTATTTTGAGGAACGTACGCGGATACACTGGAGCACACAGGTTCCATTTGATTCAATTGTATATCTTGTGTGTATCCTCCTCCTCTATATTGATTTGTTGACATTTTTTTATTAAAATTTCCAAATTTAAGACCCACTGTGGTTACTCTGCAGACGTCTTATGCCTATGTCACATCTGTCTGACTCTGTTCGATATATCATGAATCATGGTTGTGTTCGTAGAAAATAGAAATGTTTCTATTTCATCATACAAAACGATGATACTCAGGTCATTTCAAACTAAACATTTTTTACTAAATTCATTATTATTATGACGTATATTTTTTTTAGGTTAATTTATTCTTGTGTTTATAATTTATATTTCATTGAATGTTATTTAACTTGTTGCATAAGTAATTAATAATTTTTCTTTCCATGAGCTCTGCGGTTATTTTATTTATTTGTTTAATTATATATTTCGTTCATATTGCATTTTACATTAGTACATGTAAAAAAATACCTGTAGAGGTTATTAACTTGTGATTATTTAACTTTTTTTATGTTAAATTTCTAATGAAATATACAGATGTTGAAAACAGAAGCGGGAATAATTTACTGGTCAAGGGAGGCTGTTGTAGATTTTATTGAAGTCTACAAGAATAATCCGTGTTTGTACGACGTAAAAACAAAGGATCACCATAATAGAGAAAAAACCCGAGATGCCTTTCAAGACATGGTTAATGTTGTCAGCAAACATCCAACATTAGCAGGTAATTAAATAAAACATACTGGCTGGTACCACAAGCCCTGATTTTTTTATTGGAATGTTACAGCGGACGACTGCAGACGGAAATATCAGGGATTGCGGAGTCAGTTTAGTCGGGAGTATACGAAATATCTAAAATCTTTAAAGAGCGGAGCAAGTACGGACGAGATTTATACACCAAAATTGTGGTGCTTTGAGTTACTTTTATTTTTTAAAAAGGAACATTTATTGGTGAGCCTGAGGAGGAAAGCAAAGAGCAAGGCGAAGAGGTACTTGCAGAATACCTAGATGAAGATGAAGAAGTAAATAAATATAATATTGTACTTTTATTTATTTATTATTAATGTAATCATCTTGCCAATGAACTTGTCCAATATTATTAAAATACTCCATAAAAATTTATCTTAAATTTAAAGCATTTCGAGTACATTTATTACCCGCGTATAGGGATCTGTTTATTGGTTGTAAAGTTCTATTTTGTTGATCATTGTCTGGTGTATTTATATCTCCAACGTACAGCTGACCTCTATGTTGCATTCAAAAATTATGAAGAATAAAACAAACAGTTGTAATTTTTTGTACTTTGCATACATTTAAATGTATTGGATTTAACAATATTCGAAATCTGTTAAATAGAATACCAAACGCGTTTTCAACTACACGCTTTGCGCGACTTATTCGGTAATTATAAATTTTCTGATTTTTATTCAATCCCTGTTACCTAAATGGTTTCATTAATCTGTTTGTAAGAGGAAAAGCATCGTCCCCCACAAAAACAAATGGCGTACGCACATTTGTACCAGGTAGTTTCTTACTTTCTAGTATGTTAAATTTATTCCTTGCATTATATGAGCATATTACTGTTCCGAAATACGCCTCCGCCGCTGACTCTTCCAGATGAGCCAACATCTATTGCCATAAACTTGTAGTCCCCATCTACAATAGCTAGCAGAACAATGCTGTCATGGCCCTTATAATTCCTATAAAGGATCCTTCTGTCAAAGTTTGTTTGGAGGGAGAAAATTTATGTTTTCCATCAATTGCCGCAACAGTTAGGAAAATTCCATCGATTTCGAAACAATTGTTTCACTTCATACCAATCATTCTCCGTGTTTGGTGCCGGTACTTAATAAAAATACCGTATTTTTCAGGAATTTTCGCAAAATCAACAACAGTGTTCTCTTAATTCACCAGAGCCTGGACCAAGCGGGTTACAAAGACAGAAAAAAAGATTATCCGACGTTACTCCGTCACCCACTTCCGAAACCCAGAAAACATTTGCTTCGAAGAGATTGAAGACGAGCAGAGAATCTTCGCCCGCTTCATCATTGGAACCATTTTTTCGACCGTGTCCGATTATTTGACGAAAAAAGCAGAAATAAAAGAAAAAAAATCGAAGGCCAAAATATTCGCCGAATTTGTTGCTATTAGGTTGGAAAGAATCAGCAAAAAATATAAAAAGAAATATTTTTTAAATATGAAAATATGGATGATTTAGAGTAATTAATAAATTATAATATAAAATGAAAAAAAAATATATTTTAAGCGATATTTATAGTAATGTGACGCTGCTAGTATAAATGTATAATTATATTAAAACAAAAAATTATTCACTTTTTCATTTAATATTTATAATGCTTAACGCAACGCGCCTTATTATAAATGTACAATTTACCTAAATATATTCCTTTAGCAATTTTTCAAAAATTGCGTCCAAAACTTCCGGAGTTATTTCACAAATCGTGCTTCTTCCCACTCTAAAAGATATAATAGACTTTGGTAACTTTCTCCAGTTGCCAAAAATCTTAATGTGATTGTTAGTCTGAAAATTTTACTGTAAGTATTCGTATAACTATACTGCAAATATTTTTATTTACCTGTCTCGGGCGTTCATGCAACATCTAAATTTTATATCTCTATAACTTATTTTACCTTCAATTTTGCTTAATAATAAATTAAAGCACTCTTCATCCATTCTCAAAATAAATTTGTAACCGTCTTTGTGTTCTACTCTCAATTAGCGATAAACCCCCTTGTCCAAAATTATCATTTCTTTTCTTTAACCACTCTCTAGTCCATAATCTACGCTTTATATTTTTTCTTTTTATTTTCCGTAAGGCAATACATGCCGATAATAAAATTATTTCGTCGTCAGAACTACTCGAACTCATTGCTGTATTCGATTTAACTGAGCGTACGTTTACAAACTTTTGACAAGAAAAATATAAAGAAGAGAATAAATTCCGTCCGGCTCAGTCACAGTCATACTAGTGTGACACCCTTCATCGCACACCATCGCACAAATACACATGATTCATGATACATCGAACACAGTCAGATAGATTGTGACATAGGCTTTAATTATTCAACAACAGAACATTAAATGATTAAGTTTTCGTAAGTGTTTGTTTTTATATTAAAAACATAAAGGTGGCTTGTTTAATTACGCCGAGTGACCTGAAGGTATCTCATTAACCATAAAGGTGTCTTACGTTTGACGTAAATGTGTCTCATTAAACCATAAAGATACTTTACGTGTGACGTAAATGTATCTCATTAAACCATAAAAGTACCTTACGTGCAACGTAAAAGTGTCTCACTAATCATAAAGATACCTTACGTGCGACGTAAATGTGTCTTACTAACCATATTGGTATGTTGACAATTTTTTATAAAAATTTCCAAACTTCAAACCCATTGTGGTTACTCTACAGATGTCTTAGTTATTCAACAATAGAACATTAAATGATTAAGTTAGCATAAGTATGCGTTCTTATTAAAAAATAAATAAATAAATGTGGCTTGTTTAATTACGCCGAGTGACCAAAAGGTACCTTATGAACCATAAAGGTATCTTGCGTGTGACGTAAATGTGTCTCATTTACTATAAAGGTATCTTACGTGCAACGTAAAAGTGTCTCACTAACCATAAAACATTTGTGACACGTTTACAATGCTCAATATAATCTAATATATGTACATGGTAGGTTGCATTCTGTTTAACATAATTCAGAGATCGACGATGTCAACTGCGACCACTCAAGCAATCTGAATGCCAAAATTCCCTATGTACATATGTAATGTTTTTTTGATTAAATTAGACAATGGATACGACTGAATTATAATTTCAAGTTAACTAACAATTTATTTCTTTATTTATTAAAATATTTAAGTGATAGAAGAACTGTAATGTTGTATTAAAAGTACTTATTAATATATTAATCAACTGATCAAATTTCTGAATTCTGAGTTTTTACTTTCAAAATACTGACTTACAACAACGGTCTACAAAAAGAAAATAAAATAAAATGAAAATATGATGTTCTTCATTAATATCTGCAGATAACGTTAGCCTATCGTTCTAAATACTGCCTACGCTATTCTAAAGTAATAAACATGAGGAATAAAGCACATAATTTAAATATTCGTCAAATCGACATATGTCAAAATAATTTTTCTGTTAACCATAGCCATCTCAAAAGTAGTATTAATGAGAGAATTTCAAAAAATGATATTTATCAATAATGTCTTAATTTTCTAAAACTCATAAACTATTGAACAAACCACGGATGTTATTAATCATAACAAGCCTTAGATGTCGTAAAATCCTCGCTTTATGAGCTCGGATTTCAAACCTACATCTGCGGCAGTTATGTTGTGCATAACATTCCTAGGTATATTAATAGATGTTACAATCTATAATATGTAAAATTTTAAAATGTATATTTCCTTCAGGTTATGTACACACTGTAATACAACATTTCTATGTAATTTTTACCACAATTATTGTTGGTCACTTTGTAACCAACTATAATTGTGGTAAAAATTACATAGAAATGTTGTATTACAGTGTGTATATAACCTGAAGGAAATATACATTTTAAAATTTTACATATTATAGATTGTAACATCTATTAATATACCTAGGAATGTTATGCACAACATAACTGCCGCAGATGTAGGTTTGAAATCTGAGCTCATAAAGCGAGGATTTTACGACATCTAAGGCTTGTTATGATTAATAACATCCGTGGTTTGTTCAATAGTTTATGAGTTTTAGAAAATTAAGACATTATTGATAAATATCATTTTTTGAAATTCTCTCATTAATACTACTTTTGAGATGGCTATGGTTAACAGAAAAATTATTTTGACATATGTCGATTTGACGAATATTTAAATTATGTGCTTTATTCCTCATGTTTATTACTTTAGAATAGCGTAGGCAGTATTTAGAACGATAGGCTAACGTTATCTGCAGATATTAATGAAGAACATCATATTTTCATTTTATTTTATTTTCTTTTTGTAGACCGTTGTTGTAAGTCAGTATTTTGAAAGTAAAAACTCAGAATTCAGAAATTTGATCAGTTGATTAATATATTAATAAGTACTTTTAATACAACATTACAGTTCTTCTATCACTTAAATATTTTAATAAATAAAGAAATAAATTGTTAGTTAACTTGAAATTATAATTCAGTCGTATCCATTGTCTAATTTAATCAAAAAAACATTACATATGTACATAGGGAATTTTGGCATTCAGATTGCTTGAGTGGTCGCAGTTGACATCGTCGATCTCTGAATTATGTTAAACAGAATGCAACCTACCATGTACATATATTAGATTATATTGAGCATTGTAAACGTGTCACAAAGGTTTTATGGTTAGTGAGACACTTTTACGTTGCACGTAAGATACCTTTATAGTAAATGAGACACATTTACGTCACACGCAAGATACCTTTACGGTTCATAAGGTACCTTTTGGTCACTCGGCGTAATTAAACAAGCCACATTTATTTATTTATTTTTTAATAAGAACGCATACTTATGCTAACTTAATCATTTATTGTTCTATTGTTGAATAACTAAGACATCTGTAGAGTAACCACAATGGGTTTGAAGTTTGGAAATTTTTATAAAAAATTGTCAACATACCAATATGGTTAGTAAGACACATTTACGTCGCACGTAAGGTATCTTTATGATTAGTGAGACACTTTTACGTTGCACGTAAGGTACCTTTATGGTTTAATGAGATACATTTACGTCACACGTAAAGTATCTTTATGGTTTAATGAGACACATTTACGTCAAACGTAAGACACCTTTATGGTTAATGAGATACCTTCAGGTCACTCGGCGTAATTAAACAAGCCACCTTTATGTTTTTAATATAAAAACAAACACTTACGAAAACTTAATCATTTAATGTTCTGTTGTTGAATAATTAAAGCCTATGTCACAATCTATCTGACTGTGTTCGATGTATCATGAATCATGTGTATTTGTGCGATGGTGTGCGATGAAGGGTGTCACACTAGTATGACTGTGACTGAGCCGGACGGAATTTATTCTCTTCTTTATATTTTTCTTGTCAAAAGTTTGTAAACGTACGCTCAGTTAAATCGAATACAGCAATGAGTTCGAGTAGTTCTGACGACGAAATAATTTTATTATCGGCATGTATTGCCTTACGGAAAATAAAAAGAAAAAATATAAAGCGTAGATTATGGACTAGAGAGTGGTTAAAGAAAAGAAATGATAATTTTGGACAAGGGGGTTTATCGCTAATTGAGAGTAGAACACAAAGACGGTTACAAATTTATTTTGAGAATGGATGAAGAGTGCTTTAATTTATTATTAAGCAAAATTGAAGGTAAAATAAGTTATAGAGATATAAAATTTAGATGTTGCATGAACGCCCGAGACAGGTAAATAAAAATATTTGCAGTATAGTTATACGAATACTTACAGTAAAATTTTCAGACTAACAATCACATTAAGATTTTTGGCAACTGGAGAAAGTTACCAAAGTCTATTATATCTTTTAGAGTGGGAAGAAGCACGATTTGTGAAATAACTCCGGAAGTTTTGGACGCAATTTTTGAAAAATTGCTAAAGGAATATATTTAGGTAAATTGTACATTTATAATAAGGCGCGTTGCGTTAAGCATTATAAATATTAAATGAAAAAGTGAATAATTTTTTGTTTTAATATAATTATACATTTATACTAGCAGCGTCACATTACTATAAATATCGCTTAAAATATTTTTTTTTTCATTTTATATTATAATTTATTAATTACTCTAAATCATCCATATTTTCATATTTAAAAATTATTTCTTCTTATATTTTTTGCTGATTCTTTCCAACCTAATAGCAACAAATTCGGCGAATATTTTGGCCTTCGATTTTTTTTCTTTTATTTCTGCTTTTTTCGTCAAATAATCGGACACGGTCGAAAAAATGGTTCCAATGATGAAGCGGGCGAAGATTCTCTGCTCGTCTTCAATCTCTTCGAAGCAAATGTTTTCTGGGTTTCGGAAGTGGGTGACGGAGTAACGTCGGATAATCTTTTTTTCTGTCTTTGTAACCCGCTTGGTCCAGGCTCTGGTGAATTAAGAGAACACTGTTGTTGATTTTGCGAAAATTCCTGAAAAATACGGTATTTTTATTAAGTACCGGCACCAAACACGGAGAATGATTGGTATGAAGTGAAACAATTGTTTCGAAATCGATGGAATTTTCCTAACTGTTGCGGCAATTGATGGAAAACATAAATTTTCTCCCTCCAAACAAACTTTGACAGAAGGATCCTTTATAGGAATTATAAGGGCCATGACAGCATTGTTCTGCTAGCTATTGTAGATGGGGACTACAAGTTTATGGCAATAGATGTTGGCTCATCTGGAAGAGTCAGCGGCGGAGGCGTATTTCGGAACAGTAATATGCTCATATAATGCAAGGAATAAATTTAACATACTAGAAAGTAAGAAACTACCTGGTACAAATGTGCGTACGCCATTTGTTTTTGTGGGGGACGATGCTTTTCCTCTTACAAACAGATTAATGAAACCATTTAGGTAACAGGGATTGAGTAAAAATCAGAAAATTTATAATTACCGAATAAGTCGCGCAAAGCGTGTAGTTGAAAACGCGTTTGGTATTCTATTTAACAGATTTCGAATATTGTTAAATCCAATACATTTAAATGTATGCAAAGTACAAAAAATTACAACTGTTTGTTTTATTCTTCATAATTTTTGAATGCAACATAGAGGTCAGCTGTACGTTGGAGATATAAATACACCAGACAATGATCAACAAAATAGAACTTTACAACCAATAAACAGATCCCTATACGCGGGTAATAAATGTACTCGAAATGCTTTAAATTTAAGATAAATTTTTATGGAGTATTTTAATAATATTGGACAAGTTCATTGGCAAGATGATTACATTAATAATAAATAAATAAAAGTACAATATTATATTTATTTACTTCTTCATCTTCATCTAGGTATTCTGCAAGTACCTCTTCGCCTTGCTCTTTGCTTTCCTCCTCAGGCTCACCAATAAATGTTCCTTTTTAAAAAATAAAAGTAACTCAAAGCACCACAATTTTGGTGTATAAATCTCGTCCGTACTTGCTCCGCTCTTTAAAGATTTTAGATATTTCGTATACTCCCGACTAAACTGACTCCGCAATCCCTGATATTTCCGTCTGCAGTCGTCCGCTGTAACATTCCAATAAAAAAATCAGGGCTTGTGGTACCAGCCAGTATGTTTTATTTAATTACCTGCTAATGTTGGATGTTTGCTGACAACATTAACCATGTCTTGAAAGGCATCTCGGGTTTTTTCTCTATTATGGTGATCCTTTGTTTTTACGTCGTACAAACACGGATTATTCTTGTAGACTTCAATAAAATCTACAACAGCCTCCCTTGACCAGTAAATTATTCCCGCTTCTGTTTTCAACATCTGTATATTTCATTAGAAATTTAACATAAAAAAAGTTAAATAATCACAAGTTAATAACCTCTACAGGTATTTTTTTACATGTACTAATGTAAAATGCAATATGAACGAAATATATAATTAAACAAATAAATAAAATAACCGCAGAGCTCATGGAAAGAAAAATTATTAATTGCTTATGCAACAAGTTAAATAACATTCAATGAAATATAAATTATAAACACAAGAATAAATTAACCTAAAAAAATATACGTCATAATAATAATGAATTTAGTAAAAAATGTTTAGTTTGAAATGACCTGAGTATCATCGTTTTGTATGATGAAATAGAAACATTTCTATTTTCTACGAACACAACCATGATTCATGATATATCGAACAGAGTCAGACAGATGTGACATAGGCATAAGACGTCTGCAGAGTAACCACAGTGGGTCTTAAATTTGGAAATTTTAATAAAAAATTGTCAACAAATCAATATAGAGGAGGAGGATACACACAAGATATACAATTGAATCAAATGGAACCTGTGTGCTCCAGTGTATCCGCGTACGTTCCTCAAAATACGAACCAAACAAATGATACTAAAATCCGCTGTATCGATGAATCAACTACATGACATACAAAAACATATAATAAGTAAAAGCGAAAAAAGAGGTCGCTGTACTGTTTGTTATAAAAAAAATTACCACGAATTTGGAAGAGAAAAGGCGCAAAAAAGTACTCCTGGAATTATATGGACATGTACAGAATGTAATAAATATTATTGAATATTATGTTTTTCAAATGTACACAAATGTATGTTAAACTAAAATATTGTTTTTAAATAAGACAGAGTATTAATTATATTACGCAAAATAATTCCGACAAAAAAAATTGGTCTAAATGTTTAGAGAGGGGAGAAAATAGGGTTGATGGTTGGGAGTATTTTACACACTTGTTTTTGTACTTACCTTGATTATATTATTCCTTTGTTCGGTACGTAGTAACGATAACCTGAAAAATAGTGTATCGTAGGGTGAGTAATATAACTACAAATACAATTTACAAATTTTATTTTAAGTATTTTTTTTAAATACAAAATAAATAAGTAGGTAAATACAAGTATATTTTATAACTTGATTAATACTAAGAAGTAAATACATATTGAAAAATATAATTAGTAGAAGTAACTATTAACATTTTTGTCCCTTAATATGCTTCAATATCATCGAAACATTCAGGTAATAACATTATGTTAAATATAATTCAAAAGTGACTCATATTCATGTTTATATGAAAAAGGATGGACTCGGCAAACACGAAGGTATTCTCAGATCTTGTCTACAATATATTGCAAGAACCCGCATCGTCAACACTTGCCAACTCTACCAGGTGTTTACATCGATGGCAATGATCTCTGATATAACTGACCATACTCAAACTTGTTCCGTTCAGTTAAAAAGAGGTATCCTGATTAGCTGAATGTATACATATTTATAGCGTTTTTAGCTATGTTAGTGCACACTTCACTCCAACAATGCTAGACACTTATAATATAAAATTAAAAATATAAAGAAAAATCATGCACTATTACAATTATATAATAAATGTGTTATAAAAATTCAGGTCTCGATTTAAAATTAAAACAGCTCTGTTCCCGATATAACAGCTTTATAAACATATCTGTTATCCATATAACAGCTTATAACCAGATACAGATAATTTTCACTATATGGTCAAAATATAAAAAAGTTCTAACACACGCAGCAATTGTTGAATTTATGCGTGCTTTTTATAGCCGTACGGCACTGAATCGTGTTCTTTGAATTTTCTTTTACACGAGGTCGGTGTAAATATTTTTTCCTCGTCTCGTGTAACGACTTCATGCATGTTTGTCCTACGGAAGGCTTTAAACGCTATTTTTTTGCTTCAACCTCACCATCTATTACCATCTCTTTCAAGCTGCTAAAATTAACATTTTTACTAACTTCGTAGTTTATGCATATACCTTTTACTTTACAAATTTTGGTATATTTATTTGTTTTTGGACAAAAAAACAAATATTACGGAGTCTGTATCATAATAAAGTACCTTCTCCACAACTGTTCCATATAACTATATAATTTTAAGCGTGCTTGCGTTGTTGTTTAAGCGGCCAAACATACATTTACTGTAGACAGCATATCGTAACTTTCCTCGATGTGTTCAAAATTAACTACAAGTGTGTTTTCATTTACGGGTGAAACGGTATTAACTATGATTGCGGGGTCAGACAATTTGAAAAAATTCATTGGGTATAATAATAATTTTTGTTTTGGCTGATTTTCCCTTTGACCCAACTTTCCCCAAAGCGAATCCGGGGTTTTCAAAAATTTCACCAACTTCTAAACGTATGCTCTCTGTGTTAAAGAATTTTTCAATGTACGCGTCTTTTTGTTCTTTTCTTTTGCAATTTTTAGATTATACCGAGGCCTGCTGTTTTATTTTTAAAAATGTGTTCATCATTTCCGTAAACAAACCCATTATATTTTTATCTTTATCAAACTGTTTAGCATTATATATCCAAAATTCGTGTATTTTAACCAATACATATCCTTTTTCAACAGCTTTTACTACTTCGTCTATTACCCATGTACCAGTTATTGCACGCTCACTATCTATATGATTACATTCTGAAAAATGTAGATTTTTTGCGCATTTATCGCATAAAAAGAACATTAATTTATTATTTGTTTTCGCCAGTAGAACGGGATGGTATAAATTTTGAGGCGGTAAAAGCGTGCATTTAATTACGCCGTTAAGACCTAAAATGTCTTTAGGCCATTCGTCGCTGCCAACATAAACTGTTGGGTAACCCACAGGGTATTTTCCGTTTTTACACACCCACCATTTTTACACTTATAGTATTTTTTTGTGTTTCCTGTGCGTCAGCCATAAAAAGCGTCGCGAGGATTTGAAGGTGCGGCATTTATAAGAGGGTGATTTTCTGTTTAAATTTAAATATCAATATTTGTTTGAAGCATTCGCTGAAAATCGCACTCCCATATTTCCACAACTTCATACCCCAGCGTTTTAAGTGTATCTGTTTTAGCCATAATCTAACTTCTTTTTTCTTAGCGGAATGTAAAATATTTATACACCGAACGTGTACCTCCCACACAAGCCATTGTGTTGCAATTTTAGATTGATTATCGCGATAACGATAACCACCTTTTGGAATTATTCCTATGGTCTCGGGTTTGAGAAAATTGCGTCGAAAAACCTTATTACACGCACTTGCAATTGTACATGCTTCTGTGAAAGGACATACATTTCCCGTACTAAGTAATTGTTCCCTAAACTTTAGACATGATTGAGCAAGAATTTCTACGTCCGTTATGCAATACTCAACTAAATCGCGCTGCGTATCAAATACGTCATTTTTATGTTCACTATACCATCTTAAAAAGTTATTTCAAACATATAATTTCATTGTATCGGTGCTGTAATAATTTTCTGTTTCTTTTGTATTAAATAAATGCGGAAAATACCCCTTTTTAAATTTGTCGACAACACCGCCACGCAGTGCCATTGGAAAATAGTTTACTAAGTCTAAAAATTTAATATTTCCTATCGTCATTGAAATAATTTTGGTGCCTCTCATAATAAGTTCGGGCGTTAAATTAGTTTGTCTTAAAATGTAATTTAAGACAAACTGATGGTCGAATACCTGTCCGTTATGAGCAAGCACAGCAATGTTTTAAAAAAAATTCTCGTAGCTAATAAATAATACATAAACCCTTCAATTACATTATTTTTCAGTATTTCTAACGTATCATTGCAGTTATCGCAAATATCTGTATTGTTTGTAAGACGTTTATCGCAGCACTGCTTAAACACACATAAATTAGGTTCATGCTTTACCGTGTTTTCATCTATAATTTTCTCCTGACGCGTCTTCAAATCGTAAAATACAGACAAAATATTATCTATTCTTGGAGACCCTGTGTCTGGTTGCATATAGCATAGGTGGTCTTGATGTACATGTTGTCTGCATATTTTGCAATATGCCTCACCGCAAACATGCACCCTTTCCAATTTAACAGTTTTCAGGAATGTGAGGCAACAAACAATTTCACCACAAAACCGTTTTCTTGCCCAATGAATTCGGCTTTAGGTGGTTTTCAAAGCAATATTTACTTTTAAACCAGCGTAAACAATCGGCACACTTTACTTTTTTATCCGTCGGGCATGCAAGAGTTTGCTGACAAGACTGACACGTGCCGCCGCATCTATGTTTATTTTTAGAGTTATATGGTATATGACACTGTTCGTAAAAGTAACTACAGCAAAATGCAGCCGTCAGCGATACGTTATAACGGTTGTCCTGATAAAGAAGAATTAAGGTACAGTCTGCTGCGCTTTGTCCTGCAAACATTACGTCGCGTCCCTTACCACCATACTGCCAAACACAAATTTTATATTTGGCGGCAAAGTGGCGTTGAAACTACTGAATTTCCCCCGCCTTCTTCACAAATAGTTACAGCTGCATCTTCTACTAAAGAAACAGCACGCTTTAATTGTAGCCGCCCACTATCCTTTCGCACCTTAACAAATTCGGGGTCTTTTTCAACACGTGCAATAGCCACAACCAAAGCCCGAGGCAGGCATAAGTTATCACTATAATTAATAGTAATAATACCCCGTCGCATAGCACATTCCTCATTAAATGTGTTACATTTATTGGGGCGTTGTCCGGTGGCTTTAGGCATGCGTACAGTAGTCACACCTAGAAAACATACAAATACATTAATAAAAAGTTTAAAATTAAAAAGTATAATATAATTACCAAGACAAAACGTATCAGTGTTTAAACCCGTGGAATTGAATTGATAAATCTCACTAAGCACCTGCCACACATTATCAACCATCACCTCCGATGCAGTAGCGAAATTTTTCCATCTTTGGCCTCTTTTAAAATCTTTACTGCAAAACGTAAATATAACCTTATCAGTTAATTCAACTTCTGACGTGACATGTATTATTATATTATTTATGGCATCGCGAACCCATTGAACTGCATCTTTGCCACTTGGTACGTGCTTAATATTAAATTCTATAGTCCTTCCTTGTACGTTAAAATGTATAACAGTCTTCTTGTAATCCTTTACTACAATAAAATTTTCCATTTTTACTAATCAAAAGGTAAGTAATATTATATTATATTGCTTCTTCAAAGATTAAATAAAGAATGACTAGTCAGCGTTCCTGTTCTTATTTATAATATTAAAACTCGAACGGAAAAGAGATAAATTTTGTTTTATTTTTTCGAAATTCCTCATAGTTTCAGAGGTATTGGGCACTATGTATATTTTTCAAAAATTTATTTCGTTTTCAATGGGCCTTAGCGCTTTCAAATTTTAATGTTATATTTCAAGCCAAAAAACGACCGGGGGAGTACGAGGATAAAATTTGATTTATTTTTTCGAAATTACAGTTTCAGAGATATTGGGCACTATTTTATTTTTTTGACAAAATTTATTTCGTTTTTAAAGGGCCTTAGCGTTTTGAAATTTTGATGTTATATATTAAGTCAAAAATCGCCAGAGGGAGTATGGGGGTAAATTTTGTTTTATTTTTACGAAATTCCTCATAGTTTCAGAGATATTGGGCACTATGTATATTTTTCCGAAATTTATTTCGTTTTCAAATTTTAATATGTTATATTTTAAGGCAAAAAACGACAGACGAGTACAGGAGTGAATTTTGATTTATTTTTTCGAAATTCCTCATAGTTTGAGAGATATGGGGCACTATGTATTTTTTCCAAAAAATTTCAAACATACTGAATGCCAAAATTCACTATGTACATATGTAATGCAAGGTTGTGTAATGTTGTGTAATTTTTATTTTATTTCAGTAATAAAAATATAGCCACTTGATATTTATTAAATTACATTCTGTCGTAACATTTATAATGTTATTTCTCTTCCAAATTTGTTATTCATATTTTGCAATGCGCTGAAAGAAGTTTTTTTAAAAAAAATTGTACAACATTGTATGACATATGATCGTGCAATGCTAGGATTGCGCGTTTTAGGATCGTGCATTGCAAGGATTGTGTGTTTTATGATTTAAATTTCCCGCCAAAACAGTGCTACCAACCCTGGGGTGGTTGGGAAAAAAGTCACTAGACTGTTGCCAACTTAACCATAGGGTTCCACAATCGCCCCCATACCTACAACGTTGTTTGTCTTAACCCGCACCCAGTATACACGTATTATAGAGTGTTCGAAAATATTTGGCAAAGACTTGACTCGGTAACCAGGAAGGCTGGCCCTTCTCAGCGGGGAGTAAGGTTGTTTGGCGTACAGGCACGGATTATAAAAAATCTTATACTTACGAATTACTTTATCCGATTATAAAAACCTAAATTATTTACATTTTTCTTACTAGTATTTTTGAACACTTTTTTTTGAGAAAACTATTACTTAAGAAAATTTTATAAATACATTACAGTTAAGTAATTATTGTATATAAAATGGGATAAAGGATATTTTAAAGTCAGATGTTCATCAGTACTTTAGTAGTGAACGTTAAAAAAGTTGCAAGATAAGAACGACAAATTTAAGGACATTATCACAGTGGGGAATCAAAAACGCAAGCATCTATCCGACGATGCGAAACAGATAGTTCTAAATGTTTTCAACTTTTTATAAAGTGATAGTGACGAGACTGGGCCAGTATCGAAAACTGCTAAAATGACACAAGTGCCATATACTACAGTACGAAGAATTATTCAGGAAGGTGTACCGGATAAAAAACAAAGAACTGATGCAGGAAATTTGCGAATTTTCAATGTTTTCGAAAAAGATGTCATCCGTAGGAAAATATATTCACTTTACAATGAAAATATATTCCCTTCGCTTCGAGTTTTGCTTGAAAAATTAAAAAAATGACTGATATTTCTTGTTCAATTGGTACTCTTTACAGTGTTCTTCGAGACATGGGTTTTAAATACAAGAAAATTAATAAACGTTAAGTTTTAATGAAGAGCAGAAGAATATGTCAGTGGCGGTATCATTATTTGCCAGAATTCAGAAAATTTCGTGAAGAGAATCCTCCAATTATTTATCTCGATAAAACGTGGTACGACACTCACGACACTTTGTCTAAAAGTTGGATCGATGGGATTACAAATTGTACTGCAAAAGTTCCAGTTCCGCGGGGTAAAAGAATAATTATTCTACATGCGGGAAGTGAACAAGGATGGGTGAAAGAAGATTTGTTTCTATCGGGTCACAATATGAAGAACGCTTGTTTAGATTACCACGACGATATGACGTCTGATATTTTTGAAGAGTGGTTTCGCACAAAATTTTTGCCAAACATTCCTGAAAATAGCATCATAGTTATGGATAACGCCAGTTATCATTCTAGACAATTATACAAAAAACCTACTAAAGCCAGCACTAAAACTGAAATTCAGGAATTTTTATATCAGAATTACATATATTTTGAAGAATCATACAGCAAAAATGAATTGCTAGAAGTGACACAAACAAAAGTTGTTAAAAAAGTATACATATGTGACAGTATAGCAGAATTTTTTTTACATACAGTATTAAGACTGCCTCCTTATTATTGTGTACTAAAGCCAATTGAACTAATTTGGGGACAATTAAAAACCAGCATTCGAAGACAAAATGGTTCATCAGCTATCAGCGACAATGTTGTGGAATTAGTTAAAACTGAAATAAACAATATTGGTGACAAACAGTAGGCTTACAGTGTTCAGCATGTGCTAAACATTGAAAATGATTACTTAAGTGCCACTAACACTCTAAATAACTTTATTATAAATGTTGGACAACACAGTGACAAATTTGATGAAGACAGTGACGATGAAATTTTTGTTGATTAGTAGAAAAGTGAAACAATGTAAATGTTAACTATACACTTATATAGGGTGATATTTCTCAAGGTGTACATAGGAAATTAACATGGGAAATGAGATTTTTGCAAAATGTTGCCCCTCGTTTTAACGTATGGCAATGGTTGTGGTGTTAATACAAAGATAAAACATTTCCCCATCCGAAAATTTTCTTGATAATAGTAATAGCCATATCAAATTTAAATAAAAAGATAAACAAATGCTTGACATTTTATCTGTCAGAATATTTTAAAAATATCAATTAACCTATTCTGACAGATACAGTGTCAAGCATTTGTTTATCTTTTTGTTCAAATTTGGCATGGCTATTGCTATTAATGGGAAAAAGAATAAATGTTAAAATTAATTTATGGCTTGAAATATTGGATAATTCTACGTATACCTAAAATGAAATGTAAATTTCATTTTAAAAATGTTTTCATCTACTGACATGTAATAATTACACTTTAGGTAATATGTGTAATCCGTACTGTAAAAATTCATGCAATGTAAGTTATGCATATAGATATGTAATAATTCCACTTTAAAATGTATTTATTATAACACGTCTTTAATGTACATAATATATCTCTAAATGTAATGGATACGTTTCTATATGTACTAAATACATTTTTAATGTACTATCTTACATTTCATGACTTGATTACATGTTAGAAAAGGAAAATATAAGTATAAATATTTGTATAAAGATTTACATTGTAGTAAATATTCAAAAATATCACAATAATCAGTCGAAGTATTACTAATACAATATTACATATATATATATATATATATATATATATATATATATATATATATATATATATATATATATATATATATATAAATTAAATTTGTGTTCAACTTAATATTGAAAAAAAAACAAAAGTTTATTTTCATAAATTTATTTATTGAACTTATATTCTCTAAGTACAAAGAATCACTTATCGAGTCGATATATAACGTGGAGAGTCGTTAATACAATAATGAACGCTTATCACTAGAATACATAAATTTTTATAACTACAATTCCAGAATAATCTGGTATATACTGGTTATAGCAGAAAAGTACAAGTGTTAACTGTTATCATGGTTGATAACAACTTAGTAGTTTTCCTATATGGTCAAACAAAGGAAATGGGTATAACATAATTCCTCTCCTCAAAGATTGAACTTTGTTTGATCATCCGAGGCTTTTGAAAATAGAGTCTTATTTCACAGAGTGTATTGTTTTAATGGTATTTCGTCCTTTTCAATTGGAACATTTTCTTTTTTTTGTTTAAATAATTTGTTTCTCAATAAAACTCTATTCTTTACAATAAGGTATAAACATATAATAATTATAATTATGGTTAGTAATACATATTGGTAATGGTAATGGGGTGTTTCATGATGTTTGTTTAATTCTTGGAGTTCAAAAAGGCTAAGGTCTTTTAGTTTTACATCCTTAATGTCTATAGTTTTCAATGAATCTATTTTGTTTTTAATAACATCTGATTTTTCTATTTCCAAAATTATTGGTTTGCTAATTAATTTGTTATTAAACTTTCTACCGTTTATTTGGCAATTTGGTTCAGTAATTTTGTAAATTCCTTTGTCTTTCAAAATTGTGTTTTGACTAGAACACTTTAATTCTTGTGGTGTGTCTATTTGAATAATATAAATTATGTTGGAGTTTTCAATTTCGATAATATTATTTTCTTTTGATATTTCCCTAATATTACAATTTTTGCTGTTGTGCTTTTCCATTAATGTTTCTGAACATAGGTCTGTTGTTTCGAATTTTGTCTTACAAAAGTTTTCGTAGTTCACAGTTATAAGATTTTCGCAAATATAGTTAACATTGTTTATTTTAATTAGCAATTGTTTTAGGAAATTCAATTCAAGGAGTTGGTTTTGTTGAAGGAAAGTTATAGGGGTGATTTGTCTTGTGACATATTTGGTTTTTGAAAATTTCGGAATTATTATCAAATATTGTAATTTGTTATTTATTATTCTACAATATGAGTGTATGAGGTTTAAATAGTTTAAATATTCATTTTCTTGGATGTCTGTATTACTTTTTATGATGGTCATTAGTTCTTTGATATTTTCATTTTCCAATAATGATATGTGAAAAGTATTGGTACTACAAAAAGCTAGGGTTATTTCTATATTATTTATAATATCGTTAAGTTCTATAATATTATTATTTATTAAGTCTAATGTGTTGGATTCTAACTTTTTCATATAGAGGTTGTTTGAATTTTTTCATTAGTCTAGGATTTCGTTTTAAGTATGCATGATCTTTAATTATTTCATTTGGGGGGTTTGGTTTAAATCTTTTTGCTTTATCGTTAAAAATTTTATCTTTTACTTTCATATTTTCCTTACGTTTATTTTCTTGGTATGTTTGTAATCGTTCTTGTAATGTTTCTTGTTTTGAGGGAAATTTGTTTGCGTATGATTTACCAAACAGAATTTCGTTGGGTGTTAATGACGTGGTTGCACTTATTGAATTATTGTAGGCTTGCATGGCTTGTTCGATAATTTGTTTTAATGTATTTTCGGGAAATCTTTTGAATAATATTCTCATATGTTCGATTAATGTAGAGTGAAATCTCTCTATTTGATTGGATTTTGGATTACCTGCTGAAGTAATGTGTAAATGAATATCTTTATTGTGACAAAATGTTTTTAATGTTAGGTTGTCAAATTCTTTGCCTGGGTCGCAAATTAATTTGTTTGGATACTGATAACTATTGCAAAAGCATTCTATGTGATCGCATATTTCTTTAGTTGTTTTGGATTTCAATGGGTATATTCGGGTGTATTTTGAGAATTGGTCTAGGATGGTTAGGAATATTTTCCAGTCTAATGTTAGTAAATCTGCGTTAATAATTTCGAAGGGCAGATTTGGGGTTTCGGTAAGAATGTCATTAATTTTGATTGGTTTCCTATCATATTTGCAAGTTTTGCAAATTTCACAATTATTAATAAATTCTGTTATTGTTTTAATCATATTAGGCCAATAGTATTTTTGTTTTAATTTGTCATAGGTTTCTTTTATTCCTCTATGATTTGTTTTTCCATAATGATATGAATAAACAATTTCATTTTGTTCTGCTTGATCTTCTATATCGTCTACAATTTGGTCTACTTTTGTTAGGTTAATTGAAAATGGTTCAAAATTTTTTTTAATAATTTGATTTACCTTGTTTTGTAAGTCAACTGTTTTGAATATACAAAAGTATCTAACTTGTGGGACAATATATTGTTTCAAAAATTCTAATATTTGTTCGTTCTCTTTTCCTGATTCTAATAGAACTTCTAGTCTTTGTTTGTTTTCAAACATTTTCTTCATATTAATTTTGAATTCGTTTTGCGTTTCAAATGTAATTTGGTTGTTGGCAATGTTTAAGCGATTTTCTAAAATTTTCATTCCGTTTACTGGGTTTTCTTGGTCACTATGTTTTGTGCCGTCAGTATTTGAGTTTGTTGATGAATCTACATCCGTGTTGAGTAGATTGTTATTTAATTCATACAAATTTATCTTTATGTTTGTCTCCGCGAATATGACGTTTAATATTTTTATCAATTCTTGTTTGTCAAGTTTGTCCAAGCCGCAAGATAGTTGTGGAATGTTTATTTCAAAAATATCGTTTTTTATGAGAAAGTCTCGTAATTCTTTTATAGCGGATTTCAACATTTTTACGTTGGCGTTTTCGTAGTAATTTTGTTTGGTAATTAAGTGAATGATTTGTTTATTATTAGAATTTTGAATAATTATATTTGAATTTTCCTTTATATTTTCTTGACAATGTTTTTTACTATTGAATAATGAGTCGACTTGTTTAGCTAGTCCTTTGCCTAAATGACAGTCTTTTGAAATGCAATGTGCGAAAATGTTAGTTTGCGTTACGTCACCTTTGATATTTTGTATTGTGAAAGGTTCGCGAATTCGGCTTAGAAAATCTGCAATTTTATTTGTCTTGCCCTGAATGTATTCGATATCAAAATTATATTCACTGAGTTCTATTTTCCATCTCATCAACTTCTGGTTGGCATTTTTCATGTTAAAAAGCCATACAAGAGGACGATGATCGGTTCTTATTGTGAATTTTCTACCCCAAAGATAGTTATAGAAATTTTGAATGGCCCATACTATGGCTTTGAGTTCTTTCTCGACAGTGCTGTAATTACATTCTGCAGAGTTGAAAGTTTTAGAGGCATAACAAATAGGTTTTTCTATTCCGTCTTGTGTTTGTGAGAGGACCGCGCCCATAGCGTAATCGCTAGCGTCTGTTGTTAGTATGATTTTTTTGGTAAAGTCAGGGAATGTGAGGATGGGTGGATTTGACATGAGTTTTTTCGATTCCATAAAACATTCTTGATACTCTTTATTAGTTATATCAATTTTTGATCCTTTCTTTAAATTTTGTGTGAAAGGCTTTGTTAATTTTGAAAAATTGGGTATAAATCTTCTATACCATGATAATTTGCCTAGGAAACTTTTAATTTCTTTTACTGTTTTTGGAATAGTAATTTTGTCAATTGCTTCTACTTTTTTCTGGTTTGGCTTAAGGCCGTCTTTTGAAATGATAAATCCTAAATATTCTACTTCTGTTTTGAAGAATTCAGATTTATCAATTTGAATTTTGAGATTTGCTTTTCGCAGTTTATCAAAGACTTTTTAAATATTTGAAAGGTGTTCTTCTATGGTATTGCCAAAAATAATTATATCGTCTAAATAAACCAAACATATATCATTTACTAATTCACCAAGAGCTATATTCATCATACGTTGAAATGTAGCTGGTGCGTTGACGAGGCCAAAGGGCATACGAACATATTCGTAATGTCCAGATGGGGTGCTGAAGGCAGTTTTTTCTATGTCTGATTCTTCCATTTGAATTTGGTGGAAACCAGAGTGCAAATCTAATGTAGTAAAGAGTTTGGGTTTTCCAATTTTGTCTATGAGAGTGTCGATGTTAGGGATAGGGAATTTATCTTCTTTAGTTTTTTGGTTTAGTTTGCGAAAGTCAATTACAAGTCGAGTTTTTCTTTTTCCCGAAGCATCAGCTTTCTTAGGTACGATCCAAATAGCGGAATTGTACGGGGAATAAGATTTACGTATAACCTTTTCGGTTAACATCTTTTGAATGTGTTCTTCAATATCTGATTCGTAAACTTGTGGTAGTTTATAATTTTTTGTATGGATGGGGATTTCATCGGAAAGGATTATTTTATGTTTGAGTACGTTAGTATGGGAAAGTTTTTCACCTTCTTGTGGGAATAAGTCAATGTTCCTGTCTATTAGTTTATTTAATTGTTGTTTTGTTTTATAATCGAGATGGTCGTCTCTAATTTGTAATGCATTGAAATTTGTTTTTACTTTGTGGTTCAATTGATATGTTTTTCCTTTCAGGTTTAAAGTTTGTGATTTGAAATTTATTTTTACATCTAATTCTTTGAGAATTTTGATTCCAAAAAGTAGATTGCATTCACGATGGAAGTCATGGATGTAGAATTCAAATTCTATTCCTTTAATTTTTAACTTTACTAATTGTTTGAGCGTAATTTTGCCATTTGCAGTGCGTATTGTCATGGGTTGAATTTTTGGTTTGAGTTTTAGTTCGTCAACTAATTTTTTGTTAATAAAATTTATGTCTGAGCCTGTGTCAATAAGAATGTGGTATTGGTCGTGAGTAATTGTTGGGATCTGTCCGGTGTCAGATATCATTACGTATTTTGTTCTTCTTCTGTGGATTCGAGAAAATTTTCATTCTGTTCCTCGTATTCTATTTCGTTTTGATTTTCCTCATTGTCATCAATTTGTGTTTGAATATCCTCTAAGGGGTATTCGTGTTCGTTGTTTATTTCGAGATTATAATTTTGGCGAGTTGTTTGAGTTGACATGGGAATTACATTTGTATTTCGCGTTTGAATCGACATTGGTGTCGGTTTGAATGTTCTGTTAGTATTTTGATAATTTTGTAAATTTTGTCGTGCGATTAAATTTTTTCCAGGACCTTGTTGTTGTGGTGCCTGTGGTTGATTAAACCTTATTGGTTGGTTAGGAAATTTCTGTCCGGGGAATTTCTGAGGTGGGGGTACAAATCTAAAGTTCTGCGCTTGTGCGGATGGTTTAGGAGTAGGATTGGGTTTTTGCATTGGTGAATTGTGCAACAGGAAGTTGAATTCGTTGTTAATTAAATATTCACACTCCTCAAGTGAAGTGGGATTTGCATTTATGAATGCGCCTTTTATATTATAGGGTAAACAATCTATGAAGTGATGGACAATAATTTTTTGTATATGTGTTATTAAAAATTTTGTTTTGTCTTTACTCTTTTCTTGGGTTTCAATTTTCCCTTTGTAATTTTGAAAAATATTTTGAATTTCTTTTAAGAATTTATAAATGTTATTCTGTTGGGGTTTTGTTGTAATTATTTTATAGAATAATGTTTCAGGTTTTAGCCTGTCTTCGAAGTTTGAACTTAAGTATGTTTTTAATTCTGCCCAATCGGAAAATGTATTTTCAGATATTATTAATCTAGCATCTCCTACAAATTTTGTTTTTAAAATTCCAAAAGCATATTTTCTATTTATTTCTGTTAATGTGAAGCATTCAAGAACTTCTTTTGCTTCGTCGCATGCTTTTATGAAAGCATGTAAATGTTTTACGTTTCCATCATAAGGAGGAACGATTTTCATGTAATGGTCAATGTCTTGTAGACTGATTGTAGTCATTGTGACTGGGTTTTCTGAGTTTAAATTTATTTTGTTAAAACTATCAGAGATTAATTCTACTAGTATACGATCTGTTTCGAACGTCTCGTATTCTATGTCACTATTTTCTGGTGATGACATATATTTGTTATATAATTTATTTTATTTATTTGTCTCGTCGTATAAACCCGACCTGACTGGTTGTTTTATTATTTAACAATTTTGTTTTGTTAGTAATTTTATAAGTTTGTCTTGCAGTATAGTCCCTGCTTGACTGGACAATTTTATAAATGTAAAAGCTTTACAGAAAGACTTACAGTACAAATAGAAGGGTGATGGTTACGCTCATCGTAGCGGGAATTACTGGTGTGATTCTGCAGGCCTTCGGAACGTGATGACTGGGTGTAGTCTCAGCAAGTTCTCGATTTGTGGGCTGGTACTTGGAATGTGGGTCGCCGTGTTTCACTGGTTGTGGCAGCTGAACGGCAAGGCTCTCCGTGTGGATTCCGTTAGAGATGGACCGTATGAATAGGTCTCTGATGGGCTACTGTTTTAGCCGTAAGTTCGTTGAGTTGTTGATGCCAATTTTCAGAAAATTGATATTTTCAAAGGCTCGAAACGTTTCGACTTCACTGAATTGTTAAGGCCCTTTTGGCATCCTACCGATTGCGCCAATTAAATTTGTGTTCAACTTAATATTGAAAAAAAACAAAAGTTTATTTTCATAAATTTATTTATTGAACTTATATTCTCTAAGTACAAAGAATCACCTATCGAGTCGATATATAACGTGGAGAGTCGTTAATACAATAATGAACGCTTATCACTAGAATACATAGATTTTTATAACTACAATTCCAGAATAATCTGGTATATACTGGTTATAGCAGAAAAGTACAAGTGTTAACTGTTATCATGGTTGATAACAACTTAGTAGTTTTCCTATATGGTCAAACAAAGGAAATGGGTATAACATAATTTATATATATATATATATATATATATATATATATATATATATATATATATTTTTAACTTTACTAATTGTTTGAGCGTAATTTTGCCATTTGCAGTGCGTATTGTCATGGGTTGAATTTTTGGTTTGAGTTTTAGTTCGTCAACTAATTTTTTGTTAATAAAATTTATGTCTGAGCCTGTGTCAATAAGAATGTGGTATTGGTCGTGAGTAATTGTTGGGATCTGTCCGGTGTCAGATATCATTACGTATTTTGTTCTTCTTCTGTGGATTCGAGAAAATTTTCATTCTGTTCCTCGTATTCTATTTCGTTTTGATTTTCCTCATTGTCATCAATTTGTGTTTGAATATCCTCTAAGGGGTATTCGTGTTCGTTGTTTATTTCGAGATTATAATTTTGGCGAGTTGTTTGAGTTGACATGGGAATTACATTTGTATTTCGCGTTTGAATCGACATTGGTGTCGGTTTGAATGTTCTGTTAGTATTTTGATAATTTTGTAAATTTTGTCGTGCGATTAAATTTTTTCCAGGACCTTGTTGTTGTGGTGCCTGTGGTTGATTAAACCTTATTGGTTGGTTAGGAAATTTCTGTCCGGGGAATTTCTGAGGTGGGGGTACAAATCTAAAGTTCTGCGCTTGTGCGGATGGTTTAGGAGTAGGATTGGGTTTTTGCATTGGTGAATTGTGCAACAGGAAGTTGAATTCGTTGTTAATTAAATATTCACACTCCTCAAGTGAAGTGGGATTTGCATTTATGAATGCGCCTTTTATATTATAGGGTAAACAATCTATGAAGTGATGGACAATAATTTTTTGTATATGTGTTATTAAAAATTTTGTTTTGTCTTTACTCTTTTCTTGGGTTTCAATTTTCCCTTTGTAATTTTGAAAAATATTTTGAATTTCTTTTAAGAATTTATAAATGTTATTCTGTTGGGGTTTTGTTGTAATTATTTTATAGAATAATGTTTCAGGTTTTAGCCTGTCTTCGAAGTTTGAACTTAAGTATGTTTTTAATTCTGCCCAATCGGAAAATGTATTTTCAGATATTATTAATCTAGCATCTCCTACAAATTTTGTTTTTAAAATTCCAAAAGCATATTTTCTATTTATTTCTGTTAATGTGAAGCATTCAAGAACTTCTTTTGCTTATATATATATATATATATATATATATATATATATATATATATATATATATAGATATATATATATATAATACTATATATATAATATATATAATACTAATTGAGAAATATTTGCAGGAGAATCTCAATCTCATTAAAGTAAAAAACTATTTTGCTGTTCATCGAGTACTATACAATAACTATACGTTTTTTAATTTTTATGAAATCACGATATTGAGATTCTACTGTTCCTGGATATACTTTCAGTAAGTGCTTTGGAGCAGTGGCGCAGCGTCAGATGAAGCAGGTGAGATTAGGCCTCACCTCTTAAAATTCAAACCACTTGTAAAATTATGTATATATATATATATATATATATATATATATATATATATATATATATATATATATATATATACATTACAGTTAAGTAATTATTGTATATAAAATGGGATAAAGGATATTTTAAAGTCAGATGTTCATCAGTACTTTAGTAGTGAACGTTAAAAAAGTTGCAAGATGAGAACGACAAATTTAAGGACATTATCACAGTGGGGAATCAAAAACGCAAGCATCTATCCGACGATGCGAAACAGATAGTTCTGAATGTTTTCAACTTTTCATAAAGTGATAGTGACGAGACTGGGCCAGTATCGAAAACTGCTAAAATGACACAAGTGCCATATACTACAGTACGAAGAATTATTCAGGAAGGTGTACCGGATAAAAAACAAAGAACTGATGCAGGAAATTTGCGAATTTTCAATGATTTCGAAAAAGATGTCATCCGTAGGAAAATATATCCACTTTACAATGAAAATATATTCCCTTCGCTTCGAGTTTTGCTTGAAAAATTAAAAAAATGACTGATATTTCTTGTTCAATTGGTACTCTTTACAGTGTTCTTCGAGACATGGGTTTTAAATACAAGAAAATTAATAAACGTTAAGTTTTAATGGAGAGCAGAAGAATATGTCAGTGGCGGTATCATTATTTGCCAGAATTCAGAAAATTTCGTGAAGAGAATCGTCCAATTATTTATCTCGATAAAACGTGGTACGACACTCACGACACTTTGTCTAAAAGTTGGATCGATGGGATTACAAATTGTACTGCAAAAGTTCCAGTTCCGCGGGGTAAAAGAATAATTATTCTACATGCGGGAAGTGAACAAGGATGGGTGAAAGAAGATTTGTTTCTATCGGGTCACAATATGAAGAACGCTTGTTTAGATTACCACGACGATATGACGTCTGATATTTTTGGAGAGTGGTTTCGCACAAAATTTTTGTCAAACATTCCTGAAAATAGCATCATAGTTATGGATAACGCCAGTTATCATTCAAGACAATTATACAAAATACCTACTAAAGCCAGCACTAAAACTGAAATTCAGGAATTTTCATATCAGAATTACATATATTTTGAAGAATCATACAGCAAAAATGAATTGCTAGAAGTGACACAAACAAAAGTTGTTAAAAAAGTATACATATGTGACAGTATAGCAGAATTTTTTTTACATACAGTATTAAGACTGCCTCCTTATTATTGTGTACTAAAGCCAATTGAACTAATTTGGGGACAATTAAAAACCAGCATTCGAAGACAAAATGGTTCACCGGCTATCGGCGACAATGTTGTGGAATTAATTAAAACTGAAATAAACAATATTGGTGACAAACAGTAGGCTTACAGTGTTCAGCATGTGCTAAACATTCAAACTGATTACTTAAGTGCCACTAACACTCTAAATAACTTTATTATAAATGTTGGACAATACAGTGACAAATTTGATGAAGACAGTGACGATGAAATTTTTGTTGATTAGTAGAAAAGTGAAACAATGTAAATGTTAACTATACACTTATATAGGCTGATTTTTCTCAAGGTGTACATAGGAGATTAACATGGGAAATGAGATTTTTGCAAACCGTTGCCCCTTGTTTTAACTTATGGCAATGGTTGTGGTGTTAATACAAAGATAAAACATTTCCCCATCCGAAAATACCAAACACGTAAAAATTATCCAATATTTTAGGCCCAGAAATTAATTTTTAAATTTATTCATTTTCCTGATAATAGCAATAGCCATGTCAAATTTAAATAAAAAGATCAACAAATGCTTGACATTTTATCTTTCAGAATATTTTAAAAATATCAATTAACCTCTTCTGACAGATACAGTGTCAAGCATTTGTTTATCTTTTTGTTCAAATTTGGCATGGCTATTGCTATTAATGGGAAAAAGAATAAATGTTAAAATTAATTTATGGCTTGAAATATTGAATAATTCTACGTATACCTAAAATGAAATGTAAATTTCATTTTAAAAATGTTTTCATCTACTGACATGTAATAATTACACTTTAGGTAATATGTGTAATCCGTACTGTAAAAATTCATGCAATGTAAGTTATGCATATAGATATGTAATAATTCCACTTTAAAATGTATTTATTATAACACGTCTTTAATGTACATAATATATCTCTAAATGTAATGGATACGTTTCTATATGTACTAAATATATTTTTAATGTACTATCTTACATTTCATGACTTTATTCCATGTTAGAAAAGGAAAATATAAGTATAAATATTTGTATAAAGATTTACATTGTAGTAAATATTCAAAAATATCACAATAATCAGTCGAAGTATTACTAATACAATATTACATATATATAAAAACTATTCTGCTCTTCATCGAGTACTATACAATAACTATACGTTTTTTAATTTTTATGAAATCACGATATTGAGATTCTACTGTTCCTGGATATACTTTCAGTAAGTGCTTTGGAGCAGTGGCGCAGCGTCAGATGAAGCAGGTGAGATCAGGCCTCACCTATTAAAATTCAAACCACTTGTAAAATTATTTATATTATTATATATACATATAAAATTGATGACTGAAACAAAATTAAAAGTCATCAACGACAAAGTGTGCATGATTGACAAACTTAAAACCGATTACGAGGCGTTGAAAATCACTGTAGCTGATTTAGAACAACGTTCTCGAGCGAATAATATTCCAGTGTTCCAGAAAAACAGGAAAATTTAGTTCAAATTCTTACCAACATCGGCAATAAAATACAATATCCAATTAATGAAAATGATATTGATGCTATTCATCGAGTTGCTCCATATAATTATATTCCTAATAAACCAAAAAACATAATAATGAGATTTACATCTCGAATCAAACGAGATAATTTTATTGCCAGTGCACGTAAATTAAATTTTATAACACTACTCAATTAAATTTTGTTGAATCTCGTGCAATCTACATCAATAAACACTTATCGCCCTCTAATAAAAAGCTCTTAAACCAAGCAAAATCTATATCAAAAGAACATAATTATAAATACGTGTGGATTAAATTATCAAAAATCTCTGTGCGTAAAAACGATACATCTCCGATCATTATTATTAATAAAGATAATAAAATAGCGCGTTAAAAAATCTCTAAATCTAAGTTCATAGTGCTTTAATGATTTTGAACATATATTACCAAAATGTTAGGGGTATGAAATCAAAACTTTTAAATATCTATAATGAACTCGCTACAAACGACTATGACTTGGTTATATTGACTGAAACTTGGTTGAATAATACTGTTTCAAGCTCGGAAATTTGTGATATTAGAAACTATTTTGTATATCGACGCGATAGAACGGACTGCTCAAAATCTCTTGGCGGCGGTGTTCTAATTTTAGTGTCTAAAATTTTTATATCTGTGCAACGACTGGACTGGCTCTCTACTGCTGAAGACTTGTGGGTGACAGTGTCATGTGTCAACTGCAAAATAAACATTTGCTGTGTTTATATTCCACCAACATCTAGATGTGATGATTACACCAGCCATCTACATAACATAAGTGATATTATTACAAATTACACAGACGATTACTTTTTAATAATTGGCGATTACCATCTTCCATTTATAGACTGGTTACCTAAATTTAATTACTTCGAACCCTTAAATGCTAAACGTAACGAGATCTATTCTGAATTTTTAAATACAATTAATTTATATAACTTATTGCAATATAACGGTGTTGTTAATGTAAATAATAGAATCCTGGATTTAATTCTTAGTAACTCGTCATGTAAAGTTAATCTGTGCACATCTTCCTTAAGAAAAATTTATAACCATCACCCACCCCTTGAAATAGAATACCATATCAGTGATAAACTAGATATAGTCTCAAATATATCTCCTACTCTTAACTATAACAAGTGTAAGTACGAGGATCTTATTTACGTATTGTCAGCGATTAAATGGAAAAATAAATTATCAGATGTGAACATAAATGTTAATATTGATATATTTTACAGTATTTTGTCTAGTTTAATAATTAAATTCGTCCCTATGTCTCAAAATAAGAAATCAAATTATCCTATATGGTTTTCATTTCAATTAATTAAACTTTTAAATGCAAAACGTAAAGCACATAGAAAATGGAAGATATATGGAAATGTCACAGATTATACTAGGTTTTCATTTCTGTGTTCTCAAATTAAACTTAAAACTAAGGAAGATTTCAATGTTTAGATAAATAACGCAGAAATGAATATTAGAAATAATGCTAAACATTTTTGGAGATATACTAAGACCTTTAAAAGAAAAAACGGTATTCCTAATAAAATGAAATATTGTGATGTAGAAGCAAATAATGGAATAGATATTTCTAACCTCTTTGCTGAATATTTTAAGTCGGTTTACATAAATGTTGATAAATCTCCTGCACATCAATGATAACATTAACAATAACAATGCATCTATAAATATTAATTCATTATTCCTAAATAAAGAAACTATTCTAATTTACTTTATGAATCTAGATGTCAATAAAGGAAGTGGACCTGATAATATTCCGAATAAGTTTATTAAAACATGTGCACTTTATCTCACAGAACCTTTATTTATCCTATTTAATCAGTCACTTCTCTCCGGAGTATTTCCTGATAAATGGAAATTATCACATATAATTCCTATTCACAAATCCTGCGACATTCATGATATTAGTAATTATAGACCAATATCCATACTATCAAGTTTCGGTAAAATATTTCAAGTCTTGGTGGTAAAGGAATTATAATTTGAACTTGAAAACATTTTGGTGCAACAACAAAACGGCTTTTGTTCCGGAAAGTCTGTCCTAACAAATTTAATCCCTTTTACCGAAGATTTGAGTGCCAATATGGATAATAAATTACAAACCGACGTAATTTACACTGATTTTAGCAAGGCATGCCAAGCTTTCAAGCTTCAAGCCAAGCCCGCGAATCTCTAATTACATTATGAAATAACATTACAAAGTATACATGTCTTTGGAGGCCAGCGAAATACTTTTCAAATCCGCCCAGTCTGTTTAGAAATTTGACTCCTCACTGAAAGCCTATTATTACAAGATCACATCAATACTATGATGATGACTGTAAATTTATCGGCTCTTAAGAGTCTAAAGTTCTATCGAAAAGCGTTATCACGGAAATTTCTTCTCCGTGGCAAGCACAGGTACTTGTCACGAAGAATGAAAACCATAAAAAAGGTTAGTATTTGACTATTGTCAAACTATAAACGAAAAAATATTCTCTTAGGCGCGTATCCTCAAATATTGATAGATTAATTAGTAAGATTGCTTGTTAGAAAATGTTTAGCTCCATAGATCTAAAAGATATCAATCACCAAATACCGACATTACCCGAAGAAAGAATTTTTAATGCATTTGAAGCATCTGGGAAACTATAAGAATTTACTAGATTTATTCCTTTTGGTGTTACTAATGGGGTCGCCTGATTTCAGCGTGTAATTGATAAAATTATTCGTGACGAAAATGTAAAAATAATTTTCGCTTACTTAAATGACTTGTCATTCTGTAGAGAAAAAATCTGATGTGGCTAGCATTTTCCCTTTCGTCAGTTCTATGTGCTTTGTACAAATTCCTTACAGAAAGTATGTTGCAAAAGATTCATTATTTCCAGTACATTACCTTAAGTTAGTTCTATGTATTTTGTACAAAAGGCATACAGAAAGTTTCTATATTTCCAGTAGAATTAAACACAAACTTACTATGTCAATTGCACTTGACACTGACATCTGTCAATCAGAATTTTCTTAATATCGCATATGTTTCCATGTTTATAGCAAAGGTAGCTGTTTTATAAAATTTAATTTGTTAATAATTTTTTAACTCTAAATCTATTTAATATAAAGTATAAAATGTAATGAAATCGTATAGAGAATAAAATATTCTTATAATTTTTTTTCTATTTGGTTCTTTAATATGTATTTTATGAAACCCACTTGGATGTCATTAGGTACTTCTTTATGACATCCAAATGAGTGTCATAAAGTACTTCTTTATGACATCCAAATGAGTTTCATAAAGTACATATTAAACAACCGAAATTGAAATTTCTGGACATGATATGACGTAATTTTTTAAAAAAATTATCAAAATAGAAAAAATAGTATAAAATACACGTTTCATAAGACATATCAGCGCACTTGTCCCCTTAGAAAACTCGCGGCAAGCTGCTCGTTTCTAAGACTGGCATGTGCACTAAAATCATGTCTTACGAAACTTGTATCTTAATGTACTATAATAACATTAAATATGAATAAATTAGATTTAACAGCGCTTTTTCAAGAAAAACTGTCAAAATCTTCAAACTAGGGTACTTGCCGTCCACGAATTATAACCAAAATCTAATCAGATCTTCATTTGGATGTAAAGCAGAGAAATACGAAAAAAAATAATTTTTAGCAAGGTGGTATTGGAGCTATGCGATCCGAAAGAATCGCCTCACACACACACAAACATACATACATACATACATACATACATACATACATACATACATACATACATACATACATACATACATACATACATGTATACATACAATACATACAATACATACAATACATACAATACATACAATACATACAATACATACAATACATACAATACATACAATACATACAATACATACAATACATACAATACATACAATACATACAATACATACAATACATACAATACATACAATACATACAATACATACAATACATACAATACATACAATACATACAATACATACAATACATACAATACATACAATACATACAATACATACAATACATACAATACATACAATACATACAATACATACAATACATACAATACATTCAATACATACAATACATACAATACATACAATACATACAATACATACAATACATACAATACATACAATACATACAATACATACAATACATACAATACATACAATACATACAATACATACAATACATACAATACATACAATACATACAATACATACAATACATACAATACATACAATACATACAATACATACAATACATAAAATACATACAATACATACAATACATACAATACATACAATACATACAATACATACAATACATACAATACATACAATACATACAATACATACAATACATACAATACATACAATACATACAATACATACAATACATACAATACATACAATACATACAATACATACAATACATACAATACATACAATACATACAATACATACAATACATACAATACATACAATACATACAATACATACAATACATACAATACATACAATACATACAATACATACAATACATACAATATATACAATACATACAATACATACAATACATACAATACATACAATACATACAATACATACAATACATACAATACATACAATACATACAATACATACAATACATACAATACATACAATACATACAATACATACAATACATACAATACATACAATACATACAATACATACAATACATACAATACATACAATACATACAATACATACAATACATACAATACATACAATACATACAATACATACAATACATACAATACATACAATACATACAATACATACAATACATACAATACATACAATACATACAATACATACAATACATACAATACATACAATACATACAATACATACAATACATACAATACATACAATACATACAATACATACAATACATACAATACATACAATACATACAATACATACAATACATACAATACATACAATACATACAATACATACAATACATACAATACATACAATACATACAATACATACAATACATACAATACATACAATACATACAATACATACAATACATACAATACATACAATACATACAATACATACAATACATACAATACATACAATACATACAATATATACAATACATACAATTCATACATACACACATACACAGATACATACATACACCCATACACACATGCATACATACATACATACATACATACATACATACATACATACATACATACATACATACATACATACATACATACATACATACATACACACATACATACATACATACATACACACATACATACATACATACATCCTCGTGAGAATAGTAAAATTGTATTCTAGGGACCCTAAAACGTGCTTATTCATTAAAAACTCATCATCGAATTTTTTAACCAAAGACAATACCTTCCTTACCTAAAGGTGACGGAAGATAAAAAGCTGAGTATATCCAAAATTTGTCATAATTCTTAACTACTGCGGAAATAAATGGACTCATTATAAATAAAAATAAAAGCAAATTCTCACAAGATACAACTAATATTATTGAGCATATTGTGTCATAAATCAATCAAACCTTAAAGTATATGAAAATTTTTGAAAGAAATGCTATATTTTTATCCCTGAGTGTACTAATCTATATCTTATAAATATTTGATATTTTTCTGACATTGTAAGTTTGTAATATCAAATATATTGGTCATTGGAAAGTTTGAAATATGAAATAAATTGTGAAAAATTGTCAGCCATCGGGATTCGAACCCGAGACACCTATCTTGCCGGGACAGTGCTCTAACCAACTAAGCTATTGGCTGCTCTCCTCTCGATGCCTGAACAATCTTTCACTTTTAACGTCGTATACTGTTGAGGATATTAAAAGTGAAAGATTGTTGAAAGATTGTTCAGGCATCGAGAGGAGAGCAGCCAATAGCTTAGTTGGTTAGAGCACTGTCCCGGCAAGATAGGTGTCTCGGGTTCGAATCCCGATGGCTGACAATTTTTCACAATTTATTTCATATTTACAAACTGTTAACTCATTGTTAATATTACATTGGAAAGTTGTCGAAAAATCGCATTTAAATAACATAAACTACTGTACGATATTTTTACTCTTATTACGAGACGATAAATAAATCAAGAAAGTAAAATGAACTTCAATTATAAACATAGCATATTATACTTTTCAAAACTTGCTGAAGTAAGTTTGCATAATATATTCATATATTTTGCAGTTTTGAAAAGAACAATAACAGGGCAAGGATCCCGCCTTAAAACGCCGGCGGATTACTATTGGATGGGCCAGAATAGCGGACGGTCAGGCTACAGATAACAGATAATTATATATTACTTTTGTATATAATTCACAATTCAATTGGTAATATTGCAAATTACGTAATTATATTTTATATCTATTAAATATATTATCTATAATCGCGAAAGAATACTCGTATATAACTTTTTGAGAATTAGGTTTTTTTTAATATTATTAATGAATTTATTAATTGCCCAACACTGCAAATCTTGTGTAAACCATTACCTATTACAGTAATCAAGTATTGTGTAGATTATTTTTTAATGATTATAGTTTCCAATCGTGTAGCAGGATTTTTCATCACTTGTTTAATTCTGTTCAATCTGATTATTATCATACAAATTGACGGACAAATTACAGCATATGTAAGTAAAAATACTTTAATTAGCAACAAGTCAATTTAGAAGTAATTCAAATTATTTTGTGACGAAAGGGGTTACAAACTAGAACAATATACTCCTGTCACAAAATTGGCACACATTTTAAAAGACTGGGCATTCAGTATGAAAAGGTGTGATGGTGAAGACTATAAAGAAGTGGTGATTGAAACAATGTGGAACAAAACCGCTAAACTTATTCAAGATTTATATTATAACGAATTTAACAGAGTTATAGAACCCTTTAAAGATGTGGAATTTAAATCCTGGTGAGATGCTAAAAATGCCAAGCGCAAAAATTACAAATGAAGCCCGAAAAAAGAAAACAAAGTTCTGCAACTTTATCCAAAGAAGAAATCATGGAGATTATAAAATGCTGTGATGAAGAGACGCCATGTGGATTGCAAAAGAAATTTTATCATATTGCTTTTTATGAATCAGAATGGCGTGGGGGAGAAGGATCTCAATGCATAGTGCATTATTTTAAAGAAGAAACTGACAATGCTGGTAACGCTACTGACAGAATAGAGTATAATCCGATCTTTTCGAAAATAACACAAGCTGGGGCATAAAAGTGTGCTAATAGTCAATGGTTAATCTTAAATACTAAAAATCTTGATATTTGTCCTGTCCGATTGCTCAGAAAATTGCTAAGTAAGCGGAACGAAAATACAAAAACTGACAAACTTTTTTAAACTGTAACATTGCTTGGAATAGATAGATAGATAGATAGATAGATAGATAGATAACTTTATTCTTGCCCTAGGGCTTTGAATCTTAATACAATTTACTTAAATATTTGCATTGTCTTATATATATATATATATATATATCATATCACACATTATAAATAGGTGAGTAATTGCAGCTGGGCTCTTCTTCTTCTTTCGTCTCCATTCCTTCCGGGTATTCGTCAACTTCTTTTTTCGTCTTTCTTTGGGTGTTGCATATTCGTATTCTTCAGTTCTCCTTATGTTAGTATTGTGTCTCTCATTTTTTTTTCTTCTATCATTGAGCTGTCCTCCACTGCGTCTTTTGTCTTTCAGCGGGATTCAGTGTCCCTTTTCTCTTCTTCTTTTGAGAATGATTCTCATGATCTCCTCTCCAGAGCCTGTTTCGTCTAAGAGTACTGTTAAGCTCCTGCCTTCTTTCCTCTTGGAGCATTCATAGAATATGTGCCAAATTGACTCGTCTTTTATTTTGCATATTCTACATTTTTTCTCTTCTTCTGTTTTCCACGATTTATTTTCTGAGGTCTCATTCCCGCATCTGAAACGTGCAATTAATTTGATTCTTTCTGCCTTTGAGTTCAATAAATATGGAGGCTTATCATTCGTTACTAGATGTTGATATAGTGGAAAATATGTCGATTCTTTTATTCTGCCTAGTTGTATTTGTGTCTGTATTTGCTTTCCTTTTTCTTCTAGTATCTTTACCACACTTTCTCCTCTTTCACGCATCATTTCTATACTAGTTGTCGAGTACCCGTTCCTTTCATAGAAGCTTTTCCGGGCTTTCTCCCATCTGGAGGTGTCTTGTTGATTTCTTTCCTTTTGTCTGATTTCCCGCCAGCATTCTTTTAGCAAGTTACCTTCCTCTAAATTTCTTATCCGTTCCTCAAATTTTGTTGCGAACTTTCCACTTTCAATTTTCATGTTATATCTCTTCGTCTCCTCTAGCAATATGTATGTGGGGGTATTACGGTCTACCCCTAAAATCCAACGTAAATATTTTTGATGTATCCGCTCTATTTTTTGTTGTTCTGTCCATCCCCATATTGCTGCGCCGTACATGATTATCGGTTTAATCATTTTATCGAAAAGCATTATTTTGATAGGAAAGTTGTTTTTGATTTTTTTTTGTCCTAATCCCCAGATCTGGGCCATCGCTGCCATGGATTTTTTCGATAGATAATTTATATGCTCCTCTTCTATATTGGAACGCTGGAAGGTATAGCCTAAGTATTTAAATTTTTTCACCTCTTCTAAGTCCTTCTCTTTCCATTTCCATTTTTCTTCTTTTCCTTTTCCCCCTCCTTTTTTAAACGTCATAATCTTCGATTTTTCACTGTTTAGAGTTAATTTCTTTTTATCATGGTATTTTTCTAATAATTTTATTTGGTTCTTCATCCCATGCTTTGTCAGAGCCAGAATTACAATGTCGTCCGCATATGCTAAGGACCATATTTTCCTCCTTCCTATTACCACTCCTCCGATTTGTTCTCTTTGCAAGTAACTTTCCAGGTCTGACGTATATAATGCGAACAGGGTTGGGCTTAATGGACAACCTTGTCGTAGTCCTTTTTGCGTCCAAAATTTGTCTGATTCTTGTTCCTTGATTTTAATTACTGATGTTGTTTCTTTGTAGATTTTTTTAATATTTTGTATGACTGCATTGTCTATACCTTTATTTTCCAATACTTTCATAAGTTCTGCTCTGTCGACTGTGTTAAAAGCGGCCTTCAGATCAACGAAGAAAGCATATAATTTTCCTTCTTTCTTTGAGATTTCTCTATTCGCTATATGGTTTAGCATATAGATATTGTCAGTCGTTCTTCGCCCTTCTCTAAATCCATTTTGTGTATCAGGCAATAGCCTTTTTTCCTCAATGGAATCTTTTAATCTCTGATTAATGATCATTGCGAACACTTTATATATACTGTCTAACAGGGTTATTCCTCTGTAATTTTTTGCTTCATTTTTGTTCCCTGATTTATATATTGGAACAATCAACCCTTTCTTCCAGCTTTCTGGTAAGTCGTTTCCTCTCCAGATTTTATTAAAAAGATCTGTAATTTTTTGTATGATTTCTTCTGGGCAGTTTAACCATACTTCATTTTCTATGCCATCCTCTCCTGCCGCTTTTTTCTTTTTAAGTCTTTTTATTTGTTCTTTTACTTCTTCTAACGTGATTTCTTCTATAGTTTCCTCTCTTTTATCAGCATCTTTCTCTGGTATTGTCGTTATCGGTTTATCATTTATCCCCTCTAGTAATTTCATGAAGTGATTTTTCCATTCCTCTAGTTGTATATTGGTATTTATCTCCTCCTTTATTTTTCTCTCTTTGTTCAAATATTTCCAAACTTCCTGTTCTGTTTTTATATTTTTTATAATTTCTTCCTCTTTACCTTTTAATTCTTCTTTTTTCTTAGTGCATAGATTGTTATATTCTTTACATCGTATTTTATACTCAGTTTTTGATATGTGTCCCCGATGTAGTTGTCTTAGTTGTTTTCTGAGTTGTTTCTTAGCTTGGAGGCATTCTTTATCGAACCATTTATTCCAGGTATAATTATCTTTTATTATTATTTTCTTTTTTATTATACACTTTTTTATTTCTTCTACTAATTCATCTATATTTTCGTGTGTGGTATCTTTTAAACTATGGTGCAGGTTATGTTGGAAATCATTAATAACTTCATTGGACCAGTTTGAGATATATTTTATTCTTTTATTTTGGACTACTTCCTTTGCCTCTTTTAACGTGGTCCATAAGGGTGCATGATCTGATTCTGTTCTAATTCCGACTTCGATTCTTCTTAATTTACTGATCGCTTTCTGATTTGTTACTATGTAATCGATAACTGATTTTCCCTGCGGGCCATGGTAAGTAAACTCTCCCTCCCGGTCTCCATCAAAATTTCCATTTAATATGTTCCAGCCCTTTTCTTCTAGGATCTGAATCATTGTTTTCCCTTGTGAGTTAATTACTTTGTCTTTTGATTTCCTTGGTGTGATGTTTTCTTCCCAGTCATTTACTAATCCACCCTCTTCGCCTATTCTGGCATTGAAATCCCCTCCAATTATGAGATATTCTTCCTCCGTGTTCTGTATTTTGTTATTTATTTCATTTAGAACGTTTCGAATATTATTGTCATTGTACAAAGTTATTATTTTCCATGCTTCATTGTTAATTTTTATTATTCTTACTTGTATTTGTTCTTTATATTCTATGTCATGTTGTATTTCTTTAATATCCATTTTGATTCCTGTTAATATACCTCCTTTCGCTCGGCCCTTTTTATGGGTTCTTGTTGCGTGAATCGCGACCCAGTTGAACGTTTTCGGTAATTTATTTTTTATAGAAATCCACTGCTTTTGCTCTACCCATGTTTCTGTCAACCCTACCACATCAAATTCTTCCAAAAATTCCCAAAAATCTTTATCTTTATTATTTAAACCCGCTACATTCCAAAATCCAATTTTAATACCCTTGTGAGCGTCTCTGTGACTATTTCGTGGCCTGTTTCTTTGCGTATGTTCGGTATCCTTTGTTTCTGTCCTGTATCTGTTTAGTTTTTTGTATCGATTAATTTTTCTAGCTTCTCGTCCCAAAACCACCATTTTCCATCCACTTGGATTTTCTGGTATCCTATTTTAACTTCTCTTCCTTATTTCTTATAATTTTTTGCCTCTTCTATTACACGTCTCTGAATCATCAATTCTTTTTCTGTCATATCGTTATCTATGTAGATTTTTCCGGTTTCTGTTCTCGTATTCAGTATGCTTTTCTTTGCCATTATACGTTGTTTTTCTTCCCATGTATTTGTTGTGGCTATTACTACTTTTTTCTCTTTTCCTACTATTTTATATTCTTTCAAATTTATTTCCAGTTGTAATTCTTTCTTTAAAAAATTTTCTATCTCTTCTTTTCCGTCTTTTTCGTTTATATTAAGGCCTTTTATTGCTAAATTATTTCTTTTTTCGTGTTTTTCCCTTTTTTCTAATTTTTTTTCTAGTTTTTCTATTTTATTTTCTAAGTTTTCTACTTGTTGATTCCATTTTTCTTCTTTTTGTATTAATTTTTCTTTTATTTCTTTAGTCTCGTTTTGCTTGGAATAAACCGTATTCTTTAGAATGGTACAAAAATATGCCGATTGGTCTAAATACAATGTTGAAGTGGATGAAAGAATCAGCTGAGATGATCGGGCTGGATACTAAAAAGATTAAAATAACGAATCATTCTGCACGGTCAACTACAGTTTCTCATCTTGCTAAGGCAGATATTAATGAGCAGGACATTGTAAAAAATCACAAGCCATAGCTCAACGAATTCATTGAAACTTTACCTACACCTGGATAATAAAGACCATTCAAATTTGATTAACAATCTAAGAGAAACACGGCAAGTTACAACCGTTGGTACAACAGAACAGAAATCACAAAATTAATAAAACGGCTAATTACACAAACTCAAAATTATCTTTTTTTATTAGTCCGGATGTTAGGCAGTTCACCCTGCATTTTGTGATGGAAGCAAGCCGGTTAAATCATATGTTACTGGGACTATACCCTACCGATTAAGAGATGTAGCCACCCGGAAATGCCCCGAAGGCACAAGTTATTGTGCCTAATTAAAGCAGTTTTCTTAAAATCGCCGTGGTGCACAAACCTTTGGATCTTCAAAGTTAAATTTTTCTAATAGTAATATATACCGGGTGTCTTAGGCCGACCGACACATGGGCGATTAACATGTAAAATTAGTTAATTGTGAATAGTATCTCCCCAGTGCAAGATATTAAGATGAAATTTTGCATGCTTATCCGGGGATACTATTTCTATGGATTTCAATTCAAATCAGTCAATTTACAAGTGTAATATTAGAATAAATTAAGAAAAATTGTAGAAGTAATATGAATATTATTCATATCTTGAAAATAATAGTATCTAAGCAACAGCTCTGATAGAGTAGGGGTAACGTGCGCGCTTCACAATTTAGAGAGTCGGGTTCGAAACCAACCGACAGCAATATTCATTTTTTAATTTTTTCTTTTCAAAATAAATTAATTTAAATTAAAATTTAAATTAATTATTTTTAATTATTAATTAATTTAATTAAATTTAAATTTTAATGTTGTGATTAGTAGGTACGATTTAATATTTTTTAAATAAATAAATCTTGTTACGTACAATGTATCCACTTTATTAAATTAAATATTAATAAAAGATTAAAAACATATTAATAATAAAAATTATTTTGAAAAGAAAAAATTAAAAAATAAATACTGCTGTCGGTTGGTTTTGAACCCGACTCTCTAAATTGTGAAGCGCGCACGTTACCCCTACTCTATCAGAGCTGTTGCTTAGATACTATTATTTTCAAGATATGAATAACATTCATGGTACTTCTACAATTTTTCTTAATTTATTCTAATATTACACTTGTAATTTTACATGTTAATCGCCCATGTGTCGGTCGGCCTAAGACACCCGGTATATATATATATATATATATATATATATATATATATATATATATATTACATTTTTCTCTTAAATTTAGCACATTGTGTTTTTTTGAAGAAAATTTTTCATTCTTTGGCCGTTTGCGCAAGAACGCTACGTCGTACTAGAAAATAACCCGAATAAAAATTGTAGCGCGTTCAGAGAGCTATCGACATAGGGCTTAGTGGCGTGTCTTTGACTTTCAGAGACTCACCGACACGGAAGTTTCTAAAGACACACGTAAGTGAGCCGAGCTGCCCTGCGCAAGACAGACCATTGTTACGTCAATTGGAACAAGGCGTTTAGTTTATATGTTGCTTGGACAATACTCTACCGATTAAGAAGTGTAGCCACCCGAGAAGGTAGCACAGGCTTTGTGTATTGAGGGCTGTATACTTCATTGGCGCGTTTTTCTTAAAGTAGCGGTGGTGTGCAAACCATAGGGTCTACAGAGCAGATTTTATTTTTATATTGCTTATAATGATAAGGTCTTTGATACTGCCGCGCAAAAAGAACGAGTTTGGTTACATATAACGTGTTCATGTTTCTCTTGAATTTAGCACATTGTGGTTTTTTGGAGAACATTTTGGCTTCCTTGGCCGATTGCGTAAGAACTCTACGCTATACCGGAAAATAACCCGAATAAAAGTTGTAGCGCATTCAAAGAGCTATCGATGTAGGGCTTAGTGGCGTGTCTGTGGCTATCAGAGGCCCACCGGCATGGAAGTTTCTAAAGGGAGGCGTAGGTGCACAGAATCGCCCTGTGCGAGAGAGAACATGGATGTGTCAGTTCGAGTAGCCGTTTGGTTCATAAGTATCTGAGACCAAACCCTACCGATTAAAGGTGTAGCCATCCGGAAATATATATTACCTCATTGGCGCGTCTTTTATTATTAAAGTCGCAGTGGTACGCAAACCATTAGACCTCCAGAGCTGCTTTTTTATATGTATTAATTATTATAATAAGGTCTTGGATGCTGTAGTGCAAAAAAAGAAGTTCCGTTACTTATAACGTATCCATTTTCCTCTTGAACAGAGCACATTGTGGTTTTATGGAGAAAATTTTGGCTGCGTTGTCCGATTTCACAAGAACGATACGTTATACCGGAAAACAACCTTAATAAAAGTTGTAGCGCGTTCCAAAAGCTATCGATATAGAGATCAGAGGCGTGTCTGTGGCTATCAGAAGCCCGCCGACACGGAAGTTTCTAAAGAGTCGAGTTCATACGCCGAGTAGCCTTGCGCGAGGGACAACATTGTTGCATCAATTCGAGCAAACTGTTTGGTTTGTATGTTGGTGGGATCATACCCTTCCGATTATGAGGTGTAGCCACCCGGAAATGCCCTGCAGGCACTGTATATTGCGGGTTGTATATCTCATTGGCACGAGTTTTCTTATTAAAATTGCAGTGGTGCGCAAACTATTGGACCTACAGAGCTGATAAATTTTTTGTATAAATTGTAATGAAAACGTCTTTGATGCTGTAGTGCAAAAAGGAGTTTGCTTACATATATCGTATGCATTATCCTCTTGAAAAGATCATTTTGTGGGTTTTTTTTGGAGAAAATTTTGACTTCTTTAGCGATTTTCGTAGAACGCTACATTATACAAGAAAACAACCCTAGTCAAAGTTGTAGCGCGTATAAAGAGCTATCGATAGAGAGCTTAACTGCGTGCCTGTGGCTATCAGCGGTCCGCCGACACGAAAGTTTCTAAAAGGGACGCGTAGGTGCGCCGAAGCCTGCTCGCTGAACGCTAGCAAATACATAGGTAAGAATATCATTCGTATGATTAAAGTAATGCATGTTTTTTTTTTCTAAATTAGCACACTTTCCACCACACAAACATAAATCAGTGCACTTTTGATCTCTTTTAGTGCAGTTGCATCGTTGCCCGCCACATGCTTTCTTGCCCTTGCACGCGCCAATAAGGTATACAATCCGCAATATACATTGCCTGCGCGGCGTTTCCAGGTGGCTATAGGATATAGTCCCACCAACATATAAACGAACCTGTTTGCTCGAAGTGACGTAAAAATGTTCTCTCTCGTACAGGGCGGCTCGGCGCACCTACGCGTCCCTTTAGAAACTTGTCGGCGGACCGCTGATAGCCACAGAGCCGCCGCTAAGCTCTGTATCGATAGCTCTTTAAATGTGCTACAACTTTTGTTAGGGTTGTTTTCTTGCATAACGTAGCGTTCTACCAAAATCGGCCAAAGAAGCCAAAATTTTCTCCAAAAAAACCCACAAAATGCTCTATTCAAGAGGATAATGGATACGATATATGTAACCAAACTCCTTTCTTGCACTACGGCATCAAAGACGTTTTCATTACAATTTATACAAAAAACATATCAGCTCTGTAGGTACCAATAGTTTGCGCACCACTGCGATTGTAATAAGAAAACTCGTGCCAATGAGATATACAACCCGCAATATACAGTGCCTGGGGAGCATTTCTGGGTAGCTACACCTGATAATCGAAAGGGTATGATCCCACCAACATACAAACCAAATGGTTTGCTCGAATTGATGCAACAATGTTCTCCATCGCTCAAGGCTACTCGGCGCACGTACTCCACTGTTTAAAAACTTTCGTGTCGGCGGGCCTCTGATAGCCACAGACACGCCTCTGTGCTCTATATCGATAGCTTTAGGAACGCGCTACAACTTTTATTAGGGTTGTTTTCCGGTATAACGTATCGTTCTTGCGAAATCGGCCAAGGAAGCCAAATTTTTTTCCAATGTGCTCTGCTCAAGAGGAATATGGATACGTTATAAGTAATGAAACTTATTTTTTTGCACTGCAGCACCAAAGGCCTTATCATTAAAATTAATATATATATATATATATATATATATATATATATATATATATATATATATATATATATATATATATAAGCAGCTCTGTAGATCCAATGGTTTACGTACCACTGCGACTTTAATAAGAAAAGACGCACACTGAGGTATACAACCCGCAATATATAAAGCCTACGCGGCATTTCCGGATGGCTACACCTTTTAGTCGGTAGGGTTTGGTCCCAGCTACTTATGAACCGAACGGCTACTCGAACTGACACATCACTGTTCTCTCTCGCACAGAGCGATTCTGTGCACCTACGCCTCCCTTTAGAAAGTTCCATGTCAGTGGTCTCTGATAGCCACAGACACGCCACTGAGCCCAATATCGATAGCTCTTTGAATGCGCAACAACTTTTTTTCGGGTTATTTTCCGGTATAACGTATAGTTCTTACGCAATCGGCCAAGGAAGCCAAAATGTTCTCCAAAAAACCACAATGTGCTAAATTCAAGAGAAACATGAATACGTTATATGTAACCAAAGTCGTTCTTTTTGCGCGGCAGTATCAAAGACCTTAAGTAATATAAAAATAAAATCAGCTCTGTAGACCCAATAGTTTGCACACCACTTCTACTTTAAGAAAAACGCGCCAATGAAGTATACAACTCTCAATACACAGAGCTTATGTAACCTTTCCGGGTGGCTACATCGGTCAACAATGGTCCGTCTTGCGCAGGGCGGCTCGGCTCACTTTCGTGTCTCTTCTCTTCTTGCGCAAACGGCCGAGCAAGGAAAAATTTTCTTCAAAAAAAAAAATGTGCTAAATTCAAGAGGAAAATGTATACGTTATATATATATCCAAACATTTTTTTTGCACCGCAGCACCAAAGACCTTTCCATTGTTATTATTATTATTAGAAAAATTCAAATTTGAAGATCCAATGGTTTGCGCACCACGGCGACTTTAAGAAAACTGCGCCAATGAGGTATACAACCCGCAAAAACTTTTGCCTCCGAGGCATTTCCGGGTGGCTACATCTCTTTATCGGTAGGGTATAGTCTCATTAACATATGACCCATACGGCTTGCTTGCATCACAAAATGCAGGGTGGAGGCAAAATTTCGCCCTTAACAACCGGAATATATTGAAAAATTGACAATTGAAAATTACATGTCAAAAAAATATATTTTGTTTTTTCCAAGCTGCCTGATGATATATTCTTTGTAGAAATCGAAGTAGCCATAATACTCCCCACCTAGTGCAGCTTGCGTCTTCCTAATGTTGCAGTTTCATCCTCAGTGAAATATACCGGGTTCAAACGATCGACCGATATTACTTTTTCTTTTCTGTTTATATTCAACTTTCGTTGTACGTTGTATTACGGGATATGGGCCTTCATATGGTCTTTGAAGTGGGGTTAAAACGGAATCACACCGAACAAATACATGGGAACAATTTTGTAAATCTTTGTGTATGAATATAGTACGTTTATTGTGGTTGGAAGTTTGTATGGGTTTGAGGTTGTACATATATTCGCGCAATCTAGTAATGAAATTTCCAGGGATTGTCGTGCTGTGAGATTGTGTTTCGAAGAAATCACCTGGTCGACGTAGGGTAGTCCCGTACACCAATCTGCAGTGGTCGCTTGAATGTCTGCTTTTAATGTAGTTCTTAGTTCAAGTAGAATGGTCGGAAGAACTTCAGTCCACCTTGTTGTTTCTTGGGATTTGATAGCGGCTTTCATGGTTTTATGAAACCTTTCTATTATTCCGTTTGACCCTGGATGATAGGGATTAGTATGTATATGTTCTATACCCATTATCTTTGCTAAAAATTTTAAAAGACTAGACTTAAATTGCTTGCCTTTATCGGTTGTGATATGAGATTGTACGCCAAATCGTGCAATCCAGCCCCTGTATAATGTGCTTGTGATACTAATACTGAAAATTATAACCTACATTTTTTTATAAGTCTATAAATAATGTTAAAGTTTACTTTCCACCAGCTTATGAGGATAATTATGAATCTGTATTAATGTATGATCTTAATTTGCCTCAGATTAAGCTTCTATTATTGCCAAAGAACATAATGCACGTCATATTAATTTAAAATAAATGTTTGTTGATAATTTTCGAAATATCTATATAAATTTGTTTTAATGACAATTGTAATTAATCATTCTATACCCCGTTCGCCGAAACGAGAGAATGTGAAAGCAATTCTTGATCAGAAACAAGATAGTCTATTGGTTCAGCTTCAAAATTAACCTCTTTTGACCAATTGATCTATTCAAGCATTAGTTCTACATACTCTCGTTTCGGCGAACGGCCTATACATATCTTTATGTCATCATATTATATATGTTTTTATTATATAACAACAAAACACATTATTACTGAATGTTGTTGAACTATTCCTAGTATTATTTAAACATTAATATGTATTGTACTAATAGCAGAACGTGACACTTTAATTCACTTTAAATTGTGTAATCCATGTATGTGTATTGTAGCATAAAATATTTAGACTCTGTATTTTGGATATAATTCACTTGATTTAATAAATGTGTTTTTATATCTGTGAAACATAAAGTAGTCGTAAACTGTCACTTGGACTGAAATAAATCTACAATTATGCAGACTTAAATATCTACGTAGATTAACATATCATATTGCATTATTATAAAATGTATTTAATAAACCACCGGATTATAATGTAATAAATTTATGGCTGTCGAATCAACTTATTTACGGGCACATATTATATTTATATGATCTAAATGTCGTTATGAAAAAAATAAATATATGAAAATTTATATTCGTGTATTACAAAATTGTTGTTAATATTATATGCAACAAATAAAGATTAATATTTGTATAGAATAATTATGGGTAAAATGAATGATAATATAGGTAGGTACTGAAAAAGTTAGTGAACTAAATCTAATTAATTTTAATATTGAGAAATTCGTGAAGAAAAGAATTATTTATGGTGTAATGGAAACAGAGAGTACTAAACAAGATTTAGATAAATTAATTATAAACCTATTCAAAAGGCACTTGGATGTATACATTAAACTGTCGTTAATGGAGTATAGGACCATTATAATTAATTTAATTATACAGATTAAAATCATGTACTCATGTTTTTTAAACTCGGTTAAATGTTAATAAAATTCGAGAAAAAAAAAACTTTTTTGACGTCACCTATACTAAATAATACAAGCAATTTGAGTGAATAAAATAGGTTTGTACCTATCTTTTTCGCTTTCGTTAAATTACTGTGCATCAAAAAAACACAATTTTGGCCGACACTATCCAAGATAATAAGAAATATTCGTGTTAATAATAACATAAATTTGGTGTCAATTTTTCATTTTTTGACATTAGTGCTTGGTGGTAAAAAATTTGGTGTTAACAGGAATGGTGCCGTAAAACACGTCATTTTTACGCAAAAAAATATTTTTCACAATGACATTATTTGCGACATTTTACGTAAATAATGTAAAATATAATGAAACATTAAATAATTTTTACGTAAAATTGGGACTAAATACAAAAAATTAAAGCACAATGTAATATTTTTTTAGAACTTTTTAAATATTCTAATGTTTAACCCAGGCGTTGACTCCTAAACATAAAATTGATATTTTTAAACAAGCAATCTGGTGTCGTTATGAAGAACTAGTATTATACATTATTTATTTTTTTTTACTTATTTAATACTTTATTAGCATTTTTTACGCGTAAACGTAAAAAATATATTTTTACGCGTGGATGGCCATCCTTTTGGGTGTAAATGTATTCTCCAAACCACAGAAAAATGCGAAACCGAGAAAATAATAAATAATTTATTGTCAAACTTTAAAATAACACTGAATTTTACACACAATAGTGTTACAACACAGTACTGTGAAAAACTTGTAGAATTAACACCGATTAAGCATTGTCAGACGTCATATTACCCAGTTTGGCAGTTTTTTCCAAAGCATATTCGTCGCATACGTGTAAGTACTTCGTTGAATCGTTTTTACACTGTCTCATATTTATGTACATAGTTTCAGTGTCGTTAAAATAGGAAATGTAATTCTTAAAGGTATGGTCTCCGGATAAAAAAGTGGAAAAAGTGTTGGCGTGCAAGAAATAAAAATAGAAGAACTTTGTTATTTTTTGATATGTATGTACTCCTATACATTTGTGGTAATGTGGTATACAATAAAATTAATTTTATACTAAATCATGTAAAATAAATACATTTAAAGGTTTTACAGAAACATGTGTTACAAAAAACACCGGTAATATTTAAATTTTACAGTACTGAGTGTTAAAATGAGCTACAATTATTAAAAATTAACGCAGAATTAGCATTGATACGTGTAATAAAATATCATAAAATTGTGTTATTTTTCAGCATTTTCCTGTTATATCATCTTTCTTTACAAAGTGTTGTTCTTTGAACAGTGACCTGTATCAATGTGTTACTACACGTAGAAAATGTAAATTTCTAACACATCTGTGTGGACCACATGTGATTCAAAGCGGTGTTAAATTTGATGTATTTTTTTACTGTGTAAGACAAAACCAGTGCACAAATGAATGTGAAAACCGATCACGCCATTTTTAGTAGTTAAAAGAAGCATAAATTAATTTTATTCCTGCAGACGATATCAAAAATAAACGGTAAGCTTACGAACGCTTTGGATCGTAAAATTAAATAAAAAGAAAAGGTAAATTACTTAATAAAGCTTAGTTCAGATCTTCACAATACTATGGGAAACTTTAGATATTACATAAAAATAAATTAGTTAAGACTCGATATCTTCAATTAGATTCAACAAAATAAAATCAATAAAATACTCGTAAACGAAAAGTCGGCTTATCTGTTGAGATGTAGGTCGAGTTTGAAATCCCTCCACTGATAAAACAACTGAACATCGGTGTTATTTGGATGCCGAGTAACTAAAAGATCACCAGTTTCGTATAGTGCATAGCGCTGCACCCAAATCCTGCAACACATAAATACTACGGGAAACTTTAGATATTACGTAAAAATAAATTAGTTAAGACTCGATATCTTCAATTAGATTCAAAAAAATTAAATCAATAAAATACTCGTAAACGAAAAGTCGGCTTATCTGTTGAGATGTAGGTCGAGTTTGAAATCCCTCCACTGATAAAACAACTGAACATCGGTGTTATTTGGATGCCGAGTAACTAAAAGATCACCAGTTTCGTATAGTGCATAGCGCTGCACCCAAATCCTACAACACATAATTCCCGTTAGGCACAAAACGAATTATAATTCTGATAAGTATTTTTTGCCGAGATTACCCGAATATTTTAGACTTTATGGACAATGTGTATCATGCAAATTGTGTATCATGAGCCTTGGGACGTAAAAAGTGCTCCGTTGACGCATTTGACACGAACGAGAATAATACTCCGGCTTAATTTTCAAAATGGCGACTGTGAAGCCGTCTAGCAATGATCAGCGTTCCACGACATGAGAATTTGCCAAATTTTCCTTATAGTTTTGTTACGATAAAAATATATAAATTTGATACTAGAGTTTATCCAAATTATTAATATAAAATTAGTTTTGGTGTAATGCTAGACTCTCTAGATTTAGACAGTAACTAGTATTACCACTTTGGAACTGAATTAGATTAACAACTTTATATGTGATAATTTTATTGACACTTGTGTTACACTGGGCGGGATCAAATTCTAATATCCCACCGCTGTTACCAAAATATGAAAGATCGGTTCTGTCACTAATATAAAATTAAAATTTGAAATTATTATACCGAAAAAGTAACGCTGCCACCAGCGCATATAATAAACAAACTTAATTTGGAAACATTAAATATAATATACACAAAACCAAAAATAATACATTTACATAAATATTTAAATTACAACAATCAAATAAGATACGTTATTTACAATTAATAGCTTTAGCAAAACAAAAAGACTGCAGAGCGGACGTTACGTACCAAAGAGAATTTTTACTAATTATCTTAAAACAATTACGAGATATGCACACAACTTGAATAGAATTAGAATTTTGATAACTTACTCATATTTCAAAAATAAACTAATTACGAACGCTTTCTATACTGACGTAACAAATTTATGATTTTTTGGAACGTAGGTACTTCAAACTACCTTTCCATATACTCAATAAAAATAATGCTGCTGAATTTCGTCTTGTTACACTTGAACTAATATACCGTAAGTTTCAGCTAATAGTATGTTCCGTAACGCAACCGGTTCAATCACGTTTACGGTTTTATGTTGCGTAAGTCCTGAAATTATTTACCGGTTTCTATTTGGAACGCGGTTCCTGAAACAAAGTTAGTAAAAATTCAAACCACGGCAACCTTTAAATAATCCTAGTCTCTCTGGTATTTTTACCCCCACTACAGCTACTTTCAAACATCATCATAACAAAATCAAACGATTTACGTCAATGTCAAATTTCTAAATCGCATTAGTGGTATTACTAATAATTACTATAGATGTAGGTATAAAAACATTATTTATAACTGATATATTGTTGATTGTGATATTATTATTGGCATTAAATGTAACAGAATGTTCAATTTCGTTGCCTTATTCAACGTTATCATTCATTTGGTCACATTTTATTTTTGTTAGATTGTGTCAATTATAAATCTCATATGACTCAATGTCAATCTGTCCCGAGATAGATGAAAATATTCAGGAACCATGGTGTACCCGAAATTCTGTTTTATATATATATATATATATATATATATATATATATATATATATATATATATATATATATTGTTGACTTATGGAACATAGTGTAAAATGCAATACTTTTTATTCTGACATTAGTCTATTACTATAGTTACTAGTTACACATGCTGCATCGTTCCAGATAAAATGCAACATAGGTTATCAAAGTTTTAATTCAACGTTTTAATTCAACGAAAGCTCGACCTAGACTGCCGTCTTACTTCGAATATGTAAGAGCGTTTATTGGCTACATTAAAAATTGTCGCCGTTTTATTGTAACATGGTTGTGGCTCCATATACTATAAACATTTATTTTAAAATTAGCGGTTTTTGTTGACTTCCCGGTCTCCCGGACTCACGTTCCTGAGGACTTGTTTCTCACAGTTTGTAGGCTGTGTTTGAGGGACTGGCGCCCTTTCTGCCCTTATTTTGAGCGACGTCGGACCACCCCGTCTCCAATATTTTACTAGCCGTAACCCAAACCTCGCTCGGGAACTTCCCCCCGGACCTAAATTTAGTTTTTATAACCCAAGGGATAGTGTGACTCTTGGTTACGTTATATATAATCTACAGTAAATTAATTTTCTAGTGAAATATTATCTCTGATATCTCGTAGCATTTTTGATAATTTTTTTATCATTTTGAGATGCTTGTCTTATACCTTATACTATCAGTGATTAATTCTGTAGTTGATATTTTCATGATTGAAGAATAACGTATTTTATTCATTTCTTTGTTAAATATTGTATTTGTTGATACCTATGGTTAAAAGATTTAGGTCTATTTCTTGACACTAAATTAACTTTAATTTATCATCGAGAATATATAAAAAAGTCATTTTACAAATTAATTGGTTTCATTCTGCGTTCAACTTCGGGTTTAAAAAATGTTTCATGTTACATTGCAATATTTCATGCTTTAGTTATAAGCAAACTAGATTATTGCTCTGTTATATGGTACCCATCGCAACAATATCTGATAAATGCAATCGAAGGTATACAAAAAAAATTGCAAAAATATTTTTTACAGAATCTTTCATTACTGGCCTGAGTGTAAATATTCTTCTTTAATTGATAATTTTAACCTTGAGCCGCTTGGTAATAATGTTTTAAAAGTAAAGTAGTATTATTGCACAAAATTGTAAATAACATTTTGATTGTGATTTGCTTGCTAAGCTCGACTTTTTTGTTAATATGTGCCATACTAGATGCAGTAATACTTTCACACCTTCTCTGTCACGTACCAACTATCACTATAATTCTCCAGTTAGTTCTACGTGACTCGGTTACAATACTGTTTGTTCTGAGTTACATTTTTCTCTTAATATTAGGGATTTTAAGGCCAAATTAGATACTGTAATCTAGGTTATTTTTCCATATATATATATATATATATATATATATATATATATATATATATATATATATATATATATATATGTATATTATTATTTTATGTAATTATTATAATCTCACTTATCTACATCTATGTATTTTCTAAATGTTATTATTCTGTAGTTGGGACAATGTGCTGTTGAATAATAAATTTATTATTATTATTAAAAAATTACAGGGAATTTATTTTAACATGCAACGTATGGTCTACCACTTCCATGGTTACACACTACTGTCAAAAAATAGCAGCAATGTAATATTTGTCCATTTTAAAATGCAACATACAAAATTTGTAGTCATGTACATACGATTAACAAAAAATCAAACCTTTAATGTAGCAAATCTTAAGAAACTTTGGCTCACAAAAATTTCAATGTAATAAATTTTCAAAAATATCCTTAAGCGTCATTTCCACCGAATGCCTTAATGCTTAATGCATAATGATTTTTGCATAAGGCTTATTGCATTATACAATTTACTAGGATACCATTTCCAGCTAGTTTGTTTAGTGAATAATTCGACAGAAATGTCACATATTTTACCTTTTTATTTTTAAGTGTAGAAGACTGTCATTGTAGCAGTAATTCTTCTTTTTTTAATATGACATAAACATAATTTTCTGTATCTTTATCCATATTTAAAAATTAAAAAAAACTTAATAATTATAAAATAGACTGACAGTTGGCAGTTCAGTTTATAAAATAAAGAAAGACAGATGACAGATATGTATGTCCATCTCACAATCACGCTTAGGCATTTCGCCTTAAACCTTGGAGTTTCCAAGCTTTTGTTCTTACGAATTGCTCTTAGTTCTTAAACATTAAACCTTATGCATAGCTGGAAATGGTAGTAAACGTTGTCATATGATAAACATTTTTACGGATTGCGCTTAGTTATTAATTATAGCTCTTAATCATTAAGACAATCGGTGGAAATGAGGCTTTATTCACACTGAGGCAATATCCTATTCGGTTGTAGAAAGAATTGACACCACTTGTGATGTGTTCTGGGGGTCTTTACTTTGCTACAATACTATTTATAATTTTGGATTTTAAAATGGACAAATATTACATTTTTGTCATATTTTGACAGCAGTGTATGACTATGGAAGTGATGAACCATAAGTTGCATTTAAAACTAAATTCTCTGTATATTGCTGCTCTAGATAAACAATCAACGTTCGTGTGTTCTGTTCCTTTTTATATTCAACTTCATAATTGAAACCTGCTAAAAATTATGCATATCCTAGTAATATAGCATTGTTGTAGCTGGAATTTTTGAATTCTGGTGAAATATTTTGCTAAGTGGCCCATTATTAGTAATTAATCTGAATTTTCTGCCAAATAAGTACATGAAAAAATGATTAACTGAAAATACAATTCCAAGAGCTTCTCGATCCAGTTAACTAGTTGCGTAGATCTCAATACAAAAGTAATATACTTTTCTTTACCAGCAATAACAAGTGATTAAACTCCCGCAATACCCGTAGGACTTGCGTCACATGTTAAAACTAAAGGAAGATCTGGATCGTAGGGTGTTAATACTCGATCACATGCTATTTGACTCTTTAAATTAAAAAATGCTGCCTCGCATGAAGCGGACCAATAACATAGCGACTTTGCAATTGCTGTAATAGTACTTTTGGCTAAAAATTGATTAAATTGATCTGCATTCATTTTAAATTATTAATATGGAACTTTCAATAACAGAAAACTTGATTTTTACCTCGTCGCCAATTTGTTATAACTTGAATTACTACTCTAGAAAATAAGATTAACAACTTTATATATAATAATTTTATTGACACTTGAACTCAAATATAACAAAAATATTGAATTGTTAAATAATTAAAAATATATTATAATGAACTACATTTTGTATGGATATAACAATAATCATGTAACTAGATTTTGTTCGGATATAGCAGACAGCTTAGAGCGGATCCTTCAAATCCAGCATAGAGTTGAAGATATTCAAAATTATTCTCCAATTCGATACTAAGTTTTCGAAAATCGTCGGCAATTTGAAAAACATAATCGCAAATGAGATATCAAATAGTACACCGCATTATAGGATCACATTGATAAGTAAAAAGCGGATTATACGCAGTAAAATAGTTTCAAAATATGCATGCAATATGCATGACAAAATCATAAAAATATGCCCCATATATGCAAAACAAACTGTAAATATGCATACAATTATTAAAATTGGTCAGTTGCTTCTGAAAATTGTACTCATATTTCTGATAATTTTTATCTTATTTCCATTTGTATATGTAGTCTTTTATTCAGAACATTTGGTAAGCACAAGAAAAGTATAATATATATTACATGGTTAATTATAATATAAAGTAATACCTTAAATAAAATAACACAAATAAAAAAAAAACGCTTCACTTTGTAAATAAAACTACACTATTTAGTGGGAATTTATACCTGTAAACGTCACATACATAATACTCGTAGACTGTGAAAGTAAGACGTCAAAATCGAGCGGGAATTATATATCTTGAAAGTATGCGTCCAGTTTTTTAATTGCATTTTGAAAGAGTATATAGTAAACCGTATAACCGCCAAATTTAAATAGTTGCTATCTGGCCTAATTTGAAGTTGAAAGTTTAATAATGTGCTTTTGTTACATATTCATATTTTATATATTTAAATCATAATTAATAAAATAAGCCTTATAAGAAACACTTTGTAATTATAAAAAAGTTTTGTATTTACACTTGACGACAGATGACAGTTATTTAAATTTGACTACGTATAGTTCACAATACACTCCTTCAAAATGCACTTAAGATATCGAAAGCCCATTTTCAAGAATTGTAATTTTCGCCTGATTTTGACGTCACATTACTGCCGTATATATAAAAATAATAAAACATAAACGTATTTTATTTTAATAAAAAAAAAGCAAAAAAAAATTCTCTAAAATAAATTTTTAAAAAGTATTATATGCACTTATATGCACCAAATATGTTTTTATGAAAAATTTAAAAAATATGCAGTAAAATATTAATATATGCACTATATCCATTTTTTTAATTTAATATTTGGTATTAATTTTTAATGAAACGTGGACATATGAAAAGATTTTATTGATATGCCTAATAAAAACTATATGCAATTGCATGAAATCCGTTTATTACTCATAAATAAAGATACAAACAATTAAAAAAGGGGAATTGGTAATTGCTAGGTAAAACGTGCATATTAGAAATTATGACTAATTTAAGATATTATCGGATAGTAACCAAGATGCACCGCAAAATTGCCTAACATACGTTCCGAAAATATGACGATTGTTTACTAACAGAACGAATAATTAATAAAAAAATCCCAAGAACTGTAAGAACAGATGTTATTTTTAACTTTATATTAATGATATTCTGGCTTGATTGCCAAGCCGTGACCGACCAGCTTAGATGCGCAGTAGCCTTAGTCTTACCTTCAAATTGTATGTGGGACTTCAATCCCATGCCACAGCTTTGCCTCTTTCTAGCGCACTACTCCACAGTTCACGGCTGAGCGGTCAAGTTGTAATATTTTCACTAAATATCTCACATATCTTATTGAAAAAACGTATAGTCTATTTCTAGGATCTAGTAGTAAAGAAAAATCCCAAAACCGAAGGCACATTCCTCATTGCTAGTTGCATTCAGATGTATTAAAACTAAAAATAAGATCGTAGAGATGATAAGATATTTAAAGTACAGTTGGAATATCACTACATTAAAAAATCAAAAATGTAAGGATGAAAATGTCATCAAAAATTATCAGATGTAATAAAATGCATGCATACATGAAGAACAACTAAAGATAACTAATGTATATTGTTGCAGGAAAAGTTGCAAGCTGCATCTGGATCCCACGCAGTTCGTTGATCAATGGCATTCAAAATAGGGGAAAAAACTAGTTTCACTTTATTTCGTAGTTTTAAAATCTTTTTTTCTATATTTTGCAATTTTGTTGAATAGAGATGAAGATAATCAGTTACACACAGTGTTCTACTTTAGAAAGAAGACTTTATCCCAAGAACTATATTAGAGTTATGAATTAGAAGCATTGTTATCATAAATGCACTAAAGAGCTTTAACGTATATTTACAATGCATTAAATTTAAAATAATCACTGATTGTTCAGCATTCAATCAGATTATGAGTATAAGGATTTAAAATCAATAATAGCAAGATGGCCGTTGCAATTAAAAGATTTTGATTATCATAACGAGCACAGATCGCGTGCACACATAATCAGTACACGTATCAGGTATTCACAGTTATACACATCTAATACACAGTAAATACTTATGCCCATATTAAACCCTTGTTAAATTTTTAATGGATCGTTATAATTTTTATCCAGTAAAAACAGTCGACACTAACAGAAACATCGAAATGTAATTTGTCAAGATTGATTCTATTTGTCAAAAAATTTAACGAGCCGTTTTGAATTTAACGAGTTTTTATGAATATGGGTATTATCTTATACCTTATAAAATACAATTTCACAGGTGTATTATTATTTAACTGTGTTTCATAGTACAAACTAAACTACTTTACATTCATCTTAATTATAAATTGCAGTTCACTATATTCTGTAATCTATGCACATAGTTTAACATACGTACTAGGTACGTATTCTAATTTATATTTGACAGTATTTACTGTACTACAAGTGCAGGTGCATTTGACATGCATGTGTACTCGTATTCATTTATAGTATTTTCTCTTTACAAACGCTTATATCACCCTGCTTTATTTATTAATATTTTAGCATCATTTCTTGTACGATTATAAGGCATTTTGTTTATATTGTTCACTGCACTTATACTTTAAGTTTCAAAGTACAATTCAACACTGAACTATATTTACTTTCGCTATCCTAACCTTTTTTTGGGCCTTTGTGTATTTATCATATCTCTCCTAATAGCTACTGTTTTCTGTAAGTCCTGTTTATCGCTGCTAGTGCAGGTGAAGGGTGTCTAGTCTCTTTCTACTTCTCCTATACTTACTCTGTGTACTCTTTTTCACACAGTCAATCATCACACAGTCATCCTTCATACGCCATCTTTTCTCACCCGCTTATTTATTTAGAATTTACCGTTTCACCGCAACGTAATTGTCCAAATCTGCCGACACGTCAATGAACCAATGCACATTGCACAGATCCAGATATCAATTTACCATCTATAGCAGGCGCATCAGAAGTCACTACTAACATCTATTGCGGATGAAGGCTCTCACGCATCATTAGTTCTTAAAGTTATTTTTGAGGGTCAAACTCAGTGGACCCAGCTTGTTTTTACATTGTTTAACAATATTTTTAGTCACACCAAAATTATTTATTTATGTAAAATAATTGATATGACGTGTAATAATTACAGACTTTAAAAAAATAAATAATTTCACGAAAAATAATGCAACGAAAGTAAATCCGAATAATACCTGCCGCTACAAACAAACAAGTCTTGTTTATACTTAAACTACTGTGGTTTTCAAATCATTCTTGTGAGGATGCAAATCTGTCACAAGAAATTGCAATATAATTCAAAACCGTGTGGCTCAGATCTTATAAAACCTTGGCTTCCGAGCAATCTCTCGCCAACTTTCTGTCCGCTATCTATAAAATAGCGTTACATTCTTTATTCAAATAAATAATTGTTATTGGTCCATCTTGAAATGCTTTTACAACTGCAATAAAAGCAGAAAAGAAATAATTATTGTAGATTACGATACATTGCAACCTTTTTTATTAAGTGGTAACGTATGGCGCATTACTTACATAACATCTTGTATTTTCAAAGACAATTTTCTCATGAATAAATAGCTCGATAAACAGTAATAAGAAAGTAAATAAGAAATACTTGTAAAATATTTTTTCTTGTTTTTTCGATTAAAGCAAAGACAAAAATCTTAATGCAAAATACAAGAGTTTGACAACGATTGAACTGAAGAATGACTTAATATTACAAGCCCTATAATGTACTGTACTAAACAATGTACAATAGCATATATGAAGTTAATCTAATACTTTGTGTAGCAATATGGTTGTTTAACTAATCTAATATTCAACTTTAAATGGCGGCAGGTAACGTAATGCTCATATCGTTAACATTAATGTATGTACAGTGTACACCTAAAGCTCGCTCCTGCCACCTCTAGTTAAAGTGACTGTTAGTGATAACCAACGGTTATTTTGCAAATTGTTCTTACCACGTTTGGTTAAAGCTAACTGAAGGTTATTAAAACTGATGTACGCTTCATTTCTTATTTTCAATTTAATTCTTAACTAATTGTCAATAAACTTTCACATTAACTAGAGGTGGTAGAGTCGGGCCTAAATAAATCTGTTTGATGACAATGAAACATAGCATTTTCCTTCAAATAATGAACTTATTCAATAGCTTTAGCTATCTAAGTGTAAATAAGTGAATGTCACTGGCTTGTAATATATTTGTAAATTTGAAACTGGGTCCTGTACAAAGACGAGAATGCTAGACATGAATGTTTCATTTAATCTAGATTTAGTGGTGGATCGGAATGAGAACGAATATTCACTCTTAATTAAGCTTGTGATAGAATGCTGGGCAGTACTACTGAATACGCCCTATTAGCTTTATCTCGTAGCATCGAGCTCATTTCTCTGTGTTATGTGGTTCGTATACACATAAGTATCCAATGCCTGAAAAAGCGCAATGAAAGTTACAAAGCATTACATGAAAAAAATTCAAATAGTAGATAAATACAAATAAATTGAACAAAATAATTTGATAGAATTTTAACTAGGTTTCTAAACACATATTTAAACTTTTAGTGGTAAATATTGTAATATAATAAACATATTCTGGTCTAAGTTGTTACTCGACCAAAGGGTGAAAAAGAAAAGGTCACTGCATTTATTGATATAAAATTAGAGTTTCTTTTAATTTATAAATTAAAAACTACAAAGAAAAAAGGAGGGTCGATATCTTCATGTGGCTTCCCTAGGTGGTGGTCTCGGGGTTGGTAATGTACGAGATAGTCCTGCTCATAAAGAAGAGCAAATCTGTCTCCAAGAATACTAGGAATTGTGTCCCTAAGCAATACAGGTTGACGTTGGGGGCCATAGGACGTAAGCACACGGAAGTCTAAACATGAGCTTTGTGCGTGCAACGACTTTGCCGTAAGTTGTGGAGGTAGATATGGCTACGACTTTCTTTGCGTTCAAGGCCATGTCTTGTCTCTACGCCGGAAGAATTTAACCTAACCTATCGCACAAAATTCACGCTCATAAAACTCTGGCATAGAATTATAATATGCGACGATGTCTATTTTCCAGGCTCCGTGAAGTACGCACGCCGAATTTAGTTTCGTAAATTTTTTATAGCAATAAAACGAACGTAGCTCGTCTTTTAATTTTTCAGTTACTGCTTGTGGTAAATAGTAAATGAACTTAAGACTCAGCATGCGTTTATGAAATACTAATTATAGGAAAGATACTTTAATTTATTACTTATAGTACAGAGTTATGTAACAACTCAAAAAAGTTATCTCTCCTTAATCCTTTTTAAATATTGTATGTTGTAAATGGCGTGCTAACTTCACACCTAGTACGCCTTTGCATAGTAGTAACTAAGATGTACTATAAGTTAGTACTTTTTCAGCAACGTTTTGTAAGGACTCTAAAAATTTATCTGAACCCTGCGTAGGTACTTTTTTGAAATATTGCGATATTAATGAAAACAAACAACTATATAATACTTTTATTGAAATAGAAAAAGTCTACAAAAATTTATAAATTATAGAACAAACATGAAAACCAAACGTAAACCTTATAAATCAGCAAACTTTTTGAACATCACGTATGATAAGTTATTCTAAATTAAAAAATTTAATAAAAATTAAAAAAAAACGTTTTAATCAGAATTTGAACTTTCATTAGTATCCCCATCGAAATATTTTTGACGCAGCATTGTGGCATATTCTAAACAAAAGTAATTATCACATTTGCGGCATCTGTATTTCGTGATTCTTCTTCTTTTACTTTCTGAATAGCAACGTCTGCATGTTTTTCTGGTGTTATCTAATTCTTGTAAAGATTGCTCTGGAACGGGAATGTACTTTTTGAGTGTCTGCCGTAGATGTGTTGGGAGGCTTTTTATTTGCCCCTTCCGCCCAAGATGTTCCGCAACTAAACTATGAACTAACATTTTCAGGTACTCCCTCGTATTTGCAAAGGTATTTTTATTATCAGCGAAAACTGATTGATACATTGATGGCTGCAATATTCATCAAGGAAAAGAAGATTACCATTGGCCACTTTCTTGTTTTTCGTGCATAGTTATATGTGGAATATCTGATCTAAAGTATCAACTCTCAATATTTTGTGGCATCATAATAAGTAATTATTTCAGGTTTACTTGTAATGTAACGATGATAAAAGTAACACATTTTTTTCCTTTTTTTGGCACATATGAAACCCCTAAATCCTTTAAGTTTCTCATTTATCGTAACACTTTGGCCGACGAAATAACATGCTTTGCAGTTGATGACAATAAGATCGAACAGTTCGCGTACAGGAGCCAACTTGTCGATTCTTTCTCTTTATTTTATCGTACTTTTATCGTCGAATGAACAACACCTGTATAAAAGTTTGAACCTCCTAAGATACATAGTTGTTCTGAATAACTCAACACCGATGCCGTCAGTCGACCATAAATCTTCTGAAGATTATCTACCACTTCTCAAAAGCTCTGCTAGATACAAGAGTCCACAGAAAGCTCTCATTTTGATTGAATCAGTCAATTTCACATCCCTTTCACGACTATAATTCGGTTGTTTGCTCTGTATATTCAAATTTGTGGAATTCACTATGAGATCTATCATTCCGCCCGAAAAAAAAACAAAAAAAAAACACTTCAGTGAATCGAGAACAGTTTTGGCTGGCCCAACTACGCCTGGTGCTTTTCTAAGGAGCATCCTTTTTTGGGTTTCATAGGTACGAATTTTCCCCACTTGTGCCGTCTTTCCCTGTAAAGATGTATCCTTCATAGTTATCTTCAGTGAACTCATCCTTACTACCGCTTTCTGTGTCCGCGTGAAGAATTTAAGTTTCAATTACGTCATCTTCATCACAATCACTTTCGTCCAGGATTTCACTGTTTATAAGTTCTTCATTTTCTTGACACGCAAACTTTGTCAAATAGTCTACATCATCGGGGTTTGTAAGATCAAATACTCTATTAGAACTCATATTTGCAGATCACATAAAATATAGTCTCACACACAGAAATGGCCGCGCAGTTTCTGTCAGATGTAAATACACCAAGGGATTCAGAAACAGCTATTTATAGGTCTCATTGACTTGGTATCCTAACGATACCTGCATGGACACGTAGAAGGAACACATATAGTAAGATAGAGTGAGGGAACCACAGATGTAATTAGAAAACATATACGTCATACATCTGTGAGAACGCGCGCTACCCATGCAGGGTTAAATGGCATACTAACTTTACACCAACCATGCCTTTGCACAGTACTAACTAATTATAAGTAACTACGAGATTAGTTAGTATTCGTTAACACGTTCACTGCTGCCACTTTATATTTTTACAATATTTTGGTGCCATTATTCTGTCTTTGTTTTTTTTTCACATTTAGGTTCTAGAATTCCTAAAACTGACTCTCCAGAGTTGATAAAATGTTTTATTTATTTTAACAGTTTTTTTTGTTTTGTCTCTTTTAAGAGCCACTTAACCTAATCCTTAAAGGACCATATTTTTTTAACATCTTTATAGAATATTCAATTTACCTTCATAATCTTCGTGACGAACGGCTCACATTCCGTCCCCGTGAGGAAAGGGACACTATTACCTCCCTCTAAAAGGAAAAATGACACAAACGACACAATTTTGTTGTTTGGCATGGCGAAGGGACGTGTTAAGGATAATTTTGTGACGACTGAAAATAAATATCTCCACTCACCCCTTTTTACTTATTGGAGTAAAAGGCGTAACTTTTTAATTATTTCATTTAGTAACTAAAGATCACAAAAAAGTAAAAATTTCAAATAAGTAGGGCGTAGTTTGAGATACGCCTGCATGTAGAAATTATTTGGCCATACAGAGCAGATATTGCAGAAATTATATTTAGAATGCGTACTACGAAAGTTAGTCGAATAAAACAAGCTATTGCCACAAGGAAAAAATAAAAAATATTTTATCATAAATAAAATATAGAGTAATAATATTTATTTTATAAATAACGTAATAGTTATTGTCGACACGGTGGACGAGCGGACTAGCGCACATCACTAGCTCTGACGTCACCTGAACCGTATTTAAATCACCGTCATCGGTATTAATAAGAAATTGAATAATTTAATAATTAATATATGGGACAAACTGGTACGTAATTTACACATATTACATGTATTTATTTCAATTGATACAACTTTTGTTATCATTTGAAACGTGGAGCAACAATCTGCGAAAAACAAAAATCTCTAACGGGCGATGTTCGGTATTCACCCTGCATACATAATACAAATATGTACTTAAACAGTTTTTTTGTTAAGCAAATTATACCAAATTAATAAAAATATATTTTGATTAACTACTTAATATGTCAATTTTAGTAGCCTTAGAAAGTAATTAAAGTAAGAAAGTAATGTAAATATTATTGCTAGTCATATTATAATTCTTTAAACAAATGTTAATATTTTAAATATAAAATTCTAAATCTGATTTTTAATAAGTTGACAAACTTTTATATATCCTCCCCTCAAAATATTTAAACTGGTAGATCTTATTTTGGCATGTGACCGTAGATGTAATATATATATATATATATATATATATATATATATATATATATATATATATATATAGGGTGTCCCATAACTTGAGGTACATATTAGAAGTGCATATAGTTCTTAATGTCCTGATTACGGAACAAAAAGAATTTTTTCAAAATTAAAAAAATAGTTTTTGTGGTTTTTGAAGGAAACAGTTTTGGGACACTGGTTGAATAGGTTGTGTTTTTTTCATTACATACACATCTCCCAAACTTAATTGGTGTGACAAAGCTTTACGTAATTGCATAAATTAATTTCATTGTTAAATTATTTTATGTAATAGTCATAACTATTCCAAATATTATAGTATCCAGGGGTACAAAAAATGTTCTTCTTAAGTGAACTACCCTCAATTATGGGAATTTTGAAAAAAATATTTTTGTTCCGTAATCAGGACATTAAGAACTATATGCCCTTCTAATATGTACCTGAAGTTATGGGACATCCTGTATATATATATATATATATATATATATATATATATATATATATATATGCAAGGTATGTAATCATACTCAGTACTGACCAAAATAAGTAAAAAAGGCTTAATCAACATGGGTCCGATCTTCAATAGTTTCCGAGATAAAAGGCAGTGAAAAATGAGTTTCTACAGGGTTTACCTCTGTTATCTAGAAGTTAAATGTAGTGGCAACCTTGGCCAATATTTAATTTTCAAATAACTCCGTACTATTAGAAATTGAGAAAAATGTTCCGTATAAAATTTTATTGTTTTCTATAGTCTATTTACTGACAAACAAAACTTTGTTCAATCACAATCTTTGTCAATTTCCTTTGATTCTAATAGTAAATGACTTTTTTCTCGGAAACGGTTGAAGATTGGACCTATGTTGATTAAGCCGTTTTTACTCATTTTGGTCAGTACTATATGCCCTTTTATTTTGTCCCCGAAGTATGATTACACCCTATATATATATATATATATATGGTGTTAATATGTTACAAATTTATAGGGTATATAGAGGATGCAAAACAGACTAACTTTTACTAACATACTCATATCCGGAAACGCACTATTTTTCGATCTACAAGCTCTTAAAAGTGTAATTATCTACCTTAATTTTAGTTGGCTGTTTATTTTAACCTCTAGCATTGAATCTTATTAATTTTTGTAATACATATAATAATTGATTAAAATAACGGCAACCAACTTCAATACAAGCATTGCATCTTCGAAGCATATTTTGATACATTCGTTTAAAAACGCCAGGATTTGTTTGAATTGCTTGTACTGCCGTACACTCGGCTATACATTAATACAATGTTTGCGAAATCGCAAACAGAATGCTAATTCATAATGCGTCTGCATTTCAGTGATAAAAGTTAAAATAAACAAAATAATAACTGAGATGATAAGGGCACAGCCAACTAAAATGAAGGTAGATTATTACTCTAATAACCAGTAACTCGAAAACAGTGCGTTTTGAATATGATTTAATTAGTAAAAGTTAGTCTATTTTGCATCACCTACATGTCCTGCAAATTTGTAACACGTATACATGAACAGCATGCTTATGGGCTGTTTCTCGGTTATGAGACACCCCGATTATTTTCTTTATTACTGGGAATAGAAGAAAATTATTCAAATAATAGTAGATCGAGGGGGACATTCACTTGGAGAGAGAAAAATTTGAACCAGTTGTTCACAGACTAAAATATAAAGTTATATTTTGTTAAATGTGATACTATATAAATTTTAAGCTAATTCGATAAATATTTTTTTCTAAATTCAACCAGGTATTCATTTTATATCCTTACATAACAAAAATGTTGTAAAAAATGCAATAGAAATTTAAATTAATTTTACGTATATATTTATTTTTCAGTTGGATATGTACAAAAAAAACTGCTATCTGTAAATTTGAATTATTTACGGCCAATTTTACAACTGCCGGTGAAACCATGGATAACTCATTCCTTATAGGAATATCGCATCAGGATTTGACTTGTAATAAAAATTTGTCAATTTGAGTTATACTTTCGATTCTATATTTTGTTTATCAGAAGAATAAGATATCCATGGTTTATCCAAGATTTGTAAAATTTATCCCTAATGCATAATTCCTAGTCTTACTAATTATAAAGGTATTAACAAATATTTTTGTTCGTTTTAATTTAATTTTTTCTTGAATAGCCTACTGAGGAGGATGTAAAATGATTATATGGTTGAATTCAGAAAAAGTATAAAAATACCCTATTGAATGAGCCTAAAAAATATACAGCATCCCATTTAAAAAATATAACTTGTTTTAGTTTGAGAACCACTGGTTAAATTTTTTCTTCTTCAACAAGTAAATGTTCCCCTTGATTTCTACAGCTTTTGTTTCAATGATTTCCATCTATTACCAATAATAAAGAAAATAATCGAGGTGTCCCGTATCAGAGAAACAGCCTGTACATATATTGCGCTATAGATGCTAATCATAGTATTAATGTGTTTGTACTTATGCTACAATTAGATCTCTCTCAGAGTAACAATGGGAGTATCTGGTAGGATAAGGGGCGGAAGGGAAGGGTTTGTTGTACGAATTTGTGTCACGTTTAGTGTCAGTGAGTTGTGTCTAGTTTCTGTCTTGTACAGTGTCTGTGAGCGATGATGAATGTGGTAGCGAATGAATAGCATGTTTAATATGTTATGAACATTTGTGATTCTAGTATACCTGTCACCGTTATTAACTAAGCTCACACATTTATTTTGTGATTGCTATAGTTGCAGCATGGCTGTATTAAAGACAATATTAAATTGAAGCTGCGTAAGTGAAAAATAGGGCGAATGATTTATTTGTACCGTAATTTGTTTGATGATAATATTTTCTTATTATTGTGTAGCAATGTATTAAAAATGGTATGGAGAAATGTGAGGTTAGTTTACTTGTTGTTTGCAAGTGAATCTCGCTGTATACTCTGTTATTTATTGTTACTACACTAAAAATTAATAAGCAGAGGACGCACGTCATCAACCAGAAAAAAACCTTATAAAATGTAATAAAACTTGTAGAAATTATTGGGTGTTATTTATTTTTTAAAAAGAAGAAATAAAAAAATTTAGTATTTAGAAACATGTATATTAATGAAATTTACAATTATTTCTAAGTCAATTCTTATTCCTATACAAAATATAAAATAATTCGAAATAATAATTGTAATTGATTTTCGAATCACTGCTAAGAATGACCATGTTTACAATGAATTGTGATTGTCAGTTTTTTCTGCGTTAAGTATTTGTGACTTCTGCCTTGTTATACAGTATTACCTGTTTGTTTTAATAAGTATTATACTATAATACATCTGTAATCATGGAAACCGGACAGAAATAAACTACGAAAACGTTTGTGAAGTAATAGGACTATGAAAATTGGCAGGCGACATACGACAAGGATGTAGCCTTTCACCTTTGATGTTTAATGTTTATATTGATATTGTACTTAGAAAATAAAAGCGAAGCGTTGAAAAAATTGGTATATCCGTTCTAGTTGGTACCAACCAGGATGCATATGAACTTGAATTTCTGTTGAGAAGGTTGCAAAATGAATATAATAACTGAGGATTATAAGTGAGTACAAAAAACAGAGTACCTATACTCTGTTCCATTTAAGCCATTTTGTAGATGGCATTGGAAAAAGCGCAAATCTGAAGTAGACGAAATCACATAGGGTAAACTTGTCTCTTGTCTCTAATTTCAGCCAATCAGAGAGGTCAAAACTATTCCCTATGCTCCGCAATACTGAATGATTTAAATGGAACAAGGTATAGCGGTAAATTCTACAACTAAATTTGACGTACTTATTGACGAAAAGAACTCTATAAATCACGTAGATTTAAATATCTACGAGCCTTAATTGATAAACATGGTTTAGGAACTAAAGAAATAATTCGAAGTATTTAAACCAAGCTTAACAGGCAAGCAAAGTAAATGGGGTATTAAACCTGGTATAGTGGAACAAATATATAATAAAAATTACAAAGAAAAAAATCGGTAAGTGTACCGTCGAAACAGTGATTTGCTATGGTAGTGAGGTTTGAGCTATGAAAGGAGAAGATAAGAGGGAAATTAGGACAATTAAGATGGATTATCAGACATGTAGTGCTAGTCTCCAGATTAGGGAAAATAAGGTATGAGGAAATTTAAAAGCAAATGTTAACCACACTGACTATAATAGACAGAATTGAGTCGAGATCTCAAAATGAGTTGGTCACTTAATGAGGATGGAGGAAAATCGCTAGCCAAAACGTATATTCCAGTGAGTACCACCAGGAAAGAAGAAGAGAGATCGACCAATCTTGGAACGAGGTGGTGAGAGGGGCGATGAGAAAAGGGAACCTGGAAGATCTAGCATATGACCGAGAAGCTTGGCGTAGGGAAAGGAACAACCTCCATTCCTATGACGTCATAGCACTTACATTTCGTCATTCACAGCCAATAGGAAAACAGTTTGTTCACCACTGATGTTTTTAAATAATTAAAAGAAGGCGATGTATGTATTTTGACATCACATTTTGTTTCAGATCAGGTGACTTTTTCAAAATATTCAAATTTCATATATTATTTGTATAGTATCTAATGAATATTTCGTGAAATTTTTAAATTTGAAACTATTTAAAGAATGGTATTTTTTGAAATTTAATACTTAGAAGGTGTTAAGTCACAATGCAAAAAGAAGCTAAGGCCTACTGAGTTCGACTCAATAGATGTAGTGGTGACTTCTGTTGCACCTGCTAGAGATGATAAATTGATGTCCAGAACTGTGAAATGTGCGCTGGTTCAAAGACGTGTCAAGTGGCAGTGAATGCTAAAAGAGAAAGCGATGCAAAAATATAGCGTATGAAGGACGCCTGTTTGATGATTGACTTTGTGACAAAACAAACAAAAAGTAAATACGAGAAGAAGTGGAAAAGGGTAGACAATGTTCACCTGCAATGAACGATTTACAGGTCTCACACAAAATAGTAGCTCTTAGGAGAGATAGGATAATGGTACAGAAGCTAAAAATGTCAAGTAGGATAGCGAAGCTAAAAAATAAACTATTATTCCTAACAACAGCACAGAAAAATAAGCAAAATCCCAATAAATCGAAAACTAGATAAATATCAGAACTACATGTTATGTAACAGCGTAGCATATATTGTAGGAAGAGCTTATATGGTGCTAAATGATAAATAAATGCAGAAAATATAACGTAGTGCGTAACTTGCATATAAACTTAATTGTACTGTAAGCGATAAAAAACAAAATGAAGTGTGAGTTGCTCAATCACTAAAAAATACTCTAATAATCAATAAGAAAGTCCCAAAAATAATTGAAAAATATTAAATAATGTGTGTACATAAATAACTTAAATTTAATCCAAAAGTAAACAAATAGATCTTAAACCCAAGCGAAATAATTTAATATTGTTCAGAATTGAACTGTATGTGCAAACTAAAATATAAATACAGTGAATAATATAAACAGAAGTATCCTACAATTGTATCTGAAATTTTTCTAAAATAATAACAAATAAAGCGGACTGATATAAGCGATTATATATATATATATATATATATATATATATATATATATATATATATATATATATATTGTGTCAGATTGTACCTACTATTCTGAAGAGTTAATGACAATAGCTCGAAAATCTTTTTTTCGAAAATTGATCAATACATACATGCATATTTTTATTTGTATATATATATAACTATATATATATATATATATATATATATATATATATATATATATATATATATATATATATATACGATGACTGAACACGAGTACAAATGCGTGTCAAATTCACTTGCACTGAAAGTATAGTAAATACTATCAAATATACCTTAATAAATGTAATGCTTTTGTAACCATGTGCAGAAAATGCAGAATAAAGTGGACTGCAATTTGAAAATAATAAGTAAATGTAGAGTAAAATTTGTTACACTCACAAAGTTCACAAAAACTCACTTGTAAGATTGCATTCTAAAAAATAATAAGTACTTACTGTGTAAAAGATTGTTAAAAAGGTGTGCAGAATACCTGATATTTGTATACTGAATTTGTGTGTGAAGTGCAGCAGGAGAATGCAGTTAAAAAACGGTCAAATGTGCCAAGTACACCTGGTGATAGTAAAGATGACCCAGATATGTAGAAAATATTTATACATGCTTTAATAGCTAAATACAAGCTGAAATAATTATAAAAAGTATATATTTATGTTAGTGTGATGAATATTACATGTGAAATGCTCTATAAAAAAATAACACACACGCGTAGTGTAAATATGAAGACAAATGCACTAGTTATACACTTTAAATGCGTGGAGATAAATTGAAATAAATTTACGTGCAGCAATAACTAAAAATTATTATACTAGCGGAGAAATAGAATACGAATCAAACGCGTGCAAACACTTCAAGCAATAGCAAATGTAAACACGTGTCTGTGAAAAAATCGTCAAAGCAAGAGGACGGAATTGACTTAGCTGCGCGTGATGAGCACGATGCAGTAATGCTTGCTACTATCGCCGGATGACTTTGGAGGCCGAACAGAACGCATTTAAAAGTTCTTGCAACATCCTTATTATAAACGCTTACTATCATTAATATTAAAAAATAGTTAAGTATTAATTAGTAAGTTGTGGAACACACATTGCATATTCTAGAATAAACTAGTACCCCTTGTAAACGTAGTAATAAGTGACATCATTATCTCGTAATATTTATTGATATAGTGCGCCTTCTGCCTATTCATTTCATTTAGTGAGTGTTATCAATTCATTGTCACTGCAAACTGAAGTTGCTACGTTACGTTAACGTGAACTATTATACATGAATCATGGAGGAAGACTGATTGTAAGAAGATGCAAAATTACATAAGGTGGTCACCTGAAACTTGGAAAAGGTCTATGGGAACAAAAGCAAAATCCAACTCCCAGACAGCTACTAGATTCTCGGAAATCGGCACTTGGCATCCCGTAATGAGACTCGGATTTTCAAGGTTACATAAAAACTACAAGCAATAAATGGATACAGTGATTTGTTGGTTATGTGTACTTTTTTTTATGAAAATTTGTATAAAGATCGTGTCAGATTGTACCTACTATTCTGAAGAGTTAATGACAATAGCTCGAAAATCTTTTTTTCGAAAATTGATCAATACATACATGCATATTCTTATTTGTATATAAATACAACTAAGCCTGTAACTAATTGCAAAAGTTTTCATATACCGACGGTCTAATTGCAATACCCCGCATCTGTAAAAAATTAAAATTATTTTTTTCGAATCAAACTTTAGCAGACGTTGACATGTATCGGCAGGTAATATCTCGTAATACTAGAAAAATTGCGTTTATCTTTTTTCCACCCTTGTAATACTTCGGATCTAAAGTTATAAGAAATTACTCGTAATATCTCATATCTCCAGAAATTGACGCGTAGAAGTGGCTGTGTTTGACCGTTCCCAATGTAAAATGTCTTTTAGGTGGAATATGTCCAAAAATGAGGTGAGTAATGTTTGACTTTCATTTATAAATGTGCAATAGCCAGTTTTTTTTTAATGTATTTCAAATATTATAACTTATCTGATTATAAAATACACTGTTTTAGTCAATCTGTAGATACGGGTTTTTGTTGTTTGCCGTATTTTCAAATTTCTTGTTTAGATATGGGGTATTTTATATTATTTATTTTACTTTCAGAATAATATATACCGATCAAAAGGACAAAGAATTGGTGACCTTGCCTGTGTGAACGATCAATAAAAATAATAATTTGACGAAATTTCGAATCAAACCGTTAATGATTCATCTGATATAGACCATTATAAAACAAATAATATTCTTACAATATAAGTAACTAATAGTGGAACTGAAATATGAAATGAAAATTTATTAGTATTACTTGCACACAATACTGATGTGCTAACTTTAGATACTCACGGTGATAAATGAACAATTTCTGAAACAAACTGTAATTTACATAATACGCGTAGTAGTTACCATAAGCGTAAAAAAATGAATTTTATTACTGAAGATTTTGGAAGTTGCAATATCGTAAAGTATCCCCCTGAGACAGATTTACAAAATAATGAACTATTTGGAACAGTTCTTGTAGAAGCACCTGAACTAATAAATGATATTAGTAACTTAGAAGCTTATGATCAACCTGGCATTATTGAAAATCATAATAGTAATAATTTAAGTGTTAGAAATTATTGAAGAGCATAAAGACTTAATGGAAAATTGGAAAATGATCGGACACGCAGTCTAATGTAAATAATTTATTTCCTGGCCTACGTTTCGACTGTTACTACAGTCTTCTTCAGGTCTAGAAATGGTCAATGATTATAAACGGTAACGTGGGGATCCCCATATGACCCAATGGAGATAACAAATTGAAATTTATTAAATATATTATATTTATATAATATATCAAGTCAAATAATTTTAAGCTGGAACTCAGAGAAAACTCAAACAACTTTTCTAAAAATTTAAAACGTTCTGAATTTGAGAAAAAGCGTTTTAAATTTTTAGAAAAGTTGTTTGAGTTTTCTCTGAGTTCCAGCTTAAAATTATTTGACTTGATATATTATATAAATACAATATATTTAATAAATTTCAATTTGTTATCTCCACTGGGTCATATGGGGGATCCCCACGTTACCGTTTATAATCATTCACCATTTCTAGCCCTGAGGAAGACTGTAGTAACAGTCGAAACGTAGGCCAGGAAATAAATTATTTACATTGGACTGCGTGTCCGATCATTTCCCAACTTTCCGTTCCGCTACCAGTCGATCATCGTACTCCACATAAAGACTTAAACTTATATACCTAATAAAACTGAAGTTAACCTTGAAGAGAATAACGACTTAGTCTATGTACTTTATGAAACTGAAGTTACTGTTGAAGAGGATAAAAGCTTAGACTATGTACGTAATGAAACTGAATTTATTATTGAAGAGAATGAATACTCAGACTATGTTGCCGATGAAACTGAAGATACTGATGGAGGGCACAAAAATTCAGATTATATGCGTAATGAAATTGATGAACGTGGTAAAGATAGTAGAATGAAATGTAAAGAACTAACCGAAACTGATAAATGGAATCGAAACTTATAAAAAAAAATGTAAGGGGAAAGCTACAAAGGTTTTGAGATGGTAAAAGGTCAAATAAAAGCAGGTAGACCAAGTAGAAAAATGACAGACTTGTAATTCAGTTTTACGTATAAAATCGAAAATACGTTTCTGTGTGCAATTTTCTGAACAAGAACGTAATTTTTTTTTTTTTTGTAAATTTTGGAAAAATTTGATCTCTGATGAAAAAAAAGTTTGTTACCTCAAACATGGAATATCTGCTGAAACAAAGAAGTACAACTGATGGATCAGCTAGCGGGTTAGATACATATTTATATTATTTACGAACAAAGGATAAAACGAAGTTGAGTGTATGCAAGTAAATGTTTCTACATACTTTTGGATTAAACAAGGATATGGTTCATTATTGGATGAAAAATGTAGGGCGGGGCCTAACTATTAGTTCAGAAGAGCAACGCAAGAACACATTACGGAAAATTAAAAACACATACGGAGAAAACTGAATATTTAAAACAATGGTTGGGTAGTTTGCCTAAATTGCCGTCACATTATTGCGGGAGAGAAACTTCAAAATTGTATTTAGAACATTTATTTCAATCCAAACAAATGCTATACGGAGAGTACAAGAAGTTTTGTAAAAAAAAATGAAAACCGAATTAATCGTGAGCAATTCTGTATTCGACAAAATGTTTGTAACCATGAACTTATCCTTTTATAAACCCCGAAAAGATGAATGTGACGTGCAATGCACATTTGAAACAAAAAATATTGGCGAGGAAGAATATGAAATGCATTTAAAGAAAAAATTAGAGCACGCGAAGAAAAGGAAGCAGATAAGAAAAAGACTATTGATGGGCTTACCTATACATTTACTATGGATATGCAAGCAATTAAATGTTGTCCAGTTTAAATGCAAGTGCGTTATATTACAAAACCAAATTAAATGTTCACAATTTTATAATTTAGCAACACATGAAGCAACGAATTACTTGTGGAATGAGTCTGAAGGTGACCTAACTGCATCTACGTTTGTGAATTTTATACTTACGTACATTACATAATGACTATGTAATTAAATATTATAAAGGTATTCCCAGTATGTATGTGAAAAAAAAACTGAATAAAATCTCCACTAAAAACATTGATGTTTCGCTATACTATCAGAACGTGCACGGAATAAACACTAAATTGTGAAAACTTTATTCTAGCGGTACAACAACAAATTTTGACTTGCTTGTATTTATGGAGACTTGGCTGAAGGACAATGTATTCGACTCCGAAGTTCTCAACCGTCGCTACTCGATCTTCCGAAATGACCGGGAACAGGTTGCAACGGGCAAGAAGAGAGGAGGGGGCGTCCTTATTGCTGCTAGAACATCTCTTAGCCCCTCTGTCCATAACATTACATGCAGCGTCAAAGATATTGAAATTTTATGTGTTAAATTAGTTATTGTTAATGTAACAATGTACGTAATTGCGGTCTACATTCCCCCAAAAGCATCTGCAACCTGTTATGAAAACCTTTTTGATTGTATATGTGCCTTACCTTTTGTTTACAAAACCAATGTTCTAATAGTTGGAGATTTTAATCTTACAAATTTAAATAAATTTTATAACGATAATTATATTTCTGATGTAAGTGTTAATAGTTTTATACATTTTGTAGATTTTCTGAACATGTAACAGTATAATGATGTATATAACTCAAATGGTCATCTACTTGATATTGTATCATCAAATTTTAATTGTAATTTAAATCGTTGCCTAGATCCTCTGTTACCAGAAGATAAACACCATCCTGCTTTAATTGTTGATATATCTTTTACATATAATTACAATTACAAACCATGCTCAAAAACTCATACTTATTATCAATATAAAAAGGGTAATTACGTAATGCACTATAACATGTTAAGTAGAATTAATTGGAGCCATGTCTGGGACTGCAATAATATAAATGATGCTGTTGATAAATTTTATTGTACCTTATATAATATTTTGGACTTATGCATACCTAAAGTTCAACAACGCAAAACTTCATACCCAATCTGGTTTAACAAGGAACTTATTAGTACAATTAAGTCTAAAGAACATTATCGTAAGCTGTATCAAAAATCGAGTTTAATTATACATTTAGATAAGTTTAAAGAATTAAAAAGGAAATGCAAACAGCTTTCATCTGACATATCAAACTTATATTGCTCAATTAAAAAATAATATCTCTATAAATAATGACACGAACAACTTTTGGTCTTTTGTCAATAACAAGAAAAAAATCTGTGGAATTCTTACTACAATGTAAACGAAAACGTTGCTTTATCTGGTGGCTCTCAGATTGTTGAAGGACTTGCAAGTTTCTTTCAAAGTGTATTTATATCATCTGATAATGACAATGTTGATAATTCAAATTTCTGTGCTAACATATATACTGACACTAATTTATATGTAGATATTGGAACAATATCTGATGATGATGTTATAAATGCCATAAAGTCTCAAAATAACTCTAAATCGGTAGGTCCTGATGATATTCCTGTTTATTTAATTAAAGGTTGTGCTGAATTCTTAATTTATCCACTTTGCTCAATATTCAATAAGTGCATCAGAGCTCAAATATTTCCATCAAAATGGAAAATTACAAAAATTTGTCCACTTTTTAAAGCTGGAGATAAAAAAAAGTGTGCAACTATCGACCAATCTCTTGTCTGAATTCTTTTGCTAGAATATTTGAATATGTTATATTTAAAAATCTACAGACTCAAACGCAAAACTTTATTAGTGAGTATCAACATGGATTTGTTCCTGGTCGCTCTACAGTCACAAATTTAGTAAATTTTACACAATACGTTTCAAATGAAATGGAGAAGAAATTTCAAGTTGACTGCATTTACACCGATGTCTCAAAGGCGTTTGATACTGTATCTCATAATCTATTGCTTCATAAGCTTCAATTAATTGGATTTTCATGTAGTACCCGTAATTTTTTATTTTCATACTTGCGCAATCGATTTCAATATGTTTTTGTAGACAGATTTGTATCTTTAATTTACCCGGTCCCTTCAGGTGTGCTTCAAGGCTCTGTGCTTGGCCCATTATTATTCTTGCTATTTATTAATAATATTGTTAATGTTATAAATCATTCTAAATGTTTAATGTATGCTGACGATTTTAAATTATTTCGTGTTGTTTCGGATTTCTCTAACTGTTTAGAACTTCAGCATGATTTGCAAAATATTTATGATTGGTCTATTAGAAATAAATTGTATTTCAATATTGATAAATGTCATGTTATGAGCTATACTAGAAAACCTCTTGTTGTTAATTTTGACTATTCAATGAGCAGCAAAATACTAGCTCATGTTATTAGTAAAAAGGATCTCGGCATTACGTTTGATCCTAAACTAACATTTCATCCGCATATTCTTGACATCTTATCACATTCTTATAAAATTATTGGTTTTATAATGCGAACTACAATTGGTTTTCAAAATATTTCATGTATAACAAAACTTTTCTGTACTTTAGTTCGTAGTAAATCAGAATATGGTTGCGTTGTTAGGTGTCCATTTTACGCTTATCAAATTCTGTCACTTGAAAAAGTCCAAAAAAAGTTTTGTAAACACTGACTTTTTCTTTTAAACAAATCTTGGCCCGACCTTGACTACAAACGTTTACTCTCTCAGTTCAACTTAGAATCACTGTCTGCGCATCGAGTCAAGCAACAGATTTTATTTATTTATAAACTAATAAATAATCACATTGATGCGCCTCATCTGCTAGCCCAGTTAAATTTCTATGTTCGGCCTTGCAATACGCGAAACAATATTACTTTTCTTTGTAATTTCTCGAGGACTAATTATTATTCAAATTCTCCAATCAATGCAATGTGTAAATCTTTCAACGTGCATTCTGAATACCTTGACTTCTCAACCAGTTTATACCGTGTGTCTATCTTAAAGGTGTACATAGGAGATTAACATGGGAAATCAGTTTTTTGCAATTTCCTGCTCGCCTAATTATTTTAAGCAAAAAACGCGTCAAATAAAAGTTTTAGGCCATAAAATTCTGCATCTAAATCAATAAACAAAATTACATTTACATGCTTTGTAACGACAGAAATTAATAATGAAAATCTCAAAAATTACGTTAAAAATATCGACAGCCATGGAATTGAACAAAAAATAAATAAATGCTTGACGTTTTATCTGTCACAACGTAAGTTAACTTATTTGACGTTTCTGATAATTTGATAAAACGTCAAGCATTTATTTATTTTTTGTTCAATTCCATGGCTGTTGATATTTTCAACGTAATTTTCGACATTTTCATATTTAATTTCTGTCGTTACAAAGCATGTAAAGGTAATTCTGTTTATTGATTTAGATGTAGAATTTTATGCCCTAAAACTTTTATTTAACGCGTTTTTATTTAAAATAATTAGGCGAGCAGGAAATTGCAAAAAATTGATTTCCCATGTTAATCTCCTATGTACACCTTTAAGATAGACACACGGTATACATTCAAAATTTGTTTGTCACAGATACTTCATTAACACTTGATATTATAATGCACAGAATAAATTACTTCCATAGTAAATTAATTAAATTAAAAATTCGAATCAATTTTGTTCATTTCATGTAAAGCGTTATTGTCATAATTTCGACTGTCAATTGAATTATTAAATTTTTATTGGTTTGGGAGGTGGATTTTTCTGTAGCTTATAAAACCGTACTTGGTGTAGTACTTTCATAATAAAATTTTTGTATCTGTTATGTATGTAGACAATTACATATTCTAATTTGAAATTATTTATATTTATTATTATTATTATTAAGGGTTGTTCTAAATGTATTTTTTTCTGTTTTTGGATTTTTCTTATATTATTATGTATATGTACCCACTGATTCATTTGATTTTTTTTTAAATTTTCTTGGTATGTTGTAATATTATTCTATAATTGGGTATATCCTGTTAAATAATAAATAAATAAATAAATAAATTACTAAAAATTGCGTTAACAGAAACATTCCAATTAATTTATACTCCGATAGATGCTGTTATCAGAATAAAAATTACATGTTAGCGCTAGTAAATTTTGCAATAAAAATGTAACTGAACAAAAATTTCTTAAAAAAGGACATACCCAAATGGAGTGTGACTGCGTACACTCCCTAATTGATAGACGAATGAGACATAAACAAATTTATTTAGCTAGTGATTATGTTAAAGTAAACGAACAAGCTCGTCTAAAACTATTTCCACTAAAAGCTGTTTATATAACTCACGACTTTTTTAAAGATTACTCAAATAAAAAAAAATGGATTTGTAATTCTATTCGACCGGGAAGAAATGTAAATGGTCCCACAGTCACGGGCATAAGACATTTGAAGTATAATTCAGAAAAAAAACATGTATCGAATATAAAGTAGATTTCGATCATGAATTAGCAGCTTCGCCTATAAGAAACATAAAATATCCTAAAGTAACCTATTCTTAGCTTCATGAAGAAAGACGTAAAATTCCGTTAAGAAAATGGCAACATTTACAAGATTTGAAAAAAATTTTACCCCAGGATTTCACGATAATTTACTTTATTGAATATATGAACTAATTTTAATTGAATTAATTTTACTTTATTTTCGTTTTGCAACATTAGTATAAAATAAAATGTTTCTTCATTACAGTTTTGATCAATGCAGCTATATAGATATCAATTTAATAAACCGTAACTTATTATTTGATTTAATTTTTTTGTGTAATATTTTGTATCTACAATAATAAACAATTAGTAAACTTTTTTTACAAAAATTTCTATAAAATTATTTATATCATGCAAAAAATAAAGCTTATTATAAAGATACCGAACATTTAGTTATCAAGGGGTCAAAATAAAAAAAAGTTGTCTAGTGTAAAATTGGTATTTTATCAGTTACGGGGTATTGGAAATACACCGTCGATAATGGGCAGCCACTTTTCATTTAATTTTTTTATTTAAATAGAGAAGTATCTGACTAGTACGGTTAGGTACTGTTTGTTTGGTACTGATGTTAGTTTGAGATATTTTATGGAGTTACTGTTTTGAGTTTTGATTGTTGTTGCTGTTTGTCGTAGACTTCTAGTTGGTACCATTTTTGTCCGGTATTGTGGGGATCTATACTGCTATTGGGCCATACCTACTACTCATAGTACGATCCTGCCCTTCTCACACCGTGTAGAACTCCGAGGTTTGGACCACGAGAGACGCTGCTATCTTGCACAGGGCACCGTCCTATTTATTCATATAAGCTCAGCCATAATTATTGCGATACGCGATTGTTTTATTATCGAGTTTTATCGTTTTATTGTTACGGACATATGCCCGTACCGAAAATAATATTTGTAATATTGTTGCGAATATTACGTTTTGTTTAAGACAAGTGATACGTGAGAGTACTTTCAATATTAGCTTTAGTAGCCATCGAGCCATATTGTAGGGATCACGTGAAGGAAAAGGGAACAATGACTTGCTCTTTGTATTACATTTTTTTAATAGCAAAACATACTCGCAATTGGTAAACCGGCCTACGTCATATCTTAAAAGTTTTGAGCTATTTTTTAACAGTTCATGTACCAGTGGTCCTCAGCCCTTCGACCGTACTGCGCCTTCCCTACACAGGGAGCATTTAATTGGCGTCATTATTTTTGTTCGCCAGATCTCGTGCGGGGCTTTGCCTCAAGATATTTAACAGTTAATTTAAGCTTTGCCTCAACATATTTTACCAGTTAATTTACCAAATCAATATAGCTCACATTTAAGTACACGTTTTTTGCTTATTTATTGTTTCGATTCAGTTTTTGCCCTATTTTCCATCACATTTGATTTTTCCTTTGCCGAGAGCTCACTTGGCGGTTTGGAGGCTCCTAGAGTAACTGGCGCACTGCACAACCCTTTAGGCACAGTTGAAAAAAAAACAACACTTAAGTTTGCATATTTTGAATCTATTCGATTATTGTAATATTATTTCTGTACGAAGAATTTCACATTAAAGTACAATATTCAATTCCTACCACACAAAAGCATAACAAGGTAATTATTGATTCTATTGATGCAAAGTTTTGTAAATGGTGAACAGTAAATCCAAGCATACAGCGGCAAAGGGAATCAATACTACGATTGTGATAATTTAATAGGCCAATTCTGAACAAATCTGTAATAAACTGATAAAAACGCATCTATTTTTGTTTATTTATATAAAATTATACATAAGAGTGGCAGCTTTCGTTGCGATTTTGTTCATTATTTATAGATTTACAGATTTGTTCAGAATGGGGCCATAAGTTTTTGTAGAGTATTCATGCAATTCCAGACTAGCTTTGACTCACAAGTGAAGGAACTTAGTGCCTTTAAATCAGCTTGACTGCCTGACATTATATTAGTTGATGCTCCTTAGACACCTTTGTATAGGTTTGTTTGAGCATAGGGATTTATTGCGTAGATATCTGCTTGAAATATAGTGGGACTAGTGCCTGTGAAATTGGTAACCTAGACCAAATACATCCACTCCAGTTTCTTCCGATTCCAGTTTTGAACCATCCGTAAACCATGACAAAGAGTCCCGCGGGAGGGGTGGCCCTCCTACTGTCTACTGAAGGCGATCACCAATGATTACCTTATACGTCTGGTCAAAGTTGTATCTTTTTGTCATTGTATCACGGAGAGACATTGCCATTCCATCTAGCTATATCACCCTTAGATTTTCAAAGTGGCGTACGAGATCCCCAGATTTGAAGTGTTTTATTTTACTGAGTATAAACGCCTGGAGCATCGCCTCTTTCTTCACTTGAAGCTACAGAGGCGTTATCTCCAGAATCACTTCCAGTGCTGCAGTTGGACAGGTATTCATAGCACCTGTAGTACAACGACAATCGTTGTACTATCTACAACATCGCTTGTGCTGTATTTTGATTAACTTTTGGCCACCATACTAACATTGCGTAGGTGATCATGGGTCTGACTACAGTGATGTATTACCAGTAGGTCATTTATGACTGCAGTCCCTAGTTTTTACTAAGAAGACGGTGACATGTCAGAGCCACTGTAGATTTCTTAATAATTTTGTAAATGTGTGAGTCCCAAGTTTGGTTTTGATTTAGAATTATTCCTAAATATTTAACTTCCTCTGAGAACTTGATTCTGGTGCCTTTCAATGAGGGAGCTTTGAGAGCTAGCTTTCTTCTTTTAGTGAATGGTACAAGAACTGTCTTACTTCCTGGCACCAACGTTGCACAAAATCCAAAGTTTTCTGTGTTAATTGTGATATTAATGTATAATTCTTTTCTCTGACTAGAAATACATACCCGTTACCAATGTAGCCAGCTTTTGTTAGCTTTTTAGGGACCTCGTCAGTAACAATCACCAAAGAGGTGATAGAACTCCACCTTGTGCATATCTTCTGATGGTTATTATCGATAGTTATTCTCCTCCTAGGGAAGCTTTAATGATTCGAATTTTTAAGATGGCTTGTATCCATGCCACCACAGTTGGGTCGAAACCTTTAGCTAAGGCTGCTCTTACAATAAGTCATAGGAGGTGTTATCAAAAGCGCCCTCTATATCTATGAAAATACCTAGAGCTATCTCTTTTACCATGAAGGTTTTTTCAATGTTTGGCTTTCTGGTACGCGAGCACTTCACTTCTGAGGTATTGGTCCAACACCTTCTTCATACCTTTTAATATAAAAGATGAAAAACTAATGGATCTATATGACAGGATGAACACCTGGGCATCCTCCTCCTCTTGGTATAAAGACCACATTTGTTTTCCTTCAAATTTTGGAATATATCCAAAGTTTACGCTTCCCTTACATAGTCCACATAGGACAGGTAGTCATGTAATTTATACATTTTTGTAGCAAGGCCGGAAAAATGATATGTCCACCTGCCGTCTTGTAGAACTTAAATGTATTAATAGCTCACTCATCTCGGCTGACTGAGAAGATTTTGTCAGATAGACTATTAAGTCTATTGCTTCCATTTAACTCTCTTACTTCTGTCGGAGAGTTTTCTTTGTCTGATCTGGATGATCCTGGGAAGTGATGCTTAGAAGAAGCTCCAACGTTTCCCTTGATTCTTCCGTGTATTCCCCATTTGGTATCTTCTCGTTCACATGATCCTTTGAGAGATTTTTCTGTAAGCGTGCCACTGTGGGCATGTCTGCTAGGCCGTCACAGAAGTTTTGCCACGTTTTCCTATTGGATTTGCGTATTTCTTTGTTATAAGTAGTTAGGGCATTTATATATTACTCCAAACTCTCCAGATTAACGGTATTTTTCGCTTTATTATATAGCCTTCTGACTAAAAGACTTTGGTGTCCTAGCTGCTTATTCCACCAGAGTACCTTCTTGGTTGTTTGTTGTAGCTTTAATGGGCAGATATTTTAGTAATCTTAATGTAGTTAATTGTATAGTTCAGTTGAGTTCTTCCACTTTAGAATTTATATAAGGCCCAATCTCACAGTTTCGGAATCCAAGCTTGAGTAAGGTCTGCTTTACTAACCTCTATTTCAAACCTAATATAGCTATGGTCTGAGAGTGAGGCTTTTTTAGAGACGTGTTACTTTTTCAGTTTGAGCTAATTTTTGGACAAACTAGCGTAATATCTAGTACCTCGCGTCTATTCGTAGTTATAAGTGTGGGTTCTTAACTCCTATTTATTATGTCTTTGTTAGCAGTAGATATAAATTAAAAGAACTACTCACTTCTAGTGCTTATATTAGTGCTACCCCGTACTGTGTGGTGTGCGTTTGCACCGCAGCCCAGAATGAAATGTTTGTTCCTACGTTCACAGTAGGAAATAAGGTCCTTTACTAGTGGAGGTGGTGCATCAACCGAGACCCGGGGAAGTATGCGGAGGCAATGATTACCTCTTTCATTCCCTCGTTCACAGCTACCAAATTTCTAGATATGAATTGGGTCTAGATATGAATTGAGTTACAGGTATGTATTTAATTAATGACTTAAAGAGCATTGCTACTTTTGGAAAATCATCTTCATGACTGTAAGTGAGATTACCTATAGGTGTAGTAAGTTTCCTTACTACTCCTCCAGAAATATAACGCTCTTGTAGTACTGTACCGGTGTTTGTGGTGGTGAATGTATGTTCAGCATATCGGAGGCAGTTTTACAACGCTGAAGATTCACTTGGAGTATGTTGACTTTAGCCATTGGTAGTCTTTGGAGTTTCACGACCACAAATTTGTTTCACTTTGTAGGTGATTCCGATGGCTTTGGGTGGCTTGAAAAAGGTTACTCTGAAATTTAGAGGAGCGGCCGTCGAGGCCATACTGTTAGTTATGCCCGACGAGGCGGCGGCTTCTTGTCGGGCTTGTTAACTTTTTGCCTCAAGGTAAATTGCCCGAACTTGTAGCTGATCTTACACTCAATTTTTTGAAGCTTTCAATGGAGGTCTTGTCAACTAGCAGGGTTAGATGTGCCGCTGAGTCTTCCTCGGTCTCCTTTAGAACTCTACACTCAGTCATGTTTAGGCCTTCGTTCTGGCCTTTAACTTATTTCATGGTTTGGTCGTTTGTGTCGTTTTTGCTATTCGTAAAGAACGCATTTATTATGCTAGATTGAGGCGGATCTTTCTCTTCCACATCTTTTAGATTAACCCCTTCTCAGGGCCTTAGGTCGGTAACCTTTGCCTTTAGCCACTCTCCTATGGCTTTGTCGGCGGAGTTGATGATCAGCCAACCAGACTTAAAGGTGGTGCCGAACAACTTAGGCTTCACAAAGCCTTGAGCCTCTTTTACGATATGTACCAGGATTGCATCCCAGATCATTTTCAGCTTCTCTTTCTCCAGGTTAATATCGAAAAAACTAGAGTGCAGAGTGCCGATCCGTGTTCCTAGGACCAACTGCTTAAAGCTGGCCGGTTTAGAGCATGTACTAGTTAGTGGCGGAGTACCGATATTCTCCTGAGTGAGACCGGTTGATGATGTTAGGCTATGTAGTAGCTCCTCCTCTATCATCTTTACGTTATTGCGATTGGAATCTCTGAAGCTTTTGAGGAAGCATCCCCCTTATGCTTTGTTGCTGTTTCCATGGTAGCCCATCACGACAGAGCACATGTGCAGTATTTAAAATATGAGGTTAAATTCAGTAGCATATGTGAAAAACTAAGAAAAAGTTAAAAATGAGTTTTAAAAATTGAAGTAATTACTGGGAAAGAAGAGTTTATTATTTACCTGAAAACTAGAAATATAAAGTTGAAAAATTATAAAAACTGTAAATACAATAAAGTGCGCACACTTCGCACTTAAAAATATGACTTCGTCGCTTGTAAATTTTCAAAATCATCAAGCCTATTATTAATACTAATTAATTAGTAATCCCTAGGGAAATAAAGTGATTCATGGCCATTGTTAAATGGCACCTAGGAAAAATTTTATTTTCTTAGTTTTCAATTGTTAATTAATATTGATTCAAATATGTGGAATATTATTAATTATATTTAGTTTGGAAAAAATATAATGATTTTTGTGCAATTTTTTTTTTGCTTATAAGGATGTGCTTTATTCTTGCGAGTTTTACATTAGACGATTAACAGCATGTTAATCGTCTAATTTTTCCGTTTGTATATAAAATATTGTATATAACACAGGAGTATTGAATTATTATTTACCGCAAGCAATTGCATTCCTCGGGCTACGCCCTCAGGATACAATCTTCGCTTTCGACAAATAATAACGAACTTCACTCCCTTGATATATAAACTACTATTCATGTAACGTAACCTAACGCACAGAATTTAATTTGATGAATTTTGGGTAAATAATGTAGTGTTATCTCGTTTGGGTGATTGCATGCATTTTATAGACATTTGGCAACCACAGTGATTATTAGTTTTTTAAGCTGTATTTGTAAAACGTAACTTTTTGCTAATTAAAAAAAAATTAATGTAACCGTACCCTAACGCACAGAATTCAATTTGACAAAATTCAGCTGGTTGCATTCATTTGTAAGAATTTAACCCAATGCCAATATCACTAAAAATATTAATACCAGCGTCCTACTTTTTTAAAATTTAGTGTTTTAATTTTTTGCAACTGTTGCGTCCCTCCGGTGCGAAGGACTAAGTAATAAGGACCTAATGGCTCGAAGGACCAAATGTTTAAACCCTAAACCAGCGAATCCGGTCTAGACGAACCAAAATGTTTTGATCCTGCTCGCAAGCCCAAATGCGATGTCTCTAGATCAGCGAATCCGGTCTAGAAACACCAACAATGTGTTTGATGTTAAATTCAATGAATAAAACAAAACTATATGTAAACCAAAATAATTACAACCTTCGATAGCTGGTTCACATCACTGGACTTGGCCAATAAACGGGCTAATATTAATTTGTGAAATGTACTAATTAAAACGAACGAAGGACCAGTTAGTTTGACGAACTAACAAACGTGCTAAATATAATTGCAACAAAATAACAAACAACTAAAAACCAATTCTGAGAAATATGTGATAGCGTATTGAATACAAGTGACATAAACAATAATAAACCAAAGATAAACAAATACGATATTTGTATAAATTAACTAAATCATTTCATAAGTGTATGAACAAACAAATGTAGTTAAACAATATTAAGAACTCTAAATGAACTTAATAACAACCAACTAGACTGCAAAACTTGTTGCATTGAATGTACCTAGTCGACAATAACAGCAGATGCGCTGTGAATGACGTCACTCGAAGGTGGACGTGTGTAAACAGGTTTACAAAGAAATAATAATAATTTCACCCAAGGAAATATGAATCAAAACCCTAACAACACGAATTCTGTGAGAAATCAAATTGTACAGTTCGATTTTACAATTGATTCCTGAGATGTGTCTATTAGCTGCATAAAATGGCGCCGGAAAGTATTCGCGGACTATAAAGTACCAAATTAAATGAAAACCGAACGATACTCCTTGAATTAGTCGTGTTAGGCTAATCAAGCTACGCGTACGATAATTAAACAACCAATTACTTTACTGACCATATGAAAATCAGAAAGTTTTATGCAAAAATGGTGGAAAATTCCACTCTCGCGGACGACGACGCGATACGTGTTTACCGGTTGCAAGCCAGACACATTCTGCCTCGATCGATGCCGGTCAGTGCTGCAGCAGCTGCACACTGGGCGTGTGGGTGCGCGCGCACTCGCGTGAAGCCAGATGCAATAATATTAATATTAATAATTAGTTTAAGATACTACAGCTATTTCAAACAATACTAAAATTAAACTTAAACACGTAAAATTATATAACTAATTTTTCCCAGTAACAGAAACAGTTATTTCCATTTATTTTTTGACTTATTTAAATAGAATCAGGGCGGGTTAACCGTTCTATTCTTATGTGCAGCGGGTTGCTACCTCAAGGGGTTAATAATTCCTAAATTCCTCTCATTTAAAACATGTTAGTTTTAAACAGCAACTATATGTACTCATCAAAATAAAATAAAATTGAGTGATAGATATTCTAGATTTTAGCCCAGATTTAACATAAATTTTTCGCAGTTGATCCTCCGGTTTACAAAAACATGTAGGTACATAAAATGTGATAATATAATGTATAAACTTAAAAATAATGATTTATTTATGGTTACTATGGTAACTACAAATATCTTAGATGACATTGTAAAAATAATTAATATTGAAAAATTAACTAATAAGTACGTCAAAGTTGTAAATGTATAAATTTAATAAACGATTATTTATTTTTGGGAATAATTTTTTGTTTAGTATTTTATTTTAATGTGCTCATTTATTTCATGTTAAATATTTTTCAAATATTAATTTTTTTGACAAATATTCAGTATTAATAAATACTTAAATTAATGAAATAATAGTTATTCAATAACAAATAATACTTGCTCAGTACAAACATGTATTGAATGTTCAGTAAATTAGTTAAGTATCATATGTTCAGTAATAAAATTAAATGTTCAGCATAAATCTCAAGTATTCAGCATTAATTTATATCGAAGTCGTTTTTGAGTTTTCATCAAGTCTCAAAGTCACTCATCGAGTATCAACTTAGACGAGTGTCGGAAGATATCGACGTCGCGACGCTAGGTGCCGTTTCTGAGTTTTAGTGATTGTGCAGTTTTCGTAATAAAAAAGAAACCAAAAAAGAAAATAAAACAGAAGACAAAAATATTTTGTATTCAGGCTGTTCATTAAAAAGCAGGCCATACGCATTTAACATGGGATATCAATTTGTTCTGCGCAAAAGTTTCCAATTAAATTTAAACAAAAATATTTCAAATAAATGTTAAAAGTAATTAAATTCTCTGCTTAAATCGCTACACAGATTGAATTTTTTACGCTTTTTAATCTGTAAAAACGAATTTTATAAATATTGCTCATTTGTAGCGGTAGAAACGCGTATCGCTGAACTGTCAGAAATTCGGTTTTCAAATGAAAAATACAAATTATTAAATTCTGCACCTAAATCACTAAACAAATATTTTTTAATTCTTCACTAAATAACTATTATGTTTATTATTAAATTTCACATTTTGTAACCTATAAAATAAAACTTCTGTCAGATCAAACGATATGTAATTCATTTTAATGTCTGAATTCCATGGCTACCGGTACAAATAAGCAATATAAAACTTAAATTTCGATTTTACAAATTAAGAAACGTGCAAAATAAAATCTGATTTAGGCGTATAATTTAATATCTATAACATTTTTTTGAAACATTTTTGTGTAAAATTTCCATATTATACCCCTATGCCCCACTTTTTAATTAACAGCCTATATATAAATTCATATTAGTTGGGCCGGTTAAGGTCGCGTGGAAAAGTTATATTTTAGACTCAAGAATGTGTACACACACTGCTCAATAGTGACTGTATTTAAGCATGTATAATTTTATTCATTTTATCGTAGCAGTATACAAAATGGTATGAATATGAAATTTTCAACGAACAAAATATAAAACCTACTTAAATGGTGAGAAATTTCTACAAATTTCTTTCGACTAGTTCAAAATGAAACTTACAAAAACTGAATTTATTATTATTATGCCGCAATTCTATATTGGATTACATCGCCCTTATTAATAATACCATCTTTAATTCTATTATGCCTTGGACCCCAAGTCCTGCATAATTTCCTCTATGTATTGTCCTATATGTTTTGTAAGGTTATTTTACTGAACGCACTGATTTGTTACGATGTTGCTTTTCATTGTGCCAAAAGTAAAGGGTCTCGGTAGAAGCTAAATCCTTACTAGAAAATGACCCTTAAAATACCGGTCGAACTATTATCACTAGTCATTAGACCGACAGTTTTGTACCTCTCGCTAAGAGAGGTATTGTATTCATGCTAAAAATCGCATATCCAGATTTTAATGAATAAGCACGTTTTAAGGTCAATAATGGGAAGAGTCGAGTCAGTTTTGGTAACAATTGGACAACCGGAAGTAGTAGTTACAAGAAAAAAATTATCTAAATATTATTTATCGAAAATTTATGTAAATATTTATATTAAAGAACGTTAAATTCTTTATTCGATAAATATAAATTCATTATTATATCTTCTATATATTTAGAGATAAAGAAAGGCATATAAAATAATTTGATGTAAAAAATCTCAGATCAAACTACTGCAAGACAAGAAATTCAAATGTTTGTAATTGACACATAAATGTCACTGTCAAAAATATTTGTATGCCTCTGTCAAAAATATTTGTACATTATTATGAAGAATATGAAAATAAAAAAAGTCAACAACGCAAAAGAATATACGTAAAAAAGAATATAAAAGGAATTTGCGAAAAATGACGAATATAAAAAAAAGAAAAGGAAAGTAGAAAAAGAAAATTTCAGGATATTGAATATAAAGAAAATGTATGTATTGTACATAATTTATATTAAAATAATTATTTCGTAGTGAGACATGAATATATGTATTTGTATTTAAAAATATTTTTCGTTTTATGCGTACAACCAGGTAAAATATCTGGCGAGAGGTTATGTGTTGGCCACATCAGATTTTTTAAAGTTTTTAGTCTATAATTAAAGTAGCTGATATAATTCTTTAGAATTTTCTAACCATTTGAGTCGATTTTATAACATATATGTATGTATGTATGTATGTATGTATGTATGTATGTATGTAGTATGTATGTATGTATGTATGTATGTATGTATGTATGTATGTATGTATGTATGTATGTATGTATGTACATCCTGTATATACGAATATATATATATATATATATATATATATATATATATATATATATATATATATATATATATATATATATATATATATATTCGTATATACAGGATGTACGGATTTCGAAGGCCACCATTGTGATCTCGGAAACTATGACATATACGACTTCTGTTAAATGGGCATGTGTTGCGCGTTTGGGGGGACATCTTAGATGTGTTTTTGTTTTGACAAAAATTCTCATAGGTTACTAGAAAATAGCGGAAAAGTAAATTTGGTTTATATTTTCATTTTGAAATTGCTTCTAAACTATCCGTAATCCAGAAATATGTTTCAAATAAAATAGTAACACATATTTGATTTTTGCTTAAAAAATGCTTATTTTTATCTCTTTTGATTATTGAAAGGGTTTTTTTTTATTTTGATGTTTGATATATATTGTTATGGTCATATAATTATTAATAGTTACCTAGATAATTAGAGTCTGATTGTGATGTAATGACTTTTTTAAAATCCAGACGCGTTGTCCGAGCAATGCTCATTATTATTTGAGCTGTGAAAGAGCTACGTCAATATTTTAAAAGGTGTATCTTGATTTTGAATATATCAACTGTGAATTCATTCGATAAAAATTATCACTCATAGAATACTCTACATTTGACAAATTACTTGAATCTGATTTTAAGAACTCGGGTTCCAACAGCCTTCGAAAACCATATCAGTCAATAGTTTAGAGGTCAATGTCATATAATAAAGTGTCAATGACACTGATACTGCAATGCAAACCAAAATTACACTAAAACAATCTATTGTGTAATACAAAAAATTCGGTTCTTAAATTCCCACTTTTAGCTTTGTAAAATGCTCTCTCATTCTCCTACGTGATGTCAGAGATATAGCGCCGTTACATAAATTTTAATTTCAAATACTAATTTAAGTGAAATTGTAAGATAATATATAGTTTTAATCATTATTATTGGTAGACTTAATGGTTAGTTTTTCTACTTTAATTCGACAACGGTCATATAGCCCATTGTATAAATAAAAACAAATCCAGTACCGTAAAACAAAATATATTGTACTAACCCAACCCGCCACCTATACAAAGATTGAACTTATTAAATGTATTTATTTAAATCAGTTCAAAATACAGATAATTATTTTTAGTAAACAGTAAACATGTAATATGAATTCAATTAATAATTGATAATTTTTTTTGTAAACTAGGCTCCATTTCCTTGGAATTATATGAAAAATATATTTTTACAAAATTCATTGATTAATTTTAATTAATTCTAATTTTTCGTATAAAATTACTAAATTTAATAATAAATAAATATATCATCACCCATTGCTGGGTGTGCCAATCTGCTTTTGTTGATTACCCTTTTCTGCTCATATTGTTAGGTACTATATGCTCTTAATTTTTTTGCTCGATGTATGGAAACAGTCTCTATGTAAACAAAAACTAATTAAACTTGTGCTATTAGTATCAGGCACGTAAAAGTATTTAAGAAATGTGTAAATAATAAAAATATTTTTTACCTGTAAGTATAAAAATATTTTCTAATTAATCGAAAAGTCACTTTGAATAAACACCTCGGTAAGTAGAGGGGAAGTAAAAATAAGTACCGTAGCTTTAAATACGTTTTTGCTATTCGTTATTAAGGACCCCCCTGATGCCAAAAAAAATTACAAGGCATTTTAAAGTGTGTCACATGCACAAGGACGTCACTTTAAATGTAGAAAATAACACAGGGGTATCCGGATGTATATATATATATATATATATATATATATATATATATATATATACGCGCAGAGTATCGAATGGGGTCTTGTATAAAAATATACACTCAAGGCAATATATCGTAGTAATTGGGGTCGCCAACGTAGGATTTGTTCTAAAACTGTAGTTCTAAAATTTCAAATCAAACGAAATGAAAGTTTACTTCATTCCATTACGTTTCTATGTTATAATCGTGAACCATTATGTTAAATATAAACATTATACTCGTATTTACCTACATAGGCATAATACAGATATTATTTAGAGATAAAAAATTCTAAAGATATTAAGTTTCATAAATCTCACAACCTGTGATAATATAACCAAACCAACAGTTAAATATATTTTTATACATCAGGAAGTACTATATATTATGAAAAGTGACATACGTCAGTGTCAAGTGTCATTTTTATAGTATGCTCGCAAAATATTTATTTCAGAAATATTTAGCCTAGTCTTATTGAAAGAAAACAAGAAGAAAGAAGTATACTGAGGTAACGGAAGGTCTTCTGCTGGTTACAACAGATTTTTTTATTATAATATCTTAAAGAATGCATAACCAATTAAAGCAGAATTTCAGTCAATTATTACATATCGTAAAACATTAAATAGTGGAAAATTTGAACTAAGCACCATTACCATAAATAATAATAGTATTGTCACTCGAAAGGATAATAAATTAAATAGAACGCTATGTACTTTACTTGGGAAATATCATTCCTTTAAAATTTAATATTGCAAAATGTTATGGTTACTAACGTTCAATCATTAATTATAAGTGTATTTGGGGTATACCTGGCTAATTTTCAAATAAATATTAATTGTAATATAAATAAAAATGAAAAATAAATTGATGAGAAAGATATATATTTTACTCGGGAAATATCGAACATTTGCAATTTAGTATTGTTAAATGTTAGTTAATAACGATCAGTCATTAATTATAAGTGATTTTTGATTACACCTAGCTAATTTTGAAAGAAATAATAATTACAGTATCGCTAAAAACGGGAAATAAATTAATGAAAAATTTTACTGGAGAAATATAATTTGAATTTTAAATTACTACATTTTGGTTAATCGATCAATAATTATAAGTGTATTTTGGTATACCTAGCTAATTTTTAAATAAATGTTAATTGTAGTTGTAGTATCAATAAATATGAAATATGAATTGTTGAGAAAGATATAGGGATATATGGATGATTTCAAAATTAATATGGCTAAATGTTAGTTAATAACGTTAAATAGATAACTATAAGTGTATTTTGCTTATACCTGGGCTAATTTTGAAATAAATATTAACTGCATTATTATTTAAAATTAGAAATTAATTGATGAAAAAATATATTTTTTACGCGGGAAGCATAAATGATTTGAAATTTAGTATAACTAAACGTTGGATAATAACGTTCAATCAATAATTATAAGTGTATTTTGGTTATACCTGACTAATTTTGAAATAAATGTTAATTGTAGTATAACTAAAAAAGAAAAATAAATTGATGACAATGATGTATATTTTACAAGGATTAAATTGATGAGTAATACATATTACTAATAGGTAAGAACGTTCATTCATAATTATAAGTGTATTTTGGTTATATCTAACTAATATTGAAATAAATATTAATTGTAGTTTCAATAAAAGTGTGAAATAAATTGATGAAAAGGATATATATTTTATTCGGGAAATATCATCCATTTGAAATTTACTATAGCTAAATGTATGATAATGAATAATGATCAGGCAATAATTATATTTTGTATTTTGGATACACCTGGCTAATTTTAAAATAAATATTAATTATAGTATTACTATTGATGAGAAATAAATTGATGAATAGGTTATACATTTTACGCGGGTTATATTTTCACTTGAAATTTAATGTTGCCAAATGTCTGTTAATAACATTCAATCAATAATTATAAGTGTATTTTGGTTATACCTGGCTAATGTTGAAATAAATTTTGATTGTAGTATCAATGAAAATTAGAAATAAATTGTTGGGTCTGTTATAAATTTACGCGGGAAATATCTTTCATTTAAAATTATAATATTAAGGAATTTGTGCCATTTCAAATGTAATACTCTATTACAATTGATAGTTTGTAGACGGAAATATTTGAAATTTAAATTTAAACAACCAAGAGATGTTGGCGCCACACACGACGTAACATTGTACCATTTTGACAAATTATCTTGCTCCAAAGAAATAAATTATAACAAACTATTTTCTATTTAATTTTTATAAACTGACAGCGCATTTATACATCTAAATTCTATTAGTAGAGACCAAGGAGGAACAGGGGCAATTTTGCTGTCCTCATAATTGACATAAAAATAACTAGATGTCACTACTATTCATACCAAATATGTAAAAAAATCACGACAAAATTTTATATGGGAAAACAACGATATGAAATGGCCATAATAAGCTTTGCGCAATTCAATGGAATGGGGTATTTCAGCCGTAAAAGTTGAAAGATAAAATTAAAAAAACAACGGAAGTAAAGTGTGTATATGGAATTTGTCGTATAAATATAAAGACCATATGATAGATGCAAATTTTATTCCGTTTCCAAAGCCACATGAAAATTTACAGAATAGTAAAATATGGTTACATGCATATGTACAAAACTTTTAATTGGCAGGAATGAACATCCACAGCCGATAATTGAATTAAAGAAGATAAATAAGTCAAATAAATATAAATGCGATCTCCACCATTTCCATTCTACAGAATTTTGTTCATTTGTTAGTAAAATAGCATCTCCAAATTTTGTATTTGCTCCCGTCATACCGTAGGTAAGGGAGGTAATGTAATCGTGCCAAAAATTAGATGGTGAGTTTTCAGTAAATAAGCACGAATTAGAGTCCCCACAACACGTTTTTACTATTTTTACGATGATGTCTATGTGTGTGTGTGTGTGTGTGTGTTCTCGTTTTTGTATCCAAGTAACGACTGCATATGGATCCACAAGCACCAAGTGACGACCAAATTTCAAAACAGCCACCCAGAAGTCGGTCGCCGTTTTGCATGCTGTTATTTACAATTTAAATTAAAATTGCAACTTATCCGTAAAGCAATTACAGTTTTAATTGTACGCATATTGACTGCTTAATACGTTTTAATACAAATATCAATAGTATTTTATGAGCTTCGCGTTTTTAACTATAATTTTAAAAATCCTGGCGTGTATTTGCAATTCTAACCATTTGGAGACCAGTGTGTATACTTAAAGTGCAGGTGTCGCACCAAAAGGTGGCTACGGCAAAATGTGTTCACACACTTAAAATCTAGCCCTCTTGCCTAGTATTTCGAAACAATGTCGGTAATAATGCATTCCATTTAAATGATTCTAAGGAAGTACAATTAATCAATAAATACAAATATGAAAAATAAAACAAAAACCAGGCGGTAAATAATGCTTATTCTCAAGAATTTGATGTTAAGATAAATTGAATTGTTTATATTTTGAATTTTAATTAATTATAATTGTTTAAAACATTAACTTTAACGAAGCACTTGATCTAAATTTATATCTGTAAAGAATGAAGTAAAAATGTAATTACATTAGGGAATTTTCAGATCTGGTATTTAAGGACTTTATCTATATAAAAATATATATATACATATATATTAATTATATTACCTACTAACTCAAAAGATCGATATATAATCATATTTGAAAATCAAATATTGGCCAAGGTTGCCACAACATTTAACTTAGTACAATTATTGATTTAAAAAAACAAAAGCACGTCTAAATTGACCTCTGAAAGGTAAACAAAAAGTCTTATTTAATCGAAGTCGTAACTCTTATAGTTTTCGAGATAGCACAGGTAAACACCGTAAAAACTCATTTTTCACTGCCTTATATCTCGGAAACTATTGAAGATCGGACCCATGTTGATTAAGCCTTTTTTTACTCATTTTGGTCAGTACTATATGCCATATGCCCTTTCATTTTTTCCCCGAAGTATGATTACACCCTGAATACATTTGTTTTGGTGGATACATATAGGTTTATTTGTTTCATTTAAGGTGGTTTTTCAAGCATTCCCTTGTCATTTGAGAGTCGTGGAAGTAGGTGTAAAAAGCCCTCGTAATAATTGTAATAAATAGCTGTAAAATAAATTGTTTAATTTAACATTAAATTATAATCATGGGCGAGCATAATTTTTAATTATTAAATAACGAGCAAAAAATAAGAAGATAGTGTACAGATTGAGTACAGCACCACAATTTGGCAACGTCGCATTTACAACCCCCCTTCATTTAACCGGGGCGAATGCGACCTTGAAATGAATTATTACGTGCACTACTTCTATGCTTGCGTTTGGAGTATAATTTTGATAGCATTGAAATTGGAAGTAACTATACAGTCCGTCAATGTAATTGATGTATATACGCCAATAAATTTTTCAAAATTTGACATGTCAATAAGTAAATCGGTAAAGGTAAAATGCGTAGATCTATGGAATCTATGAATAATTAGAATGTTCTAAATCATAAATATCAATCCACATTTGTTTAGATATAAATGATATTATATCGGAATATTAAATCCCAAAAAGCTATACTTTTCTTAATATAGAAGGAAAACTTTATATATTTTGGACTCGAGATGCACGTTAAAAGTATAAAATCGTGTTTTAAAAGTTTCAGGCTTTTGCATGTTTTTGGCTATCAAATATTGATTTTAGCCTTAATATATTTTTTTTGTCCATACCATTCATTAATTAAAACACCAGTGTAATTAATATATATTTACAACGGCTAATTTTCAAAATAAAGTATGGCTTACATTAGGATGACCACAAACGGGACGCTCCTTAAAAACTGCATACGGAAATATTTTATATAAGTTTATATAGGCGCGCGCTTTTAGACAAAAATATAATTTCAATAAAAATATAAAATTATATATCGGAAATTGCAGATAAACAACATTAGGGTTTAAAATGAGTTTATATTTGGCTGGTAACAAATGTATGTGTATGCCAGTATTCTTAAAAAGATTATAAATTAGTAGATTCCGCTATTTAACTGCCATTGTTTAAACTATTTAGTTTACGCAAATATGTGACAATATTCAAAGGTTATAACAAGTAAATTTTTTACTTAGATAATGCACCGGGGACAAGACCTTAACCGGCAAATGAGCCGTCGCTGTCCGACACATGAAAATTCTAGGTCCCCGTTGGGAACTTAAAGTAGTAAGCGACATCGGATATTGAAATAAAACTCACTTATTTAAAGGTATGGCAACTCTAAGCTTATTTATAAACATTATTCCAGTTTTGTACATCTTTTAAGAATCAAATGTTATAGGTTTTAAGTGAATTAAATACACAGCTTCCTTAAAATAGTGAGAATTATTCAACATTGCATAGTACGTGACATCGGATTTTAATGTAAAACTTAATTATTTAAGGATATGTTAACTCCAGGTTTATTTGTACTTCTTTTAAGAATCAATTGTCATAGATTCTAAGTGAATTAAATACACAACTTCCTTAAAATAGTGAAAATTATTCGACATTGCGTAGTACGTGACATCGGATTGTAAAGTAAACCTCAATTATTTAAGGCTATGGTAACTCTCGGCTTCTATATAAACATTATCCCAGTTTTGTACATCTTTTAAAAGAACCAAATGTTATAGGTTTTAAGCGAATTAAATACACAGATTCCTTACAATAGTGAGAATTATTCAACGTTGCGTAGTACGTGACATCGGATTTTAATGTAAAACTCAATTATTTAAGGATATGGTAACTCTAGGTTTATTCATGAACATTATTCCAGTTTTGTACTTTGTTAAAAGATGTACAAAACTGGAATAATGTTTATATAGAAGCCGAGAGTTACCATACCCTTAAATAATTGAGGTTTACTTTACAATCCGATGTCACGTACTACGCAATGTCGAATAATTTTCACTATTTTAAGGCAGCTGTGTATTTAATTCACGTAAAACCTATAACATTTGATTCTTAAAATATGTACATAACTGGAATAATGTTTATAAATAAGCTTAGAGTTGCCATACCTTTAAATAAATGAGTTTTATTTCAAAATCCGATGTCGCGTACTACTTTAAGTTCCCAACGGGGACCTAGAATTTTCATGTGTCGGACAGCGACGGCTCATTTGCCGGTTAAGGTCTTGTCCCCGGTGTATTATCTAAGTAAAAAATTTACTTGTTATAACCTTTTAATATTGTCACATATTTGTCAACGTTTTCCCACAAATTTACATTTTTTATTCAGAAAACACAAAAGTACTTTTTTTGTATCAAATATGACGCGTGAAATGACAACTGTCGGCCATATGCAATTTGCTATGGGTTAACCCGCGCAAATCGGTGAGTTATTTTTTAACCTGAGGTTAGCTGTCAAACAGGCTGGAACCTCTCTGTTTGTGTATGTAACCCTGGGTTAGCGTAACTCGAGGGTAAACCCAGTTTCATGCAATCCACCCTTAGAATGTTGTATTATTGTCAAATACATATTAGGCAATATTTATTTTATTAGAATTATTTAAGAATATTATGTAAATAAAAGTCATATATTTTGTTTTGAAGAAGATATAAATTCATGGGTCCGACTATTAGAATGCTGTAATATTGTCAAATACATATTATGCAATTACTTAATTGCATATATAAAGTTTAATCTTTAATACAGATAGCAACACACGAAATTGTTTAGTTTTTTCAAGTGCAGGTCCCTTTTTTAAGAGGGTTGATTTTAATATGCATTTACGAGTATATGTTCATAACAATATTCCCATAGCAAAAAAACTGCATCGACAGGTATGAAATGGAAACCATCCGGGGGGCGCGCTTTTTAGAATTACAGAGGCGGGCGCACCACGGAATTTACACCGCCTGTAGGGTTTTGCATGCACTACATTCTGTGCATGTTGATTTTGTTCTGTTGTAGAAAAGTCCCAAAAAATAGGAAACATATTTTTATTGTGTTGTGCTGAAATAATTGCAAAATAAGTTTAAAATTCATAAAAAGAGTAAACAAATATTTCACATACATCGGAAGGCGTGCGTAGCGGCAAACACACCGCAAATGTGTCATTTCTCTAAAAAAAAATCTCTACTGTAACTGAACTGTAATGAACAGGAACGGTACACATACAATAGGAGGCGACATATGTTATGATTAACGAATACTAGAATGCCTGTGCGTATAATTTTAACAATATCTGTGATGCAAGCCTGGAAGTAAAATTTGCGAGAATTTGCCGCATGCGCGCCCGCCGGAGAGTTAATTATAAATATACCTATAGGAATATTTTGCCAAAAATTGGTACACATTATGTATTTTGACAAGGGGAATCGATTTTTATATGGAATTTTTACTGTAGCTATGTAACTAATTCTAAGAAATTAAATATTGCAACATAGGTTTTTGATATTATTAGGGCATTATCATTTACAGATTCTCGAATTTAAGGTATTATATCTTAAAGTTCACTCCACACGTCAAGATTTTAAATAATCGCATATTATAAAAATATGGCTTCAATTTATACAAAATTCTAAACTAATTCTAATAAACAAAATATTGCAACATAGGTAATTGATATTATTAGGACTTTACATCTACAGATCCTGGAATTGAAGGTATTATATTACAAAGTTCACGCTATACGTAAAGATTTTTCAGTATAATTAAAATTAAATTCACTAAGCATCAAATTTTGTTTATTTAAATGTTACCAGTGCACAATTAAATAGTTTAAACAAAGGCAATTAAACAGCGAAAACAATTCATTTACATTTTATAGGAATGCACAACGAAAAATATTTGCTTTTTTAATATTTATAATAAGTTAATAATAACATTAATAGTATTAATTGTTTTATAATTTTTCATGTATTATAAACTATACTCTATATTTTAACAAGTTTATTGCACAAATAGCAGTCGAATTGCTCGAAAACAACTGTTGCTTTTCATAAAGATATTCTCATTACTTTATTGACATGTAACAAATAATTTGTTTAATAAATATAAATAAATGGCGATGTTTGTCAGATGTATTCCAGGTTTACTGTTGACGCAGATTTATACTATGTTTGTAGAACAGATGATACTTTACTGAGTGTAATGTTTGTAGAACAGGCGATACTCAAGGATGAGTGAGCACGAGCACGCCTACCTGCTCCATTATGCAGGCGAGAAGCCCCCCTACCGCGACCGCGAAGTATAATATAAATACTAGGGGAGTTGCGATGAGAGAGACAGAAGATCTCAGGCAGACGCATAGCTTGAGGTAGTTTATATGAAATGATACACAATATTTCTGAAATAAAATTACTTTCAGTGTATACTATACTCAAAAATTTTGACTCTGTCGGGTCTAGTAATAAAACTATAGCAGCATACAAAAATAGCATTTATGTTCGAGGAACAGTAAGATTATTTTACTATACTCTAGGACTCACAGTAGGTGGCGAACCCAAGAATTTCAACAGAACGGCGTTTATATTCAATGTTATAATACAGGCAGTAAGCGGCAATATGCCGCTTTGTCATAATTAGTTTTATTGCTAGACCCGACAGTCCGACAGAGTCAAATTTTTTTACTATATTTGATTAATTTTTATATATAACTAACTTCCAAATATTTGTATTTTCCGTATTTAAGCTTTTTGCATTCATATAAAGAGTTGATTAGATTTTGGGTAAAATTGGATAACCGGAAGTGACTATTTACTTGAAGCCCATAACAGTTCTTAATGAAAAACTATATTAAAATATAATCCAAAACTTTTCAATTTTAGTATTTAAAACTTCTATATGAAGGGGAACATCATGTAAGATTTTGAATAAAATTAATAAACCAGAAGTGACACTTTACTTGAAGCTTCGTGTAAAATATATTATGATATACTCCAAAACTTGTCAAATTTAGTATTTAAAACTTTTATATGAAGAAAAACAACATACTAAATTTTTTCTAAAATTGATAAACCGGAAGTGATACTTTACTTGAAGTTCTCAACAGATTTTCGTGAAAAATATATTATAATATATTCCAAAACTTTTCAAATTTCGTATTTAATATTATTATATGAATGTAAACGACATGTTAGATTTTTTCTAAAATTAATAAACCGGAAGTGATACTTTACTTGAAGCTCTCAACAGATTTTCGTGAAAATTATGATATATTCCAAAACTTTTCAAATTTGGTATTTAAGATTTTTATATAAATGAGAACGACATGTTACATTTCTTCTAAAATTTATAAACCGGAAGTGATACTTTACTTCAAGCTCTGAACAGATTTTCGTGAAAAATATAATAGGATATATTCCAAAACTTGTCAAATTTAGTATTTAATACTTTTATAAAAAGGGAAGTAACATATTAGATTTTGGCTAAAATTGATAAACCGAAAGTGATACTTTATTTGAAGCTCTGAACAGATTTTCGTGGAAAATAAATTAATACAATCCAAAACTTTTCACATTTGGTATTTAAGACTTTTATATTAATGAGAACGACATACTAGATGTTTTCTAATATTGATAAACTACTTTACAGGAAGCTAAACAATTTTTTTTTAAATATATTAAAACATGATTCAAAACTTCTCAAATTTGGTATTTCAAATTTGTGTATAATTTGAAACAATATTAGATTTTGATTATACCTATATGATAAACCGGAAGTAGTACGTAACAGATTTTCGAGGAAAAACATTATAAAATATAACCGATCGATCAACTGGAAGTGATACTTTAGTTAAAGCTCATTGCTATTTCAAACATGGAATTGACGGGAGGTCATGTGTTGGCCAAATCAGATTTTTTTAAATATTGACGTTTTGATCTCTGTGTAATTTCTTTCACGTAGAAAAATCATAGCGATTCTAAAATACATATTTTAATTGAATGAGAGTTTCTACAGTATATTTACCAGGGATTTTGTTAACTACTGGATGGAGCAAGTTTATATCGATACATGTATTGTTTGTGTACCCGGCCAGATTGAGAGAAAACACAGGACGTGTGAGTGAGAAAGATATAGATAATTTCACTTTAGACAAGTGAATTTGCTAGTCATATCTGTCAAATTCACGTCAGAAATTAATTGTGTTTCACTATATTTGATCACGAAACATGAAATAAGTACAAATACAACGCTAAATTAGAACACATATAAGAATATTAATCATGTTTATTTGTAAAATTAATATTTTTTTCTTATAAATATTTGAATAATATTAATTTTGTCACGCCTGTCAAACAACAGATTTGGCAAGTAACAAATTGGAATTATGTATGAATATATCTGTCGATCTGGCCGAGTACATGCGAAGATTCACTTGCTCCATCCTGTAGTTAACAAATTCCTGATATATACACTCGTAACCATAGATTGTATCTATATTCGTCATTGTAAATTATTAAAATCTTATCATTTATGGGAAATTAATATTGTTGTATTGTGACTGTTGTGAATATGAAAACAAAGAACGTGGGAAAAAAGGAAGGAAAATAAGACCCTAGAGTTTATTTATACGAGATTTTTGAAATTTCATTTGATAAAACTATTTTGTGCACCGTATTAAATATTAGTTGGCGCAAATAAAAATTTTCACATATAAAGATTCCGTTAATAATTGTTTTTCAAATACTGGATCTTCTTTATTAGAAAATATTAATTTTAAATAAACAAGGCATGGTTTACCATTATTTGTTGTTTTGCTAAGTACCAAAGTTCGTTAGTGTAATTACAATTTCATTATTCTTAATTAAATTAAAGAGTGAAGAAGACGTCGTAGGAGCTTCCAAATTTGTTTCTAAAAATATAGAGGTCATTTCGTTACCTACTATTTTTTTTAAATAGAAGTACTATAGTAGGTACACCTCTAAATAAAGATTGATTATTATCCTCATCGATATTACTTGTAACGAGCATCATGTCGGTTGTCTTACGTTTTTTGTTTATAGTATCATGTTTAAGTATTTTACGTCTCTTTTTAGGGGTATTAACATTCAAATAATTTGGATAGTTTGGAAACATGGTAGGATAAGCACCTTTCTTCAACTGAAATATTTTGTGTGGAATTTGAAAATATTCATTTTACTTTTAATTTTATTTCTTACTTATTTTATTAATGTAAAAAATATTATTTAATGTACAGGCTGTCTCATTTTTGATGTTTTTTTAAGGTATCTCGGGTAATATTAATGATGGAGCAAAACCATTTGCACATTCCAGGGTCAACTTTTCCAGAAATGTTTAATAGTTACCACAGGAATTTTCGATCTTCATTTGTTTCTGAGCTACAGGAAATAACTCGTTTTTCGCTCATTTTGAAAATAACTCATATCTTATTTATTATGATAGAGAAAAAATGTTTTATACAATTTTTACCGTTTTTCAAATAGAATAAAATGGCGTAATTAGATTTTTTGAAAACTTAATAATTCTCGAGATATAACACAAACTTATGATTTTTTAAATGGGAACTTATGTTGAAAATAGTCTCTTCTTTTTGCTTATTTTATAAGCTTTTCAATGATATATAACAATTCTTCATTCTTTTGTTTTAAACATGAATAAAAGACGAATTATTAATTTATTGAGGTGAAAATATTGGAAATTATTAAGAAACAAATGAAAAAATTTAATGCAAATCATCATTTGTTTATTTTGATTCAATATCTATTAATTTTGTTAATTTTTACTATTTATTGACGTTACAGTTGGCTTTGACACGATCCGAACAAAATGGTTCAAAATATGCTTTTGAAGTAAATAAATTGAAAAAATGAGTAAAACTGAAACAAATACTATTAGAAATATGCAAATGATGATCTGGAATAGATTTTTTCATTTGTTGCTTAATAATTTCCATTATTTATATTTATTTAATTCGTCTTTTATTAAGGTTTAAAACAAAAGAATTAAGACTTGTTATATATCATTGAAGAGCTTATAAAATAAGCAAAAAGACGAGACTATTTTCAACATAGATTCCAATTTAAAAAATCATAAGTTTGTGTTATATCTCGAGAATTATTAAGTTTTCAAAAAATCTAATTACGCCATTTCATTCTATTTGAAAAACGGTAAAATTTTTATATAAACATTTTTTCTCTAACTATAATAAATAAGATATATATTTTCAAAATGAGCGAAAAACAATTTTTTGCCTGTAGCTTAGAAACAAAAGAAGATCGAAAATTCCTGTGGTGACTATTAAACTTTTCACGAACGCTCTATCATTAATATTACCCGAGATACCTTAAAAAAACATCGAAAATGAGATACCCTGTACAAACATGATTGAAGCAGTCAGTCCATTCTTTCAAAATTTCTTCATCTTTAAATTGTTTGGCGCACACAAAGCTTTATTGGAAAACTCTCTGTCATTGTGAGATATTTTTCGTATCCATATTTTTTAATGTCTCTTTTTCTTTAGGGGCACCAAAAATTGTAACTTTTTCATACACGTCGCGTAGCCACTATAAAGTATAATAGTTCGGTATAAAACATTTTCTCCCCATTTTTAATTAAATAACAACACAAAACTCTTCACAAGCGTTTAAATGTAACCTTATGATAACAAAAGGAATGATGGTAGAGCGGCCCGTGATGTTTTCTCTCTCTCACCGACTTCTCTTTCTAACATAATAAAATTGTGACACACAGCTGGGAGAGAGAAACTCCACTGCGTTGCAAAGGTGTCCCAGGATAGCCATACCATTCGCATGACGTCATGAGGCCGACTTTATGCAGTGCTTCATACGGCCTAACATCAAAATTGTGTCTTTAAATGCCGTTTTAGTTTTCAGAAATGATTACTATCTTCTAAAGTAACTAATAGAATAATCCTTTTGTACATATATACAATTTTATATCTGGGAATTTAAATATCCTATAACGTTGAGTTTAAATAATATAAGCCGCAAATATTAACAGTTAAAAAGAAGTAAATACATTTTAAGAATCAAATGATACAAGTTTTAACTTTTAAGTGAATTAAATACACGGCTTCCTTAAAATAGTGAAAATTATTCAACATTGCGTAGTACGTGACATCAGATATCAGATTTTAAAGTAAAACTCAATTATTTAAGGATATGGTAACTCTAGGTTTATTCATGAACATTATTCCAATTTTGTACTTCTTTTAAGAATCAATTGATATATATTCTAAATGAATTAAATACACAGCTTCCTTAAAATAGTGAAAATTATTCGATATTGCGTAGTATGTGACATTGGATTGTAAAGTAAACTTCAATTATTTAAGGATATGGTAACTCTCGGCTTATATATAAACATTATTCTAGTTTTGTACATCTTTTAAGAACCAAATGATATAGGTTTTGAGTGAATTAAATACACAGCTTCCTTAAAACATTAGGGTTTAAAATGAGTTCGTATTTGGCTGGTAACAAATGTATGTGTATGCCAGTATTCTTAAAAAGATTATAAATAAGTAGATTCCGCTATTTAACTGCCATTGTTTAAACTATTTAGTTTACGCAAATATGTGACAATATTCAAAGGTTATAACAAGTAAATTTTTTACTTAGATAATACACCGGGGACAAGACCTTAACCGGCAAATGAGCCGTCGCTGTCCGACACATGAAAATTCTAGGTCCCCGTTGGGAACTTAAAGTAGTACGCGACATCGGATTTTGAAATAAAACTCACTTATTTAAAGGTATGGCAACTCTAAGCTTATTTATAAACATTATTCCAGTTTTGTACATATTTTAAGAACCAAATGTTATAGATTTTAAGTGAATTAAATACACAGCTTCCTTAAAATAGTGAGAATTATTCAACATTGCGTAGTACGTGACATCGGATTTTAAAGTAAAACTCAATTATTTAAGGATATGGTAACTCTAGGTTTCATAAACATTATTCCAGTTTTATACAATCAAATGATATAGGTTTTAAATGAATTAAATACACAGCTTCCTTAAAATAATAAAAATTATTCAAAATTGCGTAGTACGTGACATCGGATTTTAATCTAAAACTCATTTATTTAAGGATAAGCTGAGTTTTAATTTTGTATTCTTGTAAAATTTGGTACGGGCAATTGTTTTCGAGAAAATGGCCAAAAACCTAAAAATGCTGCCATATTTAGCAAATAGCGGGAGGTTCCCGCCGTGGTCCGATTTCCAGAAACTTTTAATATGTTGTTCAGCGCATGCATTTTTGTCAACGCTTCCCTACAATTTTTTTTATAAACTACTCTGATTATGTTAAAGATAGGATAACGCGGTTTAAAATTTTGAATTCAGCATGAAATTCGCTTTCATGTCCTGTATTACACGATTTTTGCCGATGAGACGAGCGATGAGAGGTTCGGGAGTTACTAACAACTTAAACTTACATTAAATTCCTCTAAAATTTTAAACATCTGAATATCGGCCCAGTTCGCATTTTTTCATCCAAAATTAACCCTTAACCACAAAGGTGCGGTCAGTGAGATCGCTTGTGAGTTTGAAATATCTGGTTTATTCCTAGATCCTAAATCATAACTAACAGGCTTAAGCTTTTATGTACATTTTAATTAATCAATTTTGTTTCCTTATTCAGAGTTTGAACTGGTTGCCTGCTATTCTGTGGGTTGTACAATAAATTGAATCTGGCGAAAATTAGGAAAAGCGTAAAAAGTGTACATTATACACTCTTGCAAAGATCGAAAAGATTTTACTTTTGTTTTGTTTGCAAGAGATCAATTTACCTCGAACGTGCCAGAAAAGTGTGCTACTTGGATTAATATCTGCATGTAACGTGACCATGTGTCCCTTTTTCAACGGGATTGTCCCGTTTTCACGCTCTGTCCCGTTGTCCCGAACGAACTTTCAATTATAAGGCATTTGACCTTGAATGTAAAAAAAATTTCGTCTGCGGCGCTGTTTTTGCTGAATACCTTTGCATGACTTAGGTAAAAAAAATATGATCGCGTTATTCATACGCAATAATAAAATGAATACAGATGTTAAAAAAGGTAAATTTTTTTGAAGACATATATTTCGATGTGCTTATTCTCAATCAAAAAGAATTTTTCCAAAATTCGGAAAATTATATCTTATTATATATTTAGTGCCACTGCTCGACTTGAAATTTTTAATAGAAATAATTAGGAATTGATTTATTTCCTATTTACGTGGCACTCAAAAAGAACACTGGAAGAATAAAATAAATAATAAGAAATAATTCTACGAATTTTGGAAAAATTCTTTTTTATTTAGAATCAGTACATCGAAATATATACCATCCATTTTTTTGCCCTTTTTTAACTCCCTGTGAATATATAAAAAATATTTCGAGTTGTAGAGGTTCGATTGTATTGTTTTTTTTTTTTTGAACAACTTAATTTTTAGATTTTAACTTAATAAGAACCTGGCTCGTAATTGATCGACTTTACAGTCCCATAACGTTTACAACTTAAAATATTTTGCAGAATATATTTCGGATTATGACTTTATTCAATTCTCTTTATCATACTATGACCTTACATAACACTCTGTACATATATTGTCACGGGGAATATCTGGATTGTTACCTTCCGTTACCTTTAGGTAAGGAAAGTATTTGTCTTTGGTCATATACAATTTAATTGTGCAAAGCGCGATATAAAAGAAGAATTCATACATATGGTTTTGAAATTTTCAATTGTGACCTGGGTCAAAAATGTTAACAAAATTTTATGTGGCTAAAGTAAAACCCAATTAAATGACCCAATAAAACTTATGGCTTTAAAACAATATGAAAATAAAACAACAAGATATAATAACAATAAAATTTATCGAATGCAAAACAAAAATAATTGTATTATTTGTATATAACTGTATATATTTATTGTTGTAAAAAATTTGTAAATGTACTTTAAATATAAAATGTTTATTTAAGCTATTTTTCGTGTTTTTTGCTTGCAAGGTGGATTTTTAAATATCAACGTCTTAAAAATATGTTTATTATATGTTCTTTCTTCCTTTGAATTTAACATTATTTTTAATAAGTATTATTATTTTTATTCATTTCTAATATATAAAAATGGTTTCTTCTTCTCGATATTGCTTAAATCTGTAACTTTTAATTAATTAACAATATTAATCCATAAATGATTAATCTGATCTTGTAATTTATTTAAAAGTTTCTGATTTAAATAATATTTTGAAGAAAAAATAGAAGAAATTTTAATTTATCATTGAAACGTACGATTCATACCAGGCGCCAAAATGATTATAATACGGTATTACGTCACTTAGCGCTAGTGTTTTATTGATGATAGCAATGCCGCCAACGTTACTATTGCAGTCGGCGATCTAATGCGCAGAGTTACAGTGAACGGAGAAGTGAGAAGTTGATGCGCATGAGGACAACGCGAAGATACACGCCCACCACAAAAGTACCTGCAAAACCCGGGTCGTTTTATTGGTTTTTAATAAAAAACAAGTATAAGAACTCGAGTTTTGTGCGTTAGATATTGTTCTTGTGAGTTTTTTTTTAAATTTTCATTAAAAATTAGTCAAGTTTTTCACTCGGAAGACATCGTATATCTTCGGGTTATTTTCAATCGACAAGGCACTTAATAGTGAATAGTTGTGAATTGCAAGTGCAAGAAGGAATAGTGGAATAGTGTATTATAGAGCATGTGTTAACTTTTTAAGGTTTTCAATATCCGATATTGATAAAATGGCAACGAGAACACAAAGAATACTACAAATGCTAAAGCCTGATAATTCGTAAGTATTTATGTTATTTACATGCATGTAATTATGCTTTAAATTTGATATTTTTATAGTCATATTTATTGTTTACTTAACACGTTAAGGGCCTTCACGAAAGACAGAAGAGCTAAATTTACTTTTAAGAAGCGATTTGTGATCAAATTATTCAAAGTTCTTAATCTATTTACCCAGTTTAGATAAAAAATACCCTTTTTTAATTACTGCGCCCCTCCGGTTAAACTAAGATGGGCAACCACATTTTTGCATTGTTTTGCTGATGCTCATAGCTAAAAAATGTTTATTCCTTATAAATATAATATGAATTGTGCATAACTGATTTTTTTCAGTAGTTTTGTAGTACTGCAAAGAATAAATGTTTTATTGACTTTTACATGTTTTTCAATTTTCAAAATTCAAAAAATTCGATGTGGTATCACGTTTTTGATAGCTGCAGCGGTCCCACAATATATTCCATTGGCGGTTGTAGTGCGCACTTTCTTGCACCAAGTGCAGTTTTTGTTTTCCGTTGACAAATAAAGTGCGCACTTTTACAGTATCGTGTTTTCCATTGTAAACATATGTTGAACTAAGTGCGAGCTCAATGCGCATTTTGTTGCACTGCCAAGCATAGCAAGATCAGTATTTTCAGTGCAATATGGCGATGGATGCCTCCTTGGATGGATGTTTGATTGTTTTCCGTTGACTACCCGTTGAAAGTGCAATAAAACTGCACTGGAGTGAACACTGATACAGTGCATGACGTCACATTGTTGAACTGAGTGCGATTCCACTTTTGTCAATGGAAAACGCCATAATAGTCGTGTTCTTTTTACCACTTCTTACATGAGATCTCAATTCGTCTCAGATCACCTCAGTTCTCACTAATTTTGACCGTTCTTTTTATCGTAATGGAGGTAAGATAAAGTGAGACCGAAGTGAGAAGAGTTCTTCCCCCTTCCCGATTCTTGGTCACCTCTGGTGGTTGTGCTTCTTGCGTTTTTAATCTTCGATGAATGTTATGCTGTCTTGCGCTGTCACATACAATTAGTTCGATTATTGTAAAGATTATTTGTTTATTCCTTTAATAAATATTATTTGAAAAAATGGCCGATAATATTTAAATTTATCTTTTGTCGTTCTTTTTACTTCATAAAAATCTTACTTGATCTCAACTCCGTGTCAAACTCATCTCAATAATTTGAGATTAAGTGAGATTATGCAAATTATAAAAAGAACACGACTAATGAGCGCGGTCCTGTAACCTGGAAAACATATTTTATGGTTATATGTGCCATAGCGGTCCATATGACCGCTTCGGCCTACACGGTTTACTTTATGTGGTCGCTAACGTGTTAATTTTATGTTTGAAATACAGTAGGACCGCGTTAATTCGGCCCTCGATGATTCTGCACACTTGATAGTCAGGCACTCGACCGAATCGGCTCCACTCCGTAGTTTTTTAAAAAAGGGTCAGTCTAAGAAGCAAGTTGACATCCCTGGAATGTTTAAGAGAGCTTTCGCTCAACATACAATCGGTGTTCTCTAAAATAACTTTAATATTATGTACTTTTTAAATAATCTATGTAGGTAATTAAGTACCTACTTTTAAATACAGTTTATACGTTCTTTTCCCCATTTTCATTATGTTATAAAATAATACCTTGATAATCCGATATATTTGATAATCCGGTATTGCCGATTTCCCAGTGGTGTCGGATTATCACTGTCCTACAGTATAAATAAATTAATATTAATGCAAATATTATTATAACGCCTAATAATTTAAAATATTGCGTAATACTTCAATGGACATTTACTATGTATTTTAATATATATTTTTTAGACAACCGAAAAAAAATGCAATTACAGGTTTCTTTTCTTTGAGAAACTATGAAACAGCAGATTATAAAAATGATTTACCTCATTCAGATTTGGAACGATACCACAATTATCTTGAATACGAAAATATTTCAAAGCGAAATACTCAAGGAAATACTTCTTCAAGTAAAGTAAAACGAAATCTATTTCCGGAAGATAAGACAACAGGTAAGAATATAAATATTAAGAGCTTAATAATTATTTGTGTTTACAGCGCAAAGTGCAATATTCTCGTTTTGTACTACGGTTTTGTAAATTTTAACTTTGTCACTCATTGTTAGGAAAACTAATATTTTACGAGGTTGTAAATATCTATTAATTGAAGACACTTTTCTGTAAAACAAATAGTTCTGAATCAATCTTTTACATTTTTCTCTTATTAGATAATACATAGTTATTTGTGTACCGAGTTCGGATAGAGCACTGTTTGTTGCCCGCGGCGAAAAAACTCACGCAGTACAACTAATAAGCTCTAAGCGTTGAGGTGAACACAGTATTTTTTTGCAATCGAAAAAAAAATATGTAGTTGAAATTATTATATTTTTGTTTAATCTTCCCCAATTTTAGAATTTAGAATTATTTTGAATATTTTATGGCATTTATTGATATACAAAATGACGCCCCTGTGGTGCGCTCTCCACGCCAGCAATGAGTGCCCGTGAGGTAACGTTTGGTAAACGTCCGCACGGTACAAATATATCATCATCATTTCCAAAATCTGTACAAAGCAGATCTGCACACCCACCAATGGGTGATGATATATTTATTTATTTATTTCTAGAACCATGCAACAATGGAAAAAAAATTCAAGGAATTTTATGCCTTATATAAAATTTTTCGCATCGTAAGCAACCTATTTTGATAATTGAGAGGCTAATATAAAGATTAAAATAAATATAGAAGTTGCGATGCAATTATGAATTTTTTCTACTCCTGTACAAATATATCCCCATTATTTCAATTATTTCGATTAATTATAGTAGCCATAATTCACGCCAGTGAAATATGGATTCATAATTCACTCTTCGCGGCCAATCACAGAACCAGACATCTATTATTCATGTTTAATTTATTTCTACCCGCGATCACCTTTCCTATGGCCGTCTGACAGTTGACTGTTTTGTCATTGTCATTGCTGTCACTCGTCATATTATATTTTTATTCACAATCGTTATAGTAATATGTCAATTCCTAACCTTTTAGAGGTTGGGAAATACGTCATTCCTAACTTCAGTGACAGTCTCTTGGGTTGGAAATAACAGATTTCACTTCTATATCTTGGGTTGGAAATGTTTATGTAGGGGTTGCCTAGCAACATTGCCATAGATCCCTATAATTAAGTAGGCTAAACAAATTTTAAAAGAGCTGTCAAAAATATTAATAAAATTAAAGGTTATAACTCAGTGACAAATTTTGAAAATTATTGATTTAAAAAGAGGTTGATTGTAAATAAAATAGTATACATAACCTTGGTAGGAGTTTCATCACAGCCTCGCGCTATATACACAAGTCCTCGGCTGTAATAAAATATCTCCCACCTCGGATGTAATATACTATTGTGTTTAAGTTTTCCAACCGATTTCTATCGTTTTGAAAAGTGCTAAACTACGTTAAAATGGGTACTAAGAACGACAAGGAGAACTGCACCCCGCCAGAAATAGTTCAGTGAATTGAGAATGAACTGGATATTACTATCCCGTCTCTTTATCTTACCAATTATACATTACATTTTAACGTCAATAGCCAATAAGTATGTAGTTCCCTTAATAAATAGTAAATAAAAATGAATTTAATGTTCTGTTTAATAAATATATTGTTCCAATAAATTGTGATTCTGTAAAGTTGTTTCTAAAGTATTTATTCGTTATTTCCAAATTTACAGGAGTACAAAAAGCATAGTATTATATTCGGGATTATCGGCATTATTCACTTGGATGATTTGTATCACTCGCCTACGGCTCGTGACGCAAACGTCATCTTCGTGAATAATGACAACCATAATCCCTCATATGATAATATAATATTATTTATTAAGTCATTTTAGGAGGTAACTATACGCATAAAATTTATTTATTATTAAATAAGAAATTGTGGCATTTAAAACTTAAAAATATTTTTATTTTGGCCTGTAATGATTTATATAATTGTATTCAAGTGAGCAACTTGAGTCAGATGTTAATTCTACATTATACTTAATATATTTTGTTATAAAATCATATTTGTCATACTTATAGAATAGATTTTTTTGTAAAATTAATTATATTACTGACACTTTCAGGGCAAACTAATGACATTATCAAACCTTGTGAATTTGAATCTCAAAATGTATCCGAAGGTAATCAATTTAAATTTAAAATTAACACAATTTAAAGAGAAGTTTTTTTAATATTGAAGATGACGACGACAGTATTGCTGATCCTGATTTCGTTATTCAATCTGAAGACGAGTTTGATGCATGTTCTATAAGTCAGAATACAACAGGTGCAGATAAATTGATTGATTTTGCAACAAAAACTATGGAATTTAAAGGTAATCATTGTTTACAGACATTTCTCTGGTTAAATGAAATGTATTACAAAGCTAAATTTATAATTAAAGTGCGATCATTCAAATAAAACATTTTTTTATTAGATGCCATTAACGACAGCAGTTTCAGTGATGGCAATCAAAATCTGCAATTAGCATCAAATAAATTACCTACAAAACGAAACTTTTGTTTATATTGCAAAAAATTAGTGTCTAAAATCCCAAGACATTATGAAAGCTTGCACAAAGAAGAAGAAGCTGTAAAAAAATTTCTGCAACTACCAAAAGGTATGTTTAAAGTTTAATTGTAATCTATTGTACACTAGAATGATTATAATATTTTCTAAAATTAATATTAATGTACTATCACGCCATTTCACCCATTTCAGTATCCGGCAGCTCTACAATTAATAGGGTGGTTGCTAGATTTTTGTATTTATAAAATTAAATTATATCCTCTTTATTTTATTTATTTAAACATTTTTTATTGGAAAATAATTATGATTAGAGTTTCCTATAAAGAATGAATTATTAAATGATGAAATATGTGTATAATTTCTAATATTTCACGTAATGAGTGTGTTGTCAAAAGGCACTCGAGTCAGCGCATTCAAGCCGAAAAAAATCTGCACTATCATTTTAAACAAATGTTAAAATTATAAATTGTTTTAGTAGAAAAGGGTAGTTTTTCTGTTTTATGTTCTGGACAAATTTTACATTGTACTATACACACGTTTATTCTCTTGGCCCAGTACAAATGAAAAAAACATAAAAATGTAAATTTGAAATTTTGTTTACAAGCGACAGATATTGTACGCGATGAACAAGAATAGTTGTTCAGACAGTCAATAAGAACAAGTGCATTTTGAGTTCATAAGAATGGGTGGTCCTGTTTTTTTTGAGAGTTTTTGGCGTATTTATTCAACAATTATTGCCTTAAAGTTATTATTATTTTATAATACATGTAAATTACGATAAGACACCATCTTTTATCCAGTAGATGGATGATACGCGATATGTTCAAACAAGTTATATTGTCATAATTTGCTATGGATTTTAATTTTTATATATAAAAAAAGTATTTCCAGCGAATATTTAGTAACTACATTTTTTATTTTTTATTGACGATCAAAAATCAATGGCTGGTAGTATGAACAAGTGATTAAGGGTGACTGAGCGAGATGACTAGCAGTGTTTTAGCTCTGTCAATCATTTATGGATTATTTTAGAGAAAAATACTTCAAATAAAAGATACGTACAATTAATATTTCTATAACTGTTATTTGAAATATTTTTTTCTAAAATAATCGATAAACGATTGACAGCTAAAACGCTGCTAGCCATATCCTCGCTAGTCACCCTTAATCACTTATTCATACTATCATCCAATAATTTTAAATCATATTCTTCAGAGCAGCAAAATAACTCTCTTTTCCATAAACTATTGTATTCTATAGTAATTAGTATTAATAAATGTTGTAATAGAACAAATAGAATTTAAATGTTTTTTTGTACTATAAATAACATTGAAAGTTTGTTGTCGGCACTAGTTGGAACATTTTGAAATTAAAGGAAGAATTAATTGCCTAGTAGTTTCATAAAATAATAATTCTAATGTAACTATGGTTTTGTCCTTATAGACATCATCAGAAAATCAGTTGTCTGGTGATTTCCTCAAGATCATTACATTAAAATTATTGTTTTGTTGACTTGTAAAGTGTTTAATTCTTTAATTAAGGAGAATAATTTTCTTTAACATAAAATAGATTTATTATTTCTTTATGTTTATTTAATTCTAATTTTCTACAGGCTCTTCCGAAAGAAAGATGATCATTGAAACAATTCGTAAGGAAGGAAATTTTCTTTTTAATACAAATGACGACTACAATCAAAATAAAGAAAATATTATTAGATGTCGAAGGTCACGAAAAACTAATGATAAATCTGGCCACTATAAACCTTGCCCGGAATGCAAGGGATTTTTTTCCGTTACTTCACTAAGAAGGCATTACCATAATTGTACGAAAAATGGGGAGAGAGGAAAAAGAAATATCCTGGTTCGCAGCCGTATGATTCACGGACAGATTCATAACAAAGCTTGTTCTTTGTTAAAAACAAAAGTTTTTCCTGTTTTGAGGGATGACAGCGTAACAGACGAAATCCGTTATGATGAATTGGCAATAATATATGGAAATCATATGTGTTTAAAATACAGATCGGAACATCATCATAACATGATACGAAGCAGATTGCGACTTATTGGTCGATTTTTAATTGCAATTAAAAAAATTAATACGAATATTACAGATTTCGCATCAGTATTTCAGCCTGAACACTACGATAGCGTTATGGAAGCTATAAACATTGTAGCAAATTTAAATGAAAATAGTGGTGCGTACGCAGCACCTTCAACAGCTTTCGCATTGGGAACTGCCCTAAAGTTAAATGCTGAAATTTTTATTATTGAGTGTATTAAAAATAGTAAGGCGAATAAGAAAAAATTAGCAAATGAATTTTTAAAACTTATGCTAAAGGGTCTTAATTCATCAGTTAACAAAACTGTGAATGAAAATATGCTTGAGTTGAAACGTAAAAAAAAAATTATTTTACCTCATGTGGAAGATATTAAGAAACTGAATACATATATCACAGAGAATCGTAGGAAGTATTATAAAGATATAATAAAAAATGGATATTCATATAACAGTTGGAAACAATTAGCAAGTTTCACTTTAATATCTGTTCAAGTTTTCAATAGACGCAGGGCAGGCGAAATAGAACGAGCGTCTATATCAGATTTTAACAGTTTTCAAACCGTAGATGAAAAAACAGATCCCGAAATATTCAAATCACTTTCGGTAACAGGAAAAGAGGCAACGAAACGATATGTGAGATTTGTAATACGCGGAAAATTAGCTCGAGGGGTCCCAGTTTTGCTGCATAAAGAAATATTAGATTGTATAAAACTTATTTTACAACACCGTGAGTCGGCCGGTGTTCTCAGTGATAATCCATATATATTTGGCATTCCAAGTAAAAATAACAATTTACATAATCATCTACGTGCAACTGATCTTCTTCGTAATTACTCAGCTGTTTGTGGTGCTGATAATCCAACTGCTTTACGTGGTACACAATTGCGGAAGCATATCGCGTCGCAGTCCGTTACATTAAATTTGAAAGAAAATGAAGTACAAGATTTGGCTAAATTCTTAGGACACTCTACAAAAATACACAAGGAGCATTATCAAATTCCAATAATTACAAGAGATATAGCGCAGATGTCAAGATTGCTAGAAATGGCACAAGGCAAAAAAGACGATAATAGTAATTCTGATTCGTCTGATGACTTTTCGAGTACAATAGTTTCTGAACAGGATACAACAATATTAGCACGTCAAGACAAGGGTAAGTTTATAAAATTTATCTAATATGTTGTAAATTAAAATATATTTTGTAATTTAGATTCATCCATCGACCTAGTTAACTACACCACACAAGGTATGGCACAGAATACTGAAAACATTGAAAAAACGACAAATAATATGAGAGGTAAATTATAAACGAGCATCGTTTCGATAATTTAATTATTTATTTAAATTCACTTTTATTGTGTGTAAAATGAATTGACCTCTCTTTAAATTTAAATAAACTTAGTCGTTTTTGTGTAGAATATTAACTATTGACACATCAGACATGTTTCCGTAACATCAAGAAAATGATGAATTTTTATTTGTAATACTATAGGATATTTCAAATATACCATACTTTAAACAATTTTTTTAAATTAAGATTTATAAAAATTATTAGCTCTAAAAGATTGCTATTAATAACAATTATAATAACTCCCCTTTGCAGTATATTTTGAAAAAAAAAAATATGTCGTTATTAAGATTATTATTCTTCTGTATTTGCTTTGGATTATAATTTTCTGTATATGCTTTCAGGCGTAATTCAAAGAAAAACTTGGACAACACCTGAAAAAAAAGTTGCAAGGACATTATTTCAGACAAATATTTTGAAAGGGTATTTGCCATCTTTCAACAAATGTGTTCAAATTATTAATACACATGAGGAACTCAAGAATAGAACTGCTATGCAACTTAAGTTATGGGTTCAAAACCAAATTTCGAAAAATAGGAAGGCCTCTTGTTCTACGACGGGAAATTTGTCATTAAAAAGTAAGTGATGGTTGTGTGTTTTGAGATGAATTGTGTGGATGACACATAATGAATTTCTATGGTGTTTTAAACTGTTATTATTAACTCCATAGCAACAACTATAAGGAACTGTTTATTTGCTAGTGATTAAAAATTAAATCACTCTCACACAATTGTAACTCACTCTGCAACAAATAATACATTTAAAATATCGCCATGCACAAAAATAACACTCGCCACAGTCTCTATGAGACAGATCAGCCATTTTCATTATTTTTTACGACACAAATGACACGAAATAAAGCTTGTTTATAATTTATAAATCAACGATTTGACGTCTGTCAACGACGATTGTCATGCACTGGCTACTAATTGATTAGTTTTTTTATTTTGTCAAAATTAAATATTTAATGATTTTTATTATTTCGTCAAAATTGAATAAAATATTGTATGCATCACGTGAGCTAAGAATGTTTATTCACTCGAAGAAATTAACACACTCGCCCTTCGGTCTTGTGAACTAGACTTTCTTCTCATGATTAAACATTACCTTTGCTCACTTGGTGTATAAATATCTATTATGCATGTTTTATTTGAAAATCATGATTTTGAAAACTTGTTTGCAGGAAAAATGTGTTGGACTACGCCTGAAAAAAAAGTTATTAGAAAGATTTTCAAAGATCATTTAGCAAATAATTACTTACCTGGTTATGCTGAATGTCGACAAGTATTAGAGAAGTATCCTGTTTTGCAAAATAGATCTGTCCAAATGGTTAAAGCGTACATTAATAATTTAATTAATAGAAATTCAAAATCGAATTGAGCCGTAACAGAATTATTATAAATATTTCTATGAAGAACAAATGTTTTTAGATTTTAAAATACTCATTTATTTACAAAAAGATATAATCTTTTTAGCGTTTAAAGTTGGGTATATTTTCTAGCTGATTCATTTTTTAATAAATAGTGGTACTAAAGCTAAGATATAATAATTATAAAGTTAGTTTTTTGTAAATTGCAATTCTGTTTTTTTTTTGCAACTATCGATGGATCGATGTATGTCTCTTTCTAAATGTTATAATTTATTCAAAGAAATATTGGATTGCATTTTAAAGGCAATAAATAAGTTCCAAAATCTAAAAATTCTTGTACATTTACCTAAGTTATGAATATATATTTTTTTCCATTATACTGTAATTGAAACTAATTTTGTGTAATACATTTTGTATTTTTCAATAAATGTTTTGTGTAATTTCACTGAGTTTAATTTACTTTTAACATTTAAAAATATGCATAACTATTTAATTATTTAGTAATAAAAATGGAATTATACCTTTTGCTTTTTTAATTTTAATTGTATCACTAAAAATGAGAAATTCATGCGAATATATATTTTACACGGGATATATCAATCATTTTGAAATTCAATATTGCTAAATGTTGATCAATAACATTCAATCAATAATTATTGTAAGCGTATTTTGATTATACCTTCATAATTTTGCAATAAGAATGAAAAATAAATAAATTTATTTTGGTTATACCTGGCTAATTTCGAAATAAATATTAATTGTTTTATCAACAAAAATTGGGTTATGTTATAAACATATTCGTATTAATTATTATTCTTACGCATTTTTAGGTGTTCTTATAGTTCATGTATATATTGTTTTAAATCATTATAGTTATCAATATTCGTAAATCTTTTATTGATAGAGTTAGTTCGTTGTGGACGACACGGAACGAAGAATAAATTTTTGTGAAAAAATGTTTGAAAATGTTGATAATAATCCAGATTTGCTGCAAAATATCCTTTTTTTGTTATAATATAATAAAATCACTGGTTTCAGTCAATAAAATAAAAGAATTTATTCCCTCCGACGTTTCGGATGTACTGCGACCTTCTTCAGGGAATGAATAGTCAATAATTAAAATAGTATTACATATGTGTAAAATGTAATTTTAGCGAAAAACATCGTCATCAGAATAAAAAATTTATAAATAAATAAAGAAGAAGGCCGCAGTACAGTCGAAACGTCGGAGTGAATAAATTCTTTTTTCACTGCTAGCTTATAAACATATCATTATTGACTCATTATTGTTACGTGAAATTGTTTTTCTATACTTAGAGATCAATTATTGACCAAGGTCAATAATAGTGTCAACATTATTGACCTAGGTCAATAATAGTAGGGTGGAATAAATAAATAATATATATACCACGGTTATGAAGAGCATTATTGTCCTCGTGAATTATAATCCCTCGGGATTATAATCTTTCGCTTGGGCAATAATGATACTCTTCATAACCTTGATGTATAATATACTATTATTTTATTGACCGAAAGCAGTGATTTTGTTATATTATAAACCAGTCAATCACGATCCCTTCCACTTACATTACTTTTTTGTTATGTTTATGTTTACTTGTTCTTTAGTTGGTTTATTTGTTCGTTATTTTGTAATTTTTTACAATATTTAAATATAATGCATGTGTCAAATTCGTTTCCTATTTTTCGTTTTAAATGGGACATGCAAATACATTGCTGTCAATCAAATGTCAAGTCGTAACCATGGATATGATAAATCCCATGTTTCATGTTAAAAATACTCACGGTATTTACAAAACAACTCCTTTATTATTTAAATTTGCAATAGGGTCCTCCACTTAAAATGAAAGTTCGTTTAATTTTGAAGCAATTTGTAGTATTAAAAGTCATAAGAAGTAATGCTTATTTTAGCTTAAATAAGGAGGCTGCCCTTGCTTTTATAAATGAACTTATGCCATATATGAATCATAGACGTAGAAAAGCAACGTATATACCAGAAGAAATTAAAAAATTTATGTTCTTCATTTCTTTGCCTCTGGTAGTTACCAAAAGGTAATAGGTCAAAGTTTTGTGACCAATATGAGCCCGACTATGGTTTCGATGGCCATAAAGCAAACGACAAATGCTTGTATGCGTATTGTAAACCAATGGGTTTGGTTTCACGAAATCAAGATAAAAAAATGGCATAAAAGAAAAGTAAATTAATACAATTGCAGAATTTAGTTGATTATTTTAACAGTTAATTTCTAGATTTTATGAGAAGTTTGGTATGTTTGACATAATTGGAGCAGTAGATGGGACCCATATTGCAATTGCAAAACCTTCATCAGGCCACGATGTTCGTCATCGACAAAATGCTCCTAGACGACGTTTATATAGGGAGGAAGATTATATTAACCGTAAAGGTTATCACAGCTTAAATGTTCAAATAACGTAACTTTACTTATGAAATAGTACATGAATTTTTCAATTACAGATTTGTGATGCAAATATACGAATTTTAAGCATGAAAACGGGGATGTTTCATATCTTTTAGGTTTGTTATAGAAATTAAAATTTTGTACAGTTATGAATTTTGAATATTTTCAGGTGATTCTGGGTTTCTACTACAACCGTGGCTTCTTGTACCCATCACAAACCCTGCAGAACAATCCGCTGAAGAACGATTCAACACGGCACACATCATAGCTAGATTCAGCGTAGAATCGGTTTGTTAAAAGGAAGATTCCGGTTTCTTTTAAGGCACCGATCATTACATTATGAACCAGAAGTTGCATGTAAAATAATATTAACTTGTGCTACGCTCCACAATATTGCATTGTATTACAATTCTAATATTGAAAGATTAAGATAGGAGTACTATCTGCAATTACCTACATTATTTTCTAATTCCTAAAAATTCAGATACGATGATACTGACATGCAACAACAAAGAACAATAGATAGAGGACCACTACCACTACAACTTCTAGGACAAAGAGTTCGACAAAATTATGTGAACCAATATTTTAATTAGAATATTATTGTAAATTACATATATAAGATTATAAACTAAAAATATATACGTACATAAATATAAGAATGAAAACTAAATAACAATTAATTGGTTTTATTGGACAGGGCTTGGGCAATATTATTTAAGCTGACTGCAATATCTCTGCCTGCAGCAGCTACTTCTAATATTGCATTTGTCATATCTTCTTGTTTTTGGACAAATCTTTTCATTAAGTTTTCAAATGTGTCCTCGCTTGAACACGAATTTCTTCGAACTCTTTTTTGTTTCTGCCTTGGTTCTGTAATTTTTAATTGTTTCATATGTTAAATCTACTTATGTAAATTGTAAATTATTTACCTGACATGGGCGTTGATTCACGTGAAATGTCTGGATCGTCAGTTTTACTGTAATTGTGATCAACTGTAGTCGTACATGAGCCTGCTTCACTTAAATCTATTACTAGTTGTAAATTTTCTTCGGATATTTTAGTAGGAATAGGAACGTCAACTTCAACTATTGATACGCCAATTTTCATACCTTTGTCCTTCAATTATTTCAGGCGACATGAGTTCTATAATCCGTTCCTCCCATGGTGTAGAGGAGGTATCTTTGAAGGGGGTCAACCACCTGTTCCCCTACGATGTCGGGCTAAAGTTGAAGCATTTTGCTTAGTTTTATTTTTATTGTCATTCCAACACTACAAAATTAAATAACTCAATACAAATCTGCATTAAAATAGAATTTTACTAATATACCTACTTTTAACCATTTCTTTGGGGTCCTAATTACACCATTCTCTATAGTATTTAATTTATTTACTAAAGCTTCTAGTAGCTTTTTTCTTTCCCTTGTGCATTTTTGAATGTGCACGTTGATATATCCCCATTTTTCCATGAATTCTATCAATATTTCTTTTTGTGCTTTAACCAAATGTCTTCTTTGTTTCTGTCTTGAAATATAAACACATTACAATAAATTTTAATATAAGTATATGTAGGTATTCTGTTTTATACTCTTACCTTCACTTCCATGTTAAGACGTACTCAAGAACGTACTAGTAAACAAATACCCCAAATATCTATTCGAACTAAAAACTAAAGTAAACAAACACAAACACCTGTCAACGAAACCATGTGATCAAAGAATCGCGGCAAAATTTGAAACTTGCTGAATACAAAAACCTAACAAAATTCAATAGAAAGCGTTCGTATGAATAGAAACGAACATGGCGCTTCTATTTACAAAATAGGCCCCCTGACAGAATTTGAAATCCGACAAAATTTGAAGTAGCAAAATCGAGGCCATAAAATGTTATCAACAAGTTCAATTGCAGCGCGCCATTGTTAACTGGGGGAACTATTCCATAATTTTAAAAAATTGGCCTGATATGTTTTCCCGGAATTTGTATCAAATATAAATACATTATAAGACATAAATTTTATATATCATCATCATTACCGATATTTGCGTTCAAAGCAGATTGGCACACCCAGCAATGGGTAATATGCCGTGATGATACATATATTTATTTAATTTTACATAATTTTTTATTTAGTAAATAAATCTACAAAAATATACAGATGTAATATAAATATAGTAAAAGCAAAATAAACAAAAATTTATATAAACAGAAAAGAAAGTATCAACAGACGACATTGCTATCTACTTTTAATTTATTTAACCTAAGGTAGCTCACATTGTTAATTACTAGAACATTATTCGTTGGGTAGGTTTATGGCAATTTCATTCATCACGACTCCACAAGTTAGTTTTCTTCTTCATGTATACGACATTTCAATATTTTGATCGCATAACTTATTTTTCAAACCTTGAAAAATGAAGCAAAATAATATAATAGCTACTACAAATATTTTCAATTATATACGCACCAAATTTGTTTTCAAATGTCACTTCTTAAGTGCTCTTTTGCTATTTGGATGTGGTGCTCTTGCACTTTCAATCTTTATTATTAACCCTCTAGCAAATCCTACAACAAAGCAACACGATAAAAAATATTCATTACGTTTGTTCGTTTCGCTACCATGCGTCTACGGTTTACTGCCGCGCCCATATATTTTGTACCTATTATGAATATGTTTAATTTTGTACTTACCAAATATATTAAAAATTCCAAGCGTCTGTGTTTCATTCTGTTCTTTGCTATTGTATGCTTGTTTCAATTTATAAGTTGCCATATGTAGGTACCAGATCTACAATAAAGCAACAAAATAATACATTCTTTATAAACATTTCTAATTTTATACTCACCAAGAATTCTACATAGTACATAGTACACTACAGTTAAAAAGACCAATTTTATTTTGTTGTCAATGCCTAAGCTATTTATTATTTACGTGTAACATTTCGAGATATAAATATTGTAAAGGAGAGTTATGGAAATATTTAATTATTCAATAGAAAAAGATAGGCTTAAATATTAAAAAAATAATTTTTTTATTTTATTGAAATGAATAAAAAATTGGCGGGAGGTAATGTACTGACGACATATTTTCACCTTTCTAATTATTCCGACATTGATGTGCACGTTTTACAATGAATACATAATTTAAACATCTTTCCCATTATAATTCAGGACCCCTCATTTTTAGACCTGTTTTGTTTAGATCAACTTACGTTGTAAATTTAGGCTATTACGAGTGAAGACCCCGAACTGACCAGTTGCGGACCCCTCATTGCCAAAAAGACCTCACATGATACGTTGCAGAAAATTTCAGGACCTCAATTGATACCCTGCGCGTATATATATATATATATATATATATATATATATATATATATATATATATATATATATATATATATATATATATATATATAAACATCCCGCTATCATTACGACTTCCGTTCATGGCAATGAAATACGGCGTTCATGCGTCCATACATCTTGAAATTTGCATTTGTGTATCATTATAACGTCACTTCATACTGCGTGTTTGTGGAGTCTTCTATATACTCGCTTTTATTTTACTAACTTCGTAGCGTCCAGTTTTACCTCTCGCTACCTTCGGTAAGAGAAACGTATAGGACCGTGCTAAAAATCGCAAATCTAGATTTTTCTAAATAAACTCGTTAGAAGGTCTCTGGAATCTGATTTTGCACTTCGTGTATGCGTGCGTGTGCGCGCATGCGTGCGTGTGTGTGTGTTTGTGTGCGTATGTATGTATGTGTGTGAGTGTGTGCGTGTGTGCAAAGATACATATTGACTCTTTGATATCTCTCGAAATATTAGATCTGGGCCTAACTAACAACTTAGTTCTCAGAATAGTAAATCGGTCACCAAATAAATCAATTATCGAACTCTAATATAAGTTCTTTTTGAATTTCGTCAAATTTGAGTTCTGTGCGGTAGGTTAGCGTTAAATTAAACTATTTTTAAGAAAATTTGCAAGGGAAGAAGTCACATTTTTGCGAGTTTGACTTGATCAAAATATAATCTTAATTATATAAAATAAAAAACTAATATTAAACTAGAAACATATAAAAACAAAATTAATAATGATAATTACAAACATATAAACATTTATAAATAAATTTAAATAAAATTAAATTTTTAACATATACTATCTAGTTAACAATAGAAAATTGTGAGAGGCAGTAAACTTTCAAAGAAGTAGTTAATTAAAAAATAATTCTACGTAAAATTTATTAAGGTCCTTAATTATTTCAAAATCTATATATGAAATGTTTTCTATGTATTTCAAATTTAATTATATATTTATAAATATTCAACAGTATTTATTCGTAGTCAATTTTATATTTACAAACTTTTACATTTTTTCACCGTTTCTTATAATTTTCTATTATTAAATAGGTAGTACTTAAACGAAAAATTCCATTTTGTTTAAATTTATTAATAAATGTTTATATTTTTCTTATTTTTGTGGTTTAGAACATACATTTATTTTGTTTTTATATACATATTTCTAATATTAATGATTAATTTTATATATTTATGCATACGAGTTTTACCTATATCAAAAATAAGTTATTTCTAATTTTCGTTTCCTGTGGCTTATTTTGGTAAAAATAAATGTTTTTCAACTATTTACGTTTATTTATATTTTGTGGTTACATTCTGGCATCAGAACAGGCAGAGATTTCACATATTTCTAAGCAGGAAAACAAAGAGTCATTATGTATCTTTACATATGTTAATTTATGCGCTTCCTACGGCTAAACGAGCGAATATAAATATCTTGTGTTAACACCTTTTGTTAAAGAATTTTATAGCTTCTTATATTTTTCATATACATTTTTTTTAAATCTGCCACAGTTTTCGCAAAATTTTGAAAAATGTTAACACATTATCTGAACTTGTTATTTTATACGCTTCCTACGGCTAAATGAACAAATATAAATATGTTCTGTTAACGCATTTTGATAGATAATTTTTATATCTGTTATAGTTATAGTTGTGATAGTCACCTAAAAATATATATTATACAGCTTGACTTAAAAGTTCTTTTTTGGCCTGATCTGATTTTCTGGCATTGGCTTTCGCCTCGAAAGAAACCTTCAGATTCGGCCAAAAAATAAAAGATTACTTTTAGAGACTACACAATGAATTTTTGTTATTACTCTTACGAGAACAGTTTTTTTATATTTTCCGTAAGAATTAAACAATTATTTCTATCTAGCAATAGTTTATTTGACTGTGATAATTTATTTCGTATACTATGTTCCCATTATAGTTTCAAATCTTAAATTAACTATGATCGATCGTAGACTTCATGTTATCCTCTCTTGTACTGGATGTTCCTTTAGCTTAGTGTTATATTACTTAGCAGTTACTACTCGTAATTGCCGTTTGTTTATTTGCTTCTACGAATTTACCCGGACAGAAATAATTATTTTCAAACAACTTACTTTATTTACGATTTTAATTTCAGATTGATTATATTTTAATGGAAATATTTGTTTCTTAGTTCAACCTTTATGGAATTTAACAATCTTAATTTTCCTTACGTTTGCAAGAAAACCGTTATGAATACAATAATACTTTAAAATGTTAAATTGAACTGACGTTTCCATCTTCACACTTTCTTTTATTATGTCAAAAAAAATATTTCTACGTTTTCTACAAGGGAGGTAATTTGAGTTGGTTGTATGGAAGACCGCAAGCACATGATGGATTTGAGGCTCAACAGTAAGCTTGCTTGCGGCGGCGGGAGCATTCCGTTCGTGCTCAGCCTTGAGAAGCAGTCTACATTTCAGAATGATGAACGTCGAGCGCTATTGTCAAGCGACGATTCAGCTTTGTATCCACACATTTCGGAAATTCATATCGTCTTAGCGAAATCGTTTACGGGAATATGATTTCTAAATATTATAGTAAACTTAGTCCACCGAGTATAAAATGGCATACATTAATAATATAAATAAATAAAATATTGTCCGCTTATAACAAACCACTACATACTATCAAAAATGGTTCGTTATAGCCAAGGTTCGCAATTATAGAACATAAATTTGTCATTTATTGAATATTTGAGTTTCAAAATAAACGATCAGCATAAATATGTATAATATTCTAAATATATATATATATATATATATATATATATATATATATATATATATATATATATATATATATATATATACATATAAACATAAATACATAAATAAACAATTAAATAAGTAAGTAATTATATATTTAAATAATTGAATAGATAAATAAGAAGAAATAATTTTCCGGATTAAAAAAAAAGTATTTTTGATGTTGTAGTAGGTATATGCTATTTAATTTTTATTCTCAAGTTGTGAAACACACTGTATACTTAAGGAACTTTTAACAATATTTGTATATAATATGTATTTCGTATTTTAAATTTTAAATTGACATTGAAAATACCATAAAAATCGCGTATCTCTGTTTTGTATATAAAGTCATACTAACCGGTTCCATCGTATGTATTTAATAAATTAATCATTAATAATTCGAATTAAAAAGATTGTACATTTGCACCATTTTGTAGAAAGTAAAAATTGAAGGGTTCTTTCTCGTCCCTAGCACCAATGCTTCATAACGGTATTCCTGATTCAATAAAATCTATGTATCTATAGATACGGTGCGTGAGTACATAGGTAGGTATGTACAACATACAATATAAAATCAACGCCGCAAACTGGCAAATTTCGTAAATAGCGACGGGAGAGCATACAGCGTACATCTAGTGTGCATTGCTCAAACCAAATTAAATGTTATTAAACACTAAATAATAGCAAATAAAGGATATAGGAAAGTTCAAAATAATTGTTGTGTTGTAGGATATAACAGCACGTCCATAGGCATCAATTTTTATAAATTTATAAATTTCCACGAAATAATGTGGTAAAAAAGTCTCCGCAAACATTAATGGGGTATTCTAATAAAACAATACCTATTATATTATTGTTTTCTAAAACTTTTACATATATGTATTAGAAATTTAAAATCTTGAGTTCATTTTTATTAATTTGAGCGAATTTGAATTTTTAAATATTTAATGAAAATTTTAAAAGCCAGAAGAAAAAGGATGAATGTCCATTTTCTATCAAAATGAGATGATTGAACCAATCATTCTATTTATGAAAGTGTGACTTTTATATGGTATATGTAAAGGGGGTAAACACGGCAACAATCTTAAGATACACGCTTTAGAAATTGCAATACAAGAGCTAAAACGGATGACGGTCCGAGCGTCGGGGTAAAAAAAGATAAATGTACATACGATAGCGATATGCGCAAGCAATAGCTTGATGATCAGCTGATATCTGTTCAGTACAAAATTTGTTAATTTAATAGCGGAATCAGTGGCTATCTGATGATAAATGGGTTAATGGTTAATTTTTATCAACTAAATAAATAAAATAAATAAATATATCATCACGGCATATTACCCATTGCTGGGTGTGCCAATCTGCTTTGTACGCAGATATCGGTAATGATGATGACATATTTGTACCGTGCGGGCGTTTACCAGGCGTCACCTCACGGGCACTCATTGCTGGCGTGGAGAGTGCACCACAGGGGTCAATTTTATGCCATTTAAAATTCGAAATATTTGGCGTCGATCGGGATCGAACCCGGTTCCCCAGATTCGCGACCTGACACTCAGGCACACGGCCACGAGACCCCAACTAAAAAATAACCAATTATGTTCACACATGTAACATAAAATTGGATTTTTTTAACCAGTTGCTAAAATTTAATTACTCAGTTACAAAATGGGCCCGAATATCTCCTTATTAAATTTGGGTAGCATTATGTAAAACAACCAAACAACGCTAAAATTTGGACGAGTGACTGATGTAGCGAAAAAGCTCAGACTGCAATCATAATAAAACTGTTGAAGATTGATCTCCTAAACATTTTTGTAACTAAATAGTTTGTTCCTACTAAAACTAGCAAAACGTTGAATTTCATATATTTGTGAGTTCATGGACCTTCATCATTTTTGCCTAGTAAATTCCTTAGTCAGACTGGTAAAACTCTATTAGGTCCCATATAAGTTGAAACTCGACCCATCTGTGGGTTTAATAATATTAAGAAATGACCAATCTGCGTTTTGGACAAAGATTGAATACACTTTGCTATTCAAAAATTTACATGGAGTTTCAAACTTTAAAATTCGCGTATTAAAAAAACACATTTTGTGACATTTATCTTTTTCCTGCCCTTCATTTGAATTTTACCCGATGTGACGTAGCTGGATCTGAAGACAATTATGTACTAAATCATATACCTATTAGACTAATATATTGCTGATGGCCATATCTTTCCCATAAGAGTAGGTGAAGGAAACACTGTGAAATGGAAATTTCATTTCTGCAACAGTCTATCTCACACAAACACCCAACTTGGAATTATGCGCATGCTCGTAACCTTTACTACTATTGACTAACGCTGACAGCTGTAACCAGCTGATGCACCGAGCACATGGTTGTTTTACGCTTGATTTAATTTTACTTGTTCTTGTACTACGAAAGTAGTGCTTTGTGTTTCATACATACAAACAGTATTTAATCCTCTTTGAGTTTTGTGTCATGCCGACTAGAAGTTGTTGTCTGTGCAGTTGTAAAGCACCTAATGTTACTTTGCATAGGTAAATAATTAAATACACAAAAAGTTTGTGTTTTATCAGCTCTAAAAATGCTATTGAATTCTGTATTTGTTTAAAACGTAATAAAAATAATTTCAAAACGCAATTTCTCTTAAATTTCTGGTTTTGAGAAAATTGAAATTTTCTGCACCGATGAAACTGATTATTTTTTTAACAAAAGTAAACCTATGAAATTAAAGTATTGGTAGTGTAATGACAGTTACCTAAATATTTTTGTTTACGATTTAATAGTTTACAAGAAATTCGCGTTATAAAAAAGAAAAAGTGCGATTCGAAGTGAATAACTAAGGAAAATTCGATTTCAAACACGTCCTAAATCATTGAATAACATTATAAACGACTTTGAGAGGTCTTGTAAATACGTCCGTAAAGCATGGAAGTGTTTTCAAGTTTTAGAAGCTAGGCGAAAATTCTTTCGCGTGTCGGACTAAATTGTTCCAGATGGAGAGCTATCGCTGTTTATATTAGTGACTAATCCAAAACATACTATTCCAAAATTTAGAACTGTTGCCAGGTGATAGAAACACAAAACAAATAATCAAATAAAGTATATTGATAAGAAAGATTGACCTCGAAGTAAAAGAAAAACAGAAAGCCTTTAATTGTCATGAAGACTCTGGTAGACTTCAATTAGTTTCATTAACTGTATTATCACTTACAAAGTTTTTTTTCTATTTGATATTTTTATATCTTGTAATGTTCTTTTATACAAGGAGTTTATTTTAACATGCAACACATGGTCAATCACTTCCATGGTAACAAATACTGTCAAACAATGACCAATGTAATATTTTTCCATTTTAAAATGCAACATATAAAATATGTAATGTATTGTCAATACTAATTTCCAATAAATTAACCTACATACGATTAACAAAAGAAACAAAACTTTAATGTAGTATATCTTAACTTCTGGCTTACAATAATTCATAATTTCAATGCAATAAATGTTTAAAAATACCCCCATTCACACTGAGGCAATACCCTACTCTGTCATTGAAAGAATTGACACCATATGTGATGTGTTCTGGCGGTATCTCTTGTGCTGCAATACTATTTATAATGTTGCATTTTACAATGGACAAATATTACACTGCTGTCACAGTAGTATATAACCATGGAAGTGATGAACTATGTTTCATTGTAAAATGAATTCTCTGTATAATAATAATCAATTTCATTTCAAAATGCAATATCGACAGCTTATTTTTTTTTCAAATTGATTTTTTCTTAGCATTTTCTTTCAAGTCGCAATTTCTTTTTTTTGTAACGTAAATTTTCGGTAAACCCTTAAATTTTTGTCAGAGATATTTAGGTAACTCTCATTACACTACAAACACTTTAAAATCATAGCATTGCTTTTTAAAAAAATTAATTAGTTTAGTCTGTGCAGAAAATGTCGATTTTCTCAAAGCAAATCATCATCATCATCATCATCATCGTGAAAATGCTAAAATTGTATTCTAGGAACCATAAAACGTGGTTATTTACCAAAATCTTGATATTCGATTTTTAGCACAACCCCTATACCTTCCTTACCAAGGACCCTAATTCGTGTTACCAGCGTGAAGTTGGCACGTCATTGGAAGCACAAGTAATCTTTTTCATATAAGTATTAGTGCTTCGTTAGTGCTCTTTTGTGCTTTAAAAAATTTTGAAATTAATTGAACGGTTCATGAAATAATTATCATTATTTATTGACGTGCCAACTTCACACCTAGCACGTCATTAACAAAATATCCAATTATTTAATGCACCTTTTGTTAGTGCTTCGTTAGTGCTGTTTTGTGCTTTAAAATTTTTTGAAAAACATAAAACGGTTTATTATATAATTAACATTATTTACTGACGTGCCAACTTCACACCTAGCACGTCATTAATAAAATATCAATTTATTTATTACATCTTTTGTTAGTGCTTCGTTAGTGCACTTTTGTGCTTTATCAATTTTTAAAATTCATAGAACGGTTCATGAAATAATAAACATTATTCAATGACGTGAACTTTCCACCCCGCACGTCATTAATAAAATATCAAAATATTTAATACATCTTTTGTCAGCGCTTCGATAGTGTTCCTCCGTGCGTTAATTTTTTTTTGAAATACATTAAACGGTTCGTGAAATAATTAACATTATTTATTCACGTGGCAACTTCACAGCTAGCGTGTCATTAATAAAATAAATTCTTTAATGCATTTTTTGTTAGGGCTATGTTAATCCTCTTTTGTTTTTTTTTTAATTCATAGGACAGTTCATAATAGTATTTTGTGTACCACGAGCGTTATGATGATAATCCCAGGAGGGCGACGGAGATCTAGCCCGAGGGCCTTTGACCCGAGGGATAAATGTCGTCCGACGGGCACTATCATCTAGTAACGCTCGTGGTGCATACGAGATTTTATGTCTCACTAGTATATGTGAAATAAGTTTTCATTTATTTGATTACAATAATGCTTAAGATTTGGCGTTGCTAAGGATCTTTTTCAATTGTTTTGTTTATTATCAACTTGTTATCAACATTTATTTATTTTTAAAACATCAACGTTATATATCGTTGGAGATGATGGAATGGGTTTCGGAAGATATTTTATCGAAACGGTGTAAAGAAATTATTTTGAATGCTTCTGCATACTTTGAGGAAGACAAACGCATAATGTTCACCTAATTATTCCATTCTCGTCTCTAGAAGATGCAAGTATTATATTTTGAGGTTCGTTTTCATATGATATCTCAGTTCTTTATTTCTTATGCACTTATTTCTGAACATGATTACATTTTAGAGAGTTTGTACTGCTTTGGATTACTCACATGTGACGGTAAATAATATCAAAAATTAATTCAAACGTGGATAAATATCGTCCCCAAAAAAATTATTGTTCCATCATCCGTCAAAAATCAATGCGAAACATTGCAGTCTGCAATTCGACGTACTTACTATTTACATGTGTGGTGATTTTTAATAATTGTACTGTTATAAAAAATAACGGCCGTGGCTGTTTTGACGCATATATTGGTTGAGCATACTGTTAAAGCACATTTAGCAGTACTCTATGCTCAACCAATATATGCATCAAAACTGCCACGGCTGTTATTTTTTTTATAAAAGGACAATTATTAAAAATCAAGTGTTTCTAAAATAATCGCAGCATCATGAAGTGCCATGAAGAGCTATCACCTGTCAATATGCCCTAGAAAATAGATACAAATAACAAATACGGTTGATTGTAAAATCGAGGCGATCTGTTATTTGCTTCATATTAGCCTTATTACGTTAATAACTAACGTCCGACTGGTATGTTATTGTTATCATAATAACCCTACTTTCAGAGCTGTTATATAGCAAATAACACCCAAGGGCGTGTTATGAGTTGTTGCTATGGTAACGTTGTCAATAAATTTATATTGATACTGGGATAAAGCTTAAAAACAAAGCAGAAGCATTCATAGCCTACCTACTATTACATTAAAAAATTATAGTCGTACGTTAAACGTTGAACACACCACGGGAGTCAAATGGACAATAATGCCTTCGATCAACGTACACGTCTCGGGCCAGAGGCCCTCGAAAAGAACATGTTGACTTCAGGCGTTATTGTCCTTGAACGATAATTACTATAATGTGCTAGCTGTTATTGAATAATGGTAATTATATCTTGAAAGGATCTAAGATTTAAAAAAAAATTTAAAATCAAAGAGCTCTAACAAAGCAGTAACCCAAGATACAAATAATATTTTTTAAATATTTTTTTAATGACTTGCTATGTGTGAAGTTGGCACGTCAACAAATAATGTTAATTATTTCATGAACCGTTTTATGAATTTCAAAAAATGTTGAAGCTTAAAACAACACTAACGAAGCACTAACCAAAGATGTATGAAATAATTTCATATTTTATTAATGACGTGCTAGGTGTAAAGTTGGCACGTCAGTATATAATGTTAATTATTGCATAAATCGGTTTGTGTTTTTAAAGCACAAAACAGCACTAACGAAGCACTAACAAAAGATGCATTAAATAATTGGATATTTTGTTAATGACGTGCTAGGTGTGAAGTTGGCACGTCAATAAATAATGTTAATTATTTCATGAACCTTGACAAGAATTTAAAAAAATATTAAAGCACAAAAGAGCACTAACGATGCACTAACAAAAGATGTATTAAGTAATTTGAGATTTTACTAATGACGTGTTAAGTGTGAAGTTGGCACGTCATTAAATAATGTTAATTATTTTATGAACCGTGTAATTAATTTCAAAAATTTTTAAAGCACAAAAGAGCACTAACGGTGCACTAATTACTAATATAAAAAAGATTACTTGTGCTTCCAATGACGTGCCAACTTCACGGACCCATTCGTGCTTACTGAAAATTCACTTTCGAATTTTTGGACCCAAAACATTACCTCTCTTACCTTCGGTATGGCGAGAGGCAAAAATACTCATATAAAAGCAAATAATTCCGTAAATATTTCACAAAATGATAATGGTATATATATATATATATATATATATATATATATATATATATATATATATATATATATATATATATATATATATGAAATACAATAAATAGGTTGCTAAACTAATTTGAAAATGATTATTTGAATAATAACAAAAATCTTGATATTTCTTTTGCACTTATATGAAATAATTTTCTTTAAATATTGATTGTGCAATAATTATAGAAAAAGAGTGCAAAAATTTATTAAAAAATGTAATTTTTCTATTTCGGTGTTTTTATGAGTTTATAAAAGCACTGTTTATCACTAAAACACGACGTTTAGAAGATCTATAAATGTACTGTTTTTGACGCTTTTCGTATTCTAGACGTGGTAGTCATGACAGATAAATTACATATAACCTCAAAATGGTAAGTTGTTTATGTTGAAATATTACTTGTAATTAATAATTTTTATCTTTTCTTCAGGTGATAGGACTAGCAAGATGAGAAATTTATAGCTATAGCTGTGTTAGTTCAGAAAGAAGAATCTGTGACGTTAAAATCTTTCAACTAAAAAATTATGAAACAATAAACAATGCGCTCAGATTTACTTAATTTTCAACTTACTATCTTACACTGGGGAGATACTATTTACAATTAACTGATTTCACATGGTAACCGCCTATGTGTCGGTCAGCCTAAGACACTCGGTATGTACGATTATACGTGTTAAGGTGGATTTATAATGATGTAACGCAAAACGTAACGCAGTTTCAGTAAAGTAGAAAGTAAAGCAAGCGAACTAGCTGATTTATATTAAACGCAGAAAGTCTTACTGCCAACCAAACAAAATAATATATAAAAATTTCGGCATCTTTTGTTCAATATCGATATATCTTGTCTGAGCTTCGACATTAGCTGGCAATCTTGTAAACTTTTTATAGGTTTTTGTCGAGCATATAGAAAATAACACACAATATTTGTGAAATAACGTTTAATTATACTTACAGTAACTTGCACACATTCATCACATTAATATTAACATCGAAAGCTTTTGTCTAAATAATAGCTTTGTCAAAATCGGGTTGATAAAAGTCGTGTTTGAATTTTGTTGCCTCTACATACTGCCGCCCTAGGTTTTAACCCGGTCAGTCCCTAGGTAAATATAAGTTAAACAGTAGTTGTGCATGATGTCGTTCCAGTAGTTGAAGTTGCCGGTCTTCATTCTCTTCTACAAATAAATTGCACTCGAATGGTGACATGCTGCTCGACTACATCGACAGTTCTTCCATTTCAACTTGTACTTCTAATAGAGGCATAAAAGAACAGGATTTATCTCCGATGTTTACATTACTAAATGTTCTGAATAATAAAAGAGATATTAGCAGTTTGTAATGAGAGATCATTACTAAAAATATGCAATACTTACTTCCTACTACTGCGGACGTACGGCTCTAGGAAAGACATTTCTTTATAAAATTCCAAGTCGTTTTCGATGACGTCTGATGCTGCTCCAGACTGATTATTCATTATTTCTCTCTTTCGAAAACCTGTCCCTCAGTACTTTCCAATGGCGTTAAACAACTTCAGCTAGAAAAAAAAAGAAACTGTTAATTCAATACGTACATCATTCCAAGTAAAATCTAATTTCATTATATATTTATTTTATAATAATTGTTTACTACTCATTAAGTAAAATATAAAATAACCTTAAGAACTTACCTGTTGTATTTACTATGTATGTATTATTTCTTACCATACTTATTGTCTTTTTATTATTGTTTTTAAAATCTTTAGAAAATTTATCGTATAAAATTTGATTTATTTCGACAACTTGAAATATTTTCCTATTCATATCTATGTCAAACAAACTATTCTGACAGATGAGTCGCTATCGAATATCGGTAAAATAAATCACGCCCTCAATCTCAGCGCAATGCTGACTTCTGATTGGCCAGCGGCAAAGAAGTTTAGGTAAAGCAACGCAGAAAGATGAAAGTTGGTCAAGTCTTGCGTTGCGGCTGTTACGTTACTGCTTTTTTTTACCTTACCTACTGCGTTCATGTTACCTCTTACGTTGCGTCATTATAAATCCAGCTTTAAGGTTGTTTTATCATGAAAGTCTCAAACAAAAGTTTTACTAAGTAAAAGAATTCGTAAAAAAATAAATAAATATATCATCACTGCATATTATCCATTGCTAGGTGTGCCAATCTGCTTTGTACGCAGATATCGGTGATGATGATGACGACATATTCGTACCGTGCGGGCGTTTGCCAGACGTCACCTCACGGGCACTCAATGCTAGCGTGGAGAATGCATCACAGGGGTCAATCTTTGTGCCATTTAAAATTAGAAATATTTGGAGTCGGTCGGGATCGAACCCGGTTCCCCAGATTCACGACCAGACACTCAGGCACGCGGCCACGAGACCCCATAAAGAATTCATAAAAATATATATTCAAAATTTTTAATAGTTTATGGTTTTTAAGTAAATTAAATTATTATCGTAAATACCTTATAAAAATAAAAAACAATAAGTATATTTTTAAAAAATAGATAACTGTTTTAATAAATTTCAAAAATTTCATCGAAAATCACATATATCCCATCTTTCGAGGAGAATAACTATATAAGTAGCTGGTAACTGGATGTGTTTTACTTACACTTGATCAGCCGTTAGGTAGTTTTTTTGTATAAATCTGTCGTTTATTATGTGAGTTACTACGAAAAAACCTTCCTTGTGACACTGTCTTCCTATATTGCCAATATCTTGTCGCTCTATTTACTTTCAAATATCTCAGCTCATGGCTAATAACCTTTTTAAAAATTTGCACACATGTGTAGAAACTCATGAGACGTAACATGGGTACTTAAATTTCATTAAAATTAGGATCTCCCGCTCCTTCAATTCGTGCAGTTTGGAACGAAAATCAGTCTTGCTACTGGGTGTATTCTCTATACTGTGGTTTTACTCAGATTTAATCAAAATTTCTTTTTAAATTGAATATTCCATTATAATTTATAATTAATTAATAACTTATTTTATGTTAAATCGAAATAAGTAAATTATACTTGTGCTTAGTCCGAAATACCTAAAATTAGTTTACAATGTACTTCCACCATTTCCACATTGTGTGTTCGCGAATTCGAAAGTATTGGGAGATAAAAGCACGCAGATGGCAGCACCACTGCGCCGCCTGCCGGTCCCGGGAGCCATTATCATTCCCTTTTTTCTCGCCGTAGTGTTTAGTATTTTGAATTTAAAAATTTTTTAAACAAGACGTTGCCCTAATTTTTTTCCAGCTTCGTTCGAGAGAAGGAGGCAATTTACAGAAATAACTGTAAGTAATTTTACTGTTTTTTTTTATTGTTAACGCTGATAAACTCCTTCTCCTTCAGCCGTATACATAGAGAATGTTTTATTTTAGTCTAGAACTAAATCAGAACTAACTTCGGACTATATTAAGTCCTGACACTACGTAAGTTTATCGATGAAATTTTTATTCACGCTGTTGAAATGAAACCTATTCGAGATGTACTTGAATATCAACGAAGAAACCCAAAAGTATATTGTATTTTATAAATCCATACAATAAATGTTGATGAGAATTTAAACAATTTTATAATTTAGTAATTCAATTGTAATGCTAAATGGTTTCCTAATTATGTTTTATAATTATTAGATTTAAGGAAGATGATTTAGAAATTAAAACCTTATTGGAGAATAAGAGCAACAAAGGTAGGCCAGTCTACCCAGAAATCCAAGTAATAGGTACATTTATTTGTTTGCTTCACATTTACCATGGTTAAGTTGCACTAAGGTATTAACGGCGTATTCGTTAATACCGGACTGAAAAAGTACGATATTTCACTATAAATATCGAATGGCTAGTCCGTACTTAGAAAAGATTACTTTTGTAGATCGTTTTAGATTGAGGAATATCTTGGTTGGTATGAATAGGGCTGCTTACCTGACATTACTTCACGGTAGGAACTCCGGTGGAGTGGTTGGACGCAGACTAGATACAAACTATACTCACCTACTTAGTAACGTGTGGTACACGTTACTGTAGGCACTTCGGTAGAGTGTGTGAATTTTACTTATATACCAACCAGTGGTTACTGTGCAAAACTGACAGCTTTGGTAGCTTCAATAATAATAAAGTAAATAAATTGTCTTTTAAGTTGAACTAACCTTTCTTCTACTTGGTAATGTGTGGGGCACACTAGGTGCAGCGTGTGAATTATAGGTATTTACAAACCAGTTATATACTATTAAAAGCTGTTACCTTGAATAATATTCCAAAAAATTATCAAGACTCTGAAGAGTAAAGAAATTGTTTTCTACGTTGAACTGACCTTACTCTTACTTGGTAATATGTAGGACACGTTATTGTAGGCATTTAAGTGTACTGTGTGATCTATATACAGTGTGTCGCATTTAGAGCTACCACCATTGGGATGTCGAGAACTATAAGAGATACAATGTCTGTTAAATGGAACTTTTGTTCACCTATAAAGGGCCAGCTCAGATGTGCTTTTCTTTTTACAAAAAATCTTATAGGGCTCCAGATAATGGCGGAAAACTGAATTTGGTCGAACTTTTCATTTTGAAATTACTTCTATACTATCAGTAATTATGAAAAATGTTTCAATTAAAAAGTTAGATATTTTCATTGTCTATCCAGTGGCATACGAAAATAATTTTTTTAACGGTAATTTTTTGAGATATACCACAAAATTACAATTTTCAAAATGGAACCCATATTTGATTTTTACTTTAAGAATAAAGTTATTTTTTCTCTTTCGATTGGTATAAGAGTTATTGTTTTAAATAATTTTTTAGATTGTACCTGGTATCCGTATTTATGTTAACTTAAAAATATAAAATTAAAATTCATTTATAAAGCAAGGTAGATATGGAATAAGTTACTTAAGTAGAATAAAATACTATTTTGAAAAACTAATGAAAGTCCTGACAAAATCTGAGATTTGAAGGTTCACAGAAATTTAAAATACAATAAGCTTTATAACAGTCGAAAGAGAAAAAAATAAGTATTTTCAAGTAAAAATCATTTAAAAAAATATAACTTTGTGATATATCTCAGAAATTTACCGATCAAAAATTATTTTCGTGCACACTAGATAGGCAATAAAAATATTTAACTTTTTTATTTGAAACATTTTTCTCGACTATTGATAGTTTAGAAGTAATTTCGAAATGTAAAAATCAACCAAATTCAGTTTTTTGTCATTATCTAGTGCCCTATGGGAATTTTTGGAAAAACAAAAGCACGTCTCAGATGGCCCCCTTACAGGTGCAAAAGAGTTTCATTTAACCGATATTGTATCTAGTTCTCGAGATTCCAATGGTGGCAGATCTAAATGGGACACACACTGTATACAAACCAGTTATATACTGTTCAAAATTAGTAGCCTTAATAATATTCCAAAGTATTTTCATAACCAAACATCTAAATTGAACTAACCTTACTCATATTTGGTAAAGTTTCGAGACAGGTTACTATAGGTACTCAGGTAGAGCGTGTCAACTATATATACAAACCAGTTGCATACTGTTCCAAGTTGATAGTTTTAATAATATTTTTAGACAAAGAATAACCGTGACTGAGCAAATATTTTCTTGTTTTTCTAGTTGAACTAACCTTACACTTATTTGACAATGTTTGAGTGTGGGACACGTTACGATAGGTACTTCAGTGGAGTGTGTAAACTGTATATATATATATATATATATATATATATATATATATAAACCAGTTGCATACTGTTCAAAGCTAGTATCTTTAACAACATTAAATAATAATAATAATAATAATACTAATAATAATAATAATAATATCCATGATTGAGTAAAGAAATTGTCTTCTAGTTGAACCAACCCTTCTCCTACTTGGTAATGTGAAGAGTAGACACTTCGGTGGAGCGTGTGAACATAATGCAAAGCTGGTAGCTTTAATAGTATTAAAAAAATCATAAGTGTAGAATAAAGAAATAGTTTTTTCTGACAAGGCATTGTTTATTTACCTATTATATCACAGTGTTAAACAATTAGTATTTTTCAAAAACAATAGGTAATGATATTTTGTTACGGACTAACAAGTTCGAACGGGTCTTTAATTAATTAACAAATTAATTAATTGATTAGATTTTCTATGGACAACTAAAGATACAACCCCTCACAGACATTGATTATGACCTTGTATTACCCTACGAACTCTCCTTTTGAACACCCAGCGGTCCCATCAGATGTCGAAATACAATAACAGTCGCCGAGATTTCAGTGCAATGAGGATATGCCTTATTTCCAGTAACACTTAGTTATTCCGTGCTCCTACAAAGACCAAGAATACCACATCCACTATCTGCATAAGAATATTTGCCCTGGGAACCGGCAGATTATCAGAACAGCCTTCTAGAGAAAGTTAATTTCCGAGAAAACCATTAATATATGGTGTTCCTATCACAGAATGTGATTGGGTAGCATATCGTTGCATTTAAAAAGCGGTGGACATTCTTTAAAGGGAAGGTGCTTCTTATCAGGCCTTGAATACCCTCCGTTTAGCTTTGCCGCTGTTCATAGTTTCAGCGTGGGTTTAGATACAACAATAAGAAGGTTTCTGAAGATAATTTTGGAACGAGACCTTATATGTTTGAATATATTCACATTTAGAACCCAACAATTTTTCTAAATTTGATTTAGATATAGTAACAAGACAGTATGCAGCATTATTTGATCTGACAAGCGCTCAGCGTTACAAACACTATCAGTTATCAGTTTGATGCCTATAATAACACAGATATGGGGGTAGACTTTTATATAACAGATCTTCTAAAGACTTCATCGCTGGAAAATAATCAGACACAGACCTCACTCCCAGATTGTCTTCTTTTCAAAAGTGTTTGATAACGCTTCTCACACTTCCTGTGTGTCTTTTTGCCTCGGACATATTGTAAATGTGAATTTAAATTCTTTGTATTATTATAGTTTTGCATTTCTGTTCTAGTTGCTCAAGTTCTTCTTCATTTCTCCATTTAATATTTTGGATACTATTTGGTACATCATCTACATAAGATTCTGCGTTGAGTTCGTAGGCTAAATTACACCAGGTAGAGTCTCTATACCCGGCTGGAGGTTTTCTATCTGTTGAAGCTCGAGATAAGTCGGGAGTTCTTTATTGAAATTCTTAACTTTCTTGTCTTTCGTTACTGCTTAATTCTGTTTCTTCCGTTGTACTTGTGTAGTCGCGTACTTTTGAACTTAAATTATTTAGCTGTAACATTAATGAAGGTTTTTCATGTTCTAAAAGGATAACATCACGTGCAAAATATATTTTTTTGTTACTTAAAATTGTGTACCCTTTTGGTGCATACCCTACCAGATGTCTTTTTTGACTTTTTGAATCAATTTTCTGCCGATGTTCATTTGGAATCCATTAATATGTTGTGCTACAAAAAATTATTATTTTACTAATATCTGGTTTGTGTCCGTACCACATTTCAGCCGAAGTTCTTTGTAAATCTTAATACTAAATCCTAATACTAAACGATCAGATTCACTATCTATAGTTTTATATATATTTGAATTCATCACGACGATCGCCATCTTTGAACACCTCTACAGCCTGAATGGTGCAAGCGATTTTCGTGAAATTTTCACCAAGTTGTAGGAAATGATTGTCTCGAGTGCCCTCGTAATAACCGAAATTTCTGTAGGATGCATAGTTTTCGAGTCAAAAATTATTAAATGTTGAAAATTTGGACATAAACAATATTTTTCACAGTAACGATCACAGTTTTCCTTGAAAATTTAAGACGATAAACGCTGTCATGTCATATGGTATGTCAATGTCAATGATGACAAATTATCGGTTTTCATCATTTAAATGCAACAAAAATGCTTAAGTAATATGTAAAATTGAAGAAAAAATATTGAATTAAACGAGGTAGGTATATAAAATGATTTTAAGCCATGTTTTATGTTAATTTAATATATATTTTATTTTTTAAACAGAATTTTGGAAAATGTATAAGGAAACACGTCGAAAAGGATAAAGGAAGGAATCGGTTGAAGAGTACACATACAAAATTAAAAAGAAACATTGTCATTTGTCATATTTGATATGTTAATGACAAAAAATCATGAATGTCGTACCGGTTGTTCTTTTCAATACTAAAAATATTTTACTATGTAAAATTGAAGAAAAGAATGTAGGTAGGTATATATAAAAAGCACTGTAAACGTGGAAGAATAATTGCAAAAATATGGGTATACCCTTGGAAGTTCAAACAATTTACACTTTATGCTTTGCAGATGATCAAATACTTATTGCACAAGCCTACAACGATAGTGAATATATGATACGAAAATTTATAGAAGAATACCGTAGCTGAGGTCTAGAAATAAACATACATACAGTGAATGCGGCAAAAATAAAAGAGACCTAGAAGAAGTTGGGTAGCAGGAGTCCAAGAAGGAATAAGAGAGAGAGAGAGAGAGAGAGAGAGAGAGAGAGAGAGAGGGGATTAAATGAAGATATATGGCAAGATAGAAAACAGTGGAGAAATGGCATCGAAAGACATTGTAGAACGAAGTATGTGTAATGATTTTAAGTCATGTTTATTGTTAATTTATATATTTTATTTTGTAAATAGATGTAGAGTACATGTACAAAATTAGAAACATACGCGTTAGTTAGTTGTTCTTCATCGAATCCAGCCAGAAATGTGTTACTCATTGGATACACCAAAAATCCTACAGGATAATCATGCCTTAATGTTTGGAACAAGACAATTCAATAATTTTAGATGGTATGTTTTAATCTGTTTTTTTTGCAATTCATTTTCTTACATTACGTTTAAAATTATTTCAGATTAAACATAATTCAATAAATAAATAAATAAATAAATATATCATCACGGCATATTACCCATTGCTGGGTGTGCCAATCTGCTTTGTACGCAGATATCGGTAATGATGGTGACATATTTGTACCGTGCGTGCGTTTACCAGGCGTCACCTCGCGGGCACTCATTGCTGGCGTGGAGAGTGCACCATAATTCAATATCTATCTTAAAACGTCTAGAATTATCTATTTGAAAATTCTTTTATTGCCAATTAATGAAAAATATTAAAAATTACATAGGGCCATAAAACGTTGTTAGCTGATCATATGCCCGATGTAACCGTGGGTACGTATCAAAGATACAATGAAAAAGAAGTCTTGACAAAGTTAACAATGGGATTTAAGTTAACAATGTTTTATGCAACTGAGCCATAATCATACAGCATAAGCCACAAAAGTAATCTTGTATACCGATGAGTCTTGCATTTTTCCCCTTTAATAGCAATCCAAACTTTATTAATGTAATGTAACTACTTACTTTTCTACAGTTTGTAACTAATTGTTTACATTATAATTAAAATATCACATTTTTGAGTTTTGTTTGATTTATTTTTACCTTTAAATTTAGTATTGTGTACTCATAGACGTGTTATTAATATAATGTTTATACAATGTGTTCAAAAAAAAATCCTAACTCGGAGTAGGCTATGAACAGAGAAACGTGTGTTTGATCAATAGTCAATTCAAAAGTCAAGTTGTCAAAGAATACAGTTTATGGATATTCGCCGTTTTCTAATTTGAAAAGCTTTGATTTCTTTGTAAAACATTTTTGACAATATTTTAAGTCAAATTGACATTTAATTAATTGACATACGTCTCTTTGTACATAGCTTACTCCGAGTTAGGAATTTTTTTGAACACACTATTTATCCTGTAATTAAGACATTTTGTCCTCTTTGCTCGCATAAAACGCGCAGCATTTGTTCATTTCATTATATGTTTTTATCAGTTCCTACCAATCACTTTGTATACATAAGCATTTAACATGGTAAAACAGTCTTCCGTAACGCGTTGTCCCCCAAATTATTATAGAAAAAAATTATTCAAATAAAAGTTGTAGAGCATAAAATTCTACTTTCATATTAATAAACAAAATCCATTTCGTATGTTTAGTAACTCTAGAAATTAAATATGAAAATTTTAGTTTAATATCACTAGCCATGGAATTAAAACAAACAAACAAATGATTGATGTTTTAACTGTCAAATATTGAGACTTTTTCAATCACATAAAAAAAATCATTTATTATGCTGTTTGTTTTAATTTTATGGCTATCATTATTTTTGACGTGATTTTTGATATTTTCATTTGCAATTTCTGCCGTTACAAAGCATGCGCAATTAATTTTTTTCTTGATTCAAATGCAGAATTTCATGATCTACAACTTTTATTTCAAGTATTTTTTCAAAAATAATTTGGAAAGCAACGCGCAAGGAAAAACAGTTTTCCCATGTTAAATGCCTATGTAACGGATTTGGAGTGCCACATGATATGTAGGTATGTCGAAAAATATATTTAACTGCATATTTTGATTATACTTCTGAAATATTATTGACAACTTTTTGCAAGAAACCGGTAGCCGACTGAGCTGTCGTATATTTGACATTTCTCCGTGATAGCCCTTGACAAAACATTTCCCTAAATTATAGAACTTCCAAAATTTAGACATCAACTCGATTGGCTTTTGTTTTTCGCATAGAGTTGTCTGAACCCTGTCATGATTGGGACCAACTGACATTTTTTCAGCTGATATGGAAGTGTTAACAATTAGACATTTCAGTCGGCTTTTGTTTTGTCCATAAAGATGTTAGAAATATGTCGTGTTTGGTATCAAATGAGAGGTCTAATTAAGGACTGTTAGATACATGTGTCAAAATTTCTGACACGTTAAAGGGCTTTTGTTTTATGCATAAAGTTAAATCGTTTGTGAGAATTTGGGTATCTGACAAGACTGCTGGCGTTAGCACTTTGGTTTTAAATTGTGCGTAGACAGATTGGATGTACGGATAGTCTATTATAAAACACTATCGGCGGAGCCCTAGGGTAAACTCGGCGAAGCCGAGGTTAGGCTAGTCTTATTCTAATGCATTAGTTGGACTTCGATTCATTAAATAAACAGTTGTTTGTACTGCTTCACCCCAATATTGGTTAGCTAAATTACTACCAAAGAGCATTGCTCAGCTTTATCATGTATCGTTCTATTAGCATGTCCCGAAACTCCATTTTGCTGCTGTGTATAACAAACAGTATGTTCTATTTGTATTCCAACTTTTCTGTAATAATCTCTAAAATCGTTTGAAGTGTACTCACCTCTACTACCTGATCGGAGCCGAGACATTTTTTTAGATTATGATGGCTTGATGCCATTGCCTGATAGCGTTTGAAACAATCTAAAACAACGCTTTTCTGAGCTATAACATATACAACTGCAAAATGCGTGAAATCGTCAATAATGGTAACAAAGTATTTCATACCATTATTTGTGCTTGGTGTAATAGGTCCGCATACATCGGAATGTATTAGTTCTAGTGGTCTATTTGAGTGTTTCTTACTTGATTTGGTAAACAATAATCGTATTTGTTTACCTTTAATACATGGTTCGCAGAAATAATCCTCATTTTTCAAACTAGTAGGAATTCCAGTCACAATTTCTCTATTTGCAAGTTTCATAATCGATTCCTTATTCAAATGTCCAAGTCTCATATGCCAAAGTTGTATACATTCTTAAGGAGAATTTATTTAAGCAACACTTGCACTTTCTTTTCATTGCGATGTACAAAATTCATTCTGTAAAGCCTACTTTGTTTTTAAGCTGTAGCTATCACATCACCTATCGTAATTAAAGACTCTAGCATATCCATTCTCAAATGAAACTTCTTGTCCAAATACAGTTAATTTTAAAACTGAGAATAAGTTTTCTTTTAATTCCGGTACATAGAGTACTCGTTTAATAATACATTGAATTATTTTCTTACCAGCAATTGAAAATATCTTAGCATTTCCTGACATATTGCATGTCGGTGTAGTTTTATCCTTTGCTATTTGTATTTTAACTGGCTGACTAGAAGACAGCGTATCCAAATATATTTTTGTATTAACCATATGTCCGGTTATTCCAGAGTCTAAATACCAGTTAAATTCTGAATAATTTTAACTCATAGCTTGTTCCTTGTCTTCATATATATCTGCTAAAAATGATACTTCTTTTTCTTGATTATCAATATTACTTTCGCACAGTTCACTGAAATGTGTCTTTTGACCTAGTGCCTTTTGATCTGAAACATATTTTGGTTTGAATTTACCATACCTTGTAAAAGCTTTACATTCTGAACGTTTGTGACTTTATGTGACTAATAGCATTTAAATTTAAATTTTGATGCAACAGCAGATTCCAATTCAGTTTTATCACCTGTATTCCAACCAGCTTCTTTCATATATTGCCGTATCGTACTTTTATAAATTATTGTACCTTTCACAAATTTTAAAGTTAATTTCTGTCATAGTTACCAATGCTGTAACAAGTGCACTAAATGAAGTAGGCAACGTTAAAAGTGAATGAAAAATAATATCTTCGTCTTGCATCGTGGCTCCTGTAGTCTTCATTTCTCGAACTATACTTTCAAAATTAATAAAATGAGATTGTATATCATCACCTTCATTAAATTTTAACGTTAATAATTTTCTTCTTAAGAAGAGTTAAGTTGCAAGATCTTTCCTTTCAAAAGTGTTTGATAACGCTTCATACACTTCCGTAGGTGTCTTTTTGCCTTGAACATATTCTAAATGTGAATCTGAAATACTTTGTATTATTATACTTTACTATACTATAGTTTTTTCCATTTCGGCCTTTTTTACAATAATTGCGTATGCGTTGTCGGATGCGTGGATGATTACTCTTGGATTTTTTTCTGCAAATACAGTTAAGAATTGTAATAGATTTTGATATTTTAGCAGTACTTCCATTCGATATTTACAGTTACTAAAATTAGCACCATTGAACACTGCATCTCTGCCTATTTCATTTACTCCTGAGCCCATAACCTGAAGAGAATGCAATGCCATACTGTAAACAATGTTAGACAGTATTTTATATTATATATTTATTTTATTGTCAAATCTCAATCACAGAAAATTACAATATTTATTTTATCAACTTTTTTTTGGTTAATTGATACAAACATTTAATTATATAAATTGATCAAGTGTTCTCAACACAAGCAACCTCGCAGGTATGCTACTGGTCAAACAAATAACCGTTGAATGGGGCAAGTGATAAAGGAGGGTGGTGTAAGATTCACGGAATTTGCACCCCTCTCTCCATGTTACGGTTCTGCCTCAACAGCTGTTGGGCAAGGAATTGCAATGGTTGCAAGCCCTGACACGGCAAGTTGGTCTAACTCTGGCAGATCAAAATCCTTCCAAAACACCTTAGCAACCAAATATCTTAGCAGACCAGTAGTGCAAGGCATGAGAACCATAGGTTTGCCTAGACTGTAGCGTTGAAAACTGACTAGAAACCTTCACTGTGCAGATTGTATGTTTCTCAATGTAAATGTAATATACGTTTTTCTATATATATATATATACGTAATGCGTTTGAAACCTAATATCGATCTTATTTTCCAGTTATAACTATCAATATTATGTAAACTTCAAATTGTAAAACGAGATTTTTTGTCGTGCATGATATGCATTTCCACTATAAAATGATTTTGTAAGGTAACACTGATTTATAATTCAATATTGTAACATTTTTTACACTGTTATTTTTTAATAGCTGATGATGGTGGCAATTTGACCACCGAAACGTCCTAATATAATAAAAATTATCAAATGTGAAGAATATTTGATCCGCATAACCTACAACACAATCCTTTGAAAACTATTAAACAGGATCTACATGAAGAAAGAAAATTATTCCATAAGTATAATTAAACAATTAAACGAACTTACCTTAAATGAAGTGCTGTTGTAATTATACGAAGTGCTTAATCCGAGATAATACTTGCCTCCCACCCAAGGAATCTTTTTATTCCTTAACCCGGGGATCTAAAGCTGTATATATTCGGCTTTTAAATGAATGATAATGGCTGGCTGCCGGTACCGGCAGGCTGCGCAATGGTGGTACCATCTACATGATTTTTTCTCCCACTATTTTAAGATTCGCAGACACAATGTCGAAATAGTGGAACTACACAGTGAACTAATTTTAGGTATTTCGGATTGTCAAAATATCAAATTACCAAAGAAGAACAAATTCTTACTGTCACTGAAAAGGGAAGTATTAAGTTAAAATTATAAAAACTCTCCCATTACTATTACTAATGTTTACATTGTAGATAATCTTAAACGTAAAATTTTATCTGTCAAAAAACTAGAAAAAAGGTTTTGTAGTCAATTTTCGAATTGGAATTGGAGAAATATATAAAGGAAATAAATTAATTATCCAGAGTGAAAAGAAAAGTAGATTATATAGCATAACGCGTCAACGTAATTACAATGACGTACATATCAGTACAAATTTGACAAACTCTGTAAGAAAGGATAAAGACTTATAGTATAGACGACTTGGACACACATCGCTAGTAAAGACAAACAATATTTGTAAGGTCTGTATAGAAGCTAAAATGACTAAACTACCGCATACAAGTACTCGACCAAAAGCGAAAAAAATACTTGAAAAGATACATGTAGATATATGTGGTCCTACATCTCGAATTGGTTTGCAAGGTGATAAATATTTTCTTACACTAATTGATGATTTTTATCACTTTATGGTAGTTTATCCCATGAAACAGAAAAATGAGGTAGTAGAAAAACTTAAAGGATTTAAGTGTATATATGAGAATAAATTTGATACAAAAAGTAAAATTATTCGATGCTATAATGGAAAGGAATTTCTTAACAGACATGTTAGAAATATTTCAAAGGAAGTAGAATTTGAAATATGACCTGCATACACACATGAGTTAAATGGAGTGGCAGAAAAGTTAATAGGACAATAACCAATATGACACGAGCCAAGCTCTTAGATGCCGGAACAGATGAATCAATATGGCCAGAAGCAGTAAAGTATGCTGCTTATATACTAAATAGGTTTCCACGTAATGATACAGATGAAAAAATACCAATGAAGCGGCTAAATCAAGAAACTGATCGTAATAAAATTCATATATTTGGATGTGATGTATATAATTTAATTGACAAACAATTTAGACAAAGATTTGACAGTAAAACAAAAGTAATGAAATTCTTTGGAGTTACGAAAACAGGAAACAGGTTTTCGTAACAGTTTAATTACCAGATAAAGAAGCGAAAATAAATACTGGGCAGATACCAAACGAAGAACCATAAGGAAATAAATCAGATGGCTACTCACCGATTGACGAAGATCCGGAAATCATTTATTTAACATTTGAAAAAGCATTTAATTCAGGTTGGAAAGATGCAATAAAGGACAAAGTATAAAATATAAACAGAAATCAAACATGGCAACTAGTTGAAGATGAAGAACAGACATGAATTGATACCATTTGGAAATTTAAAACAAAAGTAGAACCAGATAGAAGAGAAATAAAACAGACTAGACTTATAGCAAGAGGATGTAAACAAGAATAAGAAGAAAGCTTATATGCAAACGAACAGAACCCAACAACAGTCAAAATCTTCATTCATCTATGTCTACAAAACTCCATGAAGATAGAACAACTTGATATAAAAGCGGCTTTTTTAAATAGCGATTTAAAAAGTTACATTTACATGAAAATCCTAGATGGATTTTCAAATAGAAGTGAGTTATTCAAGCTAAGAAAAGCAATTAATGCTTTGCGACAAGCATCAAAGCCGTGGTTAGACGAATTAAGTAATTTCATGGTAAGTATTGGATTTGAAAGAACACCAATCGATGCACGTCTATAGACAGCTAAGGATCATAAATCGACTTTTGTAATTAATTATGTAGACGACATGCTTATAGGATCGTGTGAAATGTCAACTATAGATTGGTTTAAACTGAAACTGAAAGAGAGATACATTACAAAGGAAATTGGTCAAGTTAAAACTTTTATTGGTTTGGAAGTACATAAAGAAAAGGACCATGTATCAATACTACAAACAAACCACATTCATAGAATTATAAAATATTGGGAAATGAATGCATGTAATCCAAGAAGGACACTAATGGACGCTAATTTTAAACATTACAAGGCACCTGATAACTATACTGCAAATGAAAAACTTAGAACTGAATACAGAAAAATAGTTGGATCATTACTTTATATAAGTCAGGCTACACGACTAGATATTGCATTTTGTGTTAATTATTTAAGTAGTTTCAGCAGAATCCAACGGAAGAATACGTCAGGACTACAACAAATCATGAGATATCTTTCTGGAACAAACAAACTGAACTAAATTTAATTGGATACACAGACGATTCGTGGGCAGAAAATGAAAATGACAGAAAAAGTACAACTGAATATTGCTTCTTGTTAGGTAATTACGTCATAAGATGGCAAAGGCACAAGCGAAATACCGTATCAGAATCAAAATGTGAAGCAGAGTACATTGCAGTATATCAAGCAGTTAAAGAAGGACAATACCTGATGGCAGTATGTAATGCAATGAATATTGAAATTAAACAAATTAAAATGTTCAATGATAACATACCAGCAATCAAAGTTGCCAGCAATAAAGAAAGCAGAAAAAGTAAATATATAGATGTCAAAACTATTATTTAAAGGAAGCTATAGAAAACAAAGCTATAACACTGGAATACGTTCCAAGTAACAAAAATGTGGCAGACATGTTTACAAAATCATTAGGAATAACTCGATTTGCCGAATTGAGAGAAAAAATTGGAGTTGCGGAACATTGTAACACGGAAGAATAGATTCCGAAAGGGGATTGTCAGAAAATCAAATTGCCTATGTTTCATACGTTAAACTTTACTCGTTGCTATGAATATAATATAATATTGATTGATGTGTAATGACAGTTTTGAATAAATAAATATCTTCAGTTGAAGTCCATACATTTATTTAATTCTAACACGGATTAAGCACTTCGTATAATTACAATAGAACTTCACTTAGATTTAATTATTTAATAACACTTTATTCGTATGTTACAGCGCCAATCATGAAGTTTCCAGTAATTTTTGAATTATGATCACATAAATTTAACTTTTTTAACCTCTTTGTTAATGATGCACTCGAGACGAAACGAGACTAGAAATATAAAATATCAATAACGTTTTTTTGCGGATCTGTAATATCGATCTACCTCTGTGCATATACAGGGTGTAAATGAAATAAGTACATTGAATTTAACCAGTAATATAACTCGTCGAAAGCAACAATATTTCTTAATAACTTTTTCTCTAAATCGCATATTTTTTAACATTTTTACAACCCCGTTAATTGACGAGTCGTTCCAAGTATTTTTCAAATAATTGAATGCAGTAGCAATAGCTCTGAAAATTTCGTTTTAGCAATTGACAGTCCTGTCAGTTGTTGCAATAAATTTTGACAATAGTAATAAACTTGTTTATAAGGTAAAATTTGCCAAAAAGCTTACCTTTACAAATAGCGAGTACACAGACATTGTAATTACTTACCTATGGTTTATTTATTTATTCGTATCTACTACATTTTAGTTTGTGGTTGATATAAAGACAGTGATATTGAGTTGCATTTAGACGGAACGTTTCCAAATCATACTGTTTCTTATATTCGCACATTGTTAATCTTGTACATCTTTATCACAATACGGAGTGTCACATATGACAATTTAAAAATAGCAAGTTGTAGCCATACCGTGTGCAAAAAGTTCAATGTTTTCAGCAGATGACATACTTCAATTTTGGTAATAACGCATAATGTTAAATAATGAGACTTAATTTACTTGAGAAGATGTATTTATTATGCACAATACACATCTCGACAGACGAAAATGCTGTAAAAATTTTCATTAAAAAATGTTTGGGCGGGAACAATAAATGGATGACTAATTATTAGTACTCATGTACCTCGTTTAAATGCACAAGAGTTTGAACTTACATTTTTTGAATAACGTATTTAAACTATTATGATTTGTCGACGATAAATAATCATAATAAGTATGTTTTTTCTCTTCCTCGTACCTCGTTCCTCCTTGTCTTCCTCTATTTACACGTAATTAAAAGTCTGGTTTAATACACAACTCTTTAATTTTGTTATCCAAAATTTAAATTTCTTTACTTTAAAAATTATACTATTACGAATTAATTAATAATAAATGTTATATCCGTTGATTCGTTTATTAATTATTGTGACTGCAACTGTAACCGATAACCGATAATTTTTGAGATGTTTGTATCCCACTTGAATACGGCAAATCTTTAAAGAATTTTATCTCAAAATCTAAAAGATTTAGAAAAAAAAGTTATTAAGAAATATTGTTGCTCTCGTCGAGTTACATTACTGGTTAAATTTAATGCACATATTTCATTTACACCCTGTATGTCAAAGGTTACCTACAAGAGGCACCAGTTGTACCGTCGTTCGTGTATTTGCAGTGGTATAACTTTACCCGTAATAAAAAGCAGAAACACTAAATTCTGATCACAAAATTATTTTAATACGAACATCTGTTTTTATTTACGGTCACCATAAAATGTGATTACATAGTTACTAAAATTTAGTAAATTTAATATTTTAATTTGCCTCTAAAAACTAATTTATTACCAAATTGCGATCGCCAAAGTATTTCATTACGTACATCTGTTAATGCATTCCTATCAGCAGTATAACTAATTGAACAATTAAATAAGAAATTTCGATTTATTACTAGCAAAAGCAATGCACTTGTTCATAAACATCAAACGTCAATGTGACGTATGGAAAATAAATTCCGTATTCATTTGTACCTAACTATTTGCATTATAATATTACTTTATAACAAAGATACGCTCTTTATTCGAATAAACATTTATTATTTAATTTATTTGTTTTCCGTAAGTTAAATTGCCGTTTCATAATAATTTACGAAAACCAAAAAAAAAAAAAAAAAACAAGTGTCATGGCTATAACTTCTAATAAACTAAAAGTTTCAAATTTCTCATTAAAATTTTGTATACAATTTTTAATTCTGTACAACTTTTTTTTTTGTTTTCATTCATTAAGGTATAAATATTGATTTGAATAGATATTATATATTATAAAACTTTACTGTGGTATATTCTGGTATGAAGCATTTAATTATAATAAACTAAATAATACTCACTCATAGTTTTTATTCATTTGGATTTTTAAATACCTTTTTTATATAGGTAAATATAATAACTTTAATAAATTAAATAATTTAATTGAAATGTGCAAGTACTGTGTTTAAAAGGTGTATAATTCTCAGCTGCATTAATAAAATTTCAAATTTCTCTGCTTTCAATTTTTCGTCTTTAAATGTAAGAGCAGGTACTGAAGATAAGGGTATCAGATAAAAAAAAATGTAATCATTCATAACCAATGTCGCCAACCTACCCGCTACCTGCCACCACACGTCTTTTCCCTTTTAAAATTATAAGATTAAATCTCTACCCTCTTAAAAATATTTTTTTGAAACTAAAGATACATTTGGTCATCAAATATATGCCGCCATTTACGAATGATTTAGTCATCACAAAACTGCTACACTGGTAACCCACAGGCAATCAATCACTCCGTTTCGCACCGTGCTGGCTCCCAAGCAAAATACCGTATCAGGATCAACATGTGAAGCAGAGTACATTGCAGTATATCAAGCAGTTAAAGAAGGACAATACCTGATGGCAGTATGTAATGCAATGAATATTGAAATTAAACAAATTAAAATGTTCAATGATAACATACCAGCAATCAAAGTTGCCAGCAATAAAGAAAGCAGAAAAAGTAAATATATAATAAAATATACCTAACTTTTTTGGGACGGAAAAAATTATTAACCGTAGTTTTAATTGGAAATAAAGTGAGACTGAAATTTTGGACAAAAAATTGTTGTTGGATGTGAAACAGATTTTTACACTAGTTCTTTATTTAATTTCTTCGCCCTGGGACCGATGCCTGGCGAATTATAACCCTGGGGATTATAATCTTTTCGCTCGCTCAATAAACTCTCTCTTCATAAGCTTGGTGTATAATATACTATTAAGATCTAGTTTTAATATGAATGACCCGTTTTCTAAACTGTTATTGTAAAAGAGGACCCTAATAAAAAATAAAACGTATATAATATTTAGATTATTAAAGAAAATAATATATTTGCACTAATCTTGTTATCAGTTCTCATCGAGTAGAGATAAGTACGCATTTAGAACCGAAACCCTACCTGACCCGACCGGAACCATCGTTGAGTTTCGGGTTGAGTTTGCTACCGTATGACGTGTGGGAGGTTACAACTATTCAGATGCATCGGCAGAATTAATTTAAAGTTTCTGTTCAGCCACCGCACGTTCACGATTCAGTCTGTAACCCACGAAGTGAGATGTATCGCACTTAATCATTACAAATAACTATGTCCCGCAAAGTTGTTAGATGTAATGCTTTTTTTATTTTAAATATTTTTTTAAGCAATAATGTATTAATTTTTAATTTTCGGTTGATTCATAAAACAGAGAGCGAAGTGTAAGTTGGTGCATTTATAGAAGACGCAAAGATATTGTAGCTACCTCGTGCTGCGTATCATGCTGTGAGCCAAAACCGAAAAGTTAACCAACTAATTTGCAAGGGGATAAACAAGCAAACTACAGGTAGAAAAACATGGAGGTATTCAGTTGTATATCACCTTATTTACATAAAACTCAATATTTACACAAATTCTTATTTATTTACAATTTGACGATAACAATAAACAAGCAAAGCAAATAAGATCAAATTTTTATAATCATAATTAGCTGAAATACCTATAGGGATTAGAGTTAAATACGGGCTACTACGCTAGGGAAGAAGACCCCTCGGGGACGTTACAAAACTTAGTATACAGTACGCTTAATATCATTCCAAAAACCAAGAATATACTCTTTTAGCATACTCCCGAGACATTCCAAAACTGAAAGTGTACACTCCAGAGTTCACTCTGCGTACCCTACTTATATAAGAGGGTACAAATGTACTCCAACATGAAAATGTTTAGCACCAATCCTTTGTTTACGTTTGACGCACGGTTTGACGTATAGTACGTTGGCATCCTAGAAGACAAAAAGATAATAGTAATACTTGCATATAGAATACTTAGCAAAGAGCTTTTATTTGCCATCTTTACAATAACAAAAGAAAATTTAATTTGATCAATTTGGCAAGTGTATTACTCTCGATACAGTTCCAAAATAAACGAATAATCTTAATAACGTGATCTTACTCTTTACTCTGTACACCATACTCCAGAGTAAAGTTTTAGGCCTCCCCTTTCAGATTTGTGCTTACCCTGTATAAGTAGCTTCCATGCCTTTAGCTAAAATATCTTTGCGTCTACTACACAGCGTAACAATAATATGTTTGTGGGGCATCGCACCACCCAGCTACGATAACATTCTCTCTCCCAAGTGGCGTATCCAGGGGAACGGTGATCGCCTTCTCCTAGACCTACACGTATTTATTAGCTTCTTTTCTAGTTTAATGTTCCTAATGTTGTTAGTGTAACGTTCCCATCTTAATATCTTAAAGTATCTTTGCATTTATTGTAAACATGAGAGAATAATTACATGATATTTTTTATATATAACAAAAAAATTAGCCAGTGGTTGAATTCAGAAATAATATCCCATCGAATGGGGCAAAAAATATGTACCATCCCATTTAAAAAAAATATAACTTTACGTTTTAGTTTGAGAACCACTGGCTAAATTTTTTTTCTTTAATAAAAACCACTTTTATTTTTTTTCCAATTATAAAGGTAATAACCGAGATACCCATCCCATATCCGAAAAAGCGTGCTGTATATATATATATATATATATATATATATATATATATATATATATATATATATATATATATATATATAGGGTAAGTCCGGGAGAGATGCCACACATTTTTTAAAAGTATAATAACTCTTGTATAAATAACAGTAAAAAATTATTTTAATATCGCATAGAAGCAACAGTGTTTCTAGTTTCTTTTTCGGTATTTCAAACTCGTCAGTTTGAAATGGTCTTGTCAAAAAAGACAAAAATATTAAAATGTGCAAAATGCCATCTATCCCGACTAGGTTGGGTTAGAGAACACGGTGTATGAAGGTGAGATTGCATTGAGGATTTAATACATTATTTAGCAAAATTAACTTTATTTTGCAAGATTATTGGTATATGAACACAAAAATAATTTTTCTTTACCTACTTCAAATTTAAAATAAGAAATAAATTAATTCTTTTAATAGTAACAAAGTTTTCATATACCTCTTATTTCTTTTTCATTGCAACCTTCCCACACATATCGCAGAGCATCGTGTATTTGGTGCATCCTTCATGCATCCAAAATTTACAACTAATGCACTGAATCCAATCTTCAGTCTTTTTTGTATTGTCATAATTTTCTCCACATCCTCTGCATTCATTTTCATTTTCTTCGATACAGTCATCACTTTCAATTTTAATTTGGTCATCACTTTGGGACCTAGTGCTTAGTCTAATTTTTTTAACTTTACTTTTTTCTTTTTATTAGATATACTCATTTTAGACTTTTTAATTTAATATTTTTTGGACTATTTAAAACCTGTACAACCTGTTTTGTTCTTTGTTTGAAGGTTGTAGACAATGGTTTATTATGAGTGAAAGATAAATTTCGAACTTTCATTGTCTTTATTTTAAAATAATATTACACAACGTTTCGATTGATGTAATCTTCAATCGTTATCAAGTGAAATACTGATACAATAATCCTAAGGCTACTGCTTATATACTAAGTGTGTGTGGTGGAGGGTGGAAGATCTGCTTCAGGTACCTGGAGTCGGTTGAGTTGACCAATGAGCGGTTGCCAAATGGTCCGAATATCCGTGCTGGGATGGCTGAAAACTTTCTTGTTGTTGGTTATATGCACTGCTTCTTTGAATTTTCTCTTTTGCCACTGTTCTTCTCTATCAATAATTCTTGCTTCGTCCCATTTAATATGGTGATGGGCTGTCCACGCATGATGCGCAATGCCTGATTTTTCTATTTCTCCCAGTTGAGTATGTTTCTTGTGTTCTTTGATTCTAACGTCCAGTGGTCTTTTCGTTTCGCCTATATATGAAGAACCGCATTCGCATGGGATTTGGTATATACAGTTTTTTGTGTTGTCTTGCTTAGGTTTTGTTCTAGTCAGCACGCTTCTTAAAGTTTCTTTTGTTTTGAAAACTGTCTTAATTTTATATCTTCTTGATACTCGACCTATCTTTTCTGATATGCCTTTTATATATGGAATTATTAGAATGGATTCTTCTTTGTTGTCTTCTTCCTTGTTCTTGGTCCGCTCCAGACGGTCTTTGATAATATCGTCAATTTTGTTTGCCTTGTATCCATTCTGTTGTAGATCCCTCTTTATATTATTGATTTCCATGCTGAGTGCCTCTTCTGTATTACATATACTAACAGCTCTGTCATATAAGGTCCGAATGATGCCATGTTTCACTGATGTTGCGTGATTAGACTGGTAGTTTAAGTATTGACCAGTGTGTGTCGGTTTCCTATATACGGCGGTCTGGATCCGCCTGTCATTTCTTCTAACCAAAACATCCAAAAAGGGCAGCTGCTGTTCGTTTTCTTCCTCCATGGTGAATTGGATTGTTGGTCTGATGTTGTTTAGGTGGTCTAAGAATTTTCTTAATTTATTTTCTCCACTTGACCATATTATAAAGGTGTCGTCCACATATCTTAGCCATAGTTTTGGCTTGTCCACCGAAGTATTTATGGCGTGTTTCTCGAACCATTCCATATAGATGTTGGCTATAACTGGTGACAAAGGTGAACCCATCGGCAGGCCATCTTCTTGAGCGTAGAATTTTTCTTCGACTTGGAAATAGGTGTTTCGGATACAGCATTCTAGAAGTTCCATATTTCCGTTGATTGGTAGTGTGCTTCTTTCTGCCAGTGTTTCATCTTCTTCAAGCTTGGTTTTGATTACTTGCAGAGATTCTTCCAATGGAACGTTGGTCAACTCAACCGACTCCAGGTACCTGAAGCAGATCTTCCACCCTCCACCACACACACTTAGTATATAAGCAGTAGCCTTAGGATTATTGTATCAGTATTTCACTTGATAACGATTGAAGATTACATCAGTCGAAACGTTGTGTAATATTATTTTAAAATAAAGACAATGAAAGTTCGAAATTTATCTTTCACTGTTTTGTTCTTTTTCTAAGACTCGGTGGAATAACTGGTACGGAAGATACCGTATCTAAAAATTTTCCTGGCGATGGATCCGTACCGAGATCCGTACTCATTAATGAAGTACCTGCTACTGGTTCGATGGATTCATTAGTATTTGTTCTTTCTACTGTTTCACTTACTGGTGTATCAGTAAAGGCATATTCTGGAATGGCATCCGGATTAAAAGGCACTATTCCTGTTGCTCTAAATGCTGAAATTGCATTTGATAATGTAGCTGATTTTTCCCATGCGTTATTTAATAGAACTCCAAAACTCAAACGATTTATTCTTTTCGATGGATTTTGTTTCAGATACAAATTGCAGGTATTGTAGTAAAACGATTTTAATGATTTAAAAAAGCACGATCTAGTGGCGATGGATCCGTACCGAGATCCGTACTCATTAATGAAGTACCTGCTACTGGTTCAATGGATTCATTAGTATTTGTTCTTTCTACTGTTTCACTTACTGATGTATCAGTAAAGGCATATTCTGGAATGGCATCCGGATTAAAAGGCACTATTCCTGTTGCTCTAAATGCTGAAATTGCATTTGATAATGTAGCTGATTTTCCCATGCGTTATTTAATAGAACTCCAAAACTCAAACGATTTATTCTTTTCGATGGATTTTGTTTCAGATATAAATTGCAGGTATTGTAGTAAAACGATTTTAATGATTTAAAAAAGCACGATCTAGTGGTTGAAAATAGTGCGTGGTGTGGCTTGGGAAACAGAGCAGGATAATATCTTGAGCTTCTGCGTGTTCTAGCATTTCGACATTATTAAAATAATATGTATGTTCATCTAGAAGAAGGATTGTTTTCCCTGGTGTCTTATGAGGGACAAAATTTTCCTTTAGCCATTTATAGAAGATATCATTATTTACATACGCCGATTTTTCACTCATATATACGATAGACCCAGGTGGCATTCCGTTTTCAAATTCTTGCTTCTTATTTTTGCCTTTAAAATATAGACAGGGGGTAACCAACTGCCTTCCTCGTTGCAGCAGGCAGTCACTGTAACGGTCTCACCTTTTTCAGAGGAAGTTTCAAATTTCGCGGTAGTGCAATCAATCTGTATCAATCTGTATAAACAGCTGATATTCCACAACTTTAACCTTTATCTTTATATCAAAATAATTAACATGCTATAAATATTAAAGAAACCAAAGTTATCATAAATCATCTACCGACGTGGCATCCTTCCCGGACTTACCCTATATATATATATATATATATATATATATATATATATATATATATATATATATATATATTATATATGTATTATATATATATATATATATATATATATATATATATATATATATATATATATATATATATATATATATATATTCATTTAGTCAAGAAACTGGCCCATACCAATCTTTCTCTCAACATTTTGCAACACCCTGGTTAATTCGGAAGCATATCTAACCTACTTTGGTGTCAAACTAGACCGCTTATTGACATATACGCCGCATTTACAAAAACTGGCAACAAAAGTACCAGAGTTAATTTAATCAACAGTCTCGCTGGTACCACGTGGAGCGCCTCAGCAAACGTGCTTAAGATATGAACCCTAAGCCTTGTTTATTCAGCGACTGAATATTGTGCCCCCGTATGGGCAGCTAGCCATCATACTAAACTAGTACACCGGTAACTCAACCATGCCATGAGGATAGTAACAGGAACGCTAAAACCTACAAATACTGTTTGGCTACCATTCCTTTCCAACATAAAACACTCCGATTTAAGAACAGATGCAGCTACACTACGGAAGCATAGAAAAATAATATGAATCCGGACCGTCCAATACATTCCACCTTTATGACTACTAATAGAATAAAATCAAGGAAGCCATTTTGGATAAGAGCTTCCGAACTGGATAAACAATTTAATATAAAGGAAGAATGGCAAACACGCTGGTGTCCTAGCGAAATTCCAATTAAAAATTTAGTAGGCGATCCTACAATAAAGCAAGAGGGCTTCGAGCTCCCAAGTAAATCGTGGGCAGCCTTAAACTGATTTAGAACCCAGCCAGGTAGGTGTCAATCAGGGATTCATTTTCATACATTTTTGTAAGTTACATTTTGGAATGTTATCGGTTCAGTAACATTTAGAAGTAGTACTGGTTGAGGTAGTACTATGGAAATTTGTGTGTAGCAGGGTATTGTTACGGTTTAGCAGGGAGTACTGTAAAGTATTGAGAAACCAACTTTGCAACCCTTATTTTGTTTAATATCAGTAAACCGCAATTTCAATGGATTATAGAGCTAGTACTAGTAAGCCGTTCAGTATGAAAACTTTTATTCGGAGTTAGGAGGACAAGGGCTTGCGAATTATGTTATTGTAAACCTGGTCTCTTAGGTAGCAACCCTTGTTCCAAATATTACATTGTATTACCATTATCACATGCTTTGCAAACCACTTAGTGCAAGTTTAATTTGGTTTCTTAAGATTTGGCTATAAAAGCCGGGGCCGATTTGCAAGTAGACAGAGTAGTGTTCCTCCGCGAGAAGCGGAGAGCTAGAGTGTAGTGTTCCTCCGCGAGACGCAGAGAGCTCTAATTGTAACCCTCAGCGAGAAGCCGAGAGATTTGAACGTAGCAAACTGCTGGAAATTGCAGGTAAAAGCTTTGTGTTTTTGTGGAAAGATCAAAAACGGTTTTTTTTTGACAGAACTGAAGTTCTGGGTAGAGTAGTCCGGTGTTAAACCACGCGACCCAATATTTGGGTGTAAAAGCGTTACGTTCTCTGTGTCACCCACCGAGAGAACCTCGAATCGTTGAGTGGAGAGACCATCGATAACCCTCAGTGGCGATTCCTAAACCAGGGACCGCGACGCCGCCACGTTTGCCGCGAGATTTCTGTCGCGACCCAAAGTTGGGTGTTCAGAACGTTCGTTGAGTTAGGACTAATCCTCGGAGAGAACCTCGACTCGTTAGAGTGGAGAGATCACCAGACCTCGGAGAACCGTTTAAGGTTTGGACACGTGTAACGAGTCACCGACGCTGATTCGCGTCGCGACGCCGGGCGTCGTTTTTGAGTTACGTGGGAAATTGAAATCTACTCTTTGGACGTCGACTTGTGAGCGTGTCCCGAGCCGCCAACGCTGACCAGCGTTGCGACGCCGGGCGTCGGTTTTGAGTTAGACCCATGTGGGGCTAAGTTAGATCGAAAGGAATCATCGTATCGAGGGAACGCCGTCATTAGTCAAACCATTAAGCTTGCACCGGCCATAATTCAGGAACTGTCTTGTCATTTTTTTGTGAGCCAGAGCGACTGTAAGAAATTGGCTGAGAATAAAAGACCACATCTTCATCGAGCTCTGTGTTTTATTTATAACCCTGGACATAACCCGACTGTGATTATCCGAGATTGGCGCCCGAGGCAAACTTGCGCTAAATACCTTGTGCCCAACCCAAAGTTCGTCACAATATATATATATATATATATATATATATATATATATATATATATATATATATATATATATATATATATATATATATATATAGTGGCATGGGCTGTCCGAATTTCAAGGGTCACCATTGGAATCTTGGAAACTATAAGAGTGCTAGAAAATTACAGTGTATATACGCCGGACAACACTAGCACCGCAAGTGGAATTTTTGAGCTACAAATAATATAAATTTCCGCTCTGCGTGCAAAACATTTGTGTATAACAGTTTATTTCGATGTTATAAGTTTTGCGGATATTTCCATCTAGCTAAAAACTGTAGGAATGATTTAGCATGCGGAAAGTGTGCTTCGCCAGATCACAAAGCGCAGGACTGTAAAGAGTGAGAAAAAAGTGCATAAATTGTGTCCGTGCAAACAAAAAATTCAACTTAAATCTAAGTGTGAAACATTCCAGCTTTGATAAGGAATGTCAAGTATATCAGAGAAAAGTAGAAACGCAAATAAGAAAAACTAACGTTGTATATGATAAATAGCTATTAATGTTTACTAACTATATAGAAGGTTTGTATGAAAACTATTTAATGATGCAAAAATGTTCTGCATTGTTCATGGGTCATTTTAATATAAATTATTTTAATAATTCAACTTTTTTATTTCGATGTTATAAGTTTTGCGGATATTTCCATCTAGCTAAAAACTGTAGGAATGATTTAGCATGCGGAAAGTGTGCCTCGCCAGATCACAAAGCGCAGGACTGTAAAGAGTGAGAAAAAAGTGCATAAATTGTGTCCGTGCAAACAAAAAATTCAACTTAAATCTAAGTGTGAAACATTCCAGCTTTGATAAGGAATGTCAAGTATATCAGAGAAAAGTAGAAACGCAAATAAGAAAAACTAACGTTGTATATGATAAATAGCTATTAATGTTTACTAACTATATAGAAGGTTTGTATGAAAACTATTTAATGATGCAAAAATGTTCTGCATTGTTCATGGGTCATTTTAATATAAATTATTTTAATAATTCAACTTATTCAAATAGACTAAAAAGATGTTTAAATAATCACGGGCTTAAACAGCATGTAGAATAGCCTACAAATATATCATATTTGGGTCAACAAACGCTAAAAGACTTTGTTATAAGTAATGATTTTTCTCTTGATTGTCAAGTAAATGACACGATTGTTAGTAATCATTCACTTATAAGAGTAATATTAAATTTAAATTATGATATTGACAACAGTACAATCACCTATAGACCTGGTATACGAAATATAGACTTCTTTAGGGAAAACTTATCAACAAAATTCTGTCAATTTGATCATCGATTGCATAACATAAATGAGGTGTATGATTTAATAAAAGACAATATGGTAGGATTATTAAATGCGCATGCGAGTAATTGTGAATTAAAGAAACGATATAATTATAAACATTGGTTTAATAATTCTGTACTAGAAGCAATTAGATGTAGAGATTTAGTACATAAGAGATTTAAATTTACTACATAAGACTGTGACTGGCAGGAGTACAATTATTATAGAAATTTGGTAGTTAAGGAAATTAGAAATGCTAAAAAACAGTATTATGAAGTACAAATAAATAATAATTAACATAATCCCAAAGAATTGTGGAAGACTTTAAAACAATGCGTGTCACCTAAAAATTTAGAGCAATATAATAATGTGATTTTTGAAGGTGAAATGTAACTGATATTAAGCAGATAGGAAATAGTTTCAATAAATTTTATGTAAATTGTATAAAAGAAATATCTAATATTATACCAAATGAAATGATAAATAACCATACAAACTTGTTACACTGGAAGTAAATGCAATGATTTCAAGTTGTTAGATATAGAAATTCTGAGAAAAGTAATATTTTCCTTGTCAAATTACAGTACCCCAGATGAAGCAGCAATCAATTTGTTAAAACTTGGTTTTTTAGAAATTCGTTTCCATTCTCGAGATATAAAGTGGTAAATAAGTGGCCGTTATTAGTGAACAAAACAAAAAAGTTTAATCACGCCGGAACTGGTTGATTATTAGTAAAACTTTTTATAGTTTCATATGTAAAATTTTCTGCTGAATTCTATGGTAAAAAAATATAGCACTCCATTTAAAATAAGAAAATTAGGGTCTACTTCCGGTTAAACCCGAAGTGCTACTGTTTTGATTATATTTTAGCACGTCGGGAAACCCTTAGATACCAAATTTCGTTTAATAACGAAAGCGCATGCTCGTCTTGGGACAGCCTGTATATGTAGGTATAGGCTGTCCGGATTTCGAAGCTCACCATTGGAATCTTAGAAACTATAAGAGATACGACTTCGGTTAAATGGGACATGTGTTATGCCTTTGGGGGGCCATCTTAGATGTGCTTTTATTTTCACAAAAATTCTCATAGGTTACTAGAACATGGCGTAAAACTGAATTACTTCTAAAACTATCTAAAATTTATGTTTTTGAGGTTTAATAGTTAATTATAGATTGATTTTAATGATAATGTTTTATTTATTACCTTTTTGCATATATATTTTATGAGAAAATATCGATTATAAAAAATCGATTTATATTTACTGAGTAATTGATAAAGTTTAAGATAAAAAATAATCAATTAAATTTTAAAATCTACATTTCTTGGGTATGTAAATACACAAATATCGGGTTTAGAACCTGAAATGCAGAGCTTACTCAGCACTACGAGCCATTGCTCTAACCACTAGGCAACCGGAATCGGTTAATTTCCAGATGCAAAAAATCCCACTATAGTACCTATAGGAGTAGGCGTTTACCGAAATCAGAATAACAAGGAAATGTTATCAAGATACAGGCTTTATCAAACAAAATTTTAAGTTATGAACAATTAAAAAAATAAACCATAGTAACTCAAATAAAAAATAAAAAGCAAAAACAAACAAGAAGAAGAAAATCTATTTATAGCTTTCTATAAAGTACTACTTCCGGTTTATCCTTTTTAGAGAAAAATCTAATACTTCGTTCTCATTAATATAAAAAACTTAAAAACCGAATTTGAAATGTTTTGGATTGCATCAATATATTTTTCACGAAAATATGTTCAGAACTTCAAATAAAGTATCACTTTCGGTTTATTCAATTTAGATAAAATATAATAGTCTCTTTTGTATCATTTCCGGTTTATCAATTTTATAAAAAATGTAATATGTCTTTCTTATTAATATAAAAGTTTTAAATACCAAATTTGAAAAATTTTGGCATATATACAATATTTTTCACGAAAATCTATCAATAGCTTCGAGTTAAATATTATTTCTGGTTTTATCAATTTTAGAAAAAATCGAATATGTCGTTTCATTAATCTATAAGTATTAAATACCAAATTTGACAAGTTTTGAAATATATACTTTTCACGAAAATCTGTCCAATGCGTTAAGTAAAATATCACTTCCGGTTTATCAATTTTAGTCAAAATCTAATATGTTATTCTCCTTGTTATGAAAGTCTTAAATACTAAAATTAAAAAGTTTTGGATTATATTTTAATATATTTTTTCAATAAAACTGTTACGGGCTGCAAGTAAAGTATCACTTCCGGTTGTCCAATTTTACCCAAAATCTAATCAATTCAATATATGAATGTAGAAAGCTTAAATACGGAAAATAGAAATTTTCGGAAGTTTGTTGTAAAAGTTATCGTGGACGAAAACAACGTCACGCACACATACACACACACACACACACACACACACACACACACACACACACACACACACACACTCACTCACAGTATTATCATCATAAAAACAGTAAAAACGTGTTATGGGGACCCTAATTCGAGCTTATTTACTGAAAACTCACCATCGAATTTTTAACCCATACCATTACCTCCCTTCCCTACGGTATGACGGGAGGTAAAAATGTGACCGAGTTTTAGTGCGACTATATAAATAAAGAAACTCGGACTAATAGAAGCAAAAATATCGTAGGTACAGGTAAATATAATAACGCAATATCAAATAAGAAACCGCATGATGAAATCAAAACAAAGACTTCGATTCGTAAAGCTAATACGCAGTTATATCCCTCGACAAAAGAATAACAAACACCTTCTCTGTCGATAAAAACAGTGTGAAGATGAGGACCGCATACTGTTATCTAGGCGTGCAAGGTCGATGTTATAACTGTAAATACAAAAAAAATATTTTTTGAAGGATTGTCGCATCCCAATACTTGCAGGAATTTTGCTATTGTATAACAGCCGGACTTCGTGCCAATGCAAAGCCTAAAAAAATATATAACGTACGTCGTTAACATAATAAGACTATTAGATAGGTATACTAATTTAAATAAGAAAAGTTGCATTTTTTGATTGTATGTGGAGTATTGCTTATTAAAAAAATTTTGCCCTAGAAAATAATTACTGGAAAGTTAATATAACAGACATATCCGGATATATACGAGTACATTCGCCTTTAGGAATTGTCACGTTAGACCAATCGCAAATTTCACGATAAAACATAGTAGTAGTTAAGGACTATTTATATTTTGAAACGGATGCTCTCTTGTATGCAGACTTTTTAAAGTGATCCTTTTTTCCGATGGTTTCCGTCCCAATAAAGTTAGCCCACCAGCTTTAATTTTATTTTATTTAGTTAAATAATAACTAACAAAATTACCGCCAATTTTTATTAATATTACAGTCATTTTGTCGTTATAGTGACACATAGCAAGATATGTTTTCTAAAATTATTTATTTTACAATGTAAAATGATATAATAGTTACTTTTACCAACAATTAAAATAAAAGTGAAGAAAAAATTAAACGAATTTAAGTCGTAAGGTTTTATAAAATAAAATATCAAAAAATGACATTAGTAATTTACAATAAAAGCGGTTACCCCATATTGATAAATAATATGAAATTAATATATTTCAACCCTTTCAGCTTTTATATATATATATATATATATATATATATATATATATATATATATATATATATATATTCTGAGATTTTTTACATTCATGCTTGCGGCGTCCAGTATGCGGACCTCACCGCAGACCTAACATAAATTAGACGCTGCATTCCCTATACTGCGCAATGGTTTGTTGTGAAGCCATTTCTTGCTGGGTGAGGGGATAGGTGGGGACAGGAGGTAAGGAGGCGTTTGTTTTGCACAGCGTATTGCCTGCCAGTTTATTTTTATTGTTCTACGTTCGAATGTGATTTTGGAAGATTATGTGCGGTGTTTCGTATACTTGGCAACAGTGAGAACTGGGAACTACATTAGCGAACAACTTTTTAAACGTATTTAAAGCTATATTGTGCACTGTTGATGATATATTAAATTAATATTTATATAATAAAACTTTTGTTTTGTATTTGTAAAATCCTCTTAGTAAATAAGAAATCAATAAACTATAAAGCCAAAATGTATGGTTTGCAAATGTAATAAATTTAAATAATTATTTAAATATCAAACAGCTGAATTATTAACTACAAAATAGAAGGTTTGTATGAAAACTATTTAATGATGCAAAAATGTTCTGCATTGTTCATGGGTCATTTTAATATAAATTATTTTAATAATTCAACTTTTTTATTTCGATGTTATAAGTTTTGCGGATATTTCCATCTATCTAAAAACTGTAGGAATGCTTTAGCATGCGGAAAGTGTGCCTCGCCAGATCACAAAGCGCAGGACTGTAAAGAGTGAGAAAAAAGTGCATAAATTGTGTCCGTGCAAACAAAAAATTCAACTTAAATCTAAGTGTGAAACATTCCAGCTTTGATAAGGAATGTCAAGTATATCAGAGAAAAGTAGAAACGCAAATAAGAAAAACTAACGTTGTATATGATAAATAGCTATTAATGTTTACTAACTATATAGAAGGTTTGTATGAAAACTATTTAATGATGCAAAAATGTTCTGCATTGTTCATGGGTCATTTTAATATAAATTATTTTAATAATTCAACTTATTCAAATAGACTAAAAAGATGTTTAAATAATTACGGGCTTAAACAGCATGTAGAATAGCCTACAAATATATCATATTTGGGTCAACAAACGCTAAAAGACTTTGTTATAAGTAATGATTTTTCTCTTGATTGTCAAGTAAATGACACGATTGTTAGTAATCATTCACTTATAAGAGTAATATTAAATTTAAATTATGATATTGACAACAGTACAATCACCTATAGACCTGGTATACGAAATATAGACTTCTTTAGGGAAAACTTATCAACAAAATTCTGTCAATTTGATCATCGATTGCATAACATAAATGAGGTGTATGATTTAATAAAAGACAATATGGTAGGATTATTAAATGCGCATGCGAGTAATTGTGAATTAAAGAAACGATATAATTATAAACATTGGTTTAATAATTCTGTACTAGAAGCAATTAGATGTAGAGATTTAGTACATAAGAGATTTAAATTTACTACATAAGACTGTGACTGGCAGGAGTACAATTATTATAGAAATTTGGTAGTTAAGGAAATTAGAAATGCTAAAAAACAGTATTATGAAGTACAAATAAATAATAATTAACATAATCCCAAAGAATTGTGGAAGACTTTAAAACAATGTGTGTCACCTAAAAATTTAGAGCAATATAATAATGTGATTTTTGAAGGTGAAATGTAACTGATATTAAGCAGATAGGAAATAGTTTCAATAAATTTTATGTAAATTGTATAAAAGAAATATCTAATATTATACCAAATGAAATGATAAATAACCATACAAACTTGTTACACTGGAAGTAAATGCAATGATTTCAAGTTGTTAGATATAGAAATTCTGAGAAAAGTAATATTTTCCTTGTCAAATTACAGTACCCCAGATGAAGCAGCAATCAATTTGTTAAAACTTGGTTTTTTAGAAATTCGTTTCCATTCTCGAGATATAAAGTGGTAAATAAGTGGCCGTTATTAGTGAACAAAACAAAAAAGTTTAATCACGCCGGAACTGGTTGATTATTAGTAAAACTTTTTATAGTTTCATATGTAAAATTTTCTGCTGAATTCTATGGTAAAAAAATATAGCACTCCATTTAAAATAAGAAAATTAGGGTCTACTTCCGGTTAAACCCGAAGTGCTACTGTTTTGATTATATTTTAGCACGTCGGGAAACCCTTAGATACCAAATTTCGTTTAATAACGAAAGCGCATGCTCGTCTTGGGACAGCCTGTATATGTAGGTATAGGCTGTCCGGATTTCGAAGCTCACCATTGGAATCTTAGAAACTATAAGAGATACGACTTCGGTTAAATGGGACATGTGTTATGCCTTTGGGGGGCCATCTTAGATGTGCTTTTATTTTCACAAAAATTCTCATAGGTTACTAGAACATGGCGTAAAACTGAATTACTTCTAAAACTATCTAAAATTTATGTTTTTGAGGTTTAATAGTTAATTATAGATTGATTTTAATGATAATGTTTTATTTATTACCTTTTTGCATATATATTTTATGAGAAAATATCGATTATAAAAAATCGATTTATATTTACTGAGTAATTGATAAAGTTTAAGATAAAAAATAATCAATTAAATTTTAAAATCTACATTTCTTGGGTATGTAAATACACAAATATCGGGTTTAGAACCTGAAATGCAGAGCTTACTCAGCACTACGAGCCATTGCTCTAACCACTAGGCAACCGGAATCGGTTAATTTCCAGATGCAAAAAATCCCACTATAGTACCTATAGGAGTAGGCGTTTACCGAAATCAGAATAACAAGGAAATGTTATCAAGATACAGGCTTTATCAAACAAAATTTTAAGTTATGAACAATTAAAAAAATAAACCATAGTAACTCAAATAAAAAATAAAAAGCAAAAACAAACAAGAAGAAGAAAATCTATTTATAGCTTTCTATAAAGTACTACTTCCGGTTTATCCTTTTTAGAGAAAAATCTAATACTTCGTTCTCATTAATATAAAAAACTTAAAAACCGAATTTGAAATGTTTTGGATTGCATCAATATATTTTTCACGAAAATATGTTCAGAACTTCAAATAAAGTATCACTTTCGGTTTATTCAATTTAGATAAAATATAATAGTCTCTTTTGTATCATTTCCGGTTTATCAATTTTATAAAAAATGTAATATGTCTTTCTTATTAATATAAAAGTTTTAAATACCAAATTTGAAAAATTTTGGCATATATACAATATTTTTCACGAAAATCTATCAATAGCTTCGAGTTAAATATTATTTCTGGTTTTATCAATTTTAGAAAAAATCGAATATGTCGTTTCATTAATCTATAAGTATTAAATACCAAATTTGACAAGTTTTGAAATATATACTTTTCACGAAAATCTGTCCAATGCTTTAAGTAAAATATCACTTCCGGTTTATCAATTTTAGTCAAAATCTAATATGTTATTCTCCTTGTTATGAAAGTCTTAAATACTAAAATTAAAAAGTTTTGGATTATATTTTAATATATTTTTTCAATAAAACTGTTACGGGCTGCAAGTAAAGTATCACTTCCGGTTGTCCAATTTTACCCAAAATCTAATCAATTCAATATATGAATGTAGAAAGCTTAAATACGGAAAATAGAAATTTTCGGAAGTTTGTTGTAAAAGTTATCGTGGACGAAAACAACGTCACGCACACATACACACACACACACACACACACACACACACACACACACACACACACACACACACACTCACAGTATCATCATCATAAAAACAGTAAAAACGTGTTATGGGGACCCTAATTCGAGCTTATTTACTGAAAACTCACCATCGAATTTTTAACCCATACCATTACCTCCCTTCCCTACGGTATGACGGGAGGTAAAAATGTGACCGAGTTTTAGTGCGACTATATAAATAAAGAAACTCGGACTAATAGAAGCAAAAATATCGTAGGTACAGGTAAATATAATAACGCAATATCAAATAAGAAACCGCATGATGAAATCAAAACAAAGACTTCGATTCGTAAAGCTAATACGCAGTTATATCCCTCGACAAAAGAATAACAAACACCTTCTCTGTCGATAAAAACCGTGTGAAGATGAGGACCGCATACTGTTATCTAGGCGTGCAAGGTCGATGTTATAACTGTAAATACAAAAAAAATATTTTTTGAAGGATTGTCGCATCCCAATACTATGCAGGAATTTTGCTATTGTATAACAGCCGGACTTCGTGCCAATGCAAAGCCTAAAAAAATATATAACGTACGTCGTTAACATAATAAGACTATTAGATAGGTATACTAATTTAAATAAGAAAAGTTGCATTTTTTGATTGTATGTGGAGTATTGCTTATTAAAAAAATTTTGCCCTAGAAAATAATTACTGGAAAGTTAATATAACAGACATATCCGGATATATACGAGTACATTCGCCTTTAGGAATTGTCACGTTAGACCAATCGCAAATTTCACGATAAAACATAGTAGTAGTTAAGGACTATTTATATTTTGAAACGGATGCTCTCTTGTATGCAGACTTTTTAAAGTGATCCTTTTTTTCCGATGGTTTCCGTCCCAATAAAGTTAGCCCACCAGCTTTAATTTTATTTTATTTAGTTAAATAATAACTAACAAAATTACCGCCAATTTTTATTAATATTACAGTCATTTTGTCGTTATAGTGACACATAGCAAGATATGTTTTCTAAAATTATTTATTTTACAATGTAAAATGATATAATAGTTACTTTTACCAACAATTAAAATAAAACTGAAGAAAAAATTAAACGAATTTAAGTCGTAAGGTTTTATAAAATAAAATATCAAAAAATGACATTAGTAATTTACAATAAAAGCGGTTACCCCATATTGATAAATAATATGAAATTAATATATTTCAACCCTTTCAGCTTTTATATATATATATATATATATATATATATATATATATATATTCTGAGATTTTTTACATTCACAGTGACCTCTTTGTGCTTGCGGCGTCCAGTATGCGGACCTCACCGCAGACCTAACATAAATTAGACGCTGCATTCCCTATACTGCGCAATGGTTTGTTGTGAAGCCATTTCTTGCTGGGTGAGGGGATAGGTGGGGACAGGAGGTAAGGAGGCGTTTGTTTTGCACAGCGTATTGCCTGCCAGTTTATTTTTATTGTTCTACGTTCGAATGTGATTTTGGAAGATTATGTGCGGTGTTTCGTATACTTGGCAACAGTGAGAACTGGGAACTACATTAGCGAACAACTTTTTAAACGTATTTAAAGCTATATTGTGCACTGTTGATGATATATTAAATTAATATTTATATAATAAAACTTTTGTTTTGTATTTGTAAAATCCTCTTAGTAAATAAGAAATCAATAAACTATAAAGCCAAAATGTATGGTTTGCAAATGTAATAAATTTAAATAATTATTTAAATATCAAACAGCTGAATTATTAACTACAAAATATTGTGTAAATTGTAAATAAATGCCAATATAAGGATAAAAAGATAATAATTAAATGTATGTAATAAATATTAGAACGGTATACTCTAATGAAAAATAAAGATAAAATCTTTATAAACTTTTGTTCAAAAATACCAAGATCGAAATTTTAAATGGTGTTGAGAAAATTATAAAATAAAAGATATTTTATAGAAATTAGCTTTCAGTAAACTATAAACTATTTATTAGCAATAAATTTAATTACTCTATTTGGGTACTTCTTTCTACTTCACCTCTACTTACCGATATATTTGGTCAATGTGAGATTTTTATTAATTAGAAAATATATTTATACTTACTGATAAAAATGATTTTTATTATTAACACTTTTCATAAATATCTTTACGTGCCTGTTACTTATAGCACAAGTTTAAATAGTTGTTATTTACATATAATACCTATAGATACCTACCTGTAATAAATTTATAAGATTATTTTGTGAAAAAATATATACATATTTACTATTTATTTTCATTATGATGTATTTTGCAAAATATGATTATATTTCTTTGCAATATGTAAAAGAATAATTTTCACAAAATTATAGCTTTTAAAAACACAAAATTTTTATTGAAACCTACGCAAACGTAAGATTAGGAATAATAATTGAATAAGTGTAAATAATAAATTAAATAGTAATAAAAAAAATCATCACGGCATATTACTTTGTTGGGAGTGCCAATCTGCTTTGTATGCAGATACAGGTCATGACGGTGACACATTCGTACTGTGTGGCCGTTTACCTTACATCAGCTCATGGGCACTCATTGTTAGCGGGGCTATTTTTGTGCTAATTAAAATGCAAAATAAGTTTTAGTGTCGGTCGGGATTAAACTCGGGTCCCCAGATTTGCGATCAGACTCTCAGGCACACGACCATAAGGCCCCATTAAATAATTGAGAGAAAAAATGAAGTAGTCTAGTAATCTAGTAATTTTATACGAAAAATTAGAAAAAAAAATTAGAATTCATAGATGTAGGTCAATTCTTTTGGAGCAGGGCTCTTATATATAAAAATATTATTACGGCATATTACCCATTTTTAAGTGTGACAATCTGTTTTGTACGCAGATATCGTAATGACGATGACACACGTACCGTGCGGGCGTTTTTCAGTTGTCACCTAACAGGCACTCATTGCTGGCGTGAAGAAAGGAAAACAAATTAATTTTTACAAAATTTTATTTTTATATAAATTCATATTATTATTATTTATTTTTGGGTAGAGTAGAGTCGAACAATTTCGGTCCGAGTGAGGAAATTCAAAATAAAATATTGTGTAAAAATCCAATAGAACTAGTTCTTTCTAGTTAAAACCACGGTTAATGGTGATCTTGAAAAGGTGGAAATTATACATTAAGCGTGATTGGGAGCCAACGCGGGTTTCTAGTGGTATTTGACGACTAGATCTTTTTGTGATGGCAAATATTTGATCCTGAAAAAATTACTTTTAGTTTCAATGAGAAAATTTTAATGTTTGATTAGTTCTGCTGATAATAGTAATGCATTAACAGTTGTACTTGTAGAAACAATTTGGTGATCGGAATTAGTTATTATGAAGGCAAATTAGATTATTCACCAACTAAAAATTGAACAATACAGTATTTGATTCATGCATACACTACAGGAAATATATACAATGGTAAAATTTTAATTTTAGAACAAAAATGTAAATATTTAAGTTGCCCAGAATTGAAAATGACATAAAATTAATGGATGGGTATATACATGCCTGCCATGAAATAGTCGCAAATTAACAGTTTAATTTTTTTCAGTTTTCATCACTCGTAAATGATTGCTAATTTAAGGCTTATCTTTAATAATAAAATCAAAATAAAAATTACATAAACACAAACTGTCAATATCAAACAATTCAACACAAAAGACAGTTTATTTGTCATATTTCTCATGGTACTGTGTTCGCAGCTTGAAACTAAAACTTTTAATTTACGTGTGATTCATGACAGGATTGTACTACATTAATAAATTTGGACTCATTTTGTATCACTTTTGATTCTGGACATCTTTTCTAATTACACTTTTGATCTAAAAATTATAATAGAGATATATTTATAAACTAAATGAAAATTTTACCATTGATTTCTTATGCCAGGTGTTAGGGTCGGGCGATTAATATGGTAAATCAGTTTTTTACAGACTGTTACCCCCCGTTTTACTTGAAAACAATGGTAGTGATAACACTAGAAAGATGAAAAAATTCTGCATCAAATGTCACCAAATTCATGTAAATTATGTTATATTTTAGTACCACAAATTAATTATACTATTATTCGCGAAAGATGACTATTCATGGTCATTTGTTCGATGAAAGAGTACACAGCAGTTTATAGCAGTAGATTTGGGAGTGAGTTGTTTTGTGATACTTGTGGCTAGGAGTGAATATTCATCCAGACACAGTTGTACAGGTTGGGTACATCTTGGCGTCGAGTTGGGATGAATTAGCATATTGGAGGAATACTTCTAGTCACGGGCATATAGAAATATTTTATTTTTTGCAAAATCTTTCATCGGTTTATCTGGATTGGTGCATTATTACATGGGAACTCATCGCTTTTTGGATTTAAGATACTACCATCATCATTGTTGGGGTATCCCTTATTCTGTGGAGAGCCACCTCGTCGTCACCATTGCCCTACTTCATAGCCCATATTTCCCCGAAGACACATGTGAGCTAAGTAACCTTTTGTATAAAATCGTTCTTCCCTAATTGTTGTGGTAATTGTAGCGTGGAAGAACTAGAGTACAATTGTACCTTTATTGTTGCCTGAGTGGACTATCGTGACAATATGATTTGTTTTGGCGCCTAATTGTTGTTGATTATGTAATGATTATTGTTTTACGTAACTTTGATTATTGGAAAGTTTAACTTTTGTATAGCGTCAACTGAAGTTCAGTATTTTTTTACTTTATGTACATTGAAGCCTTCAGCTTTTGCACAATTGAGCCATCAGCTCATTTTTGTTATATTGTTGCAGATTTTTTTTAGTGTAGTTTATTTTTCGATATTTTAGTTGTTTGAATTGTTGCCCAATTGTTTCAACTTGTAATTCAGCTAGAACGCTCGTATCAACTGGCATGATTGCCCACGTTTGAACTGGTAATAATTCGAATGCTGTAGGTGTAATAATGGTGCACTCGAAACTGGGTTATGAGTTTAGGGATCAACAATTTGTGTATGAAATCACTTTTTATTTTACGTTTCATTGTTATAAAATCTTAACATTTTTTAGTTATCAACGTGCCTTCTGCACGTTTTGACTTGCTTTTATTAAATTTTATTTTGTCAACTCATATCTATATCTTTGTCAAACCTTAGTCTTTTTTGTAATTTTCCAGACAAAAATTTTGTGGCACCCTTATTCCTATTTAAACCAATTTTGTGTTTTCAACCCAGCCCGTCTCCACTGTCTAAATGTTGGCGGCCTCCCAACAGAACTTCCATGTGTAGTATTCGTGACCAAGAAAATCCTTTAGGGAAAAGTTACGTCACAAGAGAGAGCCATTCCTGTACGTATATATTTTATGAAATATTGGTAAAGAAAATATATTCTACTCCGAATTATAAATTCTCTATTTATCTTTTGTTCGTTATTCAGGATTTTTAATTGCTATTTTTTTAGTATACCGTGGTTTAATTATCAAAAATCAAAACAAAAAGCTTCTAATTTATCTCCCATATGTTTTTACCAAAATTCGTTATTTCTATTCATCTATAAATTTAAAAAATTAATTCCTTAAAGTATAATTCTAAAATTATGTATTTCCTATCTTTTCAATCAACATTCCCAAATGTGTCAAAAATATGAAATAGTAAAATTTTCTGTTTTTAATTCACAATTATCCTTGTATTTGATAATATTATAAATGTGTCAATGTCAATTATCAAATGTTGCAAACTGTATTTCTTTTTCTAAAATGTTATAAAAATATATTCTAATAACTTATAAAGAAATAGTGTACAAAACTAAAAATAATAAAAAATAACCATATAATATTCGTCCTCTGCTTACACTATTTCACAATCAAAATATACATACTATACAAGTATATTTCTAAAATAATATGTGTCTATCTCCAAGCATCAACAAATAAATTGTCGATTTGCTGCTGCTCCTTACCTCCTGTACAGTACCCGATATTCCCTTCACCCCGCCAAATCACTGGGTTGGACTAAACAAAAGTCAGGTGCCGAGTTGCTAGTAGCGACATCGTATACGGATAAAATGAATTAATTTTTACCAATTAAAGTGTGTGATATTTCTCGTTAATTAATGAACAAAAATCTATTATCTCTTATGCAATCGATTTTTTATATTATTCTAAACACGGTCATACAAAGATTTTTGTAAAATATTAAGCAGTAAACGATAAAATAAATATGTTAAATAGGACAAAGTCGGCGTAATTACGATTTAATTACAAAAAAATCTGATGTGGCCAACACATGACCTTCCGTCAATTCCATGTTTGAAATAGCAATGAGCTTTAAGTAAAGTATCACTTCCATTTGATCGTTTGTAAACAAAATCTAATTTTTTGTTCCAATAAATAGAAAAGTCTGTAATATCAAATTTTGGATTATATTTTATGTTTTTCCACGACAATCTGTTAAGAGCTCCAAGCTAAGTACCACTTCCAGATTATCATATAGGTATAATCAAAATCTAATGTTGTTTCAAATTATACACGAGTTTTAAATAACAAATTTGAGAAGTTTTGAATCATGTTTTAATATATATTTTTAAAAAATCAGTTTTAGCTTCTTGTAAAGTAGTTTATCAATTTAGAAAACATCTAGTAGGTCGATCTCATTAATATGAAAGTCTTAAATACCAAATTCGAAAAGTTTTGGGGTCGGTTAACTTGGCCCCCCCCTTATCAAAATTTCGGAACTTTCTATACTCTATTGAAATGCACTCATTTTGCGCTAAAATGCACCGTTAATTTAAAGTTTTGCACTATTCATATTGCAATTTTTTTGCAATATGCCTTTGTGGGGGGGCTAACTTAACGTAGCCCCCCCTGTATCATATTTTTATAAAAATGTTTAGACCATCCAAATGCACCCAATTTGCGCTATAATGCACCGTAAATTTAAAGTTTTGCACTACTTGCGTTGCAATTTTCTTGCAATATGAATTTGGGAGGAGCTTACTTAACGTAACCCCCCCCTCCCATCATTTTTTTGTAAAAAATAGACTATCCAAATGCGCTCCTTTTGCGCTATAATGCACCGTTCATTTAAAGTTTTGCACTACTCATATTGCAATTTTATAGCTGCTGGGTTTCAGTTACGCGCTAAATTGCATCAGTAAGTATAATTTTTACATTTTGTGTTTCGCACTACATTCGTTACAAATAAATTTCATATCATTATTAAAACTTAACTATTTTATAAAACGTAAAGTACAAACATACATTATTTAATGAATATTACAATAAGGGCGAATCTACAATTTATTACTAAGGGATAAAGATAAGTTGTACAGTGAAATATACACTGTAGAATATTCTGATCTCCGTAACTTGCTTATTTTAAAACAAACCCTGTATTTTTTACTTAATCTTATAGGAAATTTTCCGACAAATTTGATGGTACCTTAACTAGTATTTTGTCTTGTGTTAGGTATAGAAATATTTGCAATGCGGGCTGTGGGCGTACGAAATATGCAACGAAAAAATATGAACGTTAACTTTAAATATTATGAAATACAAAAACTTCTGATTCATTCTGTAAATATTGCGCTATGCATGTTCTATGTTGATGTCAATCTATTGGAAAAAAAACTGTTTGAAAAATGTATCGAAAGAATCGCGTTCATTTTTCATATATTATTTATTAAAAATCTTCCTATTCATCATATAATATGTAGTATTTATTTACATTAATAGTCATAAGATACGTAGAATAATTATTCTGTGCAAAAAAGGTGTAAATAATTTATGAAGAAGATATAAGAACATAAGATGTAAAAAAAATATAAAATTGATATTATGCTATTTTTTTCGCAATGAGATATAACATTGCGAATAACACCATAAAATTTGTCAGAAAATATCCTACAAGATTATCAGGGCCGGCCCATTGGCAACTATATTATACCCCCCCCCCCCCTTCAATAAAACTTTTAAAATGCTATTAATTTTTTTATATAATATACTACAATATAACATAATAATCTTATGTGGCCAACACAACACCTCCCGCTATTTAATTTTTAATTAATTAAATATACATATATATTTAGTTATGCTGGAAACTGTATTTAGATCCATTCCATATAACTATGGTTCTATTTACTATTTTCTTTTTAAAACGTTACTATTATTAATTTGATATGATTAGTTCTTTGACAGTGACATTTATCTGTCAGTTACATACATTTGTGATATAAACTGTGCAACCAAGAAGTTGTGCTTGTTTAAAGCGTAGGCTCCTGGATTTAAATTATAGATAATTTTATAAATTTATCCATAAAATATATAGAAAAAGTATTTATGCAAATCTGTAGAAAATTTAATAATCTTTAATTTTTATAATAACACAAATCTCGAATAAATAACATTTGAAGGTATTTGTTGAAAAAGATCTATATTGAGCTTCAAGTAAAGTGCCATTTCCGTTTATCTGATTTACACCAAAATCTAATGGCTTCTTCTAATATTAGAATAAGGTAGAAATAAAAGGTTTAAAAATTTTCTTAATGATACTATTTGAGTTAGAGTGGAGGATCCACACATACACACACACGAATAGACACACACGAATACACACACACACACACACATACACATACACACACACACACACACACATACATACATACATACATACATACATACATACATACATACATACATACATACATACATACATACATACATACATACATACATACATACATACATACATACAGACATCATCGTGAAAATGTTAAAATTGGATTCTAGGGACCTTAAAACTTGGTAATTTACAAAAATCTCGATATGCGATTATTAGCACGATCCCTATACCTCCCTTATCAAGGCTAGTGGGAGGTAAAAAGCAATATATACTTAGCACAAATAAACAAAAAAAAAACATTAAATGTTGCACTCTTAAGCATATGATTGGTGCATTCTGCGTATACGTACTGAGAAAATAATATGGTCTATATTATCGAAAACCAATAAGATTTTACGGCATAGTTTGTCAAATAACAGAACATTTTCAGCATCAGTCTATTTGTCTATTTACAACAAAATATCGGCTCTCTATTTCAACACCTTCCTAAAACAAAGGCCAAATTACATATTTGATTCAAATCTTCTAGACAGAAAAGATTAAATGACAATATTTTCTATATATATATATATATATATATATATATATATATATATATATATATATATATATATATATATATATATATATATATATATATATATATATATATATATTTGATAATTTTCAATAATGAAAATTTGTTGTTTTTATTCGTTGCCGGCGCCCCCGAAGTCGGCGGCGCCCCTAGGAAACTGCCTATATTGCCTTATGGATAATCCGGCCCTGAAGATTATGTAAGTTTTAACTTTGGTGGAAAAATTACGGGGTAGGTATAGCGCCTTGATACAGGACCTGCTCTTCGACTAACAGGCAGAAACAGTGGCGCCATTTCGTAGCATTAATTAAATATTATATACAATATTTAAAGCTCGTAGTTTATGTTTACACAGTTTTCATTGCAATATATAAACTGCAACCAAATAATATTATGTATATCGAAGGACAAAAAAGAGGGGGCGTGTAACAATCATCACTATCAGACATTTTTATTTAATTAATGTGTTGTTTAATAAACTTTATAAAATACTTGGTACACTGACTATAATTAATTCCAATATAATGTGAAATAAAATAACAATAATAAAATACGAGTAACTTGGAATAAATGCACGAATACGAAAAATGGACATTCCTAAGCAGAAGAACTAATGGCAGACTCTGCGGAGGGCAACTAATCAGAAGTAGAAGATTATTTCCTACACATTTATTTATTGAGCCAATTAATGTAAAAGATCGAAATTACATTGCGCTCTTGGTGAAATACCAAATTATATTGATGTAGGAAATATACAATACATTTTACGAGATGTTATAGGGTTTGTAGGAAACGATGATGGTACAGGATTAGGACATTTCATTGCCTATGCTAAAAGGCACAACAATTTATGGGAAGAATACAACGACCTACATGATAAAAAAAAATTGTCAATCGGAAAAGGATATAAGGATTCAGCTACTATTTTATACTGCATAGGCATCAAGTTATTTTAATTTACGAACAAATTCGTTGTAATAAAGACTACATTCATAATGAAATTACTCGTATCTTTGACTTTTTCCCTATCCTTTATAAACATTAGCTAATAAAATTAATAATTTATAGAGGTGTTCATTTTATTATTGCTATCTTAAGAATAATAAGAGCTACTAGTTTCCCAATTATAATAAAAATAATAAAAAAATAAGTTCTAAATTTTTAAACCATTTGCTGAACAAAAATAATAATAGTAATTGTTAAAGACACGAAATTTTATTGTAACTATTATTTCGTGAATGTCAACGCAAAACGTATATAATAAAAATATATTGTAACAAAGGTTGTAGCACAGGTGTTAAAAATAATTATTAATTTAGTCTCTCCCTTCATTCACGAGGAGTATAAAAATTATACTTACTGATGCAATTTAGCGCGTAACTGAATCAAACACCTATAAAATTGTAACATGAGTAGTGCAAAACTTTAAATGAACGGTGCATTATAGCGCAAAATGAGTGCATTTGGATAGTCTATTTTTTACGAAAAAATGATGGGAGGGGGGGCTGCGTTAAGTAAGCCCCTCCCAAATTCATATTGCAATAAAATTGCAACGCAAGTAGTGCAAAACTTTAAATTTACGGTGCATTATAGCGCAAAATGAGTGCATTTGGATGGTCTAAACATTTTTATAGAAATATGATACATGGGGGGCTACGTTAAGTTAGCCCCCCCCCCCCGACAACGGCATAGTGCAAAAAAATTGCAATATGAATAGTGCAAAACTTTAAATTATGGGTGCATTTTAGCGCAAAATGAGTGCATTTGAATAGAGTATACAAAGTTCCGAAATATTGACAAGGGGGGGGGGCAAGTTAACCGACCCAAAGTTTTGGTTTGTATCAATTTATTTTTCACGAAAATCTGTTCAGAGCATTAAATAAAGTATCACTTCCGGTTTATTAATTTTAGCCAAAATCTAATATGTTGCTTCCCTTTATATAAATGTCTTAAATACTAAATTTGACAAGTTTTAGAATATATTCTATTATATTTTTCACGAAAATCTGTTCAGAGTTTGATGTAAAGTATCACTTCCGGTTTATCAATTTTAGAAGAAATCTAACATGTTCTCATTAAAAAAATTTAAATACCAAATTTGAAAAGTTTTGGAATATATCAATATATTTTTCACGAAAATCTGTTGAGAGCTTTAAGTAAAGCATCACTTCGGGTTTTCAATTTTAGAAAAAAATCTAACATCGTTCACGTTCATATAAAAATCTTAAATACGAAATTTGAAAAGTTTTGGAATATATCATAATATATTTTATCACGAAAATCTGTTGAGAGCTTCAAGTAAAGTATCACTTCCGGTTTATTAATTTTAGAAAAAAATCTAACGTCGTTATGTTCATATAAAAATCTTAAATACGAAATTTGAAAAGTTTTGGAATATATCAATATATTTTGTAACGAAAATCTGTTGAGAACTTCAAGTAAAGTATAACTTCCGGTTTATCAATTTTAGAAACAATCTAACATGTCGTTCTCATTAATATAAAAATCTTTAATACCAAATTTGAAAAGTTTTGGAATATATCATAACATATTTTTCACGAAAATCTGTTGAGAACTTCAAGTATCATTTCCGGATTATCAATTTTAGCCAAAATTTAATGTTGTTCTTTTTCATATAAAAGCCTTAAATAGTAAATGTGACAAGTTGTGGAGTATATCATAATCATAATATATTTTTCAGGAAAATCTGTTCAGAGCTTCAAATAAAATGTCACTTATGGTTTATTAATTTTTGCCAAAATCTAATATGTTGTTCTTCTTGATGTATAAGTTTTAAACACTAAAATTGAAAAGTTTTAGATTATATTTTAATATAGTTTTTCATTAAAAACTGTTATGGGCTTCAAATAAACAGTCACTTCCGGTAATCCAATTTTATCTGAAATCTAATCAACTCTTTATGTAAATGCAAAAAGCTTAAATACGGAAAATAGAAATATTTGGAAGTTTGTTATAAGAGTTATTGTGGACGAAAAAATCGTCACACACACATACACGTACATACACACACACACGCACGCATACACACACACACACGCATACACACACAGACATACACACACACACACACACACACACACACACACACACACACACACACACACACACACTCACAGACATCATCGTAAAAATAGTAAAAACGTGTTGTGGGGATCCTAATTCGTGCTTATTTACTGAAAACTCACCATCGAATTTTTGGCACGATTCCATTTCCTCCCTTAGGTACGGTATGACGGGAGGTAATAAGTCTATCCGCACGTGTAGGGGCAACGTTCAAATATTAATTTTGAAAACATGAAAATGCGAATTCAAGAAGTAAAGGCACAAACTCGCACTTTATAACATCATATTTTTGAATTACAATTAATACAATTAATAATAGCCCCTTAATATAAAGTGGCAGCTTGCGTTGCGATTTTGTTCATTATTCACACATTTACATATCTCTTACACATGTGAACAGAATTTACCTTTTTTTTTATAAAATTGTCAGACATTGCTTGAAAAAAGTAATTAAAAAAATTGTATAATAGTATTTGCACAAGTTATAGGTTATAATGAATTCTGACACCTGACGGAAGACGTAAAATATTTGTTTATGTTTTTGTTCAAATGCCACGTCTAACCCTATTAATATAAAATAAAATAAATAAATATAACATCACGGCAAATTACTCATTGCTAGGTGTGCCAATCTGCTTTGTACACAGATTTCGGTAATCATAAATTAATAGTTTATAAATTAATGGGAGTAAAATATTACATAATTTACATATATTTGATGTCATTTGATGCAGAATATTTTTATCTTTCTATTGTTATCACAACCATTGTAATCAAAAAAATTGGGGGGTAACAGCCTGCTGAAAACTGATTTACCAGGTTAATCTCTTATGTACACTTTAAAGTGGTTGTTTACTAGTCTTCAACCATCCAAGGTTTTGCAAGAATAAAGGGGGAAGCATGCAGTGGGCCGTACCGTACACGGTTCCCTTCTTTTAATAATAATAATAATAATAATAATAATAATAATAATAATAATAATAATAATAATAATAATATTAATATTAATAATAATAATAATAATAATAATAATAATAATAATAATAATAATAATGATAATAATGATAATAATGATAATAATGATAAAAATGATAATAATGATAATAATGATAATAATGATAATAATGATAATAATGATAATAATGATAATAATGATAATAATGATAATAATGATAATAATGATAATAATGATAATAATGATAATAATGATAATAATGATAATAATGATAATAATGATAATAATGATAATAATGATAATAATGATAATAATGATAATAATGATAATAATGATAATAATGATAATAATGATAATAATGATAATAATGATAATAATGATAATAATGATAATAATGATAATAATGATAATAATGATAATAATGATAATAATGATAATAATGATAATAATGATAATAATGATAATAATGATAATAATGATAATAATGATAATAATGATAATAATGATAATAATGATAATAATGATAATAATGATAATAATGATAATAATGATAATAATGATAATAATGATAATAATGATAATAATGATAATAATGATAATAATGATAATAATGATAATAATGATAATAATGATAATAATGATAATAATGATAATAATGATAATAATGATAATAATGATAATAATGATAATAATGATAATAATGATAATAATGATAATAATGATAATAATGATAATAATGATAATAATGATAATAATGATAATAATGATAATAATGATAATAATGATAATAATGATAATAATGATAATAATGATAATAATGATAATAATGATAATAATGATAATAATGATAATAATGATAATAATGATAATAATGATAATAATGATAATAATGATAATAATGATAATAATGATAATAATGATAATAATGATAATAATGATAATAATGATAATAATGATAATAATGATAATAATGATAATAATGATAATAATGATAATAATGATAATAATGATAATAATGATAATAATGATAATAATGATAATAATGATAATAATGATAATAATGATAATAATGATAATAATGATAATAATGATAATAATGATAATAATGATAATAATGATAATAATGATAATAATGATAATAATGATAATAATGATAATAATGATAATAATGATAATAATGATAATAATGATAATAATGATAATAATGATAATAATGATAATAATGATAATAATGATAATAATGATAATAATGATAATAATGATAATAATGATAATAATGATAATAATGATAATAATGATAATAATGATAATAATGATAATAATGATACTAATAATAATAATAATAATAATAATAATAACAGTGCTGGCAGTAGTAATTTAATAATAATAATAATAATGATGATAAAAGAGCAGTGATAGTACACGGTTTATACGTTTCTAGAAAAACAAAGAAAATCATTGCATGAGAAAAAGAATAATGAAATATTATTCATTTATGCAAAAACTTCTTAAAGCTAGACTTTAATTGTATAATAAAAGATATTAATTTTTTCAGCATTAAGAGATTCGAGCAGGTTACAAATATTTAGATCTGTTACATTTGGAAGCAAGTATTGAGGTATATATACATCCCTATATGGTTTGTATATGGGCAGTAGAAGAAGAAATTATCAATGCTTTCTTCAGTGTTAAGATTGCACACAGTGCAAATTATCTTAGTATTCCATCTATATTAAATATTATTCCAGGACACTGAGAATATGTTTTTATTTCCTAGGCGTAAATTGACTATTAGGCGAATTTTTACAATATAATTTTTTTTCTATTAGATATTATTTCTCTGTTATAAATTCTTTTTTTTATTAATTTATAGTGATCATTATAGGTACTATTTTTAACCCGATTCATGTCGAAATTAACAAATGTGTTTTTGAATTGCTCGACTATATTTTGTATTTTAGATTTAGTTAAGTTTACATTCCAATACTCAGATAGATTATGCTCGGTAAAAAAGGCCTTTAGTTGGGTATACCAGTTAAATTCCCTTTTATTCGTATTTAAGCCGTCCAAGTACATTAACCTATTGAGCACTAGTTTTCGATATCTATTATCTTCCAATTTCGTAATTTTATGAAACAAAATTAACCCCCTTTTTAGAATCTGAGAAATAATATGGGGTGTGCCCGTCTCCACTATCAGCATATAACTGGGTGTGGCGCGGAGACATCTAAAGACTACTTTAATATACTTCAATTGACATTTTTCTAATTTATCTACGTACCGAAGGCCCCAAATTTCAGCTCCGTATAATATTACCTGTATGTTTACAGTTATTTTCTAAAAAAATCAGGTTACATTTCATATTTTTATACATACTCGTAAATCTCTTTACCTCCCGCTACCCTTGGTAAGGGAGGTACAGGGATCGTGCTAAAAATCGCATATCGAGATTTTGCTAAATGACCACGTTTTAAGGTTCCTAGAATCCAATTTTAACATTTTCACTATGATGTCTGTGTGTATGTATGTGTGTGTGGATCCTTTACTCTACCTCAAATACCATCATTCAGAAAATTCAGAAACCTTGTATTTCGAACTTTTTCTGTAATGCAAAGAGCCCATTAGATTTTGGTGTCAATCGGATAACCGGAAATGGCACTTTACTAGAAGCTCAAAATAGGTTTTCTTCGAAAAATATCTTTAAATGTAATTTTTCTGGTTTAATATTAATATAAAATTTTCTACAGATTTGCATTAATACTTTTTCTATATATTTTATGGATAAATTTATAAAATTATCTACAAATTTAATCTCGGAGCCTACGCTTTATACCAGCAAATCTCCTTGGTTACACAGTTCATATCTTAAATGTATGTAGCTGACAGATAAATGTCACTGCCAAATATCTAATCATTTCAAATTAATAACAGTAACGTTTTAAAAAGAAAATAGTAAATAAAACCCTAGTTATATGGAATGGATCTTAATACAGTTTCCGCAATAAATAATAGTCGAGTCAATGAAGCGGAAAATCGTTAAAACTTCTAAAACCACTAAAACAGATCCGATCTTGATGATTTTTTCTTTTAAATGTTTGTTGTATTTAATTATTCAAAATCAGAAACATTTCAGCTGGGGCACTCTATTTATACAGGATGTCCGGATTTTGAAAGCCACCATTGGGGTCTCGGGGACTATAAGAGATACGATTTTAATTATGTGAGGCGTGTGGTTCGCCTTTGAGAGGCCATCTTAGATGTGCTTTTGTTTTGCCAAAAATTCTCATTGGTTACTAGATAATGGGAGAGTACTGAAGTAGGTAGAATTTTTTCATTTTAAAATTATTCCTAAAGTATCAGTAATCAAGGAAAGTGGTGTTGACACCAGTTAGGCTGTCTAATGACGTCACTAACTTTCGAGGTATTGCAGTACTTCCTCGAAACTTTCAAGTTAACCTCCACGTCCTCGTCGTGGTCCCTGGGCCCTCGGCTTGTCCGAGGTGGCAAACGGAGGTAGCGAAAACCTTGTCCGGGAGATCCGAGGCGTGAACTATCTAAGGGCCGACCGGGATGTAAAACTCCTCTGTGTCGTGCCCTGATTTATGACGGTTCGGATCGACCGGGCTGGGTCATACACCTAACCCGGCTGTCGTGTCGTGGCTAAGCGTACTGCACCAGGTGTTCAAAACGGCGCCAGAGAGCTACTACCGTAGGTGTGTCTCCCGTCAAACCATGCTCCTCTCTACCGACTGTGGACATGTCTCGCGGGGTAGATATGGGGCGGGGGGACTTGGCTTTACCGCCCGGTCCAGGAGGAGAAAACCTCAATAAAAATTCTAAATCCTAAGGTGGGGTAGACCAGGCCGATGGGATGCGTGGCTGAATAGAAGATCAGTCGTTACTGGCAACACCTCCGAGCACCGGGCCGCACTCGGTTTTATCCAGGCCTTACCTCGGTACTGCGGGGCTCTGCCTAGGCTGACCACCCTTTCCCTAGCTACTCGTGGGAACAACAATGAGTGACCATAGTAACGAACAAAAACCAAATAGCACCGAGGACTCCAAGCAGAACTCAGGGGCTCCATCAACACCTCCGGTGAAACAGGTACCGAAGATTCCAAGCCTGTAAGGCAAAAGCTCTCCGGGGCTGCTCGCCGGAAGTTGAAGAAAGCTAAGGAAGGAGGGGGCTCCATGCAACCTCCAACCAAAGCTACTAGAGAAGGGCCTGCCACGACTGGGACGCCAAAGCGACACCGGTCGGATGGCAGTACGCCCAAGGATAGACCCATGAAGAAGGTAAAAGGGCCCGCAACCGTGGCCCGTTCCTTCAAAGACGCAATGACCGGGTTCAAGATGGCGATTACGCACCAGGACCTGGGCACTTTCCTGACGGAGGAGCAGACAGGGAAGCTGAAGATGTGGATCTTGGAGAAGATCGACTCAGTGCAAACTGGGGAGATTCATCCGAGGTTCACGGATTGCAGGCACCGGGACGGGACTCTGCGCATCACCTGCTGTGACCAGGCCACACTGGACTGGTTAGGCGAGTTGTTGCGAAATGAGACACCGTTGGAAGGGGCAACGCTTCAATTCGTTGAGGCGAAGAACCTTCCCAAGCCAGTACGAGCAATGGTATGGGTACCAGGGCCAGCAATAAAACCTGAGAAAATTCTGGGTCGCCTCCAGATCCAGAATAAAGACGTCAAAACCTCGACCTGGAGGGTAGTGGAGCGGAAGGAGGATCCAAAGGGACAACAACTGATTGTCCTGATGGACCAAACTTCCTGGGACGCAATGGACGCCTGCGGTCACCGACCGTACCTGAACTTCTCCCGGGTTTAGTTCAAAGCCCTGGCCAAGAAGAAGGAGGATGAGGCCGGGGCCGAAGACAAAACGGAGAAGATGGTGGTCGAGGGGACATCGGAGAACCCTCAACCTTCCACTAGTACTCAGTAGGTAAGTGCCTTCCTGAAAATAATTCAAATTAACTTACAGCACTGTAAAGCGGCATCGTATGCCCTCAGTGCCTACATGACTAAACACGACATTGACGTGGCCTTAGTCCAAGAACCTTGGACTTATAACGGCACAATTAAGGGTCTCAGGGAAAGTGAGCGAATAATCATTTTTGATACTTCTGCCCCTATACCCAGAACCTGCATATTAGCTAAAAAAATTTAAACATTTCACCACTATGGGACTTATGTTACAGAGACATTGTGGTAATAAGCCTGGTGACGTCAGAGTCAGGGTGCGAGAGGGAGCTTGTGCTCGGATCCGCGTACCTGCCCTATGACCAACCAGGCGATCCACCACCGGGAGGCCTTCGCAAACTGGTGGAGCGAGCCCACACAAAAGGCTGGCAAATTCTTGTCGCGTGCGACGCCAACTCACACCATCTTGTCTGGGGTAGCACTGATACCAACAAAAGGGGTGAGTCTCTTCTTGACTATTTGTTAACGAATAATTTAGAAGTAGCAAATAAAGGTAATGAACCGACCTTCGTAACCAGAACAAAAAGGGAGGTAATTGACATAACCATAGGGACTGTGTACGCATGCGACACAGTGAAAAACTGGCATGTATTAGACGAGCCGTCTCTCTCTGATCATAGATATATATTCGATTTGACGTAGAATCAGACAACATATCTCCTGTACAGTACAGAGACCCCAAAAGAACTAACTGGAACCTATACAGGGAACAATTAGAAATTGAACTGAAAAACTGTCCGTCCAGAGCAGGAAATCCAGCAGAACTAGAGCTCATGGAAAACAACCTCCGTGAAGCGATAAAAACAGCATTCGGGGCCAGTTGTCCAGAGCGGGATAAAAGAACCTCAAGAAAGGTGCCTTGGTGGCATGAGGGACTGTCCCGTCTGAAAACAGAAACACGAAAGTTGTTTAACAGAGCAAAACGAACCGGAGAATGGGACGTTTATAGAACGTCACTAACCGAGTATAATAAAGCCATAAGGAAGGCTAAAAGAGACTCTTGGAGGAAGTACTGCCAGGAACTTGAACAGATACCAGAAAGTGCTAGACTCCAAAGAGCCCTTCTAATGGAAAAAGAGGGACTGCTTGGCTCTCTCAAAAAACCGACGGGAGAGTATACTGAAGGGGAAAACGAAACGATGGAGCATTTACTGCAGACACATTTTCCCCAATCAGTAACTCTTACACAAACTAGATGGAAACAACAGCAAAAGTTAGTTGGATCACACACTGGGACCACTAAGGATGACTGGACACTTGCCAAACAAGTGGCTAACCAAGAGAAAATTAAATGGGCAGTCAGAAAGTTCTTGCCCTTTAAATCTCCAGGAAAGGATGGTATCGTACCTGCTATGTTACAGCAAGGAAAAGATCACTTGGCACCCATATTGTGTACCATGTTTAGAGCCAGTTTGGCACTAGCATACATACCAATAATGTGGAGACAAGTTAAAGTCGTATTTATACTCAAACCAGGGCGAGATACATACGCCCGAGCGAAATCATTTCGGCCAATAAGTTTAACATCTTTCCTTCTAAAACTGTTGGAGAGACTAATTGAGAGGCATATGAGGGATACTGTACTGAGGAAACTTCCTCTCCACGAATACCAGTATGCCTATCAGTCAGGAAAATCGTGCGAAATGGCAATCTGCGAAGTCGTTCGCCGAGCAGAAAAAACATTGCAACGAAAAGAAGTTGCTCTAGGAGCATTTTTGGACATAGAGGGAGCGTTTGACAACACCTCCTTCCAATCGATAAATAGAGCAGCTGTTAAAAAAGGAGTACATCCTACAGTATGTAGATGGATCTCTAACATGCTAGAGAAAAGAGAAATCTATGCCTCCTCGAACAACCAGACTGTAGGGGTGCAAGCCATGCGGGGATGTCCGCAAGGCGGAGTCCTCTCCCCTCTATTGTGGTGCCTTGTTGTGGACGAACTCCTACGGGAACTGAACGAGGTAGGATATACAACCATTGGTTACGCGGACGATGTAACTATACTGGTCACAGGCAAATTTGAGGGAACAGTATCAGAATTGATGCAAGGGGCCCTAAATTTTGTGGAAAAGTGGTGCAACAAAGAGGGATTGTCTGTAAACCCGACAAAAACCACAGATGTACCATTCACAAGAAGGCGAAAACTTGATGGACTGAAACAGTTATATCTGTACGGGAAAGAAGTCATGATAGAATAAGAAGTCAAATATCTAGGAGTAACACTAGATAAAGGACTGGCATTTAAATCTCATGTAGAAAGAACAGCAAACAAAGCCATAAGATCCTTGTGGGCCTGCCGGCGTATGTTTGGAAAAACTTGGGGCCTATCACCGGGAATGACTTACTGGATTTATTAAGTAATGATCAAACCCGTCATAGAATACGCCAGCCTGGCCTGGTGGCAAAGAACAAAAACAAAGCACGGTCAAGAGGCACTCAGCAAGGTACAAAGGCTAGCCTGCTTAGGGATAACAGGAGCTATGTCAACCACACCAACATTGGCAATGGAAACTCTGTTAAGCTTGCCCCCACTACACTTAGTGGTATAATCAAGGGCAATTAGCGGAGCATATAGGATGAAAGTTCTCTCAAAAGAGGATAAATGCAGAAATGGACACTCTGAAATTCATACAGAGATGAACAAGCACTCCACTTTACAGATGGTGTCTGATAGAATCAATAAGATGTATACCATCGACAAAACCTACAAAATAATAATTCCTGATAGGGATGCATGGGAACATTCTCAAAGTCCGGTTGGAAAAGATGATATAGTCATCTATACAGACGGCTCCAAAACAACCAATGGAACCGGAGCTGGAATACATGGGGCAAAGGGACTAAGACACAACCAATCGGTTGGACTAGGGACAAATGCAACAGTATTCCAAACAGAAGTACACGCAATATTAACCAGCGTGCAATTACTAACTCGTGTGAGGTAGGCTCAGGATTAATTCTGGACTGCATCCACAGATTGAATGCCATAGGAGCGAGTAACAAACTAAGATTGATATGGGTACCCGGGCACTCAGATATCGAAGGAAACCGGGTAGCCTACCGTCTTGCAAAAGACGGGACAAATATACCTTTTATAGGACCCGAACCTGCATGCGGAATAACTGCGGAAACAGTTAAGCAGGAAATTAATACTTTGCTCTGGCAATGGCACAAACGGCACTGGACAGCCATATCAGGCCAGAGACACTCCAAGCTCTTCCTGAATGAGCCATCCAAGAAAAGAACTGACAACTTACTCTTAATGAGCAAGCAAGATGTAAGATTAATAACAGGATTGGTAACAGGACACTGTCAATTAAACAAACATTTGCACAGGTTGGGCCTTAAACAAGAACCAACATGCAGAGGATGTGGAGAAGAGGATGAAACTCCTCAACATTTATTGTGTCACTGCAAAGCATTTATGGCAAGCAGACATAGTCTTTTAGGAGCAAAGAAATTGCATACTGAGACACTAAAGGACATCAGTCTAAAGAAAATCCTGGAGTTCACAAAACAAACAGGACTTCTAGAATAGAAGTAAAACACGGAGGGTACAATAGACCAGAAAGGTCGCAGTACAGGGACAAAGATGAACCACCTCTCGATAATAATAATAATAATAATAATAATAATAATAATCAGTAATCGAGAAAAATGTTTCAAATAGAAAAATTAGATATTTTTATTGTCTATCCAGTGGTGTACAAAAATAATTTTCCTATCGGCAAATTTTCGAGATATAACACAAAATTACATTTTTTTAAATGGAAGCCATATTTTATTCCTTCAAAAAAGTACTTATTTTTTATTTATTTCGATTAGTATAAAGGTTATTGTATTTTAAATATGTTTCACTCTTCAAACCATAGACTTTTCGCATTTTTTTTAAATGTTGTATTGCTAAGTAGTATAAAATATTATGAAATAAAATGTTTTTTGTAGTATGTACTTTCTATATTTATGTACAACTATAGGCTTACCGTTCCGATATCGGAAAACCCCAATACTCAGATCTGGGTACAAAAATTTTTTTTCTTTCATAAATTGGTCTAATATAGCCAAGTTAATGAAGCGGGTAAAACATTAGCACTTCTAAACCTTCAAAAACAGATCCGATTTTATTGAATTTATTTTTAGATGTTTGTTATATTCATTTAGTCAAAATCAGCAACATTCAAGCACGGGCGCTCAATTATTTACATAGGATGTCCGGACTTCGAAGGACACCATTGGGATCTCGGGATCTATAAGAGATACGACTTCATTTATATGGGACATGTGGTGCACTTTTGGGGGGCCATCTTAGATGTGCTTTTGTTTTGTCAAAAATTTTCATAGGTTACTAAATAATGGCGAAATACTAAATTTGGTCGATTTTTCATTATTTCTAAAGTATCAGTAATCGGGAAAAATGTTCCAAATAGAAAAGTTAGATAATTTTATTGCGTAAAGATTAATCTATATATATATATATATATATATATATATATATATATATATATATATATATATATATATATATATATATATATATAGGGGAATATTTCGTTGGTTTCAGTATGCTTCACTTCTATGGAGCAGCATAATTATATTATACGCTTTTAGTTTCATTTTGTAGGAGACCACTATTCTGTCTTGCTTGGTCCACCGTAGCAAAGGACTCTACGATATTGTTTTTTGTCCTGCCCATTATGATAATATCATCGGCATAATGCCATTATTGAACACTAACAATAACCTTTATACCAATCGAAAGAAAAAAAAATTCTTAAAGTAATAATCAAATATTCTATATAAAAAAAATTTTGTCATATCTCAAAAATTTGCTATAGAATAATTATTTTCATACACCACTGGGTAGACAATAAAATTATACAACTTTTCTATTTGAAACATTTTTCTCTATTACTGATACTTATATAAAATAATATCAAAATAAAAAACGACCAAATTCAGTATTTCGCCATTATCTAGTAACCTATGAGAATTTTTGACAAAACAAAAGCACATCTAAGATGGCCCCCCAAAGGTGCACCACATGTCCCATATAACTGAAGTCGTATCTCTTATAGGTCCCGAGATCCAAATAGTGTCCTTAGAAATTCGGACATCCTATTTAAATAATTGAGCGCCCCTGCTTGAATGTTTTTGATTTTGAATAAATGAATATAACAAACATTTAAAAATAAATTCATTAAAATCGGATCTGTTTTTGAGGGTTTAGAAGATTTACTGTTTTATCCGCTTCATTCACTCGACTATATTAGACAAATCTTCAGCATATTATGAGAAAAAAAATTGTACCCAGATCTGAATATTGGAGTTTTCCGATATCGGAACGGTAAGCCTATAGTTGTACATAAAGATAGAAAGTACATACTACAAAAACCATTTTATTCCATAATATTTTAAACTACTTAGCAATACAATATTATTTTAAAAAAATGCGAAAAATCTATGGTTTGAAGGATGAAACATATTTAAAATACAATAATCTTTATACTAATCGAAAGAAATAAAAAATAAGTATTTTCATGAAGTAATAATCAAATATGGCTTCCATTTAAAAGAATGGAATTCTGTTATATCTCGAAAATTTGTCGATAAAAAAATTATTTTCGTACACCACTGGATAGACCATAAAATTATCTAACTTTTCTATTTGAAACCTTTTTCTCGATTACTAGAGAAATAATTTCAAAATGAAAAAAATTTACCTACTTTAGTACTCCCCCATTATCTAGTAACCTATGAGAATTTTCGGCGAAACAAAAGCACATCTAAGATGGCCTCCCAAAACCACATGTCCCATATAACTGAAATCGTATCTCTTATAGTTCCCGAGACTCCACTGGTGGGTTTCAAAATCCGGACATCCTGTATAAATAATTGAGCGCCCAAGCTAAAATGTTTCTGATATTTTGAATAATTGAATTCAACAAATATTTAAATAAAAAACATCATTAAAATCTGATCTGTTTTGTTGGTAAGTAAAAACCTTTATTGACTTTAAATATGTAAGTATATATATATATATATATATATATATATATATATATATATATATATATTTAAATTAATAAAAATTAAATAGCGGGAGGTTTGGTGTTGGCCACATCAGATTTTTTACATATTTATTACATTACATTCTATTTATTTATATATAATACCGACCTAAATAATTTGTACCTATATCATTTCAATTACAGAATTATTTCTTATACAATACTTATTGACCCCTGTGGTGTACTCTCCACGCCAGCAATGAGTGCTTGTTAGTTGACGCCTGGTAAACGCCCGCACGGTACAAATATGTCATCATCATTACCGAAATCTGTGTACAAAGCAGATTGGTACACCCAGCAATGGGTAATACGCCATGATGATATATTTTTTTATTTTTATTTATAATTGGCGATTTATTTGGAAGTAATTTTTTCACAAATTAAAAAACATTGAAAAATTCAATTTTATGGGGTATTCTTTCTTATAATACGAAAGAACTATTCTTTACATTTATTTCTTAAAGATGATTTCTTTGAAATGGTGGCCGTAACAGCGGTTAACATGGTTCATTCTGAGGTTCCAATTTTCTATGACGCGTTCGAGCATTTCGAGTGGTATTTGGCGAATGACGCGAGTAATGTTAGCTTCCAATCGTAGCCGGCTTATCCTTGTAGACTTCGGACTTGACGTAGACCCAAAGGAAAAATTCTGGAGGTGTGATATCACATGATCTAGGCGGCCAATTCACCGGTCCGAAGTGTGGAATTAACTGTTCGTTCACCGAATTGTTCTCGCAATAATGCCATGGTTTCACGGGCTGTGTGGCAAATAGCGCCGTCTTGTTAGAACCACATGTCGCCGAGCTCACGGGCTTCATTTTCAGGCAGGAAATAGTCTGTTATCATGGCGCGATAACGGGCGCCATTCACAGTTACGTTCCGGCCGGCCTCATTTTTGAAGAAATATGGACCGATGATTCCACCAGCCCATAAACCACACCAAACCGTTGTTTTGTCTGGATGTAATGGCAGCTCTGGAACCTCTTCGGGTTGCTTTTCCGCCCAAATGGGCAATTTTGCTTATTGACGTAGCCATTAAGCCAGAAATGGGACTCATCGCTGAACAAAATTTTGGTCGAAAACAGTGGATCTTTTCAAGCTTTTCAAGAGCCCAAACGCTGGAACGGTGACGATTTGGAAGGTCGGCCGGCTTCAATTCTTGCACGAGTTGAATTTTGTATGCTTTTAAACCAAGATCCTTAGGTAAAATACGCCAAGTTGTTGCATACGACAAGCCAAGTTGTTAGGAAAGGCGCCGAATTGATTCATCACGATCATCGCGTACACTCTCACCTACCGCCGCTGTATTTTTTTCACTACGTGCTGGATGTATTCTATTTGGTCGTGTACTATCCAATAATGAAAATTGGGTTTCAAATTCTGCTACGGTATAGCGAATTATTCTTTCGGTAGACCGAATATGTGGACCATAAGTTTCCATGATGAAATGTCAAACAATACTGAACATAAATATCACGACAGTTTGACAGTTTGATACATTGATCTGTCATAAAATCCTTACTGGAAAAATTACCTCTAAATGAATCACCCGCTATTTACGATAGAGGAATAAAATAAGGTATTAATAAAAATTGTTTCAAATTTATAATTAATATAATACATCTAGTTATTTTTTCCCCGCTATTCCATAGGTAATGGAAGTAATGTTTTCGGTCTAAAAATTCTATTGTGAGTTTTCAGTAAATAAGCACAAATTAGGGTCCCCATAACACGTTTTTTACTATTTGTACAATGACGTGTGTGTTTGCGTGTGCGTGCGTGTATGTGAATGTACATGTGTGTGAAAATGCGCGTGTGTGTCTGTGTGTGTGCGTGAGTGCGTGCGCGCGTGCGTCGTACTTTACTTGAAGCGCAATTTATTAAACTATAATCCAAAACTTGTCAATTTTAATATTTATGACTTCTGGTACTTTATTGGAAGCTCTAGATTTTTTTTAAATAATGTATTAAAATATGATCTAAAACTTCTCCAATTTGGTATTTAAAACTCATAAATATTATTATATTTTGACTATACATGATAAATCGGAGGTGGTACTTCCATAATTTGCATTTTCATATTACAGAGATAATGAACAAACAAATAATGGTACTCCTTAAGTATTACTACGATTAGTTTTTTATTATTTTCCCTAGATTTGTTAATCTAATAATTAAGTAAATAAAGAATATAATTACGCACTTATTGTTATTACTTATTACATTATTGACGTCACTGAAACGCAAAACGTCACTTTGCCGCTCATGCGCGACAAAGTAGAAAAACGCTCGATGTACACAATGTTGAGAAATGTTACCTGTCTACATTCTTAATGGAAACGTTTAGTAAGGAACTAATGGCACTGTAGTTACACATTTATAACCTTCATAAGTCAATCTGACATTTAACTCTGTCGGTATACTATATAACCTAACATTATGTCGCGCTGCTGTGAAAATAAAAAAGGCATTCATTTACATAAACGAAAGTAGAAAATGCTTAGATTAGATTAAAGCAGTGGTTCCCAGCCTTTTATTGGTCAGGGACCACTATGATTTCTTTGGTGTTATCAGGGACCACAAGATTAAAGAAAAATAAAATGAGTCAATTTAAAAATAAACTTTATTGAAAACTTTTAATGTAAGTATTTATTAAACTCAAAAGTAACACGCGTAAAAGAATTGTAATAGAAAACAACACAATATTATGTTTTCGAAAATATACAGTTATTAGGTTCATGACGTCGTTTCCAGTTGCCGCGAAATCAATAATTCTTCTTTGAGTTGCTCCTCTATTTCATTTGACATTCGAGCTTTTACAGTGTTGTTCGATAGAGGTATATCTTATATTTTCTTTTTGGCTTCTAACCCTAAAATTTCTTCGACATATATATATATATATATATATATATATATATATATATATATATATATATATATATATATATATATATGCAGGGAAATATAAATAACGATTTGATAAGTAGAAGGTGGATAGAGAAAGAGTTTTAATGGATCATGGAAATTGTAAATAGAAAGAAACAGGATCATCATTTACAGAATTTATGCATGTCATCATTATTACCGATATCTGCGTACAAAGCAGATTGGCACACCCAGCAGTGAGTAATATGCCGTGATGATATATTTATTTATCTATTTTAGTTTAAGAATACTATACACGCGTATGATGAAATTTGAAAATTGGTGACTGTAAAAGTCACCTTACCTGTTTGAAATCGTTACTGACGGACGCTGACGCTACCTGAAATAACAGTAACTTAATATTACCCATTCATGGTTAGAAGTAAATATATGAAATTAATTTTATATACACCAAAAAAGTGTCAAAATTTAATATTTTTTCTTAGGTATTTACTTTAAATAAAACATTTCTTGAATAAATTATAATAAACAATTTCTGATTTGTGTAATTATGGATTTAAAGTGTGATACCTTACCTGTTTGAAATCGTTACTGACGGACGCTGACGCTACCTGAAATAACAGTAACTTAATAACAATTTCTGATTTGTGTAATTATGGATTTAAAGTGTGTAAAATATACCATATTCTTCGAAGAAGTTGAAGAATAAAATTGGCCATTGGGAAAAAGATATTCATCCAGGATCTTTAGTTTTGTCATTAATCATTAGGAAACAATTAAATAGTACATTCAGTGGCGGATTTCCTATTCGACAAAGTAAGCTGAAGCCTACGGTGGCAATTTTTTTAAAAGATTTTTATTTGTAACAAAGAAATGTTTGATTACAATAAAGAGAATGCGATTCCAACAAAGAAAATAACCAATCACTCAAAAAAATTAATTAGGTATAGGCTTATGTGATAATTGGACTTGTATGTATTTATTTTAATTACAACAGAAATTTTTGATTACAATAAAGAAAATTTGTTTGCAATAATAAATATCATCAATTACGCAAAAAATAATTGATTATAATCGTTGTTAGAGTGTTTCATTTATGGTTGAAAAATTTGATATTCATTCTAAACGACAAAGTAGCTATTGTATTAAGAGCGCAAAATGGGACATTGTCGATTGAGAGACCGCGCTCCTGCGTCGCGCAGCAATCTCTCCAAATCGACAATGTCTATTTGCGCTCGAAACACACAATATTTTTTCTACAGCCACAATTGGATCCTCCATCATAACAATAATTTATTTGTTTCAATTAATGGGTAATATGCCGTGATGATATGTTTATTTATTTTATTTATAAACTAGTGCAGTGAAAACGTGGATGTTCATTGGGAGTGTTCACGCCAAACTTTTGCAGGTGCACAATTTATTTTATATTTAATTTTAATTTATCGGTTCGTTCCATTCTTCTTGAGCTATTGCTTTAATCCAGTGGTTCCCAACCAGTGGTCCTCAAGAGCTATAAATATGGTCCGTGATTTCAAACTTTTATTCGTTTTAAATTATTATCTGTTAGGCGGCGGTGTAGCATCGGTACGAGTGCTTGCTGCGTATTGTAAAGGCAACAATGCACCTTACTAAGAGAAAATACGACAAAAGTTACATTAAATTCGTCGTTTGAGATACTGAAATTGATAGCGCAATCAAAAAAGCCTCACACAGTAGGAGAAACACTCGTGAAACCTTGTTTGATGAAAGCTGTCGAAGAAATTTTAGGGTTAGAAGCCAAAAAGAAAATATAAGATATACCTCTATCGAACAACACGGTAAAAGCTCGAATGTCAAATGAAATAGAGGAGCAACTTGTTTCAAAAATTAAAAAATCGCCATGATTCGCATTGCAGTGTCATGAAACGACAGACATTTCTAATTGTTCTCATATACTCGTGTTTGTCCGCTTTTTAGACGACGACAAGATAATCAAAGAAGAATTATTGATTTCGCGGCAACTGGAAACGACGTCATGAACCTAATAACTGTATATTTTCGAAAACATAATATTATGTGTTGTTTTCTATTACAATTCTTTTACGCGTGTTACTTTTGAGTTTAATAAATACTTACATTAAAAGTTTTCAATAAAGTTTATTTTTAAATTGACTCATTTTATTTTTCTTTAATCTTGTGGTCCCTGATAACACCAAAGAAATCATAGTGGTCCCTGACCAATAAAAGGTTGGGAACCACTGCTTTAATCTAATCTAAGCATTTTCTACTTTCGTTTATGTAAATGAATGCCTTTTTTATTTTCACAGCAGCGCGACATAATGTTTGGTTATGTAGTATACCGACAGAGTTAAATGTCAGATTGACTTATGGAGGTTATAAATGTGTAACTACAGTGCCATTAGTTCCTGACTAAACGTTTCCATTAAGAATGTAGACAGGTAACATTTCTCAACATTGTGTACATCTAGCGTTTTTCTACTTTGTCGCGCATGAGCGGCAAAGTGACGTTTTGCGTTTCAGTGACGTCAATAATGTAATAAGTAATAACAATAAGTGCGTAATTATATTCTTTATTTACTTAATTATTAGATTAACAAATCTAGGGAAAATAATAAAAAACTAATCGTAGTAATACTTAAGGAGTACAATTATTTGTTTGTTCATTAACTCTGTAATATGAAAATGCAAATTATGTAAGTACCACTTCCGATTTATCATGTATAGTCAAAATATAATAATATTTATGAGTTTTAAATACCAAATTGGAGAAGTTTTAGATTATATTTTAGTATATTTTAAAGCTTCCAATAAAGTACCAGAAGCCATAAATATTAAAATTGACAAGTTTTGGATTATAGTTTAATAAATTGCGCTTCAAGTACAATTTCCATGATCCATTAAAACTCTTTTTCTATCCACCTTCTACTTATCAAATCGTTATTTATATTTCCCTACATATAAATATATATATATATATATATATATATATATATATATATATATATATATATATATATATACACGAGTATAATGTGTATCTTACCTACACATTATACTTATTTTCTTTATGCTGATATATTTCAACTCCTTGTTTACATTACTTATTTTATTAATAAATATTTAATGTAGAATTTATCGTTCTATGGGGAAACCAATAATGGAAAACGTGTAGAGGGAAAATCAATATTTATGTAATAGCAACACAAAAATATAGAAAACGAAAAACATAAAAATGTAACTTGACAGTTTTAGAAAAATACGAATTAATGTTTTTATTTTCATCCATAACTATGATTTTTAATTTCATTGTTACGGATGCAGTAGGCGGTCTCTACATCACCCCCTTGGCAGTGATTAACGCTATTCTCGCGTTCTTGAAAACGTACTCTGCGATCGGTGGACGTAGGTGGCTGCGATGGTTTCTCTTTCAGTTTTATTCCATTTAGAGATTCGCATAGGATGAACACTGGTTTTAGTCGGTTTATGGCGACCGTGGAGTTCTTGTCGCAAATTTTAATTGTGTAGAACTTCTCATTTCTTGCAACAACTGCATAAGGTCCATTGTAGAATGGATGTAGTGGACCTCTGGCTCCATCATGACGAACGAAGACGTGACTTGATGTGGCTAAATCTTTTGAAACGAATATGTGTTTGGATCCATGTCGGCTGGCTGGTGTTGGCCGAATATTTTGTAGATGACGTCGCAGTTGACTGATGAAACTTGATGGCTTGGGCAGCGGTTCATTCGGCTGTTGATGAGCTAAAAATTCCCCTGGCAGCCGAATGTTTTCGCCATATACTAGTTCAGCTGACGTTGACTGCAGATCATCTTTCGAAGCAGCGCGAATACCCAAAAGTGCAAGTGGTAGGTTGTACACCCAGTCTTCAGACTCGTGACAGCGAATGGCTGATTTAAGCTGCCTATGGAAACGCTCAACCATTCCATTGGCCTCTGGATGATAACTGGTGGTCGGACTGTGCTTGGAACCTAAGATTACGTTCAGAGATCGAAATAATCGGGACATAAATTGTCGGCCTTGGTCTGAAGTAATCCTAGCTGGTGCACCGAAACGAGCAACCCAATTGGAAACTAGAGCTGCTGCAACAGTTGTTGCCTCGATGTCTTCTAGTCGTACAGCTTCGGGCCATCTGGTGAAACGGTCAACGATGGTCAAGCAGTATTTGTAACCTGAAGAGACTGGCAGCTGGCCGACTATGTGTATTTGTTCGAATCTTGAACTGGTGAGTTGGAACTGTCCCAGTGGAGCTGAAATATGTCGAGGTACTTTGTTTTTCTGACATGGAATGCAGGTGCGGGCCCATTTTCTGCAATCGGACTTCATTGATGGCCAAACAAAGCGTTGCGCGACCATCTTCACCGTTGAATTTACACCTGGATGCGCTAAATCGTGAACAGAATGAAAAGCTTGTTTTCGAAAATTCTTCGCTACGAAGGGGCGCGCCGTTGATGTTGATATGTCGCAGAAGAGGTTCTCTGTTGCACCAGGCATGTGAATTTGCCGACGCAGTAGACCTGTTGATGAAGATTCCAGCAAGCGGTTCAGTTCAATGTCTTCTTTTTGTGCTCGTGCAAGCGCGTCGTAATCAATGGAGGCTGTTAGTCCATCGACTCGGGAGAGAGCGTCTGCTACGATGTTGTCTTGTCCTGGTATATGTCTAATGTCAGTGGTGAATTGTCCAATAAAGTCTAGGTATCTAAATTGTATCGGCGAACATTTGTCTGGATTTTGCAGAAATGCAAAAGTCAGCGGTTTGTGATCCGTATATATAGTGAATTGACGACCTTCCACCAAAATTCTAAAATGTTTAATAGGCCGATATATGGCAAGAAGTTCGCGGTCGAATGCACTATATTTCTGTTGGGTTGGAGTCAACTTCTTAGAAAAAAATGCTAAGGGTTGCCATCCATTCTTTGTCTTCTGCTGGAATGCTGCATCGATGTTAGCTTCAGACGCGTCCGTGAAAATGGCAAATGGCAGTCGAGAATCCGGATGTGCTAACAATACGGCGTGCGCTAAGCTATCTTTACTTGCCGTGAAAGCTTGAAGCGTTGCCGACGTCCACTCGATGGGATCTTTGCTCTTACCTTTGTGTCCCTCCAACAGTTTGTTAAGTGGTGCTAGTATTTCTGCGGCCTTTGGAATGAAACGCCGATAAAAATTAAGCATGCCGAGATAACGACGTAACTGCTGGATATTGTCTGGCTTGGGAAACTCTTGAATTGCTTGGACTTTGCAATCCTTAGGTCTGATGCCTGCAGCTGACACGTTGTATCCAAGAAATGATACGTCTGTAGCGCCGAAAATACACTTCCCTGGATTGATGACAATACCATATTCGCTAACTCGCTGAAATAATTTTGTTAGATGTTGTTCATGTTTTTTCTCTGAAGTGGATGCTACTAAAATGTCGTCGATGTACGCATACGTAAAATCTAAATCCCTTAGTGTCTCGTCGATAAATCTTTGAAACGTCTGTGCGGCATTTCGAAGTCCAAATGCATGTACGGAAATTCGTACAGTCTAAAAGGTGTCGTGATGGCAGTCTTGGCGACGTCGTCGGGATGTACAGGAATTTGGTTGTATGCACGCATGAGATCGATGGTGGAGAAAACTGTTTTCTGCGCAAGCCCCTGTGCAAAGTCTTCGATGTGTGGCACTGAGTACTGATCAGGAATGGTACGCTGATTCAGCATCCTATAGTCACCACATGGACGCCACTCGTTCTTACCTTTCTTCGGCACCATGTGAAGCGGTGATGACCAAGGGCTGTCTGATGGGCGTGCAGTACCTAGCTTGACCATGGCATTGAATTCTTGGCGAGCAATCTTCAAACGATCAGGTGCGAGTCTTCGCTGTCTAGCTGAAACTGGCTGTCCTGGCGTGGTACGGATGTGATGTACCGTAGAATGTTTGGCTGGTGATTAACAGACGCCAGATGGCTTGATTATTTCTGGAAATAACAGCAGGAGAGGTCCAAATTTTCCAGTGACAGTAGTCATCTTGCGCTTCCGCTTGCGTCGCTAAAATGGCTTGCACCTGACTGGGAAGGCGACTTACCCACAGTGTTCGCAACACGTGTCGGAGATTGTGTCACCTCCGAGATCTCGGAGTCGTCGGAGTAACTGTGACGGTTTTCTGTCACCAAGTTCCTCGCGTTATAACAACTGTCGCGTCTTCTGCTCCTGTGTGGCTGACAGTCGAGCAATTAGTTCCTCCTTAATTTTATCGTACTTACCAGTTACGGGCGGGCAGTAATGACATCTTTTACATCGCTTGCGTATTTGGCTTCGAGGTTGCCAATTACGTACCCGTATTTCGTCTCATCACGGGTTACGTTGTTGATTAAAAACTGGCCCTCTAACTGGCCGAACGAAAGTGCAGGGTCCGCAGGCCAAAATGGTGGAACGCGAACTGCAATGCGTTTGACCGTAGCTTGTCCATTAGTTTCCGCCATTGAGATTTTTTTCCTTGACTTACGTTGGTTCGTTCGTCGGGGTCACCAATTTATGGGGAAACCAATAATGGGAAACGTGTATAGGGAAAATCAATATTTATTTAATAGCAACACAAAAATATAGAAAACGAAAAACATAAAAATGTTACTTGACAGTTTTAGAAAAATATGAATTAATGTTTTTATTTCATCCATAATTATGATTTTTAATTTCATTGTTATGGATGCAGTAGGCGGTCTCTACAGTTTTTTTTACGTATTTTTTATTGTCACCTGTTCGATTATTTAAAAGTCTTCTTAAACTTTTTTTCAGCGATATTTTTCTTTAATTCTTTAATTAACTTTGATATTGCTGTCTGTAACACCGTAACGAACATTATAGTAGGAAAAATTGATTATGTTGCTTCCAGCAATAAATTTATAAATATAGTTATGACAAAGCGGCATATCGTCGCTTACTGCTTGTATTATAACATTGCATATACAGATTGTTTCAAGATATTTGCAAGCGTATACTGCGACATACGCAGCGGGTAGCTTCTTAAATGGGCTTAATGGGTAACATGACAGGGTTATAACAAAATATTTGAAATCCAGCACACGAAATATTTGTGTGGGATTTAATTTTTCCTTTGAATTTTAAAAAATTCAGAACGAAGAATATAAAATAAAATTTATCAACACATATATTTAATAGAATTTGCACAAAATTATAATTCAACTGCATGTAGTGTAGTACTACAATCATTAATATTAACATAAAAACATAAGTATTACATATGTACATAAATTATTATGCCACAAGTATGCTTTCGTCACTATTACTATCATTACTTACATCACTATCAGTACTCAGTATTATCACTATCATATATTAAAAAATCACTTACATTAGTATTTATACTCAAGTATTGTTTAAAACAGTCCGATAAGTGTGTATGTTTATATTTTCTGCTTGTCTCGTTAGAACTCTTTTTATCCGACAAAACTAAAGTTTCTTCGTCCCTTGTTCACCACATTTTTCTGTAATTTCGTCTGAATTTGCTTACAATCACAACTGAACAAGTCAATAAATTACATTCGAATGACATTACACCAAATTTTCACAAATTATAAATAAAATCCAGCATATTATGTAGCGGGATTTTGAGAAACTACCATTACATCAATTTCCTAAATTTTGCTAATCCTCCCCTGACGCATAGGAACATATGCTGTTTTGCGGTGTCTAGATTTGCAAATATCTGGAAACACAACATAAAATATAACCAACGTGCTAATAGTTGCGCCGCTCTGTTGAAATGAAGACATGCATTGCTTGAAATCTGAAGGGTTCGGCACCTGCTGTGAATGTCCTGTGTAGTAAAATAATCTTACTGTTCCTTGAACATAAATACTATTTTTGTTTACCGCTTTGTCAATCATAGTTTTATTGCTCCCTATTCTACAGAGTCAATTCCTTGACCATATTTTCGCCACTTGGAATGAAGTAGGAGTGAGGACGCTGAGCCAGCACAAGCAAACTCCAGGCACATACTCAAGCTCCCCCTCGCGCAATTCGATTTCAATGCATTTTACTGTTTTGCGTGAATAAATTTATTTTTCTAGTATAAATAAATAAATAAAAAATAAATAAATAAATAAATAAATAAATAAATAAATAAATAAATAAATAAATAAATAAATAAATAAATAAATAAATAAATAAATAAATAAATAAATAAATAAATAAATAAATAAATAAATAAATAAATAAATAAATAAATAAATAAATAAATAAATAAATAAATAAATAAATAAATAAATAAATAAATAAATAAACAAATAAATAAATAAATAAATAAATAAATAAATACATGGATAAATAAATAAATAAATAAATAGGTGAATGAATGAATGAAGGAACTCTCTACATGGACGGAGTTAGTTGTAAAATTTATATTATATTCTAAACAATATGAATATGGCTCTAAATTTTTTGAGCAACAAAATTTCTTGGTTTTTTCTTTTGTGACAGCACCCATAATGTTCCTTCGGACAACAATGCTAGTATTAAAGGCAGAACAGCTTGAGGAATGTTTTTATTCGTAAACACTCTCCGGATAATATACCTTCTATTAGGGCAAGATCCTTGGACAACGAATGTGTGTCTCTGAAACGTGATAAGAGTAAGGAATTTTTAATTCAACAAAATTTTGAGTTTCTGTGAGCAATCTTTGGAATAATGAATATCAACTATTAAAATACCGATCGCTTTCCAAGTATTAATATTGTACTTTGGTACAGAAAAACCAAAGTGAGTAAATACTATTTATTCAATCAAGGCAAAATCTTATATGACACACACTATTTTTCAGTAAATGCTATGACAATAACATTCAATAAACTGCAGCCTACTTCTAACACTATAACAATTCCCCTCCACTAAATAATATTATGTACGTAATTTAATTTGGCTAATATGATAATTTCGAACCTTTTTTGAGTTCTCATCCTCTACCTCATAAACATACGGACTTAATTTATTTTTAATGATCTTGTTGCCTAACCATTTTGGTGCGAAACCCGCGCTGATATTCTTTGCTGTATTTGTCACTGCATAATTTTTAACATAGACCTTATCTCCTATCCCAAAGTTTTTGTTGTCATTAATCTTTTTATATTTATTTTTATATTCCCACAAATTTTTAGAAGCGATATCCTCAATTTTTTTATCTTCTGTATTTCTTGTGGGACACTGTTTTTATTTTCTGAGGTTAAGTTACTATTCATTAGTGTCCAATCACCTGGTCTTCTTAACTTATTACCAAACATGATTTCTGCAGGAGAAAAGGATGTAGCATTATTTACCCTGTCCCGTAAGTGGAAAAGAATGGTATCTATATGTTCATCCCATCTTCGATGATCGTTTTCTAGCATAATACATAATTGTTTTTTTATTTCCTGATTCCGCCTTTCAACAGGGTTGGCTCTTGGATGATATATCGGTGTTTTATAGTTTTCACATTTCCATTTAGTATACGCATTTTTCCACAATTTTGAATTAAACTGAGTTCCGTTATCAGATATTATTACTCGCGGAAAACCCATTCTACTGAAAATTTTATTTAATACATTAATTATAACTGAAGTTGTTGCTTTCCCCACGCGACAAGCTTCTATCCATTTGCTAAATTCATCCATAACCACAACTAAATTTGTTTTACCATGTTTAGATCGGGGATATGGGCCCATTATATCAACACTTAAGACTTCCCATTTTTTATTTACTCCCCTTGTTGACACAATTTTACAGACTTTGCTGGAAGATTTGCGAGTAGCGCAAATGTGGCAATTTTTAATGTATTTCACAAGATCACTATACATCCCTCGCCACCAAAAACGTTGTCTAAGAGCTTGAATATTTTCTTCTCGACCGGTGACCTGCGGTGGTTGATTCATGGAATTCTTTCAAAACGTTTGGGACTAATATTTTTGGAACAACGTAAACAAAATTATTATCATTATTACTATTCCATTTTGTTATTTTCTTTAATAGTAGTTTATTTGTATAACTGAAATTATCTTAAATATATTTTTGTTTTTCTTTTGTATACTCTTTGTTCTTGCCTAAAATTGTTAAAACAATATTCTGTATATAGTTATCACATAATGAATGCTTTTGTAAATCAGAGATTAAGTCACTGTCTGTATTTAGATTTAGAAATTGTACATTATTAGTTTCATGAAGATTAAAGCATTCAGGTATTGCTATTACATCTGTATTATCATCTAAATCATCATCTGGGTTTCCTACAGGGTATCTAGATAAACTGTCTGCAGTCAGATTTGAATTGCCTGGGCAATGTGTAATGGAAAAATCGAATGACATTATTTCCATCGCCCAGCGTGATATCATTGAAGATGTATCTTTTAACTTATGTAACCATAAAAGAGCCCGATTATCAGTTATTAAAGCGAATTTTTGTCCTTCCAGATATATTCTAAATTTTCGAAATGCCCATAATACTGCTAGGCATTCCCGTGCTGTTGCATGGTATTTACGTTGTGCATCGGATAATTTTAAACTTGCGTAGCCAATAATGTTTCTTCTATTGCTATTAAATTGAAAAAAAACAGCACCTAAACCTATTTCACTGGCGTCTGTTTGAACAAAAAATTCTTTTTGAAAGTCTGGATGACTCAGTTTTTGTGAATTTAAAATGGAGGTTTTTATTTGATCAAAACTTTTTTGACATGTATTAGACCAATTCCATGTTGTGTTGTCCTTCAACATATCAGTTAAACGTGACAAAGTAGATGAAAGATTTGGAATGAAATTACCGAACCAATTACATAATCCTAAAAATTTTCGCAAGTCTTTCTTGTTTTTAGGAACTAAGAATTCTTCAAATACTCGTAACTTCTCAGGACTTGGTCTTATACCGAATTTATTTATGTTATGACACAAATACATTATTTCTTCTTTTGCAAAAGAACATTTCTTTAAATTACATGTTAACTTGTGTTGACTTAGACGCATGAAAACTTCATTTAAATGCACTAAATGTTCCTCTATGTTTTTGCTGTGTATAATGATATCGTCTAAGTACACTTCGCAAAAAACACTTATGTAACCACGTAAAACTTCGTTCATAAGTCTCTGAAATGTCATAGGAGCATTCTTTAAACCAAATGGCATTACATTACATTGGTATAATCCAATTGGCGTAGAGAAAGCTGTCATTTCTTTCGATTTACCTTCCATCTCCACTTGCCAATAACCCGATTTTAAATCTAGTATTGTAAATACCGTCGAATCATGAAAGTTACGTAATACATCAAATATGTTTGGCATGGGAAATTTGTCAGTAATAGTGATAGCATTTAATGGTCGATAGTCTATACAAAACCTATCGGTTCCATCTTTTTTCTTTATGAGTACAATTCGTGAAGACCAGGGTGATTTACTTTTCTCTATTACACCTATGGATTCCATTTCTCTTACTTTTTCAATTATTTTCCTTTTCTTTACTAATGACACAGGATATGGTTGAAGAGAAATAGGAGAATTATGACATGTTCTGATTTCGTGTCGTAATGTTAGTGTTCTACCTAGTTCCCCAGAAAATAGACTATGATATTTATTTAAAATACATAAGATATTACTTTTTCCATTAGAAGATAGATTATTTTTTATCGTGAAATCACATTCATTAATAGGTTGTATTTTCATATTTACTGATGGCCTATTTAACCAACTAATTTGATGTCTTTGGTTATTAACAAAAGAAAAAAACTTGCCAGAATAGTCTATTATACCTTCAAACTTAGTAAAGAACGTATTGCCCAAAATTAATTCTGATGACAAGTTGTCAAGTACGATTGCTTTAAATTCAATCATGTTGTTGTCAACTGTCAGTGTAACGTCACATATCTCAGTAGATGAAACGTGAAAATCTGTAATGCCTAATTTTATGTTCATAATATTATTTCTGTTTACCTGTAAGTCTAATTTTTTTACTAATTTAGAATCAATAAAATTATCATCAGCTGCAGTGTCTAACAATGTTTTAACAAAATGACATTTTATATTTAAAAGGATTGTAGGTTTACATTTAACATCAGTTTCTAAATTACATAAATTATAATGATGTGGTAACTTATCTATCTAAGGGCTTCTCTGGAAACCTTCAAATTTGCCAAATTTTCCTGATGTCTCTGGAGCTAAGTTCTCCGGACAATTATTCCTGTAGTGGCCTTCCACATTACATCGGTAACAGATTATACGTTTCGGTTCTTGCGTAGATAGAACTGACATCTTCTCTATTTTCAGATCGTTTTCTATCTGTCTTGTAGTGCTAATAAATTCTTCTATTGTCAAGATGTGGGCAGTGCGTAGAAAAGATTTAAGTTGAGGTTTCATTAGACCGATAATCTTGTGTTTCGTTGTCTTAAAAGTTTCATCCGAGGAGAGTCTTTTGTGTAGAAGAAATTTATTTCTTATAAATTCTTCACAATCTTGATGTAAGTCCTGCCGAACCGTTCTTAATTTAATTTTTAATTCATTAATAAATAGCTCGTTTTCGAATCTTATCAGGAACATAGTTTTAAAATTGTCCCAATTTTCTGCACATGTCTGAATAGATTGCCACCATTTTAATGCCGATGACCTAAAACGACTTGAAGTCATCGACATCCACATGTGCTTTTCCAAATCATTAGCTACAAACGTATCGGTACATTTATTAATAAATAATTTAGGATTTTCTTCGGGGTTGCCAAAAAATTGTGGTAAAGACCAATCCAAAATGCATTTAATAGGGAGTTCGGTACTTGCTTGTATTTTCTTTTCAGAAATATTAGGTCCATTGGATGCAACATTTGTTGTTGGAGATTCAAAATGTACTTTATCCATTAAACTCGCCAAAGCCGTACTTAGAATATTCATATTTTCTGTCAATTTTTTAATTGACGTTTCAACTTGTACGAATTTATTATTTGTGATATTTGAACAGGAGTTACATATATGGTTTTCGACGACTTTATCTTCTCGCCAACCCAAGCAAAAATAATGCTGCCATTTTTGACAAATGTCGCACTGAATCCAATTTAGCACTTCCTCTTGTGGATTTAAACATATTCCGATTTCGCATTTTTCACTTTGTTCGGGCGCCATTGTTAAAGGTATTACAGAAAAACCAAAGTGAGTAAATACTATTTATTCAATCATGGCAAAATCTTATATGACACACACTATTTTTCAGTAAATGCTATGACAAAAACATTCAATACACTGCAGCCTACTTCTAACACTATAACAATATTTCTAACTAACTAATTATTTTAAAAAAGGCGGAAAAAAGCGTGTAAGTAATACGCGTAATTAATTGTAAAGGTATCTACTGAGAAGGAGTCTGGAGTGCGTAATTTTTACATTTTATGTTAATTATTCTGGCATGTAGGTCAATTTGCAGTTTCCCGAATTTTGTAACTATACAAGGTGTCCATGATAACTATTCCCACATGCAAAACCCAAGAAAAATAAGAGATACGAAGCGCGTTAAATTAGATAAATGTTACCCTTTAGAACACCATGTTAATGGTGTTTTATTATTTGCGAAAAAAGGCAAAGGTCACTAAATATATGCGAAAAAGTAAATTTTGCTGTTTTTTATTTTGCAAATACTTCTAAGTGTTAAATAATACTGGATTCTTGGTTTCCACATCTTTCGGGAACTTTTTATATTTTTTCGAAGCTCAGCTTTTCTTTATACTGTATATTTTCGAGTTATGATACGAAAGTTTTAATTTTTATATGGACGCCATATTGAAAAGTTACACCAGTTTTTTTTTCTTCCCAACGATATATAACATGTCTGTGTTCATTTCTTTTAAAATGCAAAAATAAATTACTAAGTTTATGGATTAAAAGCAATGGTTGTTGCCATGTGATAGAAAGCTGCTAAAAAATCCAGACAATTTATGCGATAATTTCGTTCCTGCGTGTTGCATTACCCGCGTGCTAAATTAGATTCATGACTGGGAGCTCCCCAGCCAGAGGTTGAGGCACTAGAAAAAACATTTCAAGTTTAAACCTTTTGTTTTATGTGACACATAGTAAGTGAAAAAATGACTGCATCACCAATTATGATGATTTTTGCGGTAGTTCAAAATGGTCATTTTTCTGTTAAGATTTGCTAATAGTTATGTGGAGCCAAGACAAATTTTCCTTTTTCGGAATCCCAGAAACTTTATTTCTTGCGTTAGATTGAAGTTAATTTCTCTATTAAAAGAGAATTACAGTGATTCAAGGAGTTTTACTGTAGGTACACATTGATACTAAATTCTAGTTTTGTTTTTTCTCATTATTAGCATGTATGTTATATGTTTTTACCTAAATAGCAAACAATTAATTTCATATCTCTGATATTTGAAACAACTAAATCTATGGTATTTTCTAAATTTGCTTTCTATTAATAGTAAAAAATAAGCGTATTTCAAAACTATATTTGCTAGGTAACAATTATCAGTAATAGTTTAGATACTATTTTAGAATCCTCTAATTTTAAAAAAGGGATGTAATATGAACATTTTAGTTCAATTAAATTTTAAATGAAGCTAAATTTACTATTAAAGTTTTTTTAAAAAAATAACTTTATATGAATTCATTTGGAGTACCTAGCACTTAGATATAGTACCTATAAAGAGTAAGTCAGAAACAGCCTACTCATGTTTTAAGTTGACTGTTTCCAATAACTGTTTTTGGTAAACAATTTTGAAAGGAATATTTTTGAAAGGTATAGCGAATCCGTTTACCCAGATTAGAACATCTTTGTCTTGCGTAAGAGCCTGCCACTTACACCATTACACCAGTAATTATGTAGGGAACCAGCATAGTTTCTCATGTAACTCTTGTCCTTTTATTGCCCTGTGTTTAACGCCTCCCTCCTTTCTTTTAACCTGATAAAGTTCCGATGCCGCTGTTAGTTTACACGGTTTTAAATGAAGGAGTGTTCGTTTTTACGTCTTTATAAAGATTTTTGTTGAAGAAATAATCGTCCATACCTGTGGTCTTTCACCATTTTACTGCACTCTGTATTTTGGTCAGGTAAGAAAATGTATTTTCTGTAAAGCGAGATTGCGTTATGTACAATTGCGGCATTATCCATAAACTGAGAAGCGACTGCCAATTTTTGCAAAGAATCTGCTACACCAGGTAGAGTCAGATCGTTTGCTAGCATGTTACTCATTAAGATAACCAAAGCTAAAAAGGCTCTGAGTAATCTATTCATGTAAGGAAAATGTCTTGTTTGACCACTGTTTTCGGTATGCACGCTTGAATTCCACCATTTAGTTTAGGTGGGTGCAAGGATTAATAAATGGCTACCAACGGGTACTTGTCAGTCATTTCTTCCTTTAAATTTTTGTTAATTCTTACAACAAATTCATCTTGTATGTTTCCGTTTTGGCCTTTGTTAATCGGTAGGATTTTTCCCCAAGATGGAAGAAAATCTTTGCTTAAGACTTTAGATACAGAGGAAAAAACTTGTCTCCGGAACCATGTACCTGGGTAAATTCTCGTTACCGCACACCGGACGAGCATGTATCATCTCCTTGTGTTGAAACTATATGAATAAAATATATGGTTCGTAAGTCACGTGACAAACTACCTGAATCAAGGAAGGTCTGATGTTTACATAATAAATGTAACACTGAACGTATGTAACATTTTTACCCATAGAAGTAAGCCAACACTGAACCTGGACTATGGAAGGGTACTATAAAGTACTTACCTTAATTACTAAAAATTGGATAAACACATATTTATTAGGAACGCAGAAATAAGTCACTTGACTATCTGGTTCAGACTAGTGTAATTATACGCCATAATGAACACATGTCCATCAGATCTAAAGGGTTAAGTCCCCTGATTTCCAGATCCAAATGTTACAGGGCAGAAAAAAGGATGAACATGCGTTCATCGGATCTATGATGGTAAGTCACATGACTACCAGATCCTTGCCATAACAAAGTATCTAGTACTTACTAGGACTTCAAAATCAGTTTTCTTTTCAATCTATTTAATTCCCCCTCCAACGCAGCACAGCAGCAGCCTGAAGGTGAAGAGTGCCTTCTTTTTCACAATATCATTATCACTACACTTTATTTAAAAAACACAACACACAACCATTTGTTGAACGTCCGTATCCGATAGGTACAAATAACGGAATGAGTAACTAAATGAGCTGTAATGATATATCGGAGGACAAGCGAAGGAAAATTATAATTTTTAGAATTGTAGTATGGAAGTTATCGTAGACGAAAATTTAGTTATACACACACACAAACACACATACACACATACATACACACACACACACACACACACACACACACACACACACACACACACAAACACACACACACATACATACAGACATCATCTTAAAAATAGTAAAATCGTATTCCAGGAACCCTAAAACGTGCTTATTCATCAAAAACTCACCACCGAATCTTTTGACCAAAGACAATACCTTCCTTATCTAAAGGTGACGGAAGGTAAAAATAATAGTAATAGTAATAATAATAGTAGTAGTAGTAATAATAATAATAATAATAATAATAATAATAATAATAATAATAATAATAATAATAATAATAATAATAATAATAATAAAATATGTAAATAGAACCAAGAAAACCAAGGATACGAAGTAGCAAACCAGGGATTTGTAGAAGGAATGACGGAACAAGAGAGCTACAAATACTTAGGATACGAGTACATGCAATTATGTACCTATTTATAGTGAAAGTAAAGATAATAATAATAATATTATTAATAATAATAATTTATTTGTGTCACAAGTAAAAACTTATTACAAACGTACAGAGTGATCAAAACCATCTGATAGTCATGTGACCTTAGTTCTAAATATTTTATTCTGAGGCGTTCTGATATGGAACAATAGTATACATAATAATTAACTTGTTATTTGTTTTAACTATGTATTATTTTTTAATTTGAAGAACACTGACACATTTGCAGCCGGTTGCAGAAAAGCTAACCAAAATTAATCATTTGTTAACAAACCGTTAACGGATAATCAAATTTTTAATTAACCATTAACAAACCGTCAACGGACAATTAATCGTTAATCAAATTTTTACAAATATCAAAGTTAATCAACAGTTAACGGGTTAGTAACTACATTTTGGGTTGCACAAACAACAATCAACATTTAATTAACCGTTAACAAATAAATAGTTTGAATTGAAGCTAGTACGTCAAATAATGAACAATCAATTTGACATTTGAGTTTCCAATTAAATTTTAGACGAGTGTTAATCTGTATTTATTTGAATAATAATAATAATAATAATAATAATAATAATAATAATAATAATAATAATAATAAAAATAATAAAAATAATAATAATAATAATATTAATAATAAGAAATTAAAATAATATAATATTCTTTATTGTATATCAAATTTGGTAACTTATTAAACAGGTGAGTTAGTCCAAATTGACAGTTAATAATTACGCATTTCTTTTTTGTCATAAAACCATGGCAGTCTTGACAAAAAACTCATAAAATCTGTAACTTTATAATTAATTTTTACGTTTATATAAAGAGTTAAAATAATAGTTTTTGAGCGACATCAACTTATCCTCGTCGTCTTAGGTTATTGTTATTCTTTTTTTCCGAAGTTACTTGGCGAGAAAAGAAAAATAAATAACTAGTTACATCTTGTGATTACATGAAACTAGCAGCAAAATAATTTAGTTCAAATAAATAAATATTTATATTTCTACAATTTCAAGATCACAGCGTTTATTTTACATTTTTGTAACGGCTGATATTGTTACAGTTTTACATGATTTAGATGCAGAATATAAATATCTATAACTTTTGATTGAAGTATTTTTGCATAAAATAATTAGGTAACGTTTGCGCAAAAGAAAAACTGATTTCCCATGTTAAACGCCTTGTTCCACTTTTCGATTTACACCCTGTACATACAAATACATGCTGTTTCCTTTAAAACAACCAGTGCTTTTCTGGGCGAACTGATGACTTTAGAAAAAATGTTATATACTAGAAATGATCAAGAATAAGGGGCTAATTTATTAATAATAACAAACCGAAAATTCGACCAGTGGTCCTCAAACGGCAGAATAAAATTATATTCTTTTAATGGTATCCTATATATTTTTCGCCCATTAGATAAAGATTTTTTTTTTTGATTTCAAAGATATAAATATGGTACAGGGTTATATAACAATGATTTAGAGTAAAATGGTATTAAAAATAATGTTATAATATTACAATAGCTATGTAATAAGTCTATTGCCTAGTAACGCTTGACAGATGCATTCTTCATTTTTCTTTCAGTTCAAAGGCACTGGTATTTTTTGGAGTTATTTTTTATAATAATAATAATAATAATAATAATAATAATAATAATAATAATAATAATAATAATAATAATAATTATGATTTATTTGTACTTGAAGCTGTGCTTATTACAAAAGTGTGAGTACATAACTTATTTAGATTCCCAATATCAAATAATGTGAGTACATAATTAATTTAGATTCCCATTATCAAATAATACGAGACAAACATTTTATATACAAGTGAGATTATTAATTACACAAAATTGACACTTCACTATTGTTTAAGACTAATATGTCTTAAATGAGAGGAATTGGAAAATGTTAACCCCTTTGAGGTAGCAACCCGCTGCACATGGGAATAGAACGGGTAACCTGCCCTGACTCTATTTAAATAAGTCAATAAATAAATAGAAATAACTGTTTCTGTTACTTGAAAAACTTAGTTATATATTTTCTACGTGTTTAAGTTTAATTTTAGAATTGTTTAAAATATCTGCAGTATCTTAAAATATTTATTAACATTAATATTACTGCTAGCCTTACGTCGAGTGCGCGCGCACCCCCACGCCAAGCGCAGTCCATCTACAGCATTGATCGACCGCGGAGAGCTCAGAGTGTGTCTAGCTTGCATGCGGGATAGACGTGTCGTATCGTCGTTCGCGAGAGTGGCTTTTCCACCATTTTGCATAAACTTTCTGATTTCATATGGTCAGCAAAGTAATTTGTGGTTTAATTAACGTTCGCGTAGCTTGATTAGCCTAGCACGACTAATTCAAGGAGTTATCGTTCGGTTTTCATTTAATTTTGTACTTTATAGTCCGTGAATACTTTACGGCGCTATTTTATGCAGACACCAGACACATCTCAGGAATCAATTGTAAAATCGAATTATACAATTTGATTTCTCACGGGAACTCGTGTTGTTAGGGATTTGATTCATATTTCCTTGGGTGAAATTATTATTATTTCATTGTAAACCTGTTTGCACACGTTCACGTTCGAGTGACGTCATCCACAGCACATCTGCTGTTATTGTAGCATAGGTACAGTCAATGCAACAAGTTTTGAGTTCTAGTTGTTTATTATTAAGTTCATTTAGGGTTCTTAATATTGTTTGACTAAATTTGTTTGGTCATACTCTTATTAAATGATTTAGTTAATTTCTACAAATATCGTATTTGTTCTATCTTTGGTTTATTATAGTTTGTCACTTGTATTCAATACGCTATCACATATCTCTCAGAATTGGTTTTTCAGTTGTTTGTTATTTTGTTGCAATTATACTTAGCACGTTTGTTAGTTCGTAAAACTAGCTGGTCCTTCGTTCGTTGTTATTTAGCACGTTTCACAAATTAATATTATCCCGTGTATTGGCCAAGTCTAGTGATGTGAACCAGCTATCGAAGGTTGTAATTAATTAGGTTTACATATAGTTTGGTTTTGTTCATTGAATTTAACATCAAACACATTGTTGGTGCTTCTAGGCCGGATTCGCTGATCTAGAGACATCACATTTGGGCTTGCGAGCAGGATCAAACCATTTTGGTTCTTCTAGGCCGGACTCGCTGGTTTAGGGATTGAACATTTGGTCCTTCGAGCCACTAGGTCCTTATTACTTAGTACTTCGCACCGGAGGGACATAACAACTATCCTACTCGAGTTACATACGTTGAAGCGAGTCAAACAGGCCTTTCGCGAAAAACTATGATGGTTTTTGCACTGCACACAAAATGTTAGTATAAAACATTGAACATGTAGATTGACAACTATATATAGATGTTTTATATTGCAAAGTTTTTAGTAAGGTTTAGCCCATAATTTGTCCGAGGGTAGTCCTAGAGTTTCACTGACACAAAACTATTCTACTCGAGTCATGAGCGATGAATCGAGTCAAACAGGCCATTTGCGAAAAACACTGAACACTATTGCACTGCACTCAAGTAGATTTTAAGAAGTTAATTGTTAATGATAAATGATTTCAATTTTATCGATGAAGTTACGTAATTATAAATATCATATATACTGTTGGTTGTTATGCTAGTTAAGATATTATTATTAAGATTTGATGTTATATATTTTTTAAATATTCTTTTCTGATCGGGCTGAATATTGGGCAGTTGTATAAAAAATGATGAATACTCTCTTCTTCTAACATGTTGCGTATGGTGCAAATCTCTTCACTTGGGAATTTATAATTTGTTGCTTTTAAATATAGCTGAGAGTTTTTTGTGTATACTGTGCGCAGTTGAATAATTGTTCTTAGTACATTATTGGTATTGACTGTTTCAAATAGCCGAAAGAAGTATTATACAGAGTATATTCTTTGTTGTAATTAGATCGCATGATGCGGTTTGTGTTTACCCTGTACAGAATTTCGGAATAGTCTTTAAGAATGTTGTCTATTACTCGTTTTACTGCTATATCATTTTTCTCGATCTAAAGCCATTCAAAATTTCTCTCTTATAATATGATTTACAGTCTTCTAATTCAATTATATTTTAATTGATTTGATGGACTAAATTCCCCTAATGTTTAGAAATTAAGATTATATAGTTTATTTTAACCGGCTTTTACGTATCTGTTATTTGGTAAGGTTAAAATTTTATGCCATTAGTCTTTGTAGAACTAATACTTCTAATTTGTTTTGCCAAAGTTTCCCTCCTAGTTTGGGGTAGTTCTTTGCATAAGAAAAATTGATTTGAAGAATTGACATGACTTTTTTCTATGCATTCGGCATGATTTGGAGCCCAGATTTCACCCGCGTATAAAACTGCCGGCACCAGCAATGAGTTATATAACTTTACCATTGTTTCCCAGTTGTAGGTTTTGGTTTTTATTAATGTGGTTTTTATGTTTCTCGTGATGCAGTTAGCTTTGTAAAAAACCTTCTTTGCTTGGTTATTGTAGAGACCGGATGATGTGAAGGTAATTCCTAAGTAATCATATTGTGTTGTCAGCTATATTTCTCCAGTTTGTCAAGTAAACCTTTATTTTAGTTTTGGAGGCCGGCCCGAGTGAAAATGCATGATTTGTGTTTTCATGCGGTTTATTGCTAAATCTAGACTATTGCAGTACTCCTCCAATGCTACTAACTTCTTCTGGATGTCAGGTTGAGAGTTTCCAAAAATTACTAAGTCATCAGCGTATTGTAAAGTAAGAATCTTTAACTGATGGTTTACGCATATGCCTTCCAGCTTTTTTGACCTGATATATTCTTCTAAGTCACTTATATAAAGGGCAAATAACAGACGGCTCGTACATTCTCCCTAAAGTACCCCTTTTGAGATGGGAATCATCTTAGATGATTCATTTTTCAGTTTTATATGAAAGTTTGCACCTTTATAGGTGTTCATTAAAAGCCTAGTTATTTTCCCAGATAGTCCCAGTTCAAATATTTTACGCCATAGTTTTTCGTGACTAACAGAGTCAAAGGCTTTTTGGAAGTCCACGAATATGCAGTAGGTTCCTTCAGGGTTAGTTAGCATGCGGGATTTAGTAATTGTGTCAATTACAAATAAGTTGTCTGTACATGATCGATGTTTTCTAAAACCTGCTTGTGCCTCTGGAATTATATTGTTTTCTTCTGCCCATGTTTGAATTCTGACATTGAGTATGTACTCGTATGTTAGCAGTTTAGTGAAAGTATTAACTAGACCTATTCCCCTATAGTTGTTCTCATTTGTTCTCGTTCTCTTTTTATGAATTAATGTCAGATTTATAGTTTTGAGTTCTTGTGCAATATCTTCTGTCACTAGGAATTTGTTTAATAGTTTTCTGATGTATTCTTTCCATGAAGGTGGTAGTTCTTTAAGTTGTTCATTTATGAGACCATCACTACCAGGAATTTTATTGCACTTTAGTTTACTAAGTGGGTAATTTAATTTCTGTATATCAATGTCCTTGTCAAGGTACGGGTGACTGGTATTTATGACGCTTATTATGGTATAGTTTTTTTGTCCGTACCAGTTTTCGAAAAATTCTTCCCATCTTTTTATATCAATTGGATTTTGATTACTATAACTTCTGGGGTAGAGATTTAATTATTAACCAAAATTCTTTATATATCTAATACTGTTTAGTTTCTGTTTTAATTCTTCTACATATGTTTTTTTCTGTAACTCCAGACTCTACCGGTATTCTTTTTTCGCTTTGTAATATAATTCCAAGTCATTTTTGTCAAAGTTGTATCTTTTGCAAATCCGGAGCAATTTTCTAATTTCACTTTTCATATTATGAAGTTTACTGCAGTACCAAGGTTTGTTTTTAGCTCTTCTATTACTAGTTGAGTCAGGCTTTATTATCCTTGATAGTCCTAAGTTGTTTAATGCTGTTTTTATTTCATTTACTAGGTGGATATACATGTTGTTGAGGTTGTCGTATTGTACTATTGGTCGGCTATTCAGTACATCTATATATAATTTCGATTTACTCTGATCCCGACGGAATTTGGTTAATGTTTGAGATTGAAACTCAGGTTGATTTTCTACTTTAAAATTGTCTAACTGTTGAAAAGAAACAGAACAAATCATATGGTCTGATAATGTAACATCTGTTAAGACTGACATATTGATCAAGAATTCCAAAGCGTTAAGGTTGATCCAAATTAAGTCGATAATGCTTGAACCATTGGGTCCTACGTATGTTATATTAGCAGGTGTATCGCTCAGTGTTCTTCCATTGACAACCCATCACTTCGTTTAATTCACGGCCTTTTTATTAATTCTATCATCCAGTGCTATTCTAGAGTAAGTTAAAGCAGAGTTTTGAGAAATGATTTCTTCTGATTGGTTTAGTTCGCCAATTCTGGCGTTGAAATCACCACCTATCAAAATAGCGTGATGGGGGAAATTATTGGTTATTGAGTCAATTGTATCTTTGTATAATTCAAGAAGAGTGTGAAAATCAAAGTTATGTGAAAAGTATACAGTGCCAATAATGAGATTGCCCTTGCTGGTTTTTAGTTCTACAAATATCTAGAGAAAATCTTGTTCCACAATTGCAAAATAGTTAACTTGCATTTTGACGAATAACTGGATGCCTCCAATTGCTCTGTCAGTTCTGTATTCTTCAGTAGCTTTTTGATGAAAATAATTATAGTCCTGGAGAAAATGAGGTGCTTCTTTCAGTTCGAAGTTAGCCCATGTTTCAATTAGGCAGATAATGTCGTGTTTGGTGTTTATGTCCTCTTCTTTTGGTGTTAAGTTTAACATATTTTTCAGGCCATGTATATTCCAAAACATTACTTTGGTGCTGTCGAGGCTATTTGTTGAGAGTTTTTTGAAACAGAGTTGGAACGGGTTATTACTTTCACATGTTTATCTATGACTCCAAGTGTCTTTGTACTTTTTTTATTATTATTTTTTTTAATGTTGAAATATTTTGTTGTTCGGATTTTATATTGTTCGTCCTAGTGCGCTGATTAGGGACTTCATCAGTGGACTGGTTGAAAACATCATCAGTACTCTGATTAAAAGCATCATCATTGCGCTGCTTAGGAACAGCATCATTGTTAACTTTGAGCTGTAACGTTTTATTTGTAAGTTCATTTTCGCTTTCGGAATCGGAATCAGTATGAAACTGGCGGAAGTCATGCAAAGATATTTTTTATATTATCTGTCGTTACAAAGCATGTAAAAATTATTTTTCTTATTTTTCAGATGTAAACTTTTATGCTTTATATTTATAACTTTGATCCTGAAGCTTTTTTTTGCCTAAAACAGAGCAGAAACTACAGTAGATATATTTTTATAATTTGTTTGTATTTTGTTCGCAGCTGAACTACTGAGATTTTTATAAAATATTTATTTAATATTTGTAGGTACTAGCAATTAAAATAAAGAAAAAAAAGAACAACTGGTAGAAAGCTAAAGATTTTTTTCACGGAAATGATTGGGTTTATATAAAAAAAAAGGTACTGCATATACTCGTAAATGTTTGAAATGTCAGGAAAATTCAAGATCATTGTAATTAATATACATATGTACTCGTATATTGTCAGGAATTCTTTTACCGTAAGCGTAAGGTGTAGGGTAGGGTGTACAAATTAATTATAAAATTCATAATAGCATTAAGTGAGGTTCACAATCAAAAATTAGTGGCAAAGGTAGATGTAATGGTAAGAAAAATAGTAGATAACAATAAAATTATAAAAATTAACGGATCGGTATCGGCATCGCAGCGGTAGTGGTACAAGTTTGCAAACTCCAAACTTTTAACGCTGCTTCACCACTAATTCTACCATGAATGACAGGAAGAGAAAAAATGTTGTTTTTGACTGCAATTGCAATTTATAAAGCTAAAAGGATACAAAAACAGATTTTGAGTAAGACCAATATATTTTTATAAATTTTATTATTCCAATAATTTGCTATAAAATTTATCGCCTTCCATGTAAAAATTGACAGCTTGAGTGACAGTTATTAAGGATGTACCAGATTGGGATTTGATCGGAATGCCGGAACTCGTATAACCGACTAACAGCCGGACCGAATCGCAGGATTTATTCCGGCCACCAGATGGGTTCCTCTTAACTACTATGAAAAAGAGAGCATAGGGATTAATCATTGAGTTTGTGGCAGTGTTATAATGATTTTGTGTCACCTTCAACGCATAAACGGACTACAAATTCTGGGAATAATATACTTGATCAATTTAATCTTTACTACAAAACGACAATTGTAGACAGAAAATCAGGTTTAATTTTGTGGTAAAATAATCATCATAAAAACATTTCTTGCTATAAGTAATATATCTAGTAGTGCCTGTTCGGAACAATTATTTTCAGATATAGGTAATATCTATGTTAGAAATAGGTCTAGACTAGATTAATAACAGAGAATGCAGAAAAAAGTATTCTGTATAAAGTATATATATACATACATAATAAAAAAATAAATTATGATTATTACGTATTCTATTTTTGAATAAAAAAACGTTATGAATTTATTTTCTGTCTTAAACTCTAACAGCCGTATTCATAGTAACTAAAATAGACCCGGTTTAAACTAGGTCTAAGTAGACTAGGTTTAATCTAGGTCTAACTTAGATCACCCTGGAGTTATTCATAGTAAATTTTAGACCCAGGTTAAACCTAGTCTACGTAGACCGAGTTTTCTGGACATGATCTGTGATGAATGTGAAGTAAGATTCAGACATAAATATTCGAATATTTTCAAATGTCATTTAGTTGTAAGTGTAAAAATTAATACTTAATATTATCTAAAATAAAAATAGTATGTAGTACAATAGGTTTATTGAAGCGTGTATTCATATGTACGAGTATACATGAGGAAAAATGGCGGTGCTGGTTTTGATGACACACCAGAACTTTTATTTGGGTATGAAACTGGTTGCAATTTACAGGAAACGTGTGAAATTAACTAAAAATCATTTATTTATACTCCAAGTTTGTCTAATACATTAATTTTTATATAAAAATATTTGGCAACTACGTGAGGTTTGAAGTGTTTTCGTTTCCGGGCGTATTGGGATTTTGTCTAAATATGCCTCGTTACATATATCATTATTTAATTCAGTATTATCTTCATCTGAATCTCTGTCGCTCATTATATTTTTTAAAATTAAATACAAATTTCAATTATATTAAATTTACAAATATGAAAAGTACCTTTAGCATTGACATCTGATCATTTCTTCATCTTCTACATCATTTAAGTTGCACATATATCCTGAATATCCTCAATTTTGTTCATTTATTATCAAAATAAAATAAGCTTGGTTACTTGAAACACGGCATTTTGCGCTCTCCGTTTACATACACTTTTATACATTTATTCAGTCAGTGTTAAATTTGGAAATTATATCAAGCGGTCAGTAAAAACTTTGTGCACAATAAAGTGATTCAGGTTTTGTGAGTAAGTGCAGTGTGAATGAATTAGCTCTACATTTATCGTGTAAGTAAAGATTTATCACTTGCTTGCTGTCATTTCCTAATCAATCAAGTTGATTCGGCTACAAATTTAATTAACAACACACAGATCACAAGAGTATACTACGAGTACTTCGTATATCATCGGCGTACACTTAGATAAGTCTACCTGTCCAAATTGTAATAAAGAAGTAAATATAGATCAACATAAATCTATATCTTGTGATGGCTGCCAAAAATGTGTTCACTTGACTTGTGTTTTACCCGATCAACCGTAAAATCTGTAAAATATTTTGCAACATCTGTTTAGCCGTAGTTGATACAATTTCTACTTTAAAAAGGATTATACTTGATCTAAAATCCGAAATTGAAGAACTTAAACAAAAATTTAGTACTACTAAAAAATTTAATCAATCTGCTCTCATGGACTCTTATCGTCGAAATTAATCAGCGTCAACTTCGACAAAATAACGTAATTATTTATGGGATACCTGAATCTTATTCTGAACATCTTTCTGAAAAGGTTTCAGCAGTCATTGAAAAAATAGCTCCGCATACTAACATCTCGGACTGTAAAATTCATCAAATTGAAAAAAACAACTAATTCACGTCCTCGTCTTGTTAAAATTAGATTTCAGAATTCTAAAAATTCAAAAAAACATTTACGCTTGGCTAGAAATGCTCGAAATCACCGAGAACTGAAGAATATCTATATTAATAGTGATAAAACGCCTATGCAGCAACAATTGTTTAAGGATGTTAAAAAAGAATTAGACCAACGCAAATCCCAAGGTGAAAATGATCTTTATATTTCTTATAAAAGTGGCTATCCTCAAATACTAAAAAACTAAACTCTTCACTACCCAACACGATTCATCTTAACATTTTTTATCAAAATGTCCAAGGGCTCAACACCAAGATGAACCAGCTTTACTCAACCCTCCCATCACTTGATCTTGATGTCATCTTGCTCAGTGAAACGTGGTTAAATGATAGTGTGCTTAATTCTGAAATCTGTGATGGTTCTTATTCAGTGTTTCGTTCGGATCGTAACTTTGCTGAATGTAACGTATCTCGGGGTGGCGGTGTACTTATTTTAATTAAGAAGAAATTTACTGTAGTTATTGTCAATTTGAAAGACTTTTTGCATTTCCTGTCACAAAATATTGATGTGGTTTGTTGTAAACTAACTATTAATAGTACTATTATTTATATATTCACGGTTTATATTCCACCAGATATGAATTATGACTGCTATTGTAGTTTCTTTGAATTTTTTGAGAATTTGCCTTTTTTGTTCGATAATAATTTTCTGATTATTGGCGATTTTAATATCCCTGAATATGTGTCTGATAATACTAATCGAAATGATTTGTTATGTAATAATTTTATATCTTTTATTGAAGCTAAGCAATTTAACAATGTGTACAATTATAATAACAGATTATTAGATTTCATTATTTCAAATGTATCTTGTGTAGATAATAGGGATGATTCTTTGTTTGATGTTCAATATAATCATCATCCTCTACTATCTATTAATGCCAATATTGCATTAAATAATTATCAAATAGACTGCTTGCAAAATGTTGTATCTGAGTCATTTAACTTTAAAAGAGCTGATTTCCCGAAAATATATCATCTAATTTCATCATTTGATTAGGATTCGTTAAAATATTTTTCTGATGTAAACTCAGCGTGCAAATATTTTTACAATAATTTACATTCAATCTTTAAAGAATGTGTTCCAATAAAACCTAGAAGTATTGTAACTTATCCGCCTAGGTTTACGTCACAAATTAAATCAGATCTCAAGCAAAAAACTCATTATTTCAAAATGTTTAAAAAATATTCTCTTATTGTAAATTATTATGAAAAATATAAATTTCCAAAATAAAATATGATATTAGAATATCATACAATAATTATGTAAATAATTGTGAAAAGTCATTGATTACTGAACCGAACAAATTTTGGAACTTTGTGAACGCAAAAAAGAATGTCATCTTTTCCTTTTACTATGAATTATAATGAAAATCATTTTGACAAACCCAAAGATATAGCTGAAGCTTTTGCAGCACATTTCCACAATGTTTATGCTGCTCCTCAGTCAAATGATTCTCTTCCCGATATTAAAACTGCATCAGATATTCCGGTTACATTAACTGAGTTGTCTAGCTGTGAAATTAAGTCCGCATTGAAGAAACATAAATCCAATCTATCTTCTGGACCTGATTTAGTCCCAAATTTAATTATCAAAGATTGTTCATATCCATTTTCTCGAGCACTATGTCACATATTTAATTTAGCACTTAAGACTGAAAATTTTCCTGATGTTTGGAAGATTGCTCGTGTTACTCCGGTTTTTTAATCCGGTGACAAATCCAGCATACAAAATTATAGACCGATTGCTGTAGTTTCAAATTTTAGTAAATTTTTTTAAAGCTTAATATATAAAACAATTTATAGTCGAATTAAAAACCAAATATCGTTTCGTCAGCATGGTTTCATGTCCAAAAGATCGACTTCTACCAACTTGTGCTACTTTACATACTTCGTTTCATCTGCCCTAGACAATAATACCCAAGTTGACACAATATATACCAACTTTGCAAAAGCTTTCGACAGAATAGATCGCGCCATTTTAACCAACAAACTTCATTCTTTTTCTTTGTCTAAATCCTTAATTTCATTTCTTTCTTCCTACTTACAAAATAGATTCTTCTTTGTTCAATTCCTTGGCTAAAACAGCTCTCAGTTTGATGTTCCTTCAGGAGTTCCTCAGGGATCTAATCTTGGCCCTCTACTTTTCCTTCTCTTCATTAATGATTTATAATACATATTTGATAGTAACATACTTATGTTTGCAGATGGTCTCAAAATTTTTCGTACTGTTTCAAATAACATTGACTGTTTAAAATTACAGCATGATCTTAATGCATTAAACGAGTGGTGTGATCTAAATAAACTTTATCTTAATGTTAACAAATGCAAAGTCTTAACATTTACGCGTAAAAAGACACATACCATTTTTAATTATAGCATTAATCAGCATACTTTGGCAAAGTGCGATACAATGCGTGTTCTTGGTGTCTTATTTGATTCTAAATTAACATTTATGCCTCATATTCAACTAATCACTAGTTCCGCTTATAAAATGCTTGGATTTGTTATCCGTAACACTCGCAACTTTCGCAATCTACAGGCAATATTTTCATTGTACTTTTGTTTTATTAGATATATACTTGAGTATTGCTCAATAATTTGGAGTCCACTGTATGATATTTACCTAAAGATGATTGAGTCAATACAATTTTTTTTTTAAATATATCTAATTTAAAATCATGGGCTCTTATCCTGATTATAGGGTTTCCTAAGAAATCTTGCTAACTATATTTGATTTTAAGTCTCTTTTGCATAGAAGAAATTTCAATACACTCATGTATCTTTTTAAACTTATTCACAGCATTATAGATGACCCGTATTGCCTAAGTACCCTTAATTTTCTTGCTCCTACAATTCAAACCAGATCACAAAATATTTTCTATGTGCCAGTTGCAAGAACAAATATTTTTTTACAGTCTCCAATAATACGTATGAGTCAATTAAGTAATAAATTTTCCGACAGAGTTGATATATTCTTTAATTCGTATAATAAATTTCTAAATCAATTAAATACCTGTAATTTTTAGTAAATGTATTTAATCAATATTTTGACGTAACCAAATTTATATATTTTGTATGTATTTCTTTATTATTCCTACCCTCTCATTGGGCTACGCCTGCTGGGTAGTCTATACTTAAAATAAAATTAAAATAAAATTGTCAATTTGACAATTAATAAATATTTTTTGTCTTACGAATACAATTTTTTAAAGCACACTATATATTCGTTACAATGACAGAACTTAGACCCAGTTTAAACTAGGGGTACGTTCTGTCTAAATTTTAGACTAGGTTTAAACTAGAACCGTTACTATGAATAAGGAAAAACCTTAGACCTAAGATAGACCTGGTTTAAGCCACGTCAGAATTACTATTAAAAATACGGCTGTAAGTTTTTAGTTTTCTACTTTCTGAATAAATTTGGCCGGATCGCCGAATCATATAAGCTCAGTCCAGCCGGAACGGCAGTTCCAGTTTTTAAGCCTGATTTAGTGGTACCGCCGGATATCCGTCCCATCCCTGGCAGTTATTATTGTCAACTTTATAATTTACAGTTATTTTAGTCAACTTTATAATTTTAACTAATATAATATCACCATTATTTGTTATCATGTAACAATTTTTATTTTTATTTTTATGCAACATCGACTCATCATATACTTGTTACTAGGGTTATTTGAAATAACCACTCCGTGAGAGAATATTTTAAAAATCATGGAAAAATTAATACTGATTTTTGTTTTTTTAAATATAAATAAAAAGCAATTTTAAAAAATTGTTTTATTATCAAAGTAATTTAACATTATCAAACTTATTTATTTAAATTAATATTAATATTTATGCTAATATATATATATATATATATATATATATATATATATATATATATATATATATATATATATATATATATATATATATATTTGGAACTTGCGCAGAAAACTACAAATTCAACGATACGCTTGAAGTGCATTTTTATTGAAGAAATAAATTACAAAAATATAATATATATATATAGCTTTTGTTTTTGTTGACAAATGTCAGACAGTTTTCATTACATAAAAAAAATAAGCGGAAAAGAGCGATTTAGTGTCATTTTTGATCATAAAATAAATCAAAAGATTATAGAAACCACTTTTAGAAGTACCATAATTAGTACTTAATTATAATTCCTGATTATTTAAGTTTATTTTGCTTTGTCAAAATTGTGTTCTTAGTTGGCATACCAGATTTGCTAACTGGGTTATGTAAATGATTGAAGCTAGTTAATTGCGACAGTAGATGGCATTACATGGCATGAAAGTCTGATTCAGTTGTTTAAAACAAATTTGTGAATTCAAAAATAATTTAATTAAGAGTTCGTTAAATCAAAAAATAACTCTTTAGTTTTTTCTCAAACTTGTTGCCAGGCAATAGTTACGAAAGACTGTATTTTTAATGATTTCAATTAAACGAGTCCGTTTTATGTTATCTTTTTGAACAAAAAACTGAAAAACCTCAAATAGCTCCACCCTCTACCTCAGAACATATGTATATATAAACTTTTTTTCTTATTTTTAGTCCTAGAAACCGCATGTGTATAGTCAGCCCACCATTTTAGTTACGCATGATTCGTTAAAAATGTTAATAATTCTGGTACTGGTATAATTTATAAGAATTTTTGCTTTATATGTAGTAGGCAGGGGTACCCATTCCTCTTAACCCTCCGTCTGTCGGGTGTTTTTGCTGAAACACTTTCGATCGAGTTTGGTCTGGGTCTATGGAGACCAAAATAAAATATCCTCTGAAGGGCACCAACATACCTTCCAGTGCCAAGTTAAATAAAAATAAAATTGCCTTATAAGATTATTTATTATAAAATATACAAATTATTAAAAAAAAAATAAAAAGCTATAAAATAAAATTCTCTGCATATATGCAGCGGGTGACAAATTAATTGGATTACCATTGGGGTCTCGGAAACTATAAGAGCTACGAGGTCGATTAAATGGGCAATGTTGTCCAGTTTTAAGTGCTCATTCAGATGCCGCATGGAGAAAAATTAAAAATTCCGAACAGTTTGAAAATTATTTTAAAAAACTTAAATTCGCGATTTTAGATGTCAAGTAACTCCGTAATTATAAAACATAAAAATATATTCCATATAATAGTTTTATGATTTGATGATATATATAAATTAAATTTGTGTTCAACTTAATATTGAAAAAAAACAAAAGTTTATTTTCATAAATTTATTTATTGAACTTATATTCTCTAAGTACAAAGAATCACTTATCGAGTCGATATGTAACGTGGAGAGTCGTTAATACAATAATGAACGCTTATCACTAGAATACATAGATTTTTATAACTACAATTCCAGAATAATCTGGTATATACTGGTTATAGCAGAAAAGTACAAGTGTTAACTGTTATCATGGTTGATAACAACTTAGTAGTTTTCCTATATGGTCAAACAAAGGAAATGGGTATAACATAATTCCTCCCCTCAAAGATTGAACTTTGTTTGATCATCCGAGGCTTTTGAAAATAGAGTCTTATTTCACAGAGTGTATTGTTTTAATGGTATTTCGTCGTTTTCAATTGGAACATTTTCTTTTTTTTGTTTAAATAATTTGTTTCTCAATAAAACTCTATTCTTTACAATAAGGTATAAACATATAATAATTATAATTATGGTTAGTAATACATATTGGTAATGGTAATGGGGTGTTTCATGATGTTTGTTTAATTCTTGGAGTTCAAAAAGGCTAAGGTCTTTTAGTTTTACATCCTTAATGTCTATAGTTTACAATGAATCTATTTTGTTTTTAATAATATCTGATTTTTCTATTTCCAAAATTATTGGTTTGCTAATTAATTTTTTATTAAACTTTCTACCGTTTATTTGGCAATTTGGTTCAGTAATTTTGTAAATTCCTTTGTCTTTCAAAATTGTGTTTTGACTAGAACACTTTAATTCTTGTGGTGTGTCTATTTGAATAATATAAATTATGTTGGAGTTTTCAATTTCGATAATATTATTTTCTTTTGATATTTCCCTAATATTACAATTTTTGCTGTTGTGTTTTTCCATTAATGTTTCTGAACATAGGTCTGTTGTTTCGAATTTTGTCTTACAAAAGTTTTCGTAGTTCACAGTTATAAGATTTTCGCAAATATAGTTAACATTGTTTATTTTAATTAGCAATTGTTTTAGGAAATTCAATTCAAGGAGTTGGTTTTGTTGAAGGAAAGGTATAGGGGTGATTTGTCTTGTGACATATTTGGTTTTTGAAAATTTCGGAATTATTATCAAATATTGTAATTTGTTATTTATTATTCTACAATATGAGTGTATGAGGTTTAAATAGTTTAAATATTAATTTTCTTGGATGTCTGTATTACTTTTTATGATGGTCATTAGTTCTTTGATATTTTCATTTTCCAATAATGATATGTGAAAAGTATTGGTACTACAAAAAGCTAGGGTTATTTCTATATTATTTATAATATCGTTAAGTTCTATAATATTATTATTTATTAAGTCTAATGTGTTGGAAATTATAAATACGTTTTCCCAACTAATAGTTTCTCTTAGGACTGTTTGTTGGCTTTGTATGTTTATTTGATTATCGCGTATGATTTTGAATAGATTGTCATATGTCAATGTGGCATTATTTAATTGATGTGCGATAAGTTTATTATTATTGTTTGTAATTTGGATATTTTGTTGTATTTCTTCTAATAACTGATCATATTTCTCTTTGTCGTTATTGTCGAGGTTTCCCGTAATTTGTTTAATTATGGAGCCAAGTCCGTTTAGAATACCGCGTCTAAATCGTCTAGGAAAAAGTATGTTCAGTCTTTCTGGCAATTTAGAATATTGTTTTATTACATGCATGTTTTTGTGTTGATTTCGTTTTGGTATGATTTGCTCATATTGTTAGTAACGTCTTTGAGTCTGTTTACCTGATTTGTTATAATGTCATGGGCGTCGAATATTTTGTCTATGTTGTAAGTATAATGTGCGTAAACTTCGTCTTCGAATACTCGCGCTTCATTTAGTTCAACTATTGAAATGCCGTTGTTGTCCTTTTCAATGGATTGTTGAGATCCATGGATTAGGCTGAAAAGATTTTTATGGTTTTAATTTATCTAGTTTAACTTTTCTTTCAATACGCTTTCCAATGACGTGAGCTATTTTCATATTATCATCTATTTGTTGGATTCTAACTTTTTCATATAGAGGTTGTTTGAATTTTTTCATTAGTCTAGGATTTCGTTTTAAGTATGCATGATCTTTAATTATTTCATTTGGGGGGTTTGGTTTAAATCTTTTTGCTTTATCGTTAAAAATTTTATCTTTTACTTTCATATTTTCCTTACGTTTATTTTCTTGGTATGTTTGTAATCGTTCTTGTAATGTTTCTTGTTTTGAGGGAAATTTGTTTGCGTATGATTTACCAAACAGAATTTCGTTGGGTGTTAATGACGTGGTTGCACTTATTGAATTATTGTAGGCTTGCATGGCTTGTTCGATAATTTGTTTTAATGTATTTTCGGGAAATCTTTTGAATAATATTCTCATATGTTCGATTAATGTAGAGTGAAATCTCTCTATTTGATTGGATTTTGGATTACCTGCTAAAGTAATGTGTAAATGAATATCTTTATTGTGACAAAATGTTTTTAATGTTAGGTTGTCAAATTCTTTGCCTGGGTCGCAAATTAATTTGTTTGGATACTGATAACTATTGCAAAAGCATTCTATGTGATCGCATATTTCTTTAGCTGTTTTGGATTTCAATGGGTATATTCGGGTGTATTTTGAGAATTGGTCTAGGATGGTTAGGAATATTTTCCCGTCTAATGTTAGTAAGTCTGCGTTAATAATTTCGAAGGGCAGATTTGGGGTTTCGGTAAGAATGTCATTAATTTTGATTGGTTTCCTATCATATTTGCAAGTTTTGCAAATTTCACAATTATTAATAAATTCTGTTATTGTTTTAATCATATTAGGCCAATAGTATTTTTGTTTTAATTTGTCATAGGTTTCTTTTATTCCTCTATGATTTGTTTTTCCATAATGATATGAATAAACAATTTCATTTTGTTCGGCTTGATCTTCTATATCGTCTACAATTTGGTCTACTTTTGTTAGGTTAATTGAAAATGGTTCAAAATTTTCTTTAATAATTTGATTTACCTTGTTTTGTAAGTCAACTGTTTTGAATATACAAAAGTATCTAACTTGTGGGACAATATATTGTTTCAAAAATTCTAATATTTGTTCGTTCTCTTTTCCTGATTCTAATAGAACTTCTAGTCTTTGTTTGTTTTCAAACATTTTCTTCATATTAATTTTGAATTCGTTTTGCGTTTCAAATGTAATTTGGTTGTTGGCAATGTTTAAGCGATTTTCTAAAATTTTCATTCCGTTTACTGGGTTTTCTTGGTCACTATGTTTTATGCCGTCAGTATTTGAGTTTGTTGATGAATCTACATCCGTGTTGAGTAGATTGTTATTTAATTCATACAAATTTATCTTTATGTTTGTCTCCGCGAATATGACGTTTAATATTTTTATCAATTCTTGTTTGTCAAGTTTGTCCAAGCCGCAAGATAGTTGTGGAATGTTTATTTCAAAAATATCGTTTTTTATGAGGAAGTCTCGTAATTCTTTTATAGCGGATTTCAACATTTTTACGTTGGCGTTTTCGTAGTAATTTTGTTTGGTAATTAAGTGAATGATTTGTTTATTATTAGAATTTTGAATAATTATATTTGAATTTTCCTTTATATTTTCTTGACAATGTTTTTTACTATTGAATAATGAGTCGACTTGTTTAGCTAGTCCTTTGCCTAAATGACAGTCTTTTGAAATGCAATGTGCGAAAATGTTAGTTTGCGTTACGTCACCTTTGATATTTTGTATTGTGAAAGGTTCGCGAATTCGGCTTAGAAAATCTGCAATTTTATTTGTCTTGCCCTGAATGTATTCGATATCAAAATTATATTCACTGAGTTCTATTTTCCATCTCATCAACTTCTGGTTGGCATTTTTCATGTTAAAAAGCCATACAAGAGGACGATGATCGGTTCTTATTGTGAATTTTCTACCCCAAAGATAGTTATAAAAATTTTGAATGGCCCATACTATGGCTTTGAGTTCTTTCTCGACAGTGCTGTAATTACATTCTGCAGAGTTGAAAGTTTTAGAGGCATAACAAATAGGTTTTTCTATTCCGTCTTGTGTTTGTGAGAGGACCGCGCCCATAGCGTAATCGCTAGCGTCTGTTGTTAGTATGAATTTTTTGGTAAAGTCAGGGAATGTGAGGATGGGTGGATTTGACATGAGTTTTTTCGATTCCATAAAACATTCTTGATATTCTTTATTAGTTATATCAATTTTTGATCCTTTCTTTAAATTTTGTGTGAAAGGCTTTGTTAATTTTGAAAAATTGGGTATAAATCTTCTATACCATGATAATTTGCCTAGGAAACTTTTAATTTCTTTTACTGTTTTTGGAATAGTAATTTTGTCAATTGCTTCTACTTTTTTCTGGTTTGGCTTAAGGCCGTCTTTTGAAATGATAAATCCTAAATATTCTACTTCTGTTTTGAAGAATTCAGATTTATCAATTTGAATTTTGAGATTTGCTTTTCGCAGTTTATCAAAGACTTTTTGAATATTTGAAAGGTGTTCTTCTATGGTATTGCCAAAAATAATAATATCGTCTAAATAAACCAAACATATATCATTTACTAATTCACCAAGAGCTATATTCATCATACGTTGAAATGTAGCTGGTGCGTTGATGAGGCCAAAGGGCATACAAACATATTCGTAATGTCCAGATGGGGTGCTGAAGGCAGTTTTTTCTGTCTGATTCTTCCATTTGAATTTGGTGGAAACCAGAGTGCAAATCTAATGTAGTAAAGAGTTTGGGTTTTCCAATTTTGTCTAGGAGAGTGTCGATGTTAGGGATAGGGAATTTATCTTCTTTAGTTTTTTGGTTTAGTTTGCGAAAGTCAATTACAAGTCGAGTTTTTCTTTTTCCCGAAGCATCAGCTTTCTTAGGTACGATCCAAATAGGGGAATTGTACGGGGAATAAGATTTACGTATAACCTTTTCGGTTAACATCTTTTGAATGTGTTCTTCAATATGTGATTCGTAAACTTGTGGTAGTTTATAATTTTTTGTATGGATGGGGATTTCATCGGAAAGGATTATTTTATGTTTGAGTACGTTAGTATGGGAAAGTTTTTCACCTTCTTGTGGGAATAAGTCAATGTTTCTGTCTATTAGTTTATTTAATTGTTGTTTTGTTTTATAATCGAGATGGTCGTCTCTAATTTGTAATGCATTGAAATTTGTTTTTACTTTGTTGTTGAATTGATATGTTTTTCCTTTCAGGTTTAAAGTTTCTGATTTGAAATTTATTTTTACATCTAATTCTTTGAGAATTTTGATTCCAAAAAGTAGATTGCATTCACGATGGAAGTCATGGATGTAGAATTCAAATTCTATTCCTTTAATTTTTAACTTTACTAATTGTTTGAGCGTAATTTTGCCATTTGCAGTGCGTATTGTCATGGGTTGAATTTTTGGTTTGAGTTTTAGTTCGTCAACTAATTTTTTGTTAATAAAATTTATGTCTGAGCCTGTGTCAATAAGAATGTGGTATTGGTCGTGAGTAATTGTTGGGATCTGTCCGGTGTCAGATGTCATTACGTATTTTGTTCTTCTTCTGTGGATTCGAGAAAATTTTCATTCTGTTCCTCGTATTCTATTTCGTTTTGATTTTCCTCATTGTCATCAATTTGTGTTTGAATATCCTCTAAGGGGTATTCGTGTTCGTTGTTTATTTCGAGATTATAATTTTGGCGAGTTGTTTGAGTTGACATGGGAATTACATTTGTATTTCGCGTTTGAATCGACATTGGTGTCGGTTTGAATGTTCTGTTAGTATTTTGATAATTTTGTAAATTTTGTCGTGCGATTAAATTTTTTCCAGGACCTTGTTGTTGTGGTGCCTGTGGTTGATTAAACCTTATTGGTTGGTTAGGAAATTTCTGTCCGGGGAATTTCTGAGGTGGGGGTACAAATCTAAAGGTCTGCGCTTGTGCGGATGGTTTAGGAGTAGGATTGGGTTTTTGCATTGGTGAATTGTGCAACAGGAAGTTGAATTCGTTGTTAATTAAATATTCACACTCCTCAAGTGAAGTGGGATTTGCATTTATGAATGCGCCTTTTGTATTATAGGGTAAACAATCTATGAAGTGATGGACAATAATTTTTTGTATATGTGTTATTAAAAATTTTGTTTTGTCTTTACTCTTTTCTTGGGTTTCAATTTTCCCTTTGTAATTTTGAAAAATATTTTAAATTTCTTTTAAGAATTTATAAATGTTATTCTGTTGGGGTTTTGTTGTAATTATTTTATAGAATAATGTTTCAGGTTTTAGCCTGTCTTCGAAGTTTGAACTTAAGTATGTTTTTAATTCTGCCCAATCGGAAAATGTATTTTCAGATATTATTAATCTAGCATCTCCTACAAATTTTGTTTTTAAAATTCCAAAAGCATATTTTCTATTTATTTCTGTTAATGTGAAGCATTCAAGAACTTCTTTTGCTTCGTCGCATGCTTTTATGAAAGCATGTAAATGTTTTACGTTTCCATCATAAGGAGGAACGATTTTCATGTAATGGTCAATGTCTTGTAGACTGATTGTAGTCATTGTGACTGGGTTTTCTGAGTTTAAATTTATTTTGTTAAAACTATCAGAGATTAATTCTACTAGTATACGATCTGTCTCTGATGGGCTACTGTTTTAGCCGTAAGTTCGTTGAGTTGTTGATGCCAATTTTCAGAAAATTGATATTTTCAAAGGCTCGAAACGTTTCGACTTCACTGAATTGTTAAGGCCCTTTTGGCATCCTACCGACTGCGCCAATTAAATTTGTGTTCAACTTAATATTGAAAAAAAACAAAAGTTTATTTTCATAAATTTATTTATTGAACTTATATTCTCTAAGTACAAAGAATCACTTATCGAGTCGATATGTAACGTGGAGAGTCGTTAATACAATAATGAACGCTTATCACTAGAATACATAGATTTTTATAACTACAATTCCAGAATAATCTGGTATATACTGGTTATAGCAGAAAAGTACAAGTGTTAACTGTTATAATGGTTGATAACAACTTAGTAGTTTTCCTATATGGTCAAACAAAGAAAATGGGTATAACATAATTTATATATATATATATATATATATATATATATATATATATATATATATATATATATATATATATATACAGAGTGTCCCATTTAAGGTACGAATGCATTGGGATCTCGAGAACCGTAAGTGCTACGAGGTTGGTTAAATTAGACAAAACTTGCCCCGTTAGGAGACCATTTTAATGGTATTTTGTTATTTGCGAAAAAATGCATAGGTCACTAGATATAGGCGAAAATGTAAATTTAGCAGTTTTTTATTTTTGCAAATAACTTCGAAGTGTGAAATTATACTGGATTTTGGTTTGCACATCTTTAGGGCACTTTTTTATGTTCTTTCGATTGGCGATGCTCAATTTTTTTTATCAATGTTGGTTTTCGAGGATTGATGTCAAAGTTTTAATTTTTATATGGACGCCATATTGGAAAGTTACGCCATTGAAAAGATATTTTTTTAGCTTTACAATGATACAAAATAGTAATAATTTATTTTTATAATTAACAGAGAAATTAACAAAAAATGTTATTAATTCTAAAATTTAATTGAAAAAAGTAAATTGAAGGCTGCTGTTTAAGAAAATAACGATTTAATAAACAAATAATGTTATTTATAAAATGTAATGTGTTGCCCTCAATGTTGTAATCTTTTAATGTTCTTAAAATGTTGAATTTCCAGGTTGTGTCGAAGGCTTTTTCGAGATCAAAAAATGCTTGTAAAATTTCTGCAGTAAGTATTGTCAAATTATCTATTGTTGAACGATCGTTTATGAATCCATTCTGTGCATATGTAAGTAGGTTATTTTTTTCTAAGTGCCAATTTAATCTTTTCGATATAATTTTTTCTATAATTTTACATAGGCAATTCGTTAGTGATATAGGGCGGTAGCTTGAAGGATCACTTTTACATTTTTTAGTTTTAATTACTGGGATTATTATAGATTCTCTCCAGCAGTCTGGGAAAGTGTGGGATTTCCATATATAATTATAAATTTTCAGTAGGTATTCTTTTGTTTCATTGGGAAGTTGTTTAATTAGTTGGGGAGGGATATTATCTGGTCCCGGGCTTGCGTTTTGTTTCATTTCATCTATAGCTGTATTTAATTCCCAGAGGCTAAATTCTTTGTTTAGTGGGTGTGTTGCATCAGTTTGAATTTCTAATCCTTGGTCTTCAGCGTTGTTTTTTTCCTGTTTAAATATGTTGTCGTAAAAGTCATCACTTGAGATTTGTTCATAATGTTTCCCTATCTCGTTGGCTATCTCCTTTGAGTTTGTAATCGAATTGTTGTTTATTATCAAATTGTTAATTTCTCTTGGTGTTTCGCTACCTTTGATTTTTTTTATATTGTTCCATATTACTTTTGTGGGAGTGTCTTTATTTATAGTTGATACAAATCTTTGCCATGATAGTCTTTTGCTGCACTTGATTACTTTTTTGCTGTAGGCTCTGGATCTTTGCAGTTCTAGGCGGTTTTCTGCGCTATTGTGTCTTTTTAATTTATATAATGCCCTTTTTTGCTTTTTTATAGCTTCTGCGCATTCTGGATTCCACCATGGCACGTTCTTATACCCGATTTTTCTTGTTTTATAGCCTATAATATTTCTTTATATTGTTTCCAGTCTGCGTTTTTAAAGTTCCAGATTTTTCGCTCGTTTTTATCTTCTTGGTTAGGATTATAGGTATTTAGAGTGAACGAGATTTTGATTGGAAGATGGCCATCGCTGAATAAAATTGGTATTGTCTCCCAAATAGTCTCTGTTGCTATTCTGGGATCGGCAAATGTTAAATCCAGGGTACTTGTGTTTCCTGTTCGAGTTGAGATGTATGTATGTGAGCCATGTGATTTAATAAATTGAGTTTATCTAGAAGTGTTTCTTCGATAATTTTCCCTCTTGGATTGTTATGTTGGGAGCCCCATAAAATGTTATGTGCGTTGAAATCTCCTAGGATGAGTCGAGGTAAGGGTAACTGGTTTGTGAGGTTTTCCATTTCATTCTTGGTTATAGTTTTATTTGGTGGTATATATATATATATATATATATATATATATATATATATATATATATATATATATATATATATATATATATATATATATATATATTACACACGGTCATTGGGAATGGAAAATCAGTCCTGACTGCAACTGCTTCTAGTTCAGTGTTTAAATCGATTCTTTTTACTTGTACAGAGTTTTTACACATTATTGCAACTCCTCCGCTAGCTATAGTGTTAATTTCTCTGTCTTTTCTAAATGTTTCATAGTGTTTTAGTTTAAATTTTTTACCTTCGCTGAGCCTGGTTTCTTGGATACATATAATTGTAGGTTGATGTTGTTTTATTAGTATCTGAAGTTGTGGTAAATGAGTTTGTATGCCATTATTGTTCCATTGTATTATGCTCATTGTTGAGAGCTTGTTGTTGGTGTCGAGGATAGTCTGTTTTTATCGTGTATTTGGATTTTTATTTTTGTTATCAAGCGTGATATTCCACTTTTCATGCCTTTGCTAGTAGTCTTTAATCTTGTAGTTTCGAGCATTTCTATTAGTTTGTTAATTTCAGACGTGTATTCCTTGGCAATGGCTAGTTGTTCATTTGTTTCCTGCATATTTTGAAGAAGGTCCTTTAATTCGTTGAATGTTAGAATATATTTATTAGGGTTGTTTAAGATTTCTTTTTTCCATTGGTACGAGTTGTTCTTCGATTGTTTGTTGACTGGCTGGGCTTTGTGATCTAGATCAGGTTCTAGGTGTTTTCTTAGATCTTTTTTCGGGTTGCTTAAACAGGGCATTGTCGTTCGTGTTTGTTGGCTCCATATTATGTATTGTACTTTCATTTTGTGATAAGTTATTGCTCTCTGTAATTTGGTTTTGAGTATAGTTTGTTATTTGAAGTTCTGGTTCTGAATCAATGGGGGCTGGTCTTTTATTTGTTTTTTCTTTGATTTTTGGGTATTGTTCTTTATTTTGAGTCAGAGTTTGTTTGTCACATTTAGAATTAGGATGATCCGTTGTATTGCACAAGTGGCAAATAACATTTTCCCCACTTAGGAATATTCTGTAGTCTGTTTCTACATATTTCAAGAGTATGCTATCGGCTATATGTTTGCTCTCCTGGGAGATGTATAATTGCCTTCTAAAACTACAGATATGTGAAAGGTCTTCTGGTAACCCGGCTCTTTGGAAGTATGTCGGGGAGACTGGTTTGATGCCCTGTTGGATGAGAATTTTTTCTAATACTTGGTGTGGGATTGATGGACATACATTTGAAAGTACTAATCTAATGGACGGGGTTATGAGGCGTGTTATTTGTATTTTATAAGAATTAATTTCAATATGTTTATGGTTTTCTATAAGGATATTAACTCTTTCTTTAGATGCTAAGTAAATACAGATGCGGTTGTTCGAGATTTTTGATGTGAAATGTATGTTTTTAGGGCCTACAATATTTGCGATTGTTGTAATGTAGTCCGTAAAGGGGATGTCTTCTACAGCATTTAGTATGATCGCTTGGTCCTTCGATGGAAATGTTGTTTGTGTATTTTGCTTAGTAGTATTTGTTTTATCGGCGTATGATTGTTGTTCTGTGTTCATTTTTAGTCTGTTTTATGTATTCTATCTGGTAATAATAATACGCCTATGAGGCGTTAGTCAGCAATACAATAATGTGTTGATGAGCAGGGTGGAGCATTGTCGAGACCTGCATAGATTGCAGCATGTGAGCGCTACCGCGCCACAGAGATGTCTCTAGTATTCTGATTGTCTATTGATTGTTCTTGTATTAAGTATTAAAGTGTGATATTAAGTACGGTTAGGGGAGGGAATTGTTATTTTATCTTATAGATAAAGGGTATGGGGATTCAGGGAGGTATTATAATAAGGAATATTATTGGTAGGAGAATAAATCTATCGAAATACCTTATTAAATACTGCTTCAAGCTTGACAGCTAACGGTATGTCAACTTTCACTTTCAGCGGTTACACAGTTCTTCATATATATATATATATATATATATATATATATATATATATATATATATATATATATATATATATATATACAGAGTGTCCCATTTAAGGTACGAATGCATTGGGATCTCGAGAACCGTAAGAGCTACGAGGTTGGTTAAATTAGACAAAAGTTGCCCCGTTAGGAGACCATTTTAATGATATTTTGTTATTTGCGAAAAAATGTATAGGTCACTAGATATAGGCGAAAATGTAAATTTGGCAGTTTTTTATTTTTGCAAATAACTGCGAAGTGTGAAATTATACTTTACAATGATACAAAATAGTAATAATTTATTTTTAAAATTAACAGAGAAATTAACAAAAAATGTTAATAATATTAAAATTTACAGTACAATATTTAAATATTAGATTTGGAGGACAATGGATAGGGACCAACAGCGAAATCAAGTGGCCTGCTAGATCTCCAAATTTAACACCTTTAGATCTTTTTTTATGGGGATACTTAAAAAATAAACTTTTTATTCGGGAATATCAGAATGAAAATGAATTAAGAAATGCCACAGTAAGAATTATAAATCAAAGTAGGCCAAGAATGCTGAGAAAAGTTATAGAAGGAACAGAACGAAGGGCGCAGAAGTGCGTAGAACGAAATGGTGGGTTAATAGAAAATTTATTGTAAAGTTTTTGTACATTATTTTTGTATTTTTAACATTATTTGTTTATTAAATCGTTATTTTCTTAAACAGCAGCCTTCAATTTACTTTTTTCAATTAAATTTTAGAATTAATAACATTTTTTGTTAATTTCTCTGTTAATTATAAAAATAAATTATTACTATTTTGTATCATTGTAAAGCTAAAAAAATATCTTTTCAATGGCGTAACTTTCCAATATGGCGTCCATATAAAAATTAAAACTTTGACATCAATCCTCGAAAACCAACATTGATAAAAAAAATTGAGCATCGCCAATCGAAAGAACATAAAAAGTGCCCTAAAGATGTGCAAACCAAAATCCAGTATAATTTCACACTTCGAAGTTATTTGCAAAAATAAAAAACTGCTAAATTTACATTTTCGCCTATATCTAGTGACCTATGCATTTTTTCGCAAACAACAAAATACCATTAAAATGGTCTCCTAACGGGGCAAGTTTTGTCTAATTTAACCAACCTCGTAGCACTTACGGTTCTCGAGATCCCAATGCATTCGTACCTTAAATGGGACACTCTGTATATATATATATATATATATATATATATATATATATATATATATATATATATATATATACAGAGTGTCCCATTTAAGGTACGAATGCATTGGGATCTCGAGAACCGTAAGTGCTACGAGGTTGGTTAAATTAGACAAAACTTGCCCCGTTAGGAGACCATTTTAATGGTATTTTGTTGTTTGCGAAAAAATGCATAGGTCACTAGATATAGGCGAAAATGTAAATTTAGCAGTTTTTTATTTTTGCAAATAACTTCGAAGTGTGAAATTATACTGGATTTTGGTTTGCACATCTTTAGGGCACTTTTTATGTTCTTTCGATTGGCGATGCTCAATTTTTTTTATCAATGTTGGTTTTCGAGGATTGATGTCAAAGTTTTAATTTTTATATGGACGCCATATTGGAAAGTTACGCCATTGAAAAGATATTTTTTTAGCTTTACAATGATACAAAATAGTAATAATTTATTTTTATAATTAACAGAGAAATTAACAAAAAATGTTATTAATTCTAAAATTTAATTGAAAAAAGTAAATTGAAGGCTGCTGTTTAAGAAAATAACGATTTAATAAACAAATAATGTTAAAAATACAAAAATAATGTACAAAAACTTTACAATAAATTTTTTATTAACCCACCATTTCGTTCTACGCACTTCTGCGCCCTTCCTTCTGTTCCTTCTATAACTTTTCTCAGCATTCTTGGCCTACTTTGATTTATAATTCTTACTGTGGCATTTCTTAATTCATTTTCATTCTGATATTCCCGAATAAAAAGTTTATTTTTTAAGTATCCCCATAAAAAAAGATCTAAAGGTGTTAAATTTGGAGATCTAGCAGGCCACTTGATTTCGCTGTTGGTCCCTATCCATTGTCCTCCAAATCTAATATTTAAATATTGTACTGTAAATTTTAATATTATTAACATTTTTTGTTAATTTCTCTGTTAATTTTAAAAATAAATTATTACTATTTTGTATCATTGTAAAGTATAATTTCACACTTCGCAGTTATTTGCAAAAATAAAAAACTGCAAAATTTACATTTTCGCCTATATCTAGTGACCTATACATTTTTTCGCAAATAACAAAATATCATTAAAATGGTCTCCTAACGGGGCAACTTTTGTCTAATTTAACCAACCTCGTAGCTCTTACGGTTCTCGAGATCCCAATGCATTCGTACCTTAAATGGGACACTCTGTATATATATATATATATATATATATATATATATATATATATATATATATATATATATATATATATATATATATATATATATATATGAAGAACTGTGTAACCGCTGAAAGTGAAAGTTGACATACCGTTAGCTGTCAAGCTTGAAGCAGTATTTAATAAGGTATTTCGATAGATTTATTCTCCTACCAATAATATTCCTTATTATAATACCTCCCTGAATCCCCATACCCTTTATCTATAAGATAAAATAACAATTCCCTCCCCTAACCGTACTTAATATCACACTTTAATACTTAATACAAGAACAATCAATAGACAATCAGAATACTAGAGACATCTCTGTGGCGCGGTAGCGCTCACATGCTGCAATCTATGCAGGTCTCGACAATGCTCCACCCTGCTCATCAACACATTATTGTATTGCTGACTAACGCCTCATAGGCGTATTATTATTACCAGATAGAATACATAAAACAGACTAAAAATGAACACAGAACAACAATCATACGCCGATAAAACAAATACTACTAAGCAAAATACACAAACAACATTTCCATCGAAGGACCAAGCGATCATACTAAATGCTGTAGAAGACATCCCCTTTACGGACTACATTACAACAATCGCAAATATTGTAGGCCCTAAAAACATACATTTCACATCAAAAATCTCGAACAACCGCATCTGTATTTACTTAGCATCTAAAGAAAGAGTTAATATCCTTATAGAAAACCATAAACATATTGAAATTAATTCTTATAAAATACAAATAACACGCCTCATAACCCCGTCCATTAGATTAGTACTTTCAAATGTATGTCCATCAATCCCACACCAAGTATTAGAAAAAATTCTCATCCAACAGGGCATCAAACCAGTCTCCCCGACATACTTCCAAAGAGCCGGGTTACCAGAAGACCTTTCACATATCTGTAGTTTTAGAAGGCAATTATACATCTCCCAGGAGAGCAAACATATAGCCGATAGCATACTCTTGAAATATGAAGAAACAGACTACAGAATATTCCTAAGTGGGGAAAATGTTATTTGCCACTTGTGCAATACAACGGATCATCCTAATTCTAAATGTGACAAACAAACTCTGACTCAAAATAAAGAACAATACCCAAAAATAAAAGAAAAAACAAATAAAAGACCAGCCCCCATTGATTCAGAACCAGAACTTCAAATAACAAACTATACTCAAAACCAAATTACAGAGAGCAATAACTTATCACAAAATGAAAGTACAATACATAATATGGAGCCAACAAACACGAACGACAATGCCCTATTTAAGCAACCCGAAAAAAGATCTAAGAAAACACCTAGAACCTGATCTAGATCACAAAGCCCAGCCAGTCAACAAACAATCGAAGAACAACTCGTACCAATGGAAAAAAGAAATCTTAAACAACCCTAATAAATATATTCTAACATTCAACGAATTAAAGGACCTTCTTCAAAATATGCAGGAAACAAATGAACAACTAGCCATTGCCAAGGAATACACGTCTGAAATAAACAAACTAATAGAAATGCTCGAAACTATAAGATTAAAGACTACTAGCAAAGGCATGAAAAGTGGAATATCACGCTTGATAACAAAAATAAAAATCCAAATACACGATAAAAACAGACTATCCTCGACACCAACAACAAGCTCTCAACAATGAGCATAATACAATGGAACAATAATGGCATACAAACTCATTTACCACAACTTCAGATACTAATAAAACAACATCAACCTACAATTATATGTATCCAAGAAACCAGGCTCAGCGAAGGTAAAAAATTTAAACTAAAACACTATGAAACATTTAGAAAAGACAGAGAAATTAACACTATAGCTAGCGGAGGAGTTGCAATAATGTGTAAAAACTCTGTACAAGTAAAAAGAATCGATTTAAACACTGAACTAGAAGCAGTTGCAGTCAGGACTGATTTTCCATTCCCAATGACCGGGTGTAATATATATATATATATATATATATATATATATATATATATATATATATATATATATATATATATATACCACCAAATAAAACTATAACCAAGAATGAAATGGAAAACCTCACAAACCAGTTACCCTTACCTCGACTCATCCTAGGAGATTTCAACGCACATAACATTTTATGGGGCTCCCAACATAACAATCCAAGAGGGAAAATTATCGAAGAAACACTTCTAGATAAACTCAATTTATTAAATCATGGCTCACATACATACATCTCAACTCGAACAGGAAACACAAGTACCCTGGATTTAACATTTGCCGATCCCAGAATAGCAACAGAGACTATTTGGGAGACAATACCAATTTTATTCAGCGATGGCCATCTTCCAATCAAAATCTCGTTCACTCTAAATACCTATAATCCTAACCAAGAAGATAAAAACGAGCGAAAAATCTGGAACTTTAAAAACGCAGACTGGAAACAATATAAAGAAATATTATAGGCTATAAAACAAGAAAAATCGGGTATAAGAACGTGCCATGGTGGAATCCAGAATGCGCAGAAGCTATAAAAAAGCAAAAAAGGGCATTATATAAATTAAAAAGACACAATAGCGCAGAAAACCGCCTAGAACTGCAAAGATCCAGAGCCTACAGCAAAAAAGTAATCAAGTGCAGCAAAAGACTATCATGGCAAAGATTTGTATCAACTATAAATAAAGACACTCCCACAAAAGTAATATGGAACAATATAAAAAAAATCAAAGGTAGCGAAACACCAAGAGAAATTAACAATTTGATAATAAACAACAATTCGATTACAAACTCAAAGGAGATAGCCAACGAGATAGGGAAACATTATAAACAAATCTCAAGTGATGACTTTTACGACAACATATTTAAACAGGAAAAAAACAACGCTGAAGACCAAGGATTAGAAATTCAAACTGATGCAACACACCCACTAAACAAAGAATTTAGCCTCTGGGAATTAAATACAGCTATAGATGAAATGAAACAAAACGCAAGCCCGGGACCAGATAATATCCCTCCCCAACTAATTAAACAACTTCCCAATGAAACAAAAGAATACCTACTGAAAATTTATAATTATATATGGAAATCCCACACTTTCCCAGACTGCTGGAGAGAATCTATAATAATCCCAGTAATTAAAACTAAAAAATGTAAAAGTGATCCTTCAAGCTACCGCCCTATATCACTAACGAATTGCCTATGTAAAATTATAGAAAAAATTATATCGAAAAGATTAAATTGGCACTTAGAAAAAAATAACCTACTTACATATGCACAGAATGGATTCATAAACGATCGTTCAACAATAGATAATTTGACAATACTTACTGCAGAAATTTTACAAGCATTTTTTGATCTCGAAAAAGCCTTCGACACAACCTGGAAATTCAACATTTTAAGAACATTAAAAGATTACAACATTGAGGGCAACACATTACATTTTATAAATTTTTTTCTAGAAAACAGAACATTCAAAGTACGAGTAAACAATACCTATTCAGACAAAAGAAAACAAATAAACGGAATTCCACAAGGATCAACACTTAGTGTAGTCCTGTTCTTAATTGCAATAAACAACGTAGCAAAATATGTAAAGAGCCCTGTAAAATTCCTATTATTTGCCGATGACCTTATCATTTTTCATAAAAACAAAAATATTAAAGCAGTACAAAGCCAGATCCAGAAAACAATAGATAAAATCCAAGAATGGTCACAAAATGTAGGATTCCGGTTTTCAGAATCTAAAACACAAGCCATCCATTTTACCGAACGCAGGAAAGAACAAACAAACCCCTCAGTCTTCTTATATGAGAAAAACATTGAGTATGTAAATGAAATTAAACATTAGGAATAATTCTTGATAAAAAACTAACCTGGAAAAGACATATAACAGAACTAAGTAAAGAATGCTGTAGAAAATTAAACATACTCAAAATATTAGCACATCATGACTGGGGAGCAGACAGGAAATACTTGCATCTTATTAATAAATCATTAATACGAAGTAAATTCTACTACGGAGCAACGATATATGCGACAGCAAAAAAAAAACGAACCTTCGAATACTAGACACCATACACCACACTGCCTTAAGAATTATAACCGGAGCACTTAGAACCAGCCCAATAGAAAGCTTATACTGCGAAGCAAATGAACCATCCTTACAGGATAGAAGGAAATACTTAACCCTATCATACATTGCCAAAATCTCAAGCCAACCAAACCATCCTACATACAAATACATTATCAACCCCTCCAATTCTGACAATACCATATTACACTCTCCCTAACAAACCCATATACATGAACTGTTGAACTCCCTAAACCTCAACCTCCCAGTAACACAACGAAACAAAATATCCCAAACTCCCCCATGGACTATCGAAATACCAGACATCAACCTTGAATTACATAAATTTGATAAACAAAATACCAATCACGACGTAATCAAAAACCATTTTAACGAACTAAAAGAAAAAAACGTAGACAAACATTTCATATATACGGATGCATCTAAAATAGAAAATAAAATAGGAGCAGCCTTTGTAACTGAAAATGAAACAGTATTATACCACCTACCAAATGAATAAAGCATATACTCAGCAGAAATGATTAGTATCTACTTCAGCTTGCAACATATAGAAAAGAACCCCAAGAAAAACTACACCATTTGCACAGATTCTCTTAGTAGCCTCCAATCCATCATGACAATATACCCGAAACATCCCATAACAAAATACATCCAAGATCTTCTATTCCAACTCACCACAACCAACATCCAAGTAAATTTCATTTGGATACCATCCCATATAGGTATACCAGGCAATGAAAAAGCAGATACAGTCGCCAAGGAAGCCACAAAAATACCTCTCACACCTATTCCCATAGAAGCAAGAGATATAGCAGCAACATTTAAAAACAAAATCAGAGAAAACTGGAACCTACGATGGAGCAATCTCCAAACAAACAAATTAAAAAACATACAAGAAAAAATCCAACATTGGCAAGAACCTGAAAACTCTACCAGAAGAGAACAAATAATATTTACAAGAATAAGAATTGGACATACCAGAGCAACACATAACTACATCTTTGAAAGAACAAGCGTCAAAATATGCACTGATTGCAATGCTCAGATCTCAGTAGAACATATTATACTACACTGTAAAAAGTACGATGAACAAAGGAGGAAATACCAGATACCACAAACAATAAAAAAAGCCCTGAACATGAAGAACTACACCCGAATAATGAAATACATTAAAGATATCCAAATACTCAATGAACTGTAAATATAAATGTAAACTCGAATTATATGTATATATATTATGCTAATACCCCATGGGTGAAGCGTTATAATAATAATAATAAATATATATATATATATATATATATATATATATATATATATATATATATGTATATATATATATATATATATATATATATATATATATATATATATATATATATATATATATATATATATATATATTTAAATGCCTCCTGGTATTGAGTACAATTCTAATCTTTTGTAGCGGAATACATAAGGATCATATACTCCATTCACTGGAAAGTTCAAGATGAGGTGTTAGAATTGAAAGAATGTTATTTATGTACAACTATTGAATTATTATCTTATAACCAATTCTAAGTACATTATGTAACTCGAACCACAGTACAATTCTGACAGATAAATGAAAAATTGATAATTTTTTTGCTTAAAAATATACAATATTACAAAAATAACTTACTAGTTAACCCTCCGTCTGTCGGATGTGGTCTGCGAGCCCACAGCAAATTGATATTTTTTAATAAATTTTTATTATTTCGTTAAAATTACTACCGCCACAATACCTTTCAAGTATCTGAATAGCAACTGTTTTATCCATATAAAACTATTTTTTAAAATTTCAAATAGTTGCCTCATGTTATTTTGTCCTGGCAGACCCCACCCGAACAAGCATGTAATATATACCGGGTGTTCACTTTTTTTATAGGACATAGGAAATACAATGTTAAAATATTCATTATGCGATAGTTCGTTCCCTATGAATTTTAGAACAAAAGTGTAAATACAAAAAATGTTCAGAAATAAAAACTGCATCGAACAAGATTCAATTTATTGATATAATTCGTTGCTGTCATGAAATAAACGTAAAATAAAATTTCTAATTTTTAGCTATTTACAGTGTTCCATGGGAAACAAAACATACAATTCAAGCAGTCGTACTGTTTGAGTTTGACAGATGACATTTGTTATTGTCGTAAAGATTTAATAATTATTGCCTTCATTTAAATTATTTATCAGTAATTATGGCTACATTTACTATCTCTGAAAAAATTCAATGGATAAAATGGTATTTGGCTGGAAATTCGTTAAATCAAGTGAGAGATTTATTTAGTGCATTATATCAGGCCCGGCCTATTCCTGCACGTGGGACTATTAGCAGAATTATAAACCTTTTAAATGAAACAGGAAGTGTTATTCCTCTTTGTAATAACTTAATGACAATGACAAATGTTTTGTTTTCCATGGCACACTGTAAATAGCTAAAAATTATAAATTTTATTTTACGTTTACCTGATGACAGAAACGAATTATATCAATAAATTAAAGCTTGTTCGATGCAGTTTTTAATTCAGAACATTTTTTGTATTTGCACTTTTGTTCTAAAATTCATAGGGAACGAACTATCGCATAATGAAAATTTTAACATTGTATTTCCTGTGTCCTATAAAAAAAAGTGAACACCCGGTATATATATATATATATATATATATATATATATATATATATAGGGTGTTATAATTTAATGGACCCAGCAAATATGTACCAGTAACGGGTCCATGGGACTCCTCGGCGCAGTTTGTGTGATATTTCCGATAAATGGCTTTTCTGAAGAAAATACCAAAATATACTTATGTGATTCTAATATTGAGGAGACAACAATTATATGAGCCTCTTCACATAAATCCCCATTTTCCCAGAGAATTGTGAGAAAGTATTCAACGAGTCCCATCCGTAAAGAGGACGATGGACAAGACATCCTACCTAGTAATGGTAGTAAATGAAAAGGAAAACGTCATACTTGTATACAAGGTCCAAGAGACCTATTTGCCCGCAGTGCCGTAAAAAATGCAACCAGGTGACAAATAAGATGCCAACCATGATTTTGCATTGCAGGTACCTTAACAAATAAGTCGAAATTAAGAGATAGTCTAGATCGTGTGCCATATGAAAGATTTTTTATTAATGCTCCCAAATAAGTATTATGTTTTTACTTTTTTTTGTTCATGTAATTTATGAAACATATTCGTTTATATGTATCCAATTAAACATGATTATAAAATTAGTACGTATTTTTCCAAAATAAAAGTCATTGTATCATGAAGTCCTAAAGATTCCGCACGCATATTGAGTGATAAAATTTCCGGCCACGCCATTTAAGGGTTCAGTCAGTTAATATTTACCTACATGGGTTTATAAAAGTATTGATAATACAATGTATTCTACCTATTCTAAAAAGACTTATCGTGAAATAAGAAATTTCATATTCCAGTACTTACTGTGGTTCGAGTTACATAATGTACTTAGAATTGGTTATAAGATAATAATTCAATAGTTGTACATAAATAACATTCTTTAAATTCTAACACCTCATCTTGAACTTTCCAGTGAATGGAGTATATGTTTATAATTTTCCCACTTTGAGAACTGTTGCAAAATATTATCTTAATCACAAACATTTCACCGCATAAAAGATATATGAATTTAAACTTTGACAAGGGCAAGAGGATTACTCTCCAGTCTCCAGTCCTTTTGTACAATTCTGAATATCTCTTTTATCCATTTTCTCTTACATAACGAGGGATGAATGTGAGTAACCTCTATAGTGAAATAAAAAATATTAATTTTGTTTCAAATACACTTATATTTATTTTACACATTCCAACATGAAATCATCCATGAGACCTATGGTACAATTATGAGTGTTAAAAACAATACGGGACATATATTGTTCGATTCAAAATTTGTAAGATAAAGCTGTGACGCAGGCGATTTTTTGAAAATTTTCAAGGTCAAATGTGCTTTAATGCAAAGTAAAATAATATAAAGTTTTTTACAATTCGGATAAAAGTCAGAAACTATTAATTTATTTTATTGTAAAAAAACAGTTATTTACATGAATAATACAAAATGAAATATTAACATAAAATTAAGAGATATTTTATAATAAAAGTAACATTATCATTCTTAAATGTTAAAAAATAAACTTATATTTTTTTGTGATTTTGCAGCTGCCAATAAATTTTTATTTGTATCTTTATTTTTTCTAATAAAATTTGCGAATGTATAACAAGGAATTAAGTAATTGAAATATACCGACAATTTCGCTTTAACCATGTTGGTACGTTCATTTGTCCATACATTTCCCATTAAGCTGAAAATCCGTTTAACGTAACAATTATTTGGCGGTACTGCATACATTTCGACAAAATTTTAATAGTATGAGGGCATTACAATGGGGTCATACAAAAAGAAAAAAAAATGTAGATTTTTCTTTTATAAATGAAAAATTTACCTAATATTATGCATATGTACATCAAAAATATTTAATGTTATTATATTTTTTATCCATAATTTTCTTTATAAAGATTCTGAGTTTGGTTTTGTGACGTCACAGATTTGTACACAAATACACGATACTCAGGCACACTCGTGCTTTTACTGTACATGAACGGATCTGTCACTTTTTTCTAACATAACCTTATATAACCAATATTTTTAAAGTTACGTTAACATCCTTGCAACAAGTTTTTTTTTTAAAAGTAAGTACAAATAACGAAATATGCCAAACAAAAATTAGAAATAAATTTAATTTATGTTTGATTTAGATATTACAATGGCTGTACAGTAATGTTCTGTGTCGTCCTACGAGAAAAACTCGTTGAGAAGTAAAAGTAAAATTTTTGTTTGTATTCTTATGCCCCAAGATGTAAGGGAAAAATGGTATAAGGCAATAAATACTCCAGAATTTTTGAAGACTGTACGTTTGGTTTCAAAACACAATGACATAAACTTCAAAAGTAGTTCCATTTTTGCTCGGTAGACGTCACTACGACCGCAAAACTGTGACGTCATTCGTAATTTTATATAAACTTAAAAAAATTATTACTGTAAAACTAGAAACTTTACATGTCATAAAATATATATTTTCGTAAGTAGTTTTAAATGTACTTTCAGAAAAAAAATTGGAAAATGTGGTATGACCCCATTCATTTTAATGTATTTTACCTACTTTTCAGCGAAATTAATTCCCGTCAACAAAGGAAATATGTTCATTTAATATATGTATGTCATTCGGAAATACATCGTCTCCAATCCAAAAATACCCCATTACCAGAAGAGCGTGCATTTCTACAATTTCTATAAACGTGTGCGTAAAGTGTATAGGTATAGTTTGACTAGCGAATGAAAGTTGACGTTTAAATTGTTTAATAGATGTAGTTTCTTCTGAAAACATTTCCCTATATTTTATTTGAAATGAAACTGATCTTTATGTATTCCGCTACAAAAGATTAGAATTGTACTCAGTACCAGGAGGCATTTAAAATACCTCAGCGACAGGATTCAGGGATGTATAAAAAAAATTAATACCGCAAATTCTAGTTCGTTCGTCTCAGGTGTCAGCAACTCTCTAGTCGGAATTACTGTTAGAGGAAATTAAAAATAATCCTATTTCATAGAATTGCCACGCTAAATAGTTTAAAGATCAAAATATTTTGTTATAATCAACATAAACGAAAAATGCTTAAAATATTTTAAAAGCACCCTTGTTTTGATATTCAGTTACCCTAGTCGGCCATCTATTTTCAGCCAGATGTAGTAATGTGTTTCTGTGCTTTCCTAGTCCAGTATTTAAATGGGTTCATGCAAAAATTTCATACCTGAATATTTCGTTCAATTCTATTCTTCTCTAGGGTTTTAAAAGAAACCACATCTATAAAATAATTTAAATGTCAACTTTTATTGGCTAGTCATACCATACACATTAATATTTTATGATGGAAATGCGGATGTGCACTTTAAAAGTAGATTTGGCAACAAGAAAGTAAAATGTCTAGAAATAAAAAAAAACAACAAAAGCATAAAGTTATTTATTGAATATCATAAACATAACAAAAAAACAAGATATATTATATATAAATTATTAAACACATCCAGGAAATACATACATTTTTTACATAAAACAATAAAATATTAAAAATACTTGTAATTTGCACTTGCATTGTTCAGTATTTTCCAATATGTACTTATAAAATTCATTGCATGATAAGTCAATATTTACTAAGCACTGCAATATAGCTTGCATTGTCGATATACCAAGTCGGTTTCTCTCTTTGCTTCATTGTATGGTCATCGAAGAAAATATCCGTTCATCGTGTGCATTATGTGCTGGTATACTAAATACGTATTTAAAATTTTTCAGAAGTTCTGAATATTGCTCAGTAAATTAGGTTTTCTAAAATATATAGAACCATTTTTCATCACAAGGTTTCTTTGTCCGATCGTCTAAATTATCCTGGTTTTCGATTTCAAAAGTTCATTATCGTCTATGTTTACATTTTTTTGTTTTAAATAAATGTATGACTTTTCTAGCTGTTCCCAACTTGGAACTGATTTCAGCAACATCCAAGTAAATGTATCAAAATTGTCAATAGAAACTATCCAGTCTTTTCTAATATGCAATCGTAAGAAGTAAAATAGAAATCTTCGACTTCTTTTAAAAATTTTCTCTCTAGGACTGATTTCACATTAACCCAATTTAATTTTTGAGACGTTGGCGAAGTAAGGTAGCACTTTTATTAATAGCAATAAAAATATATTATATATGTATTTAATTTGATATTTTAGTACAAAAAAACACTAATAAAAAATTAAATTCAACATTATAAATCATATATTTCAAAACTGCGAAGCAGGCATCATGCAGGACAATATAATATCAATATATATCACACTTTCCGCAGATTATTATAGATGTCTTTTCGCATTGTGCTATTGTGCAAATTAGCTCTGGATAAATTTTGGAATTACGAAGTGGCTATTTCCATCGTAAGGCTAACACGACCTCCTAGTAATTAAGATTTTTATGGCACCGGTCTTTTCTTAGGAAAAAAATTGAGGTTGTTGCCTTGGAGAGGTACGCTAAGACAATTTTTCTACTAATTTCCAATAAAGAACTATTTTAGTTTGGTTTTACAATTTGAATAGCTACTGCTATCTAATAGTTATATAAAGTGTAAACAGTGGCCAACGCATTTTTTCGATTTTATTGTTGTTCTGTACAGCGATATTTGTTTATCCAACAGATCAACACCGCCCATGTAAAACTTGTAATGCTTTATAAGATTTGCGCTTGGAATTGTGACATGTTTCTTATATTTCAACAAAAAGTATAAATGATAATTAATAAATTAAGCGTTATTTCTACATCACGTATCTCTTCTTTATTATCTTTAATTTCATAAAAATATTCCATACCAGTTTGTTCGTCGAGTCCAGATGAAATTATGATCGTATGGATTTCATTTGTTTTACATTGATGCAAATCTTTGAAAAACTCCTCACTTTCAAATGACATAGTCACTAAGAAATTCTTTTTCGCTCATTTCGAGCAGAAATGTTCAAAAATCTCACTATAAAACAAAGAGTATACTAAACCTACCCTCAAATACACTTGTCAGTCTAATAATTCATTTTCCAATGCTTCCTGACAATGTCCTATTTTTGGGACGTAAACAGAAAGAAACGATTTTTTTAGACAAAACGTTATGTTTGTAATATGAAAAATTAATGAATATATTGCACAAGGATGTACAACACAATTAACTTATATTCATAGGCGCCGACTACGTGCGGGCTTCGGGGCTCGAGTCCCCACACGGAAAAATCTGAGAGGGCTCTGCCCCCACACGAACAAATCTGAAGGGGTTCTGTCCTCAAACATATTATTTTTAATACCAATAAAAAGTACACTAATTTTGAAATATTTTTAATAGGGATCGACCGATATGATTTTCTGTGGCCGATACCGATATACTCATATCCGATATCGGCCGATACCGATATATCGGCCATAAAATTTTGTCGTAAAATTTTTGCTGTATAAATGAGGTAAAAGTGATTTATAATGATATACTGCTACCGTTACACGCATTAACCATAAATAAATCACAAAAAAATACAGAGCAAATGCAAAAAAAGACATTTTTTTCCAAACGTCGTAGAAATGGCATTTTTGTGACTTAATTCACAAGGTAGAGGCTTTATTTCTACGCCGTTGGAAATTTCTACGCCGGCGGAGTAGAAATAGTTAACTTCTACACCGCCGGAGGAGAAATAGCTAATTTCTATGCCGGCGGCGTAGAAATAAAATAAATAAATATCCATAGAAACTACATAGAATTAGCGAATAAAAAGAAAAGTAGTACGTTTGAAAAAAAAAATGTAATGTGTCATTCGAAATAAAAGTGTCTTTGTGTGCCTCGCATGCAATTGTCCGACTCGCTTCTCTCGTCGTGCAAACTTCCATGCTCGCCACACAAAGTATCTCTTTTACTCCTAATAACACAATATACTATTGTTTAACTAAGTGTGTAACTTTACTTCTACATTTTTAATGACTTTATTGCTAAATTTTGAATAAGAATAAACTTGATTTGTTTTTTATTCAGTATTTCTGTTTTAATTTTCTTTAAAAAACTGAAATATTAAGCAATTTATATTTTTTTAGGCCGATACCGATATCGGCCAAGAAAACCGATATGGCCGATATACCGATACCGATATCGGTATCGGTCGATCCCTAATGTTTAATACAATTACTTATACAAGTAATAATGTATACCTATTCTGTTATTTAATATCCGTCTTATGTTGAGTTTCGCGGTAAATTAAATAAAAGTCAAGATTATTAAAAATTAGGTAGATATTTTAAGTCATACGATAAATTCTCATCTTTTGTACAGTTTTCTTTATTTATTTATCTATTTATGTTCCAGCTTTAAAAAATAAAGTTTTTCTTTGGTAAATTTTTGTTGTCACTTTCTAGATCCCACAATCTAAAAGTCAGCGCCTACGCTTATATTTAATGCAACATTTAATTTCAAATAAAAAATATTTATGACAAAATCATTGCATCACAATATGGAAAAAAACCAGTATTTAAAATATTATAAATCTATAAATAAATAAATATATCATCACGGCATATTACCCATTGCTCGGCGTGCCAATCTGCTTTGTACACAGATATCGGTATTGATGATGACATATTTGTACCGGGCAGGCGTTTCCCCAGATTCGCGCCCAGACACTCAGGCACGCGGCCACGAGACCCCATCTATAAATATAATATCGTAATTAGTTATGAAAATGTTTAATTTCATGTCATAACAACCTGACGAAATGAAGAAAAGCTCAATCCAATGCATAGGTTCAAATATATCTTAGATTAAAAAAACGTCCCAAAAATGGGACAATGACGTATAATATTATGCAAAACATGCGCAGGGGATCCAACACCTAAGTTTTCGGCCATTGAAATTTTTAGTTTTGGGTAAACATTGTTTTTCCCGCGCTGAAATCGTCCACCAAAATTTGTGTCTGTTTTATCGCCACCACACGAAATACATTTTTAAAAATTTATACCTACATGTTGTAGTCTTTCTTTGCAAAATGCTGTGATTGTGTCCAAAGTTTCATTAGGTAATGTACACTCGCGTAACAATTTAATTTGCAAACTATTTTTAGGAATGAAATGTATTATTAATGAAAAATCTTTTTCTGCATTGAGATTATATGCATCTGTAGTTATCTTATATATAATAGCTGTTGATCTCAGCAATCGCAGAATCTGAAAATATAGTCGATCTGGTAGTCATGTGATTTACCCTCATAGATCCGATGAACGCGTGTTCATCCTTTTTTCTGCCCTGTAACATTTGGATCTGGAAATCAGGGGACTTACCCGCTTAGATCTGATGGACATGTGCTCATTATGGCATATAATTACACTAATCTGAACCAGATAGTCAAGTGACTTATCACTGCGTTCCTGTGTTACCATGTGTTACTCCAATTTTTAGCAATTAAGGTAAGAACTTTATAGTACCCTTCCATAGTCCAGGTTTAGTGTTGGCTTATTTTTATTGGTAACAATGTTACATACGTTCAGTGTTACATTTGTTGTGTAAACATCAAACCTTTCAACACAAGGAGATGATACATGCTCGTCCGGTGTGCATTAACAATAATTTATCCAGGTAAAAGGTCTTTTCCTGTGTATCTAAAGTCTTAAGCAAAGATTTACTTCTTTTTTGGAGAAAAATCCAACCGATTAACACAGGCCAAAACGTAAACATACCAGATGAATTTGTTGTAAGAATTAACAAAAATTTAAAGGAAGAAATGGCCGACAAATACCCGTTGGTAGCCATTTATTAAGCCTTGCACCCACCTAAACTAATTGGTGAAACTCAAACGTGCATTACTCACAGCCTTTTAGCTTTGGTTATCTTAATGAGTAACATGCTAACAAACGATCTAACTCTAACTGGTGTAGCAGATTCCTTGCCAAAATTGGCAGACGCAATCTCGCTCTACAGAAAATACATTCTCTCACCTCACCAAAATACAGAGTGCAGTAAAGTGGTGAAAGACCATAGGTATGGACGATTATTTCTTCAACAAAAATCTTTATGAAAACGTAAAAACGAACACTCCTTCATTCAAAACCGTGTAAACTAACAGCGTCATCGGAACTCCACCAGGCTAAAAGAGAGGAGGGAGGCGTTAAACAGAGGGCAATAAAAGGACAAGAGTTACATGAGAAACTATGCTAATTCCCTACCTAATTACTGGTGTAATGGTGTAAGAGGCAGGCTCTTACGAAAGACAAAGTTGTCTTAATCTGGGTAAACGGATTCGCTATACCTATCAAAAATATTACTTTCAGAATTCTATACCAAAAACAGTTATTGAAAACAGTCAACTTAAAACATGAATAGGCTGATTCTGACGTACTCTTTATAGGTACTATTTCTAAGTACTTGGTACTCCAATTGAGTTCATATGTAGTTATTTTTGAGCAAAAAAAAACCCTAATGGAAAATTTAGCTTCATTTAAAAATTTAATAGAACTAAATATGTTCATATTACATCCTTTTTTAAAATTAAAAAATTCTACAATTGTATCTTAAATACAAATATAGTTTTCAAACATGCTTGTTTTTACTATTATGATATGAAATTAATTGTTTACCATTTAGGTTAAAACATATATCATAGATACATATTAATAATGAGAAAAAACAAAACTAGAATTTAGTATCAATGTGTATCTACAATAAAACTCCTTGATTCACTATAATTCTTTTTAACAGAAAAATATGTAACTTCAATTTAACGCAAAAACTAAAGTTTCTGGGATTTGAAAAAAGAAAATTTCTCTATTAGCAAAACTTAACAAAAAATTACAATTTCGAACTACCGCAAAAATAATTATAATTTGTATCACATAAAACAAAAGGTTTAAACTTCAAATTTTTTTCAAGTGCCGCAACCTCTGGCTTGGAAACTCCCAGTTATGAATTGAATTTAGCACGCGGGTAACGCAACACGCAGGAACGAAATTATCACATAAATTGTTTGATTTTTTTAGCAGCTTTCTATCACATGACAACAACCATTGTTTTTAATCCATAAACTTAATAATTATTGTATTTTTGCAGTTTAAAACAAATGAATAGAAACATGTTAAACATCGTTGGAAGGCAAAAAAAAACTCTCGTGTAACTTTTTAATATGGCATCCATATAAAAATTAAAAATTTCACATTATAACTCAAAAATATAAGGTATAAAGAAAAGCTAAGCTTCACCAGTGGAAAAAATATAAAAAGTTCCCTAAAGATGTGCAAACCAAAAATCTCGTATTATTTAACTTTTTGAAGTATTTGCAAAATAAAACACAGCAAAATTTACATTTTCGCCTATATTTAGTGACCTTTGCCTTTTTGCAAATAAAGAAACACCATTAACATGGTAATCTAAACAAGCAACTTTTATCTAATTTAACCGGCTTCGTATCTCTAATTTTTCTCGAGTTTCCCATGTGGGAATAGTTATCATGGACACCTTGTATAGTTACAAAATTTGGGAAACTGCAAATTATAACTAACACAAAATATAAAAATTACGCACTCCAAACTTCTTCTCAATAGATGCCTTTACAAATAATGACGCGTTTTACTTCTACGCCTTTTGCGCATTATTTCAATAATTAGTTAGTTAGAAATAATAATACTTGAAAAAGCGATTGGTTTTTTAATTATTGGCACCCATTATTCCAAAGATTGCTCACAGAATGGAAAATTTAGCTTCATTTAAAAATTTAATAGAACTAAATATGTTCATATTACATCCTTTTTTAAAATTAAAAAATTCTACAATTGTATCTTAAATAGTACTGATAACTGTTACCTAGCAAATATAGTTTTCAAACATGCTTGTTTTTACTATTATGATATGAAATTAATTGTTTACCATTTAGGTTAAAACATATATCATAGATACATATTAATAATGAGAAAAAACAAAACTAGAATTTAGTATCAATGTGTATCTACAATAAAACTCCTTGATTCACTATAATTCTTTTTAACAGAAAAATATGTAACTTCAATTTAACGCAAAAACTAAAGTTTCTGGGATTTGAAAAAAGAAAAATTTCTCTATTAGCAAAACTTAACAAAAAATTACAATTTCGAACTACCGCAAAAATAATTATAATTTGTATCACATAAAACAAAAGGTTTAAACTTCAAATTTTTTTCAAGTGCCGCAACCTCTGGCTTGGAAACTCCCAGTTATGAATTGAATTTAGCACGCGGGTAACGCAACACGCAGGAACGAAATTATCACATAAATTGTTTGATTTTTTTAGCAGCTTTCTATCACATGACAACAACCATTGTTTTTAATCCATAAACTTAATAATTATTGTATTTTTGCAGTTTAAAACAAATGAATAGAAACATGTTAAACATCGTTGGAAGGCAAAAAAAAAACTCTCGTGTAACTTTTTAATATGGCATCCATATAAAAATTAAAAATTTCACATTATAACTCAAAAATATAAGGTATAAAGAAAAGCTAAGCTTCACCAGTGGAAAAAATATAAAAAGTTCCCTAAAGATGTGCAAACCAAAAATCTCGTATTATTTAACTTTTTGAAGTATTTGCAAAATAAAACACAGCAAAATTTACATTTTCGCCTATATTTAGTGACCTTTGCCTTTTTGCAAATAAAGAAACACCATTAACATGGTAATCTAAACAAGCAACTTTTATCTAATTTAACCGGCTTCGTATCTCTAATTTTTCTCGAGTTTCCCATGTGGGAATAGTTATCATGGACACCTTGTATAGTTACAAAATTTGGGAAACTGCAAATTATAACTAACACAAAATATAAAAATTACGCACTCCAAACTTCTTCTCAATAGATGCCTTTACAAATAATGACGCGTTTTACTTCTACGCCTTTTGCGCATTATTTCAATAATTAGTTAGTTAGAAATAATAATACTTGAAAAAGCGATTGGTTTTTTAATTATTGGCACCCATTATTCCAAAGATTGCTCACAGAAAATCAAAATTTTGTTGAATCAAAATTTCCTTACTCTTATCACGTTTCAGAGACACACACATTCGTTGTTCAAAGATCTTGCCTTAATAGAATGGATATTATCTGGAGAGTGTTTATAAATAAAAACATTCCTCAAGCTGTTATGCCTTTAATACTGCCATCGTTGTCCGAAGGGACATTATGGGTGCTGTCACAAAAGAAAAAAAAACCAAGAAATTTTGTTACTCAAAAAATTTAGAATCATATTCATATTGTTTACAATATAATATAAATTTTATAACCAACTCCGTCCATGTACAGAGTTCCTACGACACAGGAATTTCTTATTGAGCAGTTCTCAATCTAATACTATCGGTAATAAGCGAAGATGAATGTGTAATTACAAGACAAATTAGAGAAATTTACATTACAAGATCAGCAAATCGAAAATATGAAGTTACATAGAATCGAGTTTGAACTCTAAAATATATCGGAAACAAATTTTCCCTTACAAGGACCACTGCCAAACTAGTTACCTTAATGGCTCTTACCAGTGCTCATAGGGTTCAGACTCTATGATCAATACATGTTAACGTTACTACAAGAATACAAGATAAAATAGGAAGTAATGAATGACATTAGGTTCTATTAGACAAAAATTTTTACTTGTTTTTCCATTTTTCCGCGAAAAACCAGAATTGTACACTGCATCAACAATTATTCTCTACATTCGTATCACATCTAAATATCATTCAAATGACCACAGATATTTAATTCTAACATACCCAAAACTGAATCATACAGTATGTTCTCAAACTATTAGTATGGATAAAGCTAGTATTAAAAAAGAGCCGTATAGTTACTAATATTTTTCCAGGCTGCAGTATATGACACGCTTCCACCTCTGTAGCAAATAAAACAGGTGTTGATATAGACTCATGTTGAACACCGAATTCGCAATACTCAATCAACTTTTATAATAAACCTGTAACTACCTAATAGTCAACTTTTGCAAAAAGTCTAGAAAATTAGTTTAAATTTTTGGGATTTATAAGGAGCTATTGTTATGTACAGGCTATTGCAAACCGGGTTGGTGCTTGTATGATCTATGTATATCATAATGTACGAAAACTGTTTTAAATACGATAATATTCAACACGATTTCGCACCTATCACTTTAAACATCTACATAGTAATTATATCGGAGGACAAGCAAAGGAAAATTGTAAGATTAACCGACTTACCTGTAAGGAAGGTTGATCGTAATTTTCCGAGCTTGTCCTCCAATATAATTACAAAACCCCCACCTCACCCGAAGAACCCAAGTGCGAATGTGTATCACAAATAACGAAATGAGTAACTAAATGAGCTGTAATGAGGTGTTACGTCGAATGTTTTTTTGATTACATATCTTTCAAATGTACCGATGGGTATGACATAACGCGACACTACATAGTAATTATATCGGAAGACAAGCTCGGAAAATTACGATCAACCTTCCTTACACTGCTCAAAATAAAATGTTTAATAATTAAATGTTAATTAAATCGCGCTTCTCGCAAAATGCAGCACAATTTGGCGTCCCGAACAGTACTTAACGGGATGCTCAAATTTTAGCTGAAATAGGTGTCCCGTATATACGAGATATACGGGACGCATGGCAACCCTAATTTATCATCACTATTAGGTGTTATTAAGATCCAAAAATTGTGTTTACGTACAAAAATATTTTAAAAACTGTACAATAACATTTTTCAGTAGTGGCTTGTCTTTTTAAGGTAGTTTTTCAACAGCGGGAGCGATGTGTAGCAGCATTGTCATGCACCAAACTCAAGCGTTCGCTACCCAAATTTTAGGACGTTTGCATCTCCTAGGCGTTAATAGGTCTCCACTTAATTCCCTGGTAAAATTTAGCCTTGAGGAATGAATTCGTGGTGAATTACGCCCTGCATATCAAAAAATACCTTCTAACTACTTTTCTCTTCCAACCAAAATATTTGCTTGTGCCGCTCGTAAATAATTTATTTTTTCATCGCCTCATTTCCGTATGCTTTATTTAGCATCTGTAAGGTCTCAGATGGCAATTTCTCCAGCAGAACGGAAAATTTGATATTTGCAGATTTTGCAGACATTAACTAAAAGGGGTGCCGGGCGGCTCGGCTCTTGCCTTAGTGGTGGCTGCCAACCCATGTAGAAGTAATTTTCCTCCAGCGATCATCTACTTAGCTCTAGGCAACGATTCCAGGTACATTTTGACGCTTTTTCGTACTTGCATGATACAGCTTGCTTTCTTTATTTTTTACCTTGGCCTTCTGAAAATTTTAATAACCATTGCGGATTTGGAGTATGTATTTTCACTAGTTTTCGATTATTAAACTTGGAACAAGTTTCAATTCTATATTGTTGAGTTTACTTAACAAATTTCACCACCCGCCATCCTGTAAATAAAATACACCCCACCTATTTTCACCCCCATCCCTTGGTTAAGCTTAGGAAAATATTTTAGAATAAGTAAATATACACCCAGTACTCAACAAGTATTCAACAAACATACATACAGTGAGCAAGAGCCACTCTTGTGACACATTTTGTACACATTCACAACAAATAAATCAGTCAATCATCACATAATTTTTTTATTTCAACGAACACTACCACGTCTTTGTGTCTAAAAGAACATCCCTCTAGACTTAAGCAAGTGTAACATTTACGTTACATTTATGGTCCTTCCAGCCGAATCATCGGCACAGTGCACCATCACCATCGCAACATAAGTATGGTATGACTAGCGAATGAAAGTTGACGTTTAAATTATTTTATAGATGTGGTTTATTTTGAAACCCTAGACACAGTATACACAACATATGCAGTAGCGGAACTCTGTGTCGGCACTTTTGAACTTTTGATACCAAACTAAGTGACCTTGAATGAAGCTGCCATGTTTGTATTGCTCGCAGTGGCGTCAATTCAAATGGTACCGCAAAGTATAATATCGTATTATCACTGCCGGTCTTAGATATTGTGAGGCCGGGTGTAAAATCTTTTTGCGGGGCCACTTTATAATATGAAGAAATAATTGCAAAATATTTTTTATTAGGGTTGCCAGATTTATAATTTTACAATACGGGACATATTATTATATTGATGGATTTAAAATTTGTAAGAAAAAAATAACATTTACATAAATAATATATTAAAATAAAATATTAACATAAAATTAAGAAAAAATCTATAACAAAAGTAACATTGTCAGTCTTCAATATTAAAAAAAATAAATTTACATTTCTTATGTGATTTAGTAGCTGCCAATAAATTTTTATTTGCATCTTTATTTTTTCTTAGCGAATTCATTACAAGCCATTTAGTAATTGAAATATAGTACAGTACTTTACGAGACCCTCAAATTTTAGCGGAAATAGGGGACGATCTCGTATATACTGCACGCTTGGCAACCCTGTTTTATTATCATTTTTTAATTATAATATAATTATAATAAAACAAAGGTGTATTATATATGATGGAGAGACTTTGTTATTGTTCATTTCATGTAAGAAAATAGCGTTGGTTTAGATAAGGAAATAAATTCTGTGATCGGCAGAATAAACTAAAAACCTTTGGTTTTCAAGTGACATTTGCTACTTTCTTACGTGATACGAAGACCAGTACTTATTAAAAAAGAACTTTTCGTGCTTTTGATGATGTAAAGTTATTTATTATGGTGGGTTTATAGTTTTGTGTTGCCTGCGCCTGTTTCCAGGCCTACGAGATGGCACTACTGTGTAATCTTAGGTATTTATAAGGTATAAAAATAAATTAATTTTTTTATTACAAGTACGAAACTGTGGATACAATAGTTATTTATAAGTGTTAAAAGTGACATTTTATTTTGTGAGAAGAAAGTTTGGAACACCACGCGAAGCGGAGTGCTCCAAACCTTCCAATAAAATAAAATCACTTTTAACACGTATATTGTACACTATTTTTCTACGAACACTACTTTTTCATTTAAATTTGTAACATGCCAAAAATGTCATTACCAAAGCAACTAATGCGTTTTTAACACTAATGTTAAAAGAACAATGATCTGTCACTTTTTAACGGTGATGTCTTAGCAGATTTGTAGAAAAATAAAATTATATTATAGAACAAGCATAACCTAAAGCCAAGAACGTGCGGAGCCGGTATAAGCGCGAGGCCGGGTACACAGCACCTCTCGCACCCACCTAGAACCGGCGTATTGTACTACAACCACTTATACAATACAAATAAAAAGTATTTTACATGGTTTTAGTGTAATAAAAGTATACAACATGATGTCTTTTTACAAGTTATACACAAATGTGTCTGCAATTTTATTATCGTTCAAGACTATTATATTCCCGCCTTCTGTCAGAATCATTGAAAACATTGCCATAGGCGGCGATTTTCACAGGCAGACACGAATGTATATATCTTGTGCCTTATTTTATGTTCAAACTTTACTAAAATTTAGCAAAATTGTTATAAATTTAAAATATATCACCGTTCAATATATTTTATATATAAATAAATAATTGTATTGAATATTTTAATTGTGATAAAAGTTAAACTCTCATGTGCCTAATTAAAGGGACGCCATGCTCGCGTTGCACTGTTTGACGCATGCGCGCTGTGACGGAATCATGAGTTTTGCTACTATACAATACTTTTTATGCTGTGCTCTAGAGAAGAATAGAATTGTACGAAATATTCAGGTATGAAATTTTTGCATGAACCCATTTAAATACTGGACTGGAAAAGCACAGAAATATATTACTATGTCTGGCTGAAAATACATGGCCAACTTGGGTACTTGGATATCAAAACAGGGGTGCGTTTAAAATATTTTATAAATTTTTCGTTTATGTTGAGTTTAACAAAATATTTTGATCTTTAAATTATTTAGTTTGGCAATCCTATGAAATATGATTATTTTTAATTTTCTATAACAGTAATGCCTGTTGGAAATACAATGACTCACTCGATTCTATTTCCATAAATAAATAATAAATGTAGTTCAGTCGTAATTACGAAATGAAATGTAATATGTCATGTCAGTAATGGTTTAGTTATATGTTCAATAAAGACTATCCTTTCACTGCGGATATATAATCCAACAGGTTATGAAGCCCACAAGGCAAGTAACAATAGAATAAAGTATTTATATATTTTGATTTGCAAGATTAAAATGGAGAATAAATACAATAACGCGTGCCTTGACAATAACATTTATTAAGTATGGAAATACAAAATAGAAATGCTATTGGCGAGAGACGATCTGTGGAATATGGTCATCGAAGATGAACCAAAAATCCAAGATATTCATTGGAAGAAACGCGATGGAAGAGCACGAGCATTAATCGGCTTGCATGTAAAGGATAATCAATTGATCCACATACGGAAAAAAAATAATGTAAAGGATATGTGAGAGGCTCTACGCGCGTATCATGAAAAATCAACATTGACAAATAAAGTTACATTGTTGAAGAGATTATGCAACACAAAAATAGCGGTGACATGGAATTACATATAAATGTCGTGTTAGATTTGGTATATAAACTGGCCAGTTTGGGAGAAATTATTGCTGAACCATTAACGGTAGTATTTCTTTTAAGCAGCGACCGGAGTGTGTTGACAAGTGCTTTGGAAAGTAGATTAGACGAAAATTTAATTATTGAAATAGTTAAAGAGAAGTTGATAGATGAATACAATAAAAGAAAAGAAAAATATGATAAGGAATCAGTTTTAAAAGTCACAGGGAAGTTCAAAATAAAGAAAAAGAATGACTTGACATATTATTTCTGCGGAAAAATATGACATATGACGCGTGATTGCAGATATTATATAGCTAGCAGAGAAACAAAATATAAAAAGCATGCGGTAATTCGAATCGTACAAGAAACAAAAGAAAATATGCAAGAACTATGCTTTAGTATTAGAAGGAATAATAATTATAATCAGTGGTGCATAGACTCAGGAGCGACTAATCATATGATAAGTCAGAAAGATTTCTTCTCAGTTTTAGATACAAGTAGAAAAAATAAAGTCTATTTAGCAAATGGAGAAAGGTTGATAACAAAATGATACGCGCATGGAACATTGAACTATTACACCCCAAATCAAGAAAATGCGCAAATCAAAGTTAACAATATTACATACTTCCAGTAAAAATACTTACAGCACTAGGATTCAATGTCAGTTTTCAAGACAAGAAGTGTGACAGCTCTAAGAATGTAAAAATGATAGCCACGGCACATCTAGTCAACGATCTTTATTTACTTCACCACGTCAAAATCAAGCATACTTGGCATCATCGTCCCAGTCACAGAAATCCAAAACCAATAAAACAACTCGACATTAAGAGACTGGCAAACGGAAGAAGATTGAGCAAAAGGGAAGAGTGCATATAAAGGAAATATATGAATGAAGGCGAAGAATAGAATCGAGAAAACAAAAATACGGAGACAGTAAGATCAGAAGTATTAAATATAAAAAAAACATCGGAATGTCATAAAGAAATGAGATCAAAGTGGAATAATAAATTTTGGAAACTCACAGCATTACCAAAAGGAAGAAAAAAAGGTATAAATGGAAATACAAAATTAAACTTAACGAATACGACGGATTCAAAAGAGGCAGCGTTCTCGTTTATACGAACATATGAAGAAATGAAGATGCTAAGAGATCCACAGAAATATTATCGAGTAACATTGACGAGGAGTGTTGAAAATACAATGACTGACTCGATTCTATTTCCATAAATCAATGTTTGCTTACACCTGAGACGTACAAACCAGAATTTGCGGTGTTAAATTTTTTAAATACATCCCTGAATCCTGTTGCTATGGTCATTTCAAATGCCTCCTGGTATTGAGTACAATACATAAAGGTCAGTTTCCTTTCAAATCAAATATAGGAAAATGTTTTCCAAAGAAACCGCATCTATTAAATAATCTTAACGTCAAGTTTCACTCACTTGTCATACTATACTAAGAGCATCAACTCAATGTCGTCAAGCAGCTTCAACAAAATTTATTTGACATTCTCGCACGCTTTAGAATTTATCAATTCGTAATTTCCGATATTTCAGAAATGTAACGCTAATTTTTAATTCACCTCCATGATCGGAATTATCAATTAATTTTATGGCGTGACCAACCACATGAACCTATAGAAACTTACCGATTAAAAACGGTTACATGTGGTTTATCATCTTCATTATATTTAGCAGTCAAATATTTACAAGAATCAGCGTTAGAAAATTCAGATATATACGCGGAATCTCATAAGATTATTTTAAATGACTTCTATATAGATGATATGCTCACGGGAGTCAATTCCTTTGAAGTCTTGTTAAGAATAAAGGAGGAAATTACAGCAATACTTTCTTTTGGCAGTTTTGAATTGCGCAAATTCATGTCCAATTCATTACAAGTTAATGATTATGACTCACAATCACAAACGGCCGTGTCGTTGGACATGCTGCCACAAAATAAGACATTGAGCACCATTTGGCATCACAATTCAGATTCCATTAAATATTCAATAAATACTTAAAAAAATTCTAATGCAGTCACTAAAAGGCAAGTTTCGAGCATAATCTCAAGTATGTTTGGTCCACTAGGATTAGCAAGTCTAATCACTATAGTAGCTAAAATCATATTGCAAGAAATCTGGTCGTTAAAAATTAATTAGGATGAGAAATTACCAGATCACGTAGAATCCAAATGGACCTAATTTTTAAACTGTTTCATTCTAGTAAATGACATTACTGTTCCGCGAAAAATTATAATGAATGAATCATACGTTACAATCAAAATGCACGGATTTAGTGATAGCAGCCAAAATGCATACGGTGCGAGCATATTTTTATGTGCTATCTATGCAAACGGAGAAGTAACTTCGAATTTATTATTTTCGAAAAGTCGTGTAGCTCCACTTAGAACAATGACCCGCGCCTTGAATTATTAGCAGTCGTGTTACTAACAAAATTTGTTAATACAATTAAACAAAAGTTAAATCTCAACATAGATAACAGCTTTACGGCAAACATATTAGATCGTGTCTTGTCGTAGTGTAGTATGAAAAATAATTTTTAAATGCATAAAATGTATGAAACTGACACCCATCTCCTTTGAATAATTAATGGAAGATTTACCTGAAGCGCGAAGCAAGCCTTCGATACCGTTCATCTATATGGTTGTAGATTACGCCAGACCAATAATTATAAAAAATGGGCATGGTCATAGACAAAAACAATAAAATCGTATATTTCATTATTTGTGTGCTTTTCTACCAAGGCAATACATTTGGATGTGTGTGTGTGTGTGTGTGCGTGCGTGCGTGTGTGTGTGCGTGCGGGTGCGCGTGCGCGTGCGTGTGCGTGTGCGTGTGTGTGTGCACCCCTTCAACATTTCTAAATGCATTGAAAAGGTTCATGGCTAGAAGAGGGAAAGTGTACACGTTATATTCAGACAATGGCACCAATTTTGTAAAAGCAAACCGCGAACTTAAAAATTTATTTAAAACAAAAAAAATTAAAACAAACGTCGTTGAAACATTGACAAATAAATAAATAAACTAGCAATTTAATTCCTGTGGGAGCAGTGGTAAAATTAACTAAATTTTATATAAAAAGGTTCGTAATAACAATTTGCTATATTATAAAGAAATGTACACAATCCTAACAATAATTGAAGCCTGCTTAAAACCCAAATCTTTAACAACCTTGTCCAATGACTCTTCAAACCCTAATGCAGGATTTCTGGAGCAGGTGGTCCAGGGAATACCTCCAACCACGGACAAAGTGGCACAAGGTCAGACAACCACCCGAGGTAGGCACGCTGGTCCTACTCCAAGGTGACAACCTTCACCTCAACATTGGATTCTGGGCAGAATCCGATCTCGTCACCCTGGCGCGGAAAATATAGTGCGAAATGTGACCGTAAAAACAGTACGTGGAATGAAACGAGGGCAATTAACCAAATATGTCTGTTGGCGTGTGAGTGACAGTCCATATAATTTAATAAATATTCTTGTACATATTTGTCTTCTTGTTTATTTTGAAATATGTAGCAAATTTAATTTTTATATTTTTACATTATACTGAATCGTAAACGTCCTATTACAGAGATCTGCTTCTAGTGGCAAAGAAAAAAAATATACGGGCTATTAAAACCATAGCAACATGTATACAGATTTATTTATTCATTATTTCGCTTTGGCATATGTTTTCAAAAACTAATTTTGTCAAATAGTTTAATGTATTGTGTTGTAAATTCCAATATTTTTTAAATTATTTACGAGTTAGTATATCATAAAACATTCTAAAATGATCAACCGTTACTCGAAATTTACTTGCTCGCATGGATAACAAGATCGCTTCGCTTGCTCGTTAGTTGCCGTGCATGGCCATAAAGTTCTGAGTAACGGTTTTGCAATGTAAATTACTATTACTTAAACTATTATCAAAAATTACTTACCTTGGTAGCAACCGGTACGAAGTTAGCAACAAATTTTTAGCGACCAAAATTATCTCCGTTCTCGTTCCAAGGAGGCGGAACATGAGGTACATATAGACGGATTCATATTATATGTAAGACACGTTTACGTGTAACGAGTAAAAAGGTTTGTGACACAACCAAATTCACAGGAATTAAACTACATAACATACTGATTTATAATAAATAGAAAATTTTCCTTTTATCAGGGGTGGAATTGGTAAAAAGTATTGTGACAGAATGAAACTCACTAAAATTAAACTACGTAACATACTGATTTATAATAAATATGAATTTTTTATCAGGGGTGGAAGGGATGACTTGTATAAGAACAGTGTTAATATATATATACACTGCTCAAAAGAATTAAAGGGTCAATTTTTTTTTTGTTAATAACTTTTATACTAAGAAAACAAGAATACCCATATTGAGAATTAAAGTTGGCTTATGTATTGTTTAAACATCAGTACTTGTTTTATTTGTTTTGATTCTGTCATTATCCTTTTACACTAGTATTAATCGAAGAAGACGCAAAACAGGAGTGAAATTTAGTTCTATGCGATATTTTATTAATTATTTGCCAAAGTATAGCAGTGAGAGATCGCCAAATTTGTGAGCTATGAATGAAAATAGAGGCAATAGAAGACATTTGAGTCAAATTGAATTGTCTGAAGCCGTTACGTTAATACAAGAAGGTCGAACACAGAGATACGTAGCTCGACGTCTAAGAGTTAGCCATTCAGTTATCTGAAGGGCATGGAGAAGATACCAAGAGACCGGTCTTTTATCCAGACGTATTGGGCAAGGCCGAGGAAGATTAACTACTGCTAATGAAGACAGATTTTTGAAACTTCAGGCTCTACGTAAGCGCTTCGCTACAGCTCGAGAGCTACAAAATGAGCTCTCTCGTGCAACTGGTACCAGGATTTCTGACCAGACTGTACGAAATAGGCTTCGAGAGGGACATTTATCTTCCCGGATTCCTGTTAAAGTACCGTCTTTAACTAGAAACCATAAAAGAGCTCGGATTCTGTATGCTCAGCAACATCGTAGATGGCAACTGAGACACTGGGGGGCTGTACTTTTTACAGGTGAATCCAAATTTAATTTATACTCCCATGATGGACGCATTAGAGTTTGGAGAAGAATAAATGAGCGTTACATCCAACATAATATGCAGTCGCGTTTTGCTTTTGGAGGTGGTTCAGTTATGGTTTGGGGAGGAATATCGATCAGCGGCAAAACTGAACTTTTTATCATTCGAAACGGCACTTTGACTGCACGGCGCTATATAGACGAAATACTAAATGATCACGTTCGACCGTTGGCTCTTGCAGCAACAAATAGGCGTGAAAATTTCGTCTTGATGCAAGATGGAGCCCGCGCGCATTCAGCTAGAGTTGTTACGCAATACCTGGCAGACAACAATATTGAAAAGATGGAATGGCCAGCATGCAGTCCAGACCTCAATCCCATTGAGCATCTATGGGATCAACTAGGGCAACACATTAGAAACCGAATGAACCCACCTGTGACAATAAGAGAACTGGAAGACGCTTTGGTGGAGGAATGGCAACAGATTCCACAAGAAAGCATACGCAGACTTATACGCAGTATGCCACGCCGTTGCCAAGCTGTATTAGATGCTAATGGGGGTAATACACGTTATTAAATGTGTATTTAACACTCTACTAGAGTTAAAATTAATAAACAATATGTGATTGTGTTCTTTTTTCATTTATTTTTTAGTAGTGTCCATGCTCTGGATACTCCAGTTTAATGATAAACGTTTGTTATAATGTGAAATTAATAAAATTGTCAAAATAAAGATTTAAGCTACCTTTAAATGAATTTTTAAATGAATCACACATTTAAGAAAAAAGTTATTAACAAAAAAAAAATGACCCTTTAATTCTTTTGAGCAGTGTATATATATATATATATATATATATATATATGGTAGTAACACTGCTGTCCCTTTTACAAATACTACTGGACATCATAAAGCTACAGACTGGACTTTTTTCAACCTGTTTTAATTTAAAAAAAAAACTGTCTTTCCCTCTTCTTGGGTTCAGTTATGAGTTATATACATTTTCTGTAAATAACATATATCACCGCGAAATACAGTGTTTTATATATGTTTCATTATAGTTAATGTTGTCAAATATTGTTTTTGTAACACTGGGAAAACTTGGAGAAAAAACAATCTGATGAAATCGTTTGGAATGTTTTCATTACATAGCCGACGTTTCGGCACCAATTATGCTTTTTTCAGGGCAATTATTTTTGTAGAACGAATAAACGTGTCTCTCAATTTTTCAACCATTAATTATTATAATTTATAGATCAATATATTAAAATTGATACATGGAAGCATGGTACAGTACATCATTATTATTCCAAAACAGAGAAGTAGTATTTAAAATAGAAAAATAGTAAAAATTACACCAAGAATAATAAAAATTGCACCATTCATAATTTGGTGGCATTCAGTGTAGGTGGGATGGCCACGTAGTAAAATTGCCGCCCACTGCACGTGCCAGGGTTGTCGTATCCTAGATATACCACTGCATGTTAGTAATAGTCACTGTCCGGAATGTTACTCTACACAACGATGCCAAACATGCGTTCATCTGTACATGATTAAGAGCACAAGCGCATAATATGTGTGGTTTCTTAAAAATTTAAAACTTAATAAAAATAGTTTAAAATGACTTTATATTAGATGATTTACTACAGAGAAATAATGTTGGGTGTGTTAAGTTTTTGCCCACTTATCGTTTTTAAATTTTGTATTTAAATAATATATATATATATATATATATATATATATATATATATATATATATATATATATATATATACATATACTATACTGGACTGTACCGTCCACCTTAAGAATATGCTGTTCGAAGCAATTCAATATGTTGCAGACGTATGTCTGCACTATTGTTAGCTACGTTTTTATGTACTTTTGAGAGGTACTGTATAATATCACAACACTATTTACGTTTTTGATCGACACTTTCATTTAAGAGAAATTAACATTATCTCGCAACTAAATTATTATACTTTTATTTCCATATTATTCTACTAAAAGATATCAGATTTTCTGTATTATATCGGATATCTATTATAGTAACCTTATTTTTTTACATAGTTAAAATGGATGTTACCTTGAGTAAGTTTTTTAAATTTTTATTTGAACTAGTACTCCCTAATTCTTATTTTATTGGTAGCATTTTGGATAGATTTTGATATCCCTGACATTCGACTTGGCTGTTTGGATATCTTACGAGTATTTTAATACTTAGTTAACACGGATTTTATCTTGAGTAATATTTTTAAATATTACTTCAGTGAGTAGTAATTATTTTCTTATATTTGCATTTTGGTGGATATTTAATAGTTTTCTCGATATTCGAGTAAGCTGATTGGTCTGAATTTTATTTTATCTTAGGTAAAATTTTTATATTATTATTTCAGTGAGTAATGAGTAGGACTGGGGAAATAAAATATATATGTGATATCGTTATTCAATGTCATAATTATTGGTATCGATTAATTTTTATAAATATCGATACTTATCGCTAAATATCGATACTTATCGCTAAGTATCGATACTTATCTATAAGTGTTGATATCGATAAAGGTCGATATTTTCTGAAATATTGATAATATCGATATTATATATCCATTTATCGATATATATATTTTACAAAAAAAGTGATATCAATTTTTTTCCCGGCCCTAGTAACGAAATATGTCACCTTGATCAAATTTAGAGATATATTATTATATATTTTTCACTCATAAAAGGCTAACTTGTATAAAGAGATTTAGCAATTGCCCCAATCATCTAACAAATACCCTGAAAAATGCGGTTACCGATCCTCCATAAAACAATGTACAAAAATTTTGTTTGAAAACGATACATATTTTTCGTATTATATTACTTGTGATAACTATTACTAAATATGTACGTACAGTTGTAGGAAACGATATTTGAAACTCATTATAGAATAAACCCATTTTTCCGTTATAAAGTTGCGGTAAAGATTCCCGAGGCACGTAGTTTCTTCTATTACGTTTTCCTATTAACCGTTCCCGAAAATTGCGTCCTAGATATTTCTTAATTATATACTTCTGGATTAATAATATGCATTTTAAATGTATATCTACTAACATCACTATTTATTTTTTATACTTGTTTATAGACCTTCATCAAAACCGAAAGCGATTTGTAGTTTTAGAAAGCTATATTGTTATTCGTTATGCCGTAATAATTTTTTAGTATCCTGTGACGTAGAGATGATTTGGTTCACAAACAGTGGACTTTGTGCTAATAATTGGACTCATTAATGGGGAATGTTTTTGGAATTTTACTGTTGCCATCTACTGAGTTTTGAAGTAACCTCTTAGCCAAAGACGACAAGGTCGAAGAAGTAGACAGTAAAGCACTACCATGACCTCTTACATAGAATTTAAAGCAGTATTTAAATTATGTTGAATAATTTTGCCTTATGTATTATTATTATTTTTGTTAGAATTTATTATCAGCTAACAAATCATTGTTATTACAAAACAGATTACTCATACAAACGTCAAACACCACAACAAAATAAAACACAGCAAATATTAAATTGGATTAGGACAATACGTTGAGAAGAGAAGGGAGGCCACGGTAATACAAAACTATATCTTTCTTCGAGCCTGCAGTCTTCTTCTAAAGACATGTAGTATCAGAGAGAAAGATGTGTGTTATGTGACGTCAATTATATAAGTCCCTATTGATCTTTTTCAGCACTTATATGATTATATGAATAACTCGTGTGTAGATAATAAACAATTTAATAAAATAATTTAAAAAAACTAAATATATTAGAGTCCAAGTTCTAATTATAACTGTCATATCTTTTACTTTCATATCAAAGCACGTACTTTAAAACGGATTCGGTATTTCTAGAAAGCGATAGCAGAAGGATTGAAAGTAGTGATAATTTGCAATAGAGTAAATGTGTGACGTTGATAGAGGGATTAATTAAAAACTCGATTATTTCAAAAACAACAACCTTTTTTAAAGTATAAAGTTCTTTAAATTGAGTTTGAAGGTCTAGTTTTACTATAAATGACCCATGTTCTAATTTGCTACTACGGGGGAAAACCCTATTTGTAAATTGAATAGTGATTAAAATATTATAGGCTTTCACAATTTATAAAAATTGTAAAGAGTAAATTTAGTATGAATTTTTTAATACTGCCCATATCTTACCCTTCAAATGATGCTTGCAAGTTTGAATAGTTTATGATTCTTGCCCAATGAACCACCCAACCCACCATAAAAGGTTGTAAACCCTGCATAAGTCTGTTTCAAAAATCGTTTCATATAACTGTAACTATAAGAAATAAGTTGGCCTTAAAAAAAACTTAATAAATTTTACACATATAAAAATAAAAATAATTTGAAATATAGAATATATATATATATATACCGTGTGTCTGTCTTAAAGGTGTACATAGGAGATTAACATGAGAAATCAGTTTTTTGCAATTTCCTGCTCACGTAATTATTTTAAGCAAAAATGCGTCAAATAAAAGTTTTAGGGCATAAAATTCTGCATATAAATCAATAAACAGAATTACTTTTACATGCTTTGTAACGACAGAAATTAATTATGAAAATGTAGAAAATTACGTAGAAAATATCGACAGCCATGGAATTGAACAAAAAATAAATAAATGCTTGACGTTTTATCTGTCACAACGTAAGTTAACTTATTTGACATTTCTGACAATTTGATAAAACGTCAAGCATTTATTTATTTTTTGTTCAAATTCCATGGCCGTTCATATTTTCTTCGTAATTTTCGACATATTCATAATTAATTTCTGTCGTTACAAAGCATGTAAAGGTAATTCTGTTTATTGGATTAGATGCAGAATTTTATGCCCTAAAACTTTTATTTGACGCGTTTTTACTTAAAATAATTAGGCGAGCAGGAAATTGCAAAAAACTGATTTCCCATGTTAATCTCCTATGTACACCTTTAAGACAGACACACGGTATATATATATATATATATATATATATATATATATATATATATATATATATATATATATATATACCGGGTGTCTTAGGCCGACCGACACATGGGCGATTAACATGTAAAATTAGTTAATTGTGAATAGTATCTCCCCAGTGCAAGATATTAAGATGAAATTTTGCATGCTTATCCGGGGATACTATTTCTATGGATTTCAATTCAAATCAGTCAATTTACAAGTGTAATATTAGAATAAATTAAGAAAAATTGTAGAAGTACCATGAATGTTATTCATATCTTGAAAATAATAGTATCTAAGCAACAGCTCTGATAGAGTAGGGGTAACGTGCGCGCTTCACAATTTAGAGAGTCGGGTTCGAAACCAACCGACAGCAATATTTATTTTTTATTTATTTTTTCAAAATAATTTTTATTATTAATATGTTTTTAATCTTTTATTAATATTTAATTTAATAAAGTGGATACATTGTACGTAACAAGATTTATTTATTTAAAAAATATTTTATTATTTGCTTTATTTAGATTTATTGGAAACAGTAGTTGGGCCTAGACTTACAGAATTAAATATGGAGAGGATATGGTTTCAACAGGATGGGTGTCCAGCGCATAACGAGCAAATTGTCAAAGAATATTTGGACAATTCATTTCCAGATTCTTGGATTGGTTTAAATGGACCAATTAATTTGCCGGCAAGGTCTCCTGATCTAAGCCCCTTAGATTTTTTTCTTTGGGGTCATTTAAAATCAAAAATTTACGGCCATTATGAATTGACCACTTTAGAAGACCTGAAAGCGGCAATAAGGAATGAATGTAGGCTTATTTCTAATCGACAGCTAAGCAACGTGAGACAGCAATGTTACGATCGTCTCGGATTTTGCTTAGCGCAAAACGGCGGCCATTTTGAATATTTATTATAATTTTTAAATTTTAATGTTCTAATTAGTAGGTACGATTTAATATTTTTTAAATAAATAAATCTTGTTACGTACAATGTATCCACTTTATTAAATTAAATATTAATAAAAGATTAAAAACATATTAATAATAAAAATTATTTTGAAAAAAAAAAAAATTAATATTGCTGTCGGTTGGTTTCGAACCCGACTCTCTAAATTGTGAAGCGCGCACGTTACCCCTACTCTATCAGAGCTGTTGCTTAGATACTATTATTTTCAAGATATGAATAACATTCATGGTACTTCTACAATTTTTCTTAATTTATTCTAATATTACACTTGTAAATTGACTGATTTGAATTGAAATCCATAGAAATAGTATCCCCGGATAAGCATGCAAAATTTCATCTTAATATCTTGCACTGGGGAGATACTATTCACAATTAACTAATTTTACATGTTAATCGCCCATGTGTCGGTCGGCCTAAGACACCCGGTATATATATTCTATTTTGTTAAATGTTAAAAAGCAAACTTAAACTAGACAAAGGGGTTCATAGCGCTTTTTTAGGCGAACTAACAACTTTAGAGAAAAATGTTATACGAAATCAATAGCAACAAAATTATAATTTTGTTCTACTGTTTAAGAACCACTGGTTAAATATTCGGTTTGTTACTATTGATACATTGTCCCCTTAATCTTGATCATTTTTGGTAAAAAACATTTTTCTCTAAAGTTGTTAGTTCACCCAAAAAAGCGCTGGTTGTTTTAAAGGAAACCTTCTATACATATATATATATATATATATATATATATATATATATATATATATATATATATATATATATATATATATATATATATATATATATATATATATATATATATATATATATATATATATATATATAATATACAGAATAAGCAGTAGTGACATTTCGCTGATTTTCGTTCCAATCTGCTTGGGTTGAAGGGGGAATAATGAGGAGCGGGATTTTGAATCAGATTTAAATAAAATATTACGTATAGATTCATTGTATTTGTAGTAACTATCGTGTGTTTGTTAGAATTTTATAAAAAAAAATATTTTAATATTATGTACAGATCTCGGAAGTAAGTTCATTCTATCATAAATTTAAAATACATTGTCCGGTGCAATATGTAACAAATAGCTTTATTTATTATAAATATGAACAATAACAACACGTAGGAAAAGTATATTTTTCCTTATTTGCACAAATAGCTATTTTTATAATATAAATTTTTATCTTAGTGATAAATATATATTTTCTTAAATAAAAGAGTTTACTTCTTACTAATTACTTTAATACAAGTACTTTTATAAATACATAATTAATTATTATTTTTGGATTTGATATATAATATTTATTACTACAATTTAATTATTTATTATTATTGGCTTTAAATATAATTTTTTTATATATTTATATTTCACTATTATCTATTTTTACCATATCACACTATTTTTATGTTTTCTTCAAATTTCGTGCTTCTCATTATTACCCCCTACACGACGAGCAGCCTGGAACGACACATCAAAGGTTCCGACAAGAGTGTCGCTACTGCTTGTATTCTCTATACTGTGGGAGTATGTTTACTAAACGGAATGCTAATTTTGCCCTAAAATGTCTGCTAATTACAAAAATACATTGAAAATAGATAGCAAAAATTCTACTTCGCAAAAATAATTTTATACATCGACCCTTTTTAATTCAGATAAAAAAGAAGTAGTGTTTTCTCTAAATGATATAACTCTTACATACCATCTTCTTTAGCTCGTAGGAAACTTTTTCATTCAGAAATGCTCTCACATTTCTCACCTTCCGAGTTATGTTAAATGCCAATTAGTTAGAAACTGCCTATGAAAATAGTGTAGATGCAAACCTTCATCAATTTTAAATGTAAGTTCACAGTAAAGAAGTGGATTTTGTGGCTGTGGAACAAATAACACAAACAAAATATTATAGAAATAGGACTATTTTACCCCTTAACTCTACCAATATCAGTGATCCAAAAGCAAAAATAGTTTCATATAAACAGTGCACTTGCAAAGAATGATCCTTTATTATAGAATTTAATGTTTGGAATGACAAATAAAATTAATAATGATTTATTAAATTTTATTCTTCTTAAAGAAATGGAAGAAGTGAATAATGTTTGTATTGTGAATATACACAGTAAAACAATATATATAAATCATTTCTTAATTTATGGTGTATACGCCCAAAGATTATGTAAAAAAATTAAAATAATTAAGAACATTTCGGATGCCGCCGATAAAAAAGTATTAGTATTTAGTTCATCTTTAAATTTAATCACAATTATAATTTAACTAACAATTGATAACAAGTGATATAAAATGTTCGCTGGTACGAGTGGGTAATTAACAAAATAAAAAATCGTATGATGTTAGCAGAAAAAGTATATCAGAAGCATTATCAAATCTTGATATTGATGGGACGACGAGAAAAAATATTTCCCATAATAAACAATCCATATCATATCCTTTTATTGTTTATGTCTATAGTTTAGAGCAGTTAAAGATTTTAAAATCATATAGAAAACATAAATTTATTTCGATTCTACTGGGTCTATTTTTCGGAAACACGTTACACGACCCTACTATTATGTTGGGGTTAAATAACTCCTATTAATAAAAGAATAGTGCCAATATTCGAAAAAGTATCCTGTGAACATGATGCTATAAGTATCGGTATTTATTTTACCAGGATTTAAAGGATTTGTGGAAAGCAGTAAGTTTCACTGGCCAAAATGTAAAAGAGTTGCAATTGACTTTAGTTTCTCCCAGAAAATGCGAACATATTTAAATTTTGTTATACATACATAATGAATGATCGCGATGTATTAATTGAGAACAATATGGTTCCTATTCATATATGTTGTGCACATTATTTAAAAATCATAGTTGTAGATATAAAAAAATTAAAAATGACAATGCTACTGCCAAATTTTTAAAGCAAGTTATGGCTGCTTCTTTTGACATTCATGACCTGCATAATATGGTTAACTGGTACCAAAATTTTGTTTTAAATTTAAAATACGCAGATAGCTCTTAAAAAACGCATTAATTTTATTGTTAAATATTTGCTGCAATACAGAAGTCAATTTAAATGATTTTGGAAAAGAAAATATGAAAGATTTAATTTCAGATGAAGATTTCCCAGATGATGCGTCAGGAGTTCTTTATAAAAATATTCCCTTCTACAATTATTTTAAAACATTATACATACCTCAATACAATTTCGCGCAGGTGCATTTAAATTTTAAATGTAAAATGTAGCTGCTTGTCCCTACTTTATAATATATGTACGTTGGTTCCGGTTTATCAGTAACAAATGCCGCATCAAAATCTTCATCTGAAAAAATTAAACTATTTAGTGGCCAAAGATCTGTTCGCCTAAATCAGTGTTATATTTTTTGTGGCAATAGAAGTTTCGTACGCAGTATTAACTGAACCAGCAAGATCATGAATAGTAATTGAACGGCGAGTGTAACTAATCATCCAACTATTCATTGTCTGAACTAACTTTGTTTTAAAAGGCGAATAAACAGTAACATCAAGAGTCTGACGACGATGTGATGTGTGAGGAGGAAATGTTACCAACACAATGCCATATTCTTTGGCATACACTACTGCATTTAAAGAACAATGTGTTTCACGATTATCCATTACAACTAGTATTGAATTTTGTTGCGAATATTTAGTAAATTGAAACATATGTTCTAGAACTTTTAAAAATAATTCTCTTGTTATCCACCTACTGCTTGGTGAATTATCTAGTCTTAAATTTCCAGTGGGTGCACCGTTTAACATAGTATCGTAAAATCGAGCTCTTGGGAATATAAAAGCAAGAGGAATTGTGTATTCAATTGCGTTTATTACTCCAAAAACTCTAATAGAAGTTCCCCTTTCGGCAGAAACTATTTGACCAACCTGTTTACTGCCCTTCTTAGCGACTACATTGGGAAAATGTAATACAGCACTAACACCGGTATCATCAAGATTATATATCCGATCCATTGACTGTAGCGCTCTCTCCTGATTTTGGAAAACTCTTGAATATTATGCTTGGTGAAACTTGATGCTCTGCTTAAATTAGTATTTTTTGGCTTTCTTAGAGACAAATCGGGATTTCTTTTCATAAAACCTTGTAACCAGTCAATTCCTGCAATCTTCTGAATATCCCATTTGGTAGTGCAAATAATTTTGCCCAATATTTTGGCATAAACATAGGCCAATACTGTAATTTGCAGATAGGTCATTCCATAGTGAATTCTTGAACATTTCAAAATATATTTGGATAAAACACTTTCTTCAGTTTTACTAAATACTTGAGATATAGATTGAAGAGTAGAATAATTTGTATAGTCACGAACAAAGACAGAATTGTCTTTCAGTCCGTATAAAGCTGCTGTTTCCCATGAGCCTTTACCATTTATTACAGCATTAACAGCTTTTTGCATCTTCTTTGTTAATTGCTTTCCGCTTTCTTCCATAATTTCGCACCATTTTTAATTAGAAATAAAAAATTAAATAAATACATGAACATGGGCTAGTTTTCGAACTCCTCCACTGACAGCATTTCTACTTCACGTGATATGTGTCCAAACGTTAGGTTATAACTTGTACTCTATAGCACAAACTATTATAAGAGTAAAGTGTATTTGTGCCTAAATGTTTATGGTCAATAGTTAATTAATCTAATTTTACTTTTAATCAAATTAAGTTCAGAAAAATCTTATAAGTAAAATCTAAAATACTTACAATTAAGGTGCATAGTCAGAAAAACGAATATAACATTTATGCCCTCTGCCGGAGAGGTTATTATTTAATATTATAGTTATCACAATTCATATTATAGTATGTATATGATAGATGGAGAGGTAATATTCAACAGAAAAATTTTAAATGTTTTGTACTGCCCCTTGTTCAAAACTGCTCCCTTCTCCCCTATATTTAATACTTAGTATATTTTTTTCAACTTCAGAGACAATACACAAAATATCCCAACTAACAATTTTATATTTTATAAAAGATGAAAGAACGTTTATAAAGTAAATTTTATAAAACTTTATTTGTGTCAGAAACATTTCGGCAACGTCTAAGCAGCACTTATAAACACAAAATGGGCACAGTTTTATAAAACAATTCAGTTTTTTAGTATATTTTATTACGCCTGTGACAACTATAACCGTATAGTTACATAAACATTTACAGAAACCCTAAATAAATATTACACAATCAATATAAACTAGTTTTTATAAAGCCTGTATAAATATAAACTGCAACAACTATACAATTTATTATATTTCAGTTATAGAATTACAACAGAGCTTTCATACAATATTATTATAAGCGCTGTTTAATTATTCACAATAGAACATTTTTGTAGAGAACAACAATATTAATAAGCTGTAATACTTGGATAAAAGTATTTTCGAAAAGTTTTCAGTTTTATTGGCTTTCTTAACAGTTATTTGATGGTTGTACGTGAGAGTAAAACATGACGACATTAAATATATATTACGGAGGAAAAATATATGTCTATTGAACTGTTTTTAGATGTGATTTTACAGTGACTGGGGCCGATTTTAACTGCCGCGTAAATTTTACAGTGAAATGCATGATAAAAAAACATGAAAATTTCATGCGCCGCCCAATTTGTACATATTTCTAATAATGACAAAAAATAAAACCGGATTTTTAAATTTATTTTTTGGACCAAAACAGTTTACTTTGTTTTTAATTCTTATTAAAACATTTACAAAATACTAAATATATGCCAAAATAATTAAACTTCAAATATTTTTGTACTTTTACAATTTTTGATTTTGTTTTTTTCAAAATGGCTGTCACTAAAATTTCTTCAACATGGCTACTTTTTTATAAAATATTTCAATCACGCGAACAACCACTATATAACAATTTAATGTTGTAGGTGATTTCTATAAAATATCCACAAAGTAAGAAATTTTTAGTTTTTACAGAGACGTATTAAGAAAATTAAAGGTCGCATATTTTTTAGACTTAAACTATCGTTGATTTATATACGAGACACGATAAAAAAAAATCATTTATCTTTGCATAATGAAGAAGAATTTGAAGGAAATGGAAGCTACATTTTCTTTTCTATTTATTATTCTAGTGTAAATAATTTTTTTTTTTGTTAAAAAATTGTTTACACTATTTGCTGTTTTAGTAATTCCTGTCTACTTTAAGTGGAAATTAGCAACATTACTTCATGTATGTGATTTAATTTTATTCTTCAGTTGCATAAACTAAACAATTTTCAAAATTATAAGCATATTTGCGATAACTCATAAAAAGAACGCTTTAATACATTGCTGTCCGTCAGTAACTATGGAAATGGTACAATATATGTTTACTCTAAAAAATGTAACGTATTTCACGTCCGTTTGGAAGTTCAAGAATATATCATATACATCAACTATCATCTGTCATACCAACCAATATATAAATATAATAACAAAAACAATAACTAAACTATAACGAAACAATAATTTATGTGGCGTCTATTAGAATAAAGGGATCCTAACAGTATACCAATTTTTCGCGACACCGGTTACGTAAGTATAACTTACTTCCGTAGCACACGGATCGTAATAAGTGACTCATAACATTAATTATTAAGTTACCATTGTCAGCGGAGTGTTATGGAAAATAACTTGTCGTCTAGCAACGAGCAAAAATAACTATAATTAGTTGCAAATAAATGAATCTGAACTGTCATGTGGCCCACATTTTACAAAGATTTTAACATTATTTGAAGTTATACTTACGTAAACGGTGGAGCGAAAAATATTATAAGCCATTCCCAGAATGTACTACAACTATGGGGTCCTGCACTCTGATTTTTTTTATTATCTTAAATGAAAGTTCTTTTAATTTTGAAGCAATTCGTAGTATTAAAAATCTTAATTGTTTTCAGTTTAACTGCATTTGATTTTTAAAGTCAACGTGACGTCACAGTGACACCTATCCCTATATCTTTCTCTCGCACAAGCTCTGTAGTAGGCAGCGAGAGAAAGGTAGCACTAGTGTGACGTCACAGTTGCACTGATAGCAAACCTCAAATATCTCGTAAAGTAATTATTAAAAAATTGCTTTTGTCATTTTAATCCTTATTTATTGAGTAATGCTTTAAGTATAAAGTGTACATTTTATTATTTTTTGTTATGGTGCAGGACCTCATTCTCGTACAGTAACATGAACTTCGGCTCCGCAAGCTCCGCCTCAGGTCATACCTCCTCGAATGTTATAATGTACTTACATTCCTTGTAGCTTAAATAACTATTTACCTTTTTTTCAAAACAATTAGCTACGGCCCTGCCCTTTTTCGTTTCGGGGCACGTTGCTAGCAGTGTGGATTGTACATGAAGGTGAAGTAATGGGCCTACTGATCCTACTTGCATCTTCTATGAAACTATTTTAGTTTACAACAGTTGTCTGTGCGATACTTACGGAATAAAATATTTAAATTTTTATAAGGACTGCTTACGCAGCACTTATGCAGCTATTGTGTTTTATAGTGTTTCAGTTAGGATAAATATACGGCAGATTTAAAATGTAGGAATCATTTACGCAATACTTATAAAGTTTTACATAACCTAACTTCATCATAATAAACAAGTAGTTTCCATCCTGTATGTTTACTTTAGAGAACGAATATTTATTCAAAATTCAAGTAAGTATATCCATATATTACTTCTAATGAAAGTAAATCTAATTAACCGCGGTTTTAGGATGTTTAAAATCGTAGAAACCATAGAAAGAGGTTCGAAAAAGTTAACAATAATCCCCTGGAAATGGGAAATGAATGGCGATTTAGCATGGCCTAAATATAAAGCGGACAAGTTAATTCTAATCGCTGATTCTGTGCCTGAGGATTCATGGTTTAAAATGAAATGTAAACTGAAGAGAAGTCATTTAGTTAACTGCGGTGTCGCGGAAGAAGAGCTAGAAAGAATGTTAGACAGAGACGACACAGAGCAGGAATATGAAATAGAAAATTTTTTTGTCTCAAAAGTAAAATTCGAATTCCCTGGACGCAAAATGTTCTGAAAATGGTTATGAACTTTTCTTCTAAAAGCACCACTTCTTTTAAGCTTTTTCCATTTGCTTATTTCTGATGACATATTTACACACGTATTCACAGAAACGATATCGCAAACACAAATCTAAAAACAGTATGGCGCACAAGTTTTTTAAATTTGTTTTATAATAATGCCAATAAGAAAAATTTTGTGTTCTACAGTATTTTCTTGTTCTATATACGTATTGTAAATATTTTATATTGCTAGTTGTGTTCACCACTATATAGTAGTTATTTTAAAACTTCCAAAAGTGCAGTTTACTCTCTAAAACTAAAATGTTTTACAAACAGTATTTATATAACTCTTTTATAATTTGTTAATACAGTTTTACAAATCAATTTTATAAGTATTCAGAGAAGAATTAAAAAATATCGGAGAACATTACTAAGAAGCTACTATAACACAATTAGTTTCTTTAAGCTAAATTGTTGTATAAGAATGATGATATAAACGTTTATAAAACAGTTCAGTATTTATCCTATAAGCTATTTTATAATTTTGCTCTAAGAACGTTATTGACACTAGCTTAAATCACAATTTAGTTTGAAAAACAAAATACTCATTTAAGGAATTACAATACAGCAATTTAACTGATAAAAACCGACAATACAATACTAATAAAAATGAATTGTTTCACTACATACAAATTATAAAGCCTCTTTGCTAGTTGGGATCCTAAATGCGGTGTAAATGCTGCGGCGCACCCGCTCCTGTAATTCCAAAAAGCGCGCCCTCCGGAGGGTTAAAACATTCAGAATAGGGGAAAGGATGCCAATTTGTTGGCTCTAAGATTAAGAACAACTTTAAAAAATACCCTAATAATACCTGTAAATATAGATCGTAATCACTGGTGTGTTGCTATAGTAAATATTAAAGAAAAGGAATTTTAATATTAAGATCCTTTTGAATTTACAAAACGAACGAATTTTTTTTTTATATATTTATAAATTTTCTAAAAGACTACAATCTAGCAATTGAACTTGGAGTGCCGGTTACTAATTGGCAAGAACGGTATTTAACAGACTATATTGAAAAGCTTATTGGAGGTAGCATACTGTCTAATTTGATACCTTCTAATGAATATCGTGATTATTTACGTCAACAAATAATCCAAAATTCTGATTTAGTGCAAAATATATGCATATATTGTAGCATAATTATACAAAAAGACGACGCCAAATCACACTGTGTTCAGTGCCGCTATTGTTCTAGTATTTTTGACAAAACATGCATTTGTTTTGTTGAAAATAGTTCAAATTATGCAGTCACTACAGTGAAAACTAATTTTGTTTATATTGGCATACTATTTAACAAATATGTATATAAAACTTTAAATATAATTATTGCTCTCAATATTTTCATTGACGTAATAGTATGAAAGAAATATTTTATCCGTATTGTAGATTGTAGACTATAAGATATTTCATGATATGAAATACTATTTTTATTTTACCATCCTTTCTGTTACTACAGCCTATTTCTCTACCAGATATGTTAATTTTTTTTATTTACTTATTTACACTTTATTAATTCTAGTTGTTCAACTTTTATAAGTTGTTGTTTCGTACTTCATTAAGTGATGTTATTTGTTCTCCATAAGTTTTAAGTTTTCATAATTTTGTTTTTAATATAAACTAATTAAATATAATTTTATATATTTTCTATGAATTTTTTTATCACAGTCTAATTTAAACGTACGATAAAAATCTGTAATTTGCTACTCCTGATCATATATAAATTTTACCCATTAGACTCCAAATAAAAGGAAAATTTTCAATTTATTATAAATGAGTATGTAATATAGTATAATTTCTGAGAGTTGCGATCTGCCACAAAACTTTTTAGCCCTTCCACCCCTGATAAAAGCAAAATTTCGTATTTATTATAAATCAGTATGTTACACTCTATACCCCCAACTTGATCCCTAAGTCATAAATTTCCGATGCAAGAGTTACAAAACTTTTATCTAGCATCTTTGTCGTACACACATGGCATATATGAGACTTTTATTCGCTATGTCATTGTCGTCGGATTTTCAGAGGGGTATAAGCTATCTCCGTCCAACCAACGGCAGAAAATGATATAGATACTGTATTGTAACCGCGGTAACGACTGCCATTTTCAAATATTTGAATTATTTGAATATTCATGCCATTCTGTAGTTCATGTCATGAAGGTGATTTTGGCATCGATAATAATTTGTGCTTCGTTGTATGTTGGTCATTTTGTTTATTCTTGGGATTATACATATTGTGCATTTTGCTATTGCGAAAACGGTGTTTCTAAGAGTTACAATTATTGCAATATATTGCCTATCGTATTTATTCAATTGGTTTATTATTTCTAAATAACTATTTATACCTCGAATTTTGGTGAATAACGAAATTGGCACAATATAGGTCATAGTGTCAGTTTTTACCAGTTTTGACATAATGTCATAATTCATTTGCGAAATATGTTAGTGTCACCTCGAATTTTGATGAATAATGATATCCTCACAGTAGGTATATTGGCGAACAATAAAATTATTGCAAATAAAATATTGAAAATGTCCAATATTATAAAGTCCCGTCGTTCTCTATTTTATATCAAACTAGAAAATTAAATCCCTTTAATAAAACCATGGTAACAATATGACGTCATCAATTCCCTCCCAATTTGAACCATGTTTACTATTTATGACGTGGAGATCAAGTCGTGGAAACGGACTTTATGTAGTTTAATTGCTGTGAGTTTGGTTCTGTCACAAACATTTTTACCCAAGGAAAATTTCCTACTTATTATAAATCAGTATGTTATGTAGTTTAATTCCTGTGAGTTTGGTTCTGTCACAAACCTTTTTACCCATTACACTCCTGATAAAAGGAAAATTTCATATTTACTATAAATCAGTATGTTATGTAGTATAATTCCTGTGAGTTTGGTTCTGCCACAAACCTTTTTACCCATTACACCCCTGATAAAAGGAAAATTTCTTATTTATTATAAATCAGTATGTTATGTAGTTTAATTCCAGTGAGTTTGGTGCTGACATAAACCTTTTTATCCATTACATCTTTGATATAAGAGAAATTTCTTATTTATTATAAATCATTATGTTATGTAGCTTAATTTCTGTGAGTTTGATTCTGTCACAAAACTTTTAATCCATTACACCCCTGATAAAAGAAAAATTTTCTATTATAAATCAGTTTTTTATATAGTTTAATATCTGAGTTTGGTTCTGTCACAAACCTTTTTACTCCTTACACGTAAACGTATGCCTTCCATATAATATGAATCCGTCGCTGGCCCTCCGTCTATATGTACCACATGTTCCGCCGCCTTGCAACGTGTACGGAGATTATTTTCTTCGCTAATTTCACACCGGTTTGGTAGCAGGGGTAGGACTTTATCTTCCAATTATAAATGAATTTATTGCTAATTCTGACCGAGCGAGAAAATTAAATTAAATACGAATTTTACCTTTAATAAAATATAATTAAAAACTATAGAAAACTGCATCAGAAATATTTTTAATATATACAAGTTTTTATTGTCAACAATATAATTTTTTGCATTTAATGTTTCGAGTTTATAACTCTTTACAATATAAAGTAAGTTTATTATTTGTCTGAGCTTTAACCTTCATTACCTACGTCCTACGTTCTTATTATGAGAAAAAACACCAAAAAACTCACTAGCTTCAGTTTAATTTAGTATGCAACACATTCCATTTATAAAAAAAAATATTAGAATGAAATAGTATAAAGATGTTTAACTTTTACATCAATTTTCAATGGTTACATAGATAATACAAATGTTGCAACTGTTACTATTACAAATGTTGCAACTGTTACTGTTACAAATGCTACAAAATTATTACAACTGCTACAAAATTACTACGAATCCTACAAAATGTTAAAAATTTATTATTACTACTACAAAATTATTACAAATGTTACAATTATTACGCAATAATACAATATCGAAAAATATACCTAGTAATAAGTATACAAAAACCTACCTTGAGTAGATTCTAGAAGTGAAAGAAGTCTACCTTGAGCACAGGGAATCGGCTTCATTTTAATACAGTTTCTTATAAAACTTTAAATTTTGAAGACTCTTATTAAATTTAGCATTATCGCAATTAAATCAAATCGTACGATTAAATATTAAGTATGAAATAATACATCATTTACATTCATTACAATTAAAATTTGTATATATATATATATATATATATATATATATATATATATATATATATATATATATATATATATATATATATATATATATATATATATAGCTTTAAGTATCTATCTACGCATGTGAAACGATATAAAAACTTTGTAATTCTTTACCTGTTGAGAAGTAGTTCTTTCGTGGGGGGTGTATGTTGAATATACTCAACAAATTTCACCAATCGCCATCCTGTAAATAAAATACACCCCACTTATTATCAATCCCCATCCCTTGGCTATGCTTAAAAAAATATACACTCAGTACTCAACAAGTATTCAACAAACATACATACAGTGAGCAACAGCCAATCTTTTGACACATTTTGTACTAATTCACAACAAATAAATCAATCAATCACCACATCATCCTTTTTATTTCAACTAATACCACCAAGTAGTTGTGTCTAAGAGGACATGCCTCTAGACTTAAGCAAGTGTAACACTTACAACGTTACATATATTCCTAGGGGTTGAACTTATAAACTGATTTATGCAAATTACTTAAGTGCTTAATCCACTTTGTATATACAAATTATAACATTCAATTACTTGCATATCGATCTTCCCAAATAGTAAGCGCAAAGTAAACCAATTCTCCGATAAATCACATTAAAGCGACGTAATGGGCACAATCCTTGTAACTATAGACCTTTTTTTCTTGTATATTACTCGTGTCAACAAAAGACAATGGCGGCCAAGATGGAGGGATATAGCAAAAACGTTTAGATTATTGATGCGCAGTCATGGAGGGTACAGGCGTGTACAGATGTCTTGTGCTTCAAATTTTTCACAGGACTACGTAACAAACTTATAAACACATATGTGTGTTTTAATAATTTATAAGGAGATTCAAAAATATGATACATAAATAACGTTTTAAAAACTGCTTTATTATTCTTATACGAGTATATAATAAAAATGAGCAAATGATTTATTATTTATGGCAACAACAACAGTGTCGTCAATAACTCGCAAGTCCTCGAAAAGGAATGAAAACATATACGTTGATCTCTCTTCATCTTATTCATTAAAATAAATGTGTCAGCTGTGTAGGTATATAATAAGCTGATTGAAAAAAGGATAAATGGCTATTTTCTATATTAAAAAATTTAAATCTGTTGGGAACTGCAGGATAGCATGCGGCATCCGCGGAATTTTAGGACACTAAATTAATAGCGGTCAGTGGGACATATCAAATATGTAGCCGTCAAAAATCATCGTTTCGTTTAACACAAACAAATAGTAGTTCTCACTTTCTGATTTTACAATTTCATTTAAAAATGTATGTAAAAAGAGCAAATTATAATGAACACAAAGTAAATCAAAAAGTGCTATGTTAAAGGGTAGACTGCAGTTCCAAGTCAGAATTGTCGTAAGTCGAGCTATGCCGCAAGTATTATTTAATCCCAAATTTGTGATTTGTGCCCCTCAAACTATGTTTCTTGGGGTAGGATCAGAGGCGGAATTGTAATATTTTAGGCTCTAGGAACAATTTTTTTTGGTGCCTCCTTTTCCATAAAATTATGTAACATTTTTGTTTATTACAATGAAGTGTAAAACTCAAAGAATAATAAATATTTAAAAGACAATAAGAATGATTACAAATATTAACAAATATTATATGTTAATTTAAGACTACGAATATAATTAATTAGTTAAACACTAACACTATTTATTTATTTATTTTAAGAATTAACACTATTTAGTTTCACGTTTTACTGTTTATTTATTTCGACTATTTATTTCACTATTTATTTATATCACATTCAACTGTCCGACATACCGACCTCCACAGCGTCTATATACTCAACTGACTCAATAGCGTCTGTATATTCAACTGCCCGGACAGAATTCACACCTTTTACCTCACTGTCTACCTATGTATGTACTCGTAACTATCTGTCTAACTACCTAATTGCTTTTCTGACGATCTAACTGTTCTAACTTCCACAAACTTAGTATCATCGACTCCTCGTATGCCACAACTCGTCAACACCACTGCCGTTAATGAATGAACGATATACTGAAGTCAAGAAGCAAACTAAAGGGCAAAAGCGTAGTAATCAAGGAGGATTTGTCAGTTCAGGAACGCGAAAAGTAGAACCAAACCAGAAATCCGACAAGTACTAAATCAATTTTGACCGCAAACAATGATCAATACAAAAGAAAGGCCACGGCTCCGGATGAACATCAGACAAACTAAACACGCCTACGAAACCGCTGCCGAAATTTCTGAAGCACAACAAGCAGCCCCCGATCAATCTTTTTCTAGAACGGAGGAGTCAACAGCCAATGAATCCGCAACAAGTATGCATAGATGGCATCAACACTAATGAAGACACTCAAGCTCACCATTGCCAAGTCGACGAAATAAACAAGATAATTACTAGAAATACTGTAGTAAAAAGTAACATTTGTAATTTATGTCTAACATTTTGGGATATTAATGGCTACTCTAATATTTTTAGTCACGACAAAACACTCAAAACCAATTAATTAAAGGTGAAATTACTTGCATAAACGAAATATGGATTTGTAGTTCCATAACACGCACTTCTCCTTTCTTAAACGATTACAAAAACATATTAAGTAGTAGCGCAATAAAAGAAAATGCCCAGGGTCGAGTGATGGACTGGCTATTTTTATTGAAAATAATCAAAAAATAAAATATGAAACTATAGTATCTTGCAATCTCTAGATATCAATATAACTAACTAAGCAAACATTAAAATTTATCTTAATGTTCCAGTACTTAAAACCATTATTAAATAATGAATCATGCATAAATATACTACATAACTCACTGCATTGCATTTTAGAAACGTACCATAATTACAAAATAATGATTTTTGGAGACTTCAACGCGCATATTCGCCAAATGATTCAAATGATGGAAGAGGGACTTTAACAATACCAATACACTCGAGAACAGAATATCATTGCATGGAGGGGTCAACGACAGAGGCAAGTATTTAGTGTCAACTATGGAGCAGTCAGGTATGCACGTTCTTAATGGACGTACAACTGGAGATATACCAGGTAAATTCACATTTTTAAATCAAAACGGCCAAAGCACAATAACCAACCTTGGTGAAAAACTTAGATTGCATTGAAGCTGTAGCGTACCTCGACATATCGTTTACAATTACTAATTCAGATCATGCAATTTTCAGAGTTTATTTTGATAATTCTACAACCACAAAAATCTCAAATAACAAAAAACCAGAAAAACCAATAAAATTTAAATTTAATACCGACAAAATTTCTTCGTACCAATACAATCTAGAGCAGTCAAATAAAATCTACTATAATAATAGTAATGTAGATAACTTAAACCTTAATTTAATTACAGTCATTAAATACGCAGCAAGTTATGCAGAAATGACGATAACTATAAATCCCAATAAATCTAAATATCCGTCCAAAAAATCAAACCCATGGTTCAATAAAGACTGCAAAATGTTTAAAAAAACAATGCAAAAACTACCTTAAATTACTCAAAAAAAAACTCTTGGATATAAACCACAAAACTTATGTAACTAATCAAAATATGTACCTTAAATGTTAATGTTAAAATAACAAAAATAATGATTGTTCAGATGCCCACCAACAATTAAAAACGACACAAGAATAGAAATAGTTAGCAATTTTACCTATCTGGGAATAAACTTCTCGTCATCAGGGAAATTTAACAAAGCAGCCCAGCAAAGCCTGAAGAATGAAAAAGTGAAAAACGTTCTTCACATAGGCAAGTCTTCCTCGTGGTCAGAAAAAACGCAACTACTTAAATACACCATACACATTTGGGGCTTAAAACATGCAGAACAACTAGAAAAGTGCCAACTAACTTACTTAAAGTCGATAATACAGTGTCGCAGAAGTACGCCAAATCATATAGTACGATTGGAAGCTGGTATGATACACTTAGCAGCCACGTCGTTGTGAAAAAGAGTACTAAATTTATGGACCCAATTACTTGGTATGAACGAAGATCAACTACTCAAAGTATGCTACAACCGTTTGATGACGTTAGACAGATCCGAAACAAATAAATAAAACTATAATTGGTGCACACTACTAAAAAATTTCTTATTAGAATCAGAATACGATCTTAAACTTTGACCTTTCCATTAATAAAATACGCGTCCTGTCCCAAATCAGACTTTCTCACAAAAACGTAATAACCATTTATCATTACAAAATAAGATACACAATAAACGCTACGGAAATATGCACAATTTGTAGTATTTACCAACATGAAAAATTGACTCACATTTATCTCAGGTGCCCTGTATATAACCCACTAAGAAATTATCTAAAAGAAATATATTGAAAATAGTCATGAAACCAATTTACACTAAATATTTGTCAATTTAGAAAAACAGAAACTAAATTATTTATATTTCTACACAATGAGAATATTGGTAGAACGCACCCGAAAAAGTTACACGCGTTTTTTGTAAAGGTTATTCAACTGTTACTTTTATAAGTTTTTTAACAAGTTAAATGTGAAAAAGGAAACATCTAAACAGTGAGAAAAATTCTCTTATTTATTCGCAAATAACCGAAGTTGATATTATTCAACACGTATTTTAATACCAAATACTTGGGACGGTACTAACCTCAAAATGAATCCAGATGACAACGTGGAAGACAAATCAAGTAAATTAGACTTAATTCTAGAACAATTAAGTAAATTAGAAAAACTGGATATAATTTACAACGAAATCCATAACATAAAATCAGACATTGTCAACTTTAAATTAAAAAATAATGAATTGGATGAAACATATAAGCGCATGCAAACGCAAATTGAACATCAACAAAAAATTATAAACAATCTTGAACTTCAATCAAAGAAGAGAAATTTGATAATCTCTGCTTTTGAGACGAAGAACAAATCGATGCAACAACTACAAGATTTATTCATAGAAACAGCCCAGATATATATAATAAAACTCACTGAAGAAGACATAGAAGATATGAAACTAATAGATAACAAAGAAAAAGATAAACGAAGAATACTTACAACGTCAATTAGAATAAGAAACGAATTATATTCTAAAAGAAAAAATCTACAGGGCACAAATATTTACTTAAATATTGACTTGACCCATCAAGCGGCAGAAGAAAGAAAGAAATTACTACAATTGAAGAAAAAACACAAGGACAATGGTATCCAATCCAAAATTGTAGGAAATCAACTAATTATAATAAAAGACGACAATAAAAGTGGCCAAAAGCGCGATAAAAATTTAAGAAAATCAAACGATGACGATTCCCCAAATGGCATTCAACAAACAGCTAAATATATGCGATCAACCCCAACCGGTAATGGAACCCAGAATCAATCCTCATAGTACAACTTAACCAGATGTGCATAATCCCAAACAGAGACAACATTCCTTTCGAAGCTGAAGCTGAATCCCAGTCTCACACAACAACTGATTGATAACACACCACAGAAATTCAGCAACGTAACCTCAATTTCTTCGGGAACTAAGATAAGTAACCTTGTGAACGATAATTCTTGTTCTAACATTTGTTTTTGGAACATTTCAGGTGTCAATAACTTATGCAGTCAAGACAATGATTCGATACAAAAACTTCTCCAGGCTGAAATTATCTGTCTTTGCGAAACGTGGTGCCTAAAGCCGTTAACAGCACTTCCAGAATATCACTTCCAGCAACATAACGGTTAGTTTTGCAGTCAAAGACAAACAAAAAGGTCGGCGCAGTGGAGGGATCATCCTTTTATTTAAAAATAAGTATTTTCAAGACATTAAAATCGTAGAAAATACAAATCTCTGGATTATCGCAGAGGTAAGCTGTAATTCTAATACTACTTTAATTGGGTGTTTTTACTTGAGCCCAAATATATGTAATAACACTTGCTTAAAACTAATTCATGTCTTAGTTCATTATATTATAACATTTAACGATGTAAAAACCATTTTAATTGGTGATTACTACGCAAAGGTGGGAAACTTAAATCAGATTGAGGAAGAAAACATATTCCTCAACCCAAATATTGTAGAAAACAGAATTTCATTGCACGACAAAATTGATGAAAGAAGTAAAAACTTAATAGAATTTATGGAATGCTCAGGCTTTTATATACTTAACGGGAGGACCAGGGGTGACATTCCAGGAAAATTTACTTTTGCTAATCATATGGGCCAGAGCATAATAGATCTTGCATTTTCCAATCTTAAATTCGCTGAATGTATATCCAGGTTTGAAGTTTATCCATCTATAAGCAATACAGGTCATAGTATTCTTCACATACAGTACCATAACGATAATATTAACTATGGTAATCCTATTTGTAATAGTAATGTAAATAACCCCGAAATCGAAAATAAATTTTTAATAAAATTTAAATTTATCGAAGATAATGCACTAACTTACAAAAATTTAATGGTCAGTCAATACCGTGTTTACTTTAACTCCGAAAATTCAAATGAATTATATAAAAATTTGTTATATGCTATTAAAGAAACCGCAAGTATTTCGGGATCACTTAAAGTCCAAAAAGTTCAGCCTCAAAAACGCATTAATAGTACTAGGGTTTGCAGTATTGAATCTAAACCTTGGTTTAATCCGAAATGTAAGCTATATAAATCACAGGCAGTGAAAAATTTAAGAATTTATCGGAAAGAACCAAGTAAAGAAAATCTAGAATCATATATACAAAGTAAAAAACTATACAGAAACGAAATGAAATTTCATAAAAAGAACTATGAGTTCAGTATTATTAATTTACTTGCAAACACAAAAAACACCACCGAATTTTGGTCCACAATCCGGAGTATATCATTTAAAAAAACTGTTTTTCATGATATAACGATACATGAATGGGAACAATTCTATTTATCTTTAACTGAAAACAAAGCTTTTCCCTTAAATAATAGTTATATTGATTGTCGCCATCCATTTTTAGACAACGATGTTAGCCTAGAAGAATTACAAAATAGCATAAAAAACTTTAAACTACACAAATCACCAGGTTGTGATGGAATAAATTATGAGTTTTATAAACAATTGCCGGAAAATTGGTTACATTATATCCTAAATCTTTTCAACAATATCATTTTTCACGAAACAGTACCAAAAGATTGGTCAAAGATTGAAATGTTCATGGTTTTTAAGAAAGGTGACCCAAAGAAACCAGAAAATTACCGCGGTATAGCACTAATAAATAACTTATGCAAAATCTTTACGCAGGTTCTATATACAAGGCTCCAAACTTGGTTGGAAATAAACAACTTATTAGTGGAGAATCAGTCTGGATTCAGAAAGGGAAGGGGAACGAGTGATAATATATTTTGTCTCACTTCCCTCGCTCACCTACAATTAAGACTCAAAAGAGGTAAAATGTATTCCGCTTTTGTTGATTTCAAACGCGCCTTCGACTCTGTCAGCCACGCGAAATTATGGGATAAAATGTATAACATCGGCATCAGTTCTAAATTCATAAGAATAGTTCAAATCTTTATAGTAATGCAAATATTTTTATTAAAACAAATTCTACTTCAAACCACCCCATCCCTCTTTACGAAGGGGTCTTACAGGGGGAAATATTAAGCCCCATCCTATTCGCCATATATATTAACGATTTGGAACAATATTTAAGACGGAATGACCAACAAGGAATAAATATTGACGGGTATCACGATATAGTTATTTTAGCCTATGCAGATGACATTTTAATCCTCAGTGACTCCCCAGTTTCTCTGCAAGTAAAACTAAATCTCTTAGAACAATACTGCACCCTAAATGACAACGGTAAACACCTCTAAAACAAAAATTTTACCCTTCTACCGTGGTAGAAAACCATCTCTGCCTACATTTAAATATAAAAATTGTAGCATTGAAATGGTTCAAAAATTCTACTATTTGGGTGTTACTTTCTCTTCCTCGGGGAAATTTCACGAAAATACTCTTTATGTAGAAAAAAAATCAGCACTTGCTATTTGCAAAGTAAATAATATTTTAACGAAGGGTAAATCTCAAACCTGGAATGAGAAGAGAGTTTTACTTAACTCAGTCATTAATGCCACCGTTCTGTATTGCTCAGAAATTTGGAGCTTGCGCTACACAGAAAATTTGGAAAAATGCCAGACAAAATTTATTAAATTAATACTAAGATGCCCCAGAAACACTCCCAACTATATGCTGAGGTTAGAAACCGGAACTGTACATATTGTTGCCCAAATCGTAAAAAGAGCCTTAAACTGGCTACTCAAAGTAGAAAACATGGATACAACTAGATTCCCTAATTTAATCCTAAACAGATTGAAACAATTAGACAGATTAGACATTAATAAAAATGACTTCTACTGGTACTCTCAGTTAAGAGGTTTACTAAGTCAATTCAGCTTAACTGAGCCTTCTAGCAATTTTTCCAAATCTCAAATAAGTAATTTAGTCGAAAAACTTGAACTTGCTCTTAAAAATTTAGATATGGAACGTTTAAAAAACGGAAGATACAATGATCATTATAAAAATATTAAGAATGAGTTCGGCCCAGAAAACTACTTAATAGAAAAATTATCAATCATAAAAGCCAGAATCGTTGCTAACTTACGTTTAACAAACAAGAAAATCTTTTCCGTACCATGTAACAACATAAGACATATGTGGGACACCAATAACATTTGCCTCATTTTCAACCTAAACGTGGAGGAAACTTGAACATTTTCTCTTATTTTGCCTAATCTATAAACCATACAGAGATGTATATTTGTCACAATATATACCTAATGATAATCCAAATATTTGTATCTTGCTGAGATCACTCCACTGGCCGTTTCAAAGTATAACAATTTCTACAAGGAAGTAATAATAAAAAGTTTTTCATCTCGACATTACTTAAATTTAAATATTTCATTCAATAAGAAGCGAATGATCGCTCAAATTCGTTTATGTAATAATTATTTTCTCACGTTCTCTGTTAACAATATTTTCTACCGTATAGACGCCAAGGCGAACTGTACGGTTTGTAATTTAAATGAACCAGAAAGTATGCACCACTTTCTTTTCATATGCTCTGTGTACCAACCTTTGAGAAGCGTTTATTTGACAGAGTACCTTACAGATCAAAACAACTGAGTTTTTAAGAATTTATTAACGAATTTAAACGTTTCCAAAATTAATAAAATTTACTATTACATGTCCGGTGCACTTAAGCTCAGGAGCTTCTGCCTTAATAAATGAATAAAGTTTATTTTCTAGTGCTGTAATGTTAATTAACAAGTGCTACGTTTATCATTAATTCTTCTTTCCATTGGCAATCTCGGTGTTTCGGATATATGTATATATGTATGTGTGTATGTATATATATATATATATATATATATATATATATATATATGTATATGTGTATGTGTATGTATATATATATATATATATATATATATATATATATATATATATATATATATATATATATATATATATATATATGTATATGTGTATGTGTATGTATATATATATATATATATATATATATATATATATATATTTATATATATGTATATGTATATATATATATATATATATATATATATATATACATATATACATATATACATATATATTTACTTTTGTTTTCAACATTAATTTTGTTATTTTTGGTAATTTACTATTTAGCTGGTTAAATAAGAAATTTGTACCTACATGTGTATTGTACATATCATGAATTAATTTCATACTTCTGTTAGGGATAAGTAAAATATTCATTATTTCGTTTACTTTGGTGCAGTGATAATTAAATACTTAGGATTTTTGATCTATTTATTTTGTATATAATTAGTTTGGTGTTTTGGAATTAATATTGTATTTCATTGTTTAAATAACTTTATGAGTCATATTCTAATAATAATAATAATAATAATAATAATAATAATAATAATAATAATAATAATAATAATAATAATAATAAATAAATAATAAAAATTAAATGTATTAGGGATTTATATTTAGTTCTTATTGTTAAATGTAACTAACCTTTAACATAACTATTCTACTTTTTATGTTTTGGATATAATTATAATTTGGTAAGGCCAACTCATTGTTAAAGAAATGTATTTTCTTATAAACAATAAATTATTCTATTCTATTCTATTCTATTCCACTGGAAGAAAATAAATGATATTTGTTACTACACTATTAAAAGTTTAGCCTTGAGAAGTTTTTGTATAAATGAATAATTCTGTTACTGTTTTCGCTTTATATGATCCTCCAAATTTGATTTACATTACGTATATGCATATGTGCGTATTTATAATATCAGTATTACAACTTTTATATTTTTATATAACTTTATTTCTGCATCATCGGCAGTTACACAAGGTTGCTTATCAATTATGTATTCTTTTCTCTTTGTGATTAATCACTTTAATTAATTTACTTTTGTATACATTTGTATTCACACTATCATTATTTTAGATTTGTTGTTATATATACATATATATATATATATATATATATATATATATATATATATATATATATATATACCTACATTTTCTTTGTACTTAAATTTTTATATGGTTATATATTAATTCTACCAATTATTTTATTTTGTATAAGGCTATGTACCTTACAACAAATAAAGATTATATATATATATATATATATATATATATATATATATATATATATTTCTACACAATAAATTGCTTAGAAACAAGAAGCTTTTGTATCAATGAAGAGGTAGTCTATAAATTAGTAACTAATAAAACAAACCACATACACACCACTTTATAGTAGGTCTAAGTGAAACAATATATAATAGTCTTGCTATATACAGTGTGTAAATAAAATAAGTACATTAAATTTAACCCATAATGCAACTCGTCGAGAACAACAATAATTCTTAATAATTTATTTTTTCTAAATCTTCTAGTTTCTGAATTAAAATTCTTTAAAGATACCCGCCAATGGTCAGATTGCTATTGCCCTCTGCTGTGTAAATTGAAGTTCAATTCACACGGCACAAAAATTGTCGGCTCGTGTTTGCTTTCTTGCAGACATAGTAATTAATAAACGATCAACGGAAAACATATTTATTGTTAATAAATTCGTATTAGTACAATTTCTAAAATATAGAAATTTAAATAACAAAATTATAAAATTGTGTATTAAAACAAACTTCGAAATATCTGTGAATAAAGGAGGAACATTAGCATAGCTATGAGGTTATGAGATGAGTTTTCGTTTGTCGTCGAGAAATCATAATAGTTTAAACACGTTATTCAAAAATGTAAGTACAAACTCTTGTCCTGTTAAACGAGGTATATAAGTACTAATTAGTCGTCCAAATATTGTTTAATGAAAACATTTACAGTGTGAGGATTTTCGTCTGCCGTGATGTCTATTCTGCACTAAAGACACCTTCTTTAGTAAACTTAGCCTCGTCAGTGAACAATAATAGCCATTCGCAAAATTTAAAATCTGCTATGTACTGAAAACCTGGAACTTTTTGCACAAGGTGTGGATATAACTGTTGCTTTTTAAAAAATTATGTGACACTCCGTACTGTGATAAGATGTACAAGATTTACAAATGTGCGAATATTAGTAACAGAATTTGGAAAACGCTACATCTAAATGCGTTAGCAACTCTATAACAGTGTCTTTATGTCTATAACAAAGTAAAATATAGTGCAAATGCGAATAAATAAATAAATCATAGGTAAGTAATTACATTGTCTGTGTACTCGCTATTCGTAAACGTAAGCGTTTTGACAGAATTTTAACTTGTAAACAATTGCAACAAATGACAGGACTGTCAATTTCTAAAACAAAATTTTCATGGCTTTTGCTACTCATTAAATTATTAGAAAAATATGTGGACCGACTCGTCGATTTACAGGGTTGTAAAAATGCTAAAAATATATGCGATCTCGAGAAAAAGTTTTGTTGCTCTCGACGAGTTATATTACTGGTTAAATTTATTGTACTTATATCATTTACACCTTTATATATATATATATATATATATATATATATATATATATATATATATATATATATATATATATATATATATATATATATATATATATGACCACGTAATTATTTTATTTTATTTATACGTTTTTAATATGTATGTAATTGTAATTTTGGTAGGATAATAATTGAAGTTAGTTTATGCACATTATGCATAAATTTCGTACACAACATAGATATCGTTATATTGTTAAGAAACTCTTTATTATATTAGTAATCATGATGTATATAGTAAATGCGGTATACTCAATATCTGTAATAGGGTTGTCAATACTTTGTAAAAAAGAAATCTTTACAACAAATAAAGTTATTATTATTATTATTCTTTATTTGATAGATACAGGTGAGTAAATTTATAATCAACACAATTTACATTAAACAGTATATATATATATATATATATATATATATATATATATATATATATATATATATATATATATATATATATATCTTAGTAGTTGATGTTTACTTATACACTCCTTCCAGCTGCTAACTAAGCAGCTCAGGTAAGGGTGTTACGTAAATACTTTTCTTATTATGTGTGCAGTACCGTATATTGCTGTTATTTGAATTTCTGTTGGTTCATGCTTTCCAGGGATTTTTTCAATTGTTTTTAAAATTCTGCATCTACAAAACCTGTTCCTCCTATGATTATTGGAATTATATGTGTTTCTGTTTTCCACATTCTACTGATTTCAAAACTGAAATCTTTATATTTTAATAATTTTTCAGATAATTTTGAAATAATTTGTTCATTAGCAGGGACTAAAACATGCAAACAGTAGGAATTTTTTTCTGTTTTTATTATGTCCGGTCTACTAGCTAACACAGTTCTATCAGTTTGAATTCCGAAATCATACAAAATGGTAACTTACGAGTATTGTCAATAATTCCGAAGGATTATAGTTATACGATTTTTGTGCTGTGTACATTTATAACGTTTGCATACATTGTATTGAACGAGAGTGCAAATCTTATTGTCTTTTAACGTATTCATTTTTAGCAAGTTTGGAACATGAAGATATTATGTGATGTCTAGTTTCATAGTCTTTTTGCATATTCTGCAATATGTATCTTGAGTATTTCGATGTAATTTATTTTTAATATACCTTGTAGTTAACGCCTGCTCTTGTTATAAGCTACTATATAAGCCTCTCAGTTTCTCCTATAATAACACCATTTGTTAATCATTTGTATGATTGTTTCTTGGTTCTGTATATATTTTTTATATCTCTAAATTTTTGTCCGTGCATTGATTTATTCTTCAAAATATTGTATAGTTTTGTTTGACATTGTGTTTTAATGTGTTTAGGTGTACTCCTTCTTCCTACGATATGATCTACATTACTTTCAGAACTTGTTTTCCTTCTATATATTTTTTCTTCTATTTTATTTAATATTTTTAAAAGATGTCTGTTCTGTGGAAGACTCGTTTTTTTCTTATTTTTTAATGTTATTTATTATTGTATCTCGGTTACTGTTTGTTCTGGGGCCGGTATTTCCATCTCTTGATAAAGTTCAGGATAAATATCCATCAGATAAATGATAAAATATCCGACAGATAAGTTATCTAGCACTTTATCCGAAGATGAAAATAGCGGCCCCTAATGTAATAACTTAACTGAAACATTGTTGCATATTATTATTATTATTATTATTGTTATTATTATTATTATTACTATTAGCATTATTAGTATTAGCATTATTATTATTATTATTATTATTATTATTATTATTATTATTATTATTGTTATTATTATTATTATTATTATTATTATTATTATTATTATTATTATTATTATTATTATTATTATTATTATTATTATTATTATTATTATTATTATTATTTTTATTATTATTATCATTTCTTCATTACCGTTATCTGTTTACAAGCATATTGGCAAACCCATCAATGGGTAATTATTAAGTTAAGATATATTTATTTATTATTGTTATTATTACGATTAATTATTATTATTATTAGTATAATTAGTGATGATTTATTTATTTTATTTATTGTTAATATTATTATTATAATAATTATTATTTTTATTATTATTGTTATCTTTATTATTATTATTATTATTATTATTATTATTATCTTTATTATTATTAAAATTATTACACCACTGCCGTTATTGTTCTCGTATACCTAGCTTCACAACACGTCTTACAACTACCGAGTATTCGCTTCCACTGTTACCCCAATATATCAGTAACTTCTCGAGTATTCCACTCGACACTAAACTGCATACGCTCACCACGATACAGCTGACTCCTTACCATCTATGTAAATATACTTCTGACGGACTAACAGTCTATGTGGCTGTCTTCGCATACACGTACGTCGCTTATATGGTAGCTCTTAACACCTGGAACATTCTCGTGACTTCTCGAACTAGGCGCCGGTCTGGGGCTCGTAGACCAAAAGTTGTATGTACTCTCACGTACTTAAGTAATAAAATGAGAAAAAGAGAAAATGAAAAAAAATAGCCAATATCGATTTTCTTTTATCGCGTTTTTTTTATTTTGAAAAAATGTGTTTTTTGCAATCCTCTGGTAGTATGTTCTGTCACGATCTTTATAAACAGATTTTAAAGTATTAATATCAGCTACAATTTTTTACAATATTAAATAATGAAATAGATGGAGAGGTTATCATAAAATCTTCTTTTGAAATTTTTTGATCAAGCGTCATATTGTCATTTAAAAAATAACAAAATAATTGTAAAGGCAAATGATTTAGAGAGGCGATAGGTATTATTGAGATAAGGGAGTTATGATGATTTTTCGAAAAACAAAAGAACTCCAATGACTACGAACCGGAGCACCAAGTCAAAAATTGGAACTGCGAAAAGTTGTTTGTTTTAATGTAACGACTTAATATTAACACCCTGTATGTTTTATTTTTCATATTTATTTTGGCGTCTAGTTTGGTGCCGCCTCCGAAATGGTGCCTAAGGCGCGCGTCTAGTGCTCCAATGGATAAATTCGTTACTGGGCAGGATTGGAATAAATAAACTTAAAAACAGAGTTCAGTTGAACTGTTAACAATATTTTTGGCCAGAAAAAAATAGTTCGAAATGTAAATAAATCTGATTAGCTGCCATGACATTTTCGCTTACAGAGCCATCAACAAATTGCGCTAGTTGCAGTAAGTTTAACTATCTATTGATAACGTGATACTCTCACGAACCTAACTGTTTTTAAATTTATCACCAAATGTATAGTTTGAAAGCTATGGTACCGGGTACCGTGGCTCTATCTACCCGTAAGTTAGGTGCTGTTCACTCGTTTCACTTTTCTATAACTGAATCAGTTGGATTTTTAAAGTTCTAGTCTAATTCAAAATTTTAATCAGATCACATAAGCATCACGTCACTGTTTTCGTTACTATTGTAATTATGGCTAGTACTACAAAAAGTCTATAAAACGAGCAGATTTCTTTCTTTCTAAACGACTTGTAGAGTACCATATGAATAGCATGTATGTAAACCAAAAGCTTCCAAGAGAATTCTGCGACATTATACGAAGAATAATGAAGAAATCTATGATTGATGAAATCATCCCGCCAGATCCGGGTAACAAAGGAAACGATAAGGACTTTGTACTCGAGAGAAAAACAAGACAAATGAAAACACGTGTAACTCGTGTAAAATCCTGATGTGCGACGATTGTGGGAAAATATTTCCAAAATCTTGATGGAATTATCATTTATTTTTACATATTTTTAGCCCTTGCAGTTTTCTGTTTAGAGTAATTTAGTTCAGCGTTACTATTTTTTTTATAATTAAGCAATATAGTGTTTAAAAAAATTAATTTAATTTTAATAAATAGCTTAAAATATATATAATTTCATTTGAAGTAAGCTTTAACATATAAATTATTTATTTGTATTTCCCAATTTAAATACACTTCATAAGAGCATATTTTTTAAACTAAACAATAACAATTTGTTAGTAAGAGCTGTGTAATAATTAGATAAACTCTTGGGGTCAGTCTGACACCACGTCAGCAGTTATGTAGTAGAATTTTTACGTTACCCATAGAAGATTAAATTACAAAGTTGGCGGCGAACTTAAGTTCGACTTTTTCGTGCGAAATGGTTCTATTTACGGGTTCAGCGATACCATTGTTGATTTTTTAAATATGTATAAATCTTTATATTTCTTAATATTAGCTTTATAGTGCTTGCATTTTCATCAAAAATTATATTAGTTGTTAACTTATCAAAAACTATAAACTGTAAAATTGTATACAATTTTCGAATAGCACGAAAGTGAATTATGTGATTTTGGTACTGTTTATAATATTCAATGTCAATGACATGATGATAACTTCCTGAAACAATGCTAAAAATAAATAAAACGTGTTATACATAAAATCACCAAATGAGCTAGATTATTTAAGTTTTATGCAAAAAATACAAGTATGCTTTATCGGAGCATTTAATATTTTAAGGAACGCATCATTTTGTAACCTAGGGATAGTAAAATTATAACGCGCCAATAATATTAGCAACCGTTGGATTATTTCTGTGATAAGATATCATTGATGAATATGAGATGACATACATTAAATTTATTTAACCATTGTCTCACCAGTTCTCATCGCTATACAATTGACGAATTATCCATTAAATACAGGTGGAGCCCAGAGCACATTGTCATTATTTGACAATGATTAATTTTCAAAGATAGGTAGAATGAAATAATTAAAAGACAAAATTTTACCTATTGACCTTTATTGTGATAGATAAAAGCCAAACCAGGATTGGCCAGAGCAATAGATCACGTGTGAGTCCGGAATGTATAAATGTAATTATAAAAATTGGGCCAGGACGTCAAAATCATTGCAATCAAACAAATATGTTGGATCGCGTGGTACAAATGTTGAGTACCGCTGCACTAACGAGCCTAGGAGTGTATCTCTACTCCAACCGTGACCGGGATTTACTAATATACCTATAAAACTAAAATATACTGCTGGTGGGAGTGAAATATGTGAGACTGACATTGGACGAGTGCAAACATATATATATATATATATATATATATATATATATATATATATATATATATATATATATATATATATATATATTTATTGCTTTGATTTTATTAGTGTAGAACGGGAAAGGGGAGGGAAATTCTTACACTAACTGATAAAGGTAGGCAATAATGTTTGTAGCAGACTCCTTTTAAGTGAGAGATAGAGCATTAGCAGTATATTTTAGTTTTATAGGTATATTGATTTACTTCAGCCTCAGCGTCAGCGATAGTGCGATACAAACTATTTTCAAAACACTGCAAGAACTGTGTCAGATATAAAATAACTATATACGATGTAAGATTTAAAGTGTCAAGTGCCCAACCGTCCTTCAAATGTGTATCTCTAATGTTTGGAATGTAATGGGTGATGCAGTACTTACGGTATCACTGACATAAAGCGCCCTCAACGGTAGAGATATGTCGTCATTACTGGAATTTGCGAATAAAAATGCAGACTGGCACACTCAGATATGAATAATAAGCTGTGATATTTGATTTTTCGTTGTATTCATGATTACCTATAATAATTCAATTTAACACTGATATGACACTTTTACCTTTGCTATCAAAATAGTTATTTATGATGGAATTACTAAAAATGTATTTTGTAAGTGGGAATTTTGTGAGACGAAGCGATAGCCGAGTGGAGCAACCCCACGAACTAATTAAAATCATTTTTAACATGAATATGTTACAATATTATTTCTATGACTCCCGATTAGGAATAAAATTCAAATAAATTTTTCATGAAAATTTATTTATAAATCGCAATTTTAGAACTGGCTAAACAAATTAATTATTTATTAGATACAGCAAATTTTGTCATTTTATTACACATTAGTGTTTTACTCGTTTTTAATTTTTTAAAAAGTATGCAATATAATGCTAGAAAACGAAATAGGTAATTTTGAAGTCAGATGAATTAATCTTTTTCAACAATTATATTTATATAAACATGTTAAAATACCGTTTGTGTTCAATAATTAAAATATGAGGGGATAATTACATATACTATAGATAGGGTGACGAGACGTCCGGATTTTTCCGGAAATGTCTTGATTTTTCATATGATCGAAGATGTCCGGGTTGATTTTAAGAATATGTCCGGGCGGATTTTAAGAATATGTCCGGGGTTTTAATTACGTTGGTTTTTTTAGATTAAAAAATAAATTTGTGCGCCATGTGTTACTGTTTCAGAGAAAAAGCGTCATTAAGGTTTTTATAATATTTTTTTGCGATATGGGTGCTAATATTGATGATTTAATACATTTCTATTGGTTTTTGTTCAGGTTGGAAAAGACCTGAAATGTCCTGATTTTTATCATTTTGTCCTAGTTTTATTTAAATACATCTGGTCACCCTAATTTTAGAAGAAGGTTTGAGTGCCACCTACAGCGTACGTCATTCAACATACCTTTTACTTTCATACCAACGCATGGTGTGTGTTATTTGGTTTACTTCTGTTCTTTATTTGTTGTTATTTTCAGTGGGTAGTTATATAATTGAAAAGCTTAAAAGCGGTGATAATATGGAATAGAGTAAATTTATGAAGAACTTATAGATATGTGGAAATGGTATTAAAAACTCGATTATTTTAAAACCTAATAACTTTTTATAAAACTATAATAGTTCTTAAAGGGGGTGCAAACCAAAAAAAAAAAAACAACTTTGCACTAAAACAATAGACAAAAATATCTAATAATAACAATAAAAACTTCAATTTGCTACAGACAATACTTCTTAAGATATTCAATAGCGAACAAGTGATGATAGAGTAGTTTGCGCTGTCATACCGACACGTGTCGATTGGGCTAGCCCGTTGTACATAGTGCTCTTGCGTAGTGGAGACCTTACTAGGTTTACTAAAACATATATTCTTCGCTATTTGTTGTTTAGGTAAAGGTCATACTGCATCGATAAACATCCATTGATCCATGCGCATCGACTACCATCAACCGTTTTTTCTCGTGAGTGGTCACTTCTTCCAATAAATGTTGGTAGTATTTTGACATTCGTCGTTTTTCAAGATGTCAAGTGATTATTTGCATTTATATAGTAACATGAATTTATTTACAATAGCTTGTCAATATTATTGATATAACTGTATCCTGCTCTGATCATAGAGATCATAGGAGCAAACCAAATTTATTAATTAATAAATTGACAGTCCACTGCTCTGTATTTTTTACATTACAGAAAGTATGAAGTCCCACATTTTTATAAATTATATAATCCATACAAAATATTAAATTCAATTTATTAAATTGTTTGAAGATTACACTTCGTACAAGTGGAATTGATTACAAAATACAATATACTAAATGTACATAAAATATAAACTATTTTTTTTAAGTATATGAATGTACCTACATAAAAAATATTAAATTAATTTATAACAATGTTTATTTAGACAACGTTAACAAATCATATTTGCATTTTTTAGACCAACAAAAAAATACATGATGTGCAATAATATTTATTGTTTATTGTCTAGAATTAATAGGGCAGAAATTACATCCATATGAAAATTTAAACAATGTATTTCCTGTAATTCATAAAAATAGTAAACACTTGGTATATGTAATTATTAGAATATGGATACCTGCGTCTTTGTTCCGTTGTATGTGTGTATATGAAAAAATACCATATAGGTATTTTTATTATTTAAAATAAATGAGTGCTCACCAGGCGCGAATACAAGGGTCGGGGCGAGGGTTTGGAGGAAAGAGGGAATTATTTTTTCTGGCTTAAAAAAAAACAAAATAAAAAAACGCAAATATAGTTTAAGTTAAAGAATAAAATAAAATCAAATAATATTTTTTCGATAGCTTGTTTTTGAAATATAAATTTTGATTACATAACAAGGAAGTCAGTTAAATATGATTGCGAGTATAATTGTAATAGTAGCAGTGCAGGTTATATTCAATATAACTTTTCAGTGTAAAGAAATAGAAAATATGCGCCATTTTAGTTACTATGTGCATGGCAATTGTTTTTTCTTATTTAGCTGTAAAATGTGAGGAAAGAAAAAGAAAGAAAAAAATTGTTGAATTGAAAAGTCTATTTTCACAGTTTAGACAGTTTATCCAGGTAGGTTAACATATATATATATATATATATATATATATATATATATATATATATATATATATATATATATTAACTTTTCTAAAATGGTGTGAAAATGAAATGAAACCATGAAATTAAATGTATTACTTCGTAGGTAAGATAAATTTTATCATGTTAAAATTCAAAATTATCTAAGGAAAAGAGAATGGAAATTAGTGTAATTAATAGCCATGATAATAATCATTGACCTAGATAGTTTATCATCAAAATTCTTCGTTCATTATTACAGCAACAATACCGAGATAATTGCTGCTCTGGACACTTAAATCAAGCTACGTAAAGACGCTTTCAATGTAAGTTCTTTGTTTTCAATGCTATCAAAAAGCGAATATTTAATTAATAGGTTTCTTAGTAATTAAAGTTTAGATTTTAAAGTTGAGTACTTCAAGCATTTACAAATTTCCACTACACTCAATTTCATGCTAATTACTTACTCTACTGGTAAATAACTTTGAAAATATACTCGTACTAATAAAAAAATTCGAATAATTAGGATAAATAATTATAATGGTGCAATTAAGCAAACAACAAAAGGATCTCTAACAGATTTTATTGTTTTCATGTAGGTATATTTATATGTCTTCAATATAATGTTAAAAATATAGACTCCCAATTTTCTAAATAGAAATATATAAACACGGTTAACAGTAATTATAAAGCAGACTTATACACATAATTTCTACGAAGCAGCTTCAAATTGCCATGTTATCAAATTGCATGATGATTTTGCTGCGGAACAATATACAGGCTGTTCATTTTATTTTGGCCGCTATTGTTATCATGAGAACTAAAAGAATTACGGAGTCGGTTAAATTAGCAATGAATTTCTATTTTACTACCAGTCGTTTTAAAATACGGGATACAACTTTTTTTATTTTAAATGGGAATCTATTTTTTATTTGCTTATTCGATTCTCTATTTCCTCCAAATTGTGTGTGTGTGTGTGTGTGTGTGTGTGTGTGTGTGTGTGTGTGTGTGTGTGTGAGTGTGTGTGTGTGTGTGTGTGTGTGTGCGTGCATGTGTGTGTTTTTATCAAATAGGTAAACGTTTCACAACTCCTTTTTCTTCTAATATGTACAAATACTTTATATTAAACTAGCGTATCATTTGATAATTATTACTTTTACAATAATCTGTCGAAATCAATTTTCACTTATTCACTATTTTGACCATTCACAAGAACGCCATATTTGTGGCCGAGGCGAAAGAATTGTGCTTAGATAGGAATGTGTGGCGAAGGATGATTGTTTCGTATTTATTATAGTGGTCCGGATGCGGTATTTCGCTACCGAAAATGTGTGCCTTTAAATTGTTAAGAGTGAGGAATATTTGTTGTATGATGTCAGGTTAGTAAGAATGTTGTTGAAGAGAGAGTGATTATTTTTGTGGTTGATATTATTATTATAATTTTTATTATTATTATTGTTTCGGGTTTGTGCTAACGCACTAAGTGGGAAATGCGTAATGCGCTTTCACCTCAAATTTCTTTTGTACATTTGAGGAGGGAATCAAATTTCATCTAAAATTCATTTATATTACAATCAAATTTAGAATCACATTCGGGCAAGGATTTATTCAACCTTTCAACATACTGCATTCTAGCATGTTTATTCAAAGAAGCAAAGGATTTTACGCGAAGCATTTTCATAGAACATTTCACCTTCTTTCGCCAAAATTTATTCAACCGCATTCGCGATACAACCAAATAATGATCATTCGTACCCAGTTCTGTGCCTCGTTTCACACGCGTATCTACTACGAGTACCGTACTCCTCGATCGTTCATCATAGACAACGAAGTCAAACACTACGTTTATTCTGAATCACATTCTCGTAGGTAGGTATGTGAGCAATGTTTAAAAATAAAATTCGAAATAAAGAGATTTCTCTCCAAACTAAATGAAACACTTCTCTCACCATTGTCATTCACTCGACTATCATCAAATCGTTCCAATACGTTCTCAGATTCACTTTGATTAAAACCCACCCATCCACTCTAATCACTACACACTATCACTCTCTCACTCGGATCACACAAATCAATTACACTACTTACCGAAGTCCAAAACTGATCTTTTTCAAGGTTATTTTCGGAGTCTGTTGGACCATAAGCGGAAACAACGAAGATTCATATATAGCCTACCTTGAATCTCATCCAGGAAACTCGCGAAGAAGTACTGCCATAACTTCGTAAAAACGGCTTCATTATTTCACTCACAAGTATACCTACACACCCGACCACAAACAAAATATGCCTTCTACTTCTACCTCATAACACCCTTTCCTTATTTTCTTACACACAAAACATCTACACTGTACATCTGCATTGCATTCATCAACTCATTGTGTTTCCCATTTACACACACAAGTGGAATGTTAGACATTCCACGTCCCAAACTTACACTCATCATACATTGTCCATTAATTTAGTCTTCAGTGTTATTTAAATAAATAATTTAGAAATGAAAGAAAGAAAAAAACGAGTTTTTTCGGTAATACAAGAAGTCAAAGCAACTTACGAGGTTCGTCCTTGACTAAAAAATAATAGTTTAGAGAGCATTATAATTTAAACCTTTCATTACAATTTGTTTCTATATCTGTCAGTGTTAATATATATATATATATATATATATATATATATATATATATATATATATATATATATATATTAAATATCACAATTTTTTGAACGGTTGATAAATAATATGTTAAACACACAGAAAACCACGCAATAAGTATATAACTAATTTAATGGGAACTGTGTAAATACAAAATGACAAGTAACACATCAATTCAATGATAATAATATGTGTCAAGTACATATAAACCAATTATCAAAGCATACTCTTCTGAATTACATTATTATCTCCAACACTCTCCCTTAATGCAATTCGGAAGTATTTGTCAGTCCTAGCAGTTGTAGCATTTTCTTGTGTCGTGGTCCATGCAGATTCTTTTTCATCACGTCAGCTGGCATATCTTCTGTTGAAAGATACTGCAAATCGACTAACCCATCTTCTATAGCATCTCTAATGAAGTGGAATCTAATGTCAATGTGTTTTGGCCTTTTGTTGAGCACGTGATTCTTGGATAATTCTTGCGCAGATTGATTATCATTAAATAGCACAATCAAATCTTCACTTATTTATAATTCCGAAATCAAACTTTTGAGAAACTTCGCTTCTTTTGCTGTCTCGCTCAGTGCCATGTATTCAGCTTCTGTGCTGGATAAAGCCACAGTACACTGTTTCTTGCTTTCCCATGTCACTGCGCCTCCGCAAAGTTTGAATACATATCCGCTGTATGATCTTTTGTCAATTTTGTCATTTCCCTAATCTGCATCCGCGAATTCAGCTAAATTTGTACTCTTTTTTTTGATATTTTAGACACAAATTCATTGTTCCTTTTAAATATCTCAAAACTATCTAATGCAGCAATCATATGCAGTAAAGGAGATATGTATATTGTGAAATTTTCCTTGTACTTTTTGTATATTACTTTCAGTTCGAAGTAAACGTTTGTCATTGTATTCAACAAGAGTATCCAAAATTCTAATATATTTTACCAGCGTGCTACTTTAAATATCAGGATCTTTATAATAATTTACCAGTATTCACTGTTTGAGATCAACTACCATCGCTAATATGTAATAATAAATTGAAAACACTTTGTTTTGATGATCAGAATCTATCAAAAAAATTCTTCATGTATCTGGTTATGTCGCTGTCTGATGGTGCGTGATCGATTTCTCAAGTTATGTATTACTTCATAGTTCAAAATATCATTATAACCATCAAAAATATTTAATATATATCTATTTTTTTACAAGTCTGCACTGTGAAATTATAATGAACTTACTAAAGACAGGTTATTTGCTACTCAACTACTCAATTTATTCCGCGAATAACAGATGTTATTCTATCGAATAAATTTATGTGCAAATAAAAAACAAAAATATTTATTTGAATGATAAATTTATCTAAACCTTTATTTGCACATGAAAATACCGGGTCTTAGGCCCGTTATTTTTACTTCCGAGTACAGTTTCGAATAAGTATTCGTTAAATAAATTTATTCTATATATTTATCTAACGAATAACTCCATTGCGTCTTTTCACACATTTGACAGAAACAAATAGCTATCGGTCGAATGACTTTAACGTTCGTAAATTAAGCAGACAAGGATTAAATTTGTCGACATCTTTTGAATCCCTAATTGTCAAAATTTTGTTTGACATCTTTTATGTCATATATGTTATTCTACATATTTAGCCTAGAGAGACTGTAATTTACAAGTACCATCTCAGGCAGCAAACATATGCGGTAAACGAGATATGTATATTGTAAAATTGTTCTTGTACTTTTTGCATATTCCTTTCAGTTCGAAGCAAATGGTTGACATTATATTCAACAAAAGTATTCAAAATTCGAAAATATTTTGCAAGCGTGCCAGCGTCAAATATCAGGATCTTTATAATGAAAATGATTTCCCTATATTTACTGTTTGAAAGTAAGTACGATCGCCAATATGTAATAATAAATTGAAAACTCTTTGTTTTCATGATCAGAATCTGTCAAACAATCCCTTCATGTCACTGTCTGATGGTGTGTGATCGAATTCTCAAGTTATTTATTACCTCTTAGTTCAAAATATCATTATAATCAACAACAATATTTATTATATTCATTTTGTTACAAATCTTCACTTTGTGGAAATACATATAATGAATTTACGAATAAACAGGTTATTCGCTACCCAACTACCGAATAATTTATTCCGCAAATAACAGATGTTATTCTTTCCAATAAATTTATTTACAAGTGAAAAGATAACAAAACCATTTAACCGAAGGATAAATTTATCTAAACCTTTATTAGTAACTGAGAATACCAGCCCTAGTGTAACAAATTTCATCATCTTGTGTCCCGGACTCTTATCTTATACATACGAGGAAAAATACCTAATTCTCTTTTCACAAAAACCAACTCATGTTTCTTACATAAAATATACCTACTACTAAACACGAACAGTTAATAACATATCATTATTTCGCTTGTGTATGTGTACCAGTAGTAGATAACCACTCTGTCTAACAGACAATTTTTAATAAAAAGGTCGATTTATAATATCCGGTCACACATGGTGCGGGAATGAAGCGGTAACATTCTGACAAAGATAGAAAATATATTTATACTATCAGTCATGACCCGTCAGACCTCACACAGATTGTGTCGACACTTGTGGGTCCTGGTTTAATAAATATTGTTATAAAACAAGTTTTTAATTTTTTTGAACTGTCATTCCCATAAGAAATTATTTCAAATAAAACTAGTATTTATGTTAAATAAACACTATATGGAATCCACTCAATGCATATCTTCATTTCAGCAGAGCGGTACAAATAATGGTGAGAGATGTGCCGCAATGTCATAATTACGATATTTATAGTTTTTTTGCTGAATCCGACAGTTTATTTTTTTGACTCTACTAAAGTAGTTTCACGCGACCTTATATGTCTATGTAACGGATTTCGACCGCCATCTTTATATTATTGTCTATGAGTGATACTTTATTATTTGACATTTTGACAGTAGTTATATAGATGTTGCACGTTAGATTTAAAATAATAGAATAAATACTTTGAATTTTTATTTAAAAGAGTGCTTTACTGTTTTGCATAAATAAAAAAATCCTCAAAAACAGTTCTACAAAGTTGAAGGAATAGTATATTGAAAGAAAAATGTTCTATATCAGAAATATTATCGATGGAAATATTAAAATATCAAGGTTGAGACCATTGATAGTTTCAATAAGTATTTGATATTTATTTTGACATTTGTCAAGTTATTTGGAAGTTAAAATTTATATTTATACTATGAACCTAAAATTAAAAATTTGGAATTTTAATTTAGGAGAGTGCTTTACTATTTAATGTATTTTGCTATAAAAATCCAATTGCAATTTTCCATGTATAATGTCATGTAATGGCAACTAATTGGAGTGTATCTCTACTCCAACCGTGACCGGGATTTACTATTATAGCTATAAAACTAAAATATACTGCTGGTAAATAAATAAAATAAACTTTTCAGACGAAGTACTCAGTATTTACACTAATTTTAGATGAAGGAGAAATTACTTTGCACATGAAAAAGCGCATGCAGAAGAAAAATCAATAGTTAATTTGCAATGTAAAGATCTAGTATATGTTGAAACGATATTTTGTCAATGTTTTTGTAACTCGCAGTGCTAACAACAGATTTGTTATCTCTGAAGCCGTTTAGAAATCACAGTGCCGAGGTTGTTCCGTTCCGTCCATTTAGTGAAAATATCGTCGCAGATCACTGTCTCCGTACAAACACTGACACGAACGGCTGGACACTGAAACGAAAATGTGAATTTCGTCAGTCCATAATTGCACATACGTGCACTGCACGGATACGTTACGGGTTACGGAGACGGAACAGGTATGCGATGTTATGTCTGAATTGACCGTTAATTCAGTCGATGTTTTTTTATTGGTTACTATTATTTTTCCAAATTAAAAAAACGTAGTTACTCAGTGTCTACGTAAATTGTCAGTACCTGCACCTATTAATAATTTAAAATAAATAACAAACTAATCTGACCTAACTTGACCTAACCTGAACACAATTTTCATATAATTCTGACCGTTTATCTTACACAATATTTACTAAATAAATAAAATATTGACTAAATAGATACCAGTGGTTTTAAATAGGTACTCAAAGAATTGGATTAAATTCATTAAAATAGCATTACACTTTAAAATAGTTGGGCATCAATCTAAAATAGAACACATAATTCAAATAATAAAACACATAAAAATTCATATTTATATCAATTATCAAAAAAAAAATTACTGGGTCAATTTTGAAAGTAACAAGAAACTTTTCATATGAAATTACAATAGCTGTCATTAGTTTATAATAAAATTGGAATTATATTTGCCACACCATATATCTATCACGTAAAAGATTTAAGTGGTACACTTCTTTATCGAAATCCGAAATCTGCCAGGAGTCTGCTTGAATGAGAAGAATTACTGGATCAATAAATGCTTTACTCTACATTTAGGCTTCGGGCATACAGGGTCACCAGCCATAATTAATTTTATTTTTTATAACCTTGGCATATACGAGTAAATCTTTGTAATAACTTTCTATAATATGAGTAATAAATTTTTAAATTGTAACTTTTTTATGAAATTTTATTGATAATAAACTTTATATGTGTGAACATTATTTTTAAGTAAGTATCAATTTTTGGTATATTTTTATTTGCATTATATCTTTACTAACACCATTTGCTAAACTATATAAACTATTAATACAATAAGTACAACCTTTTAGTTTATATTCTGTATACAGAGATTAACAGAAAAAGTACATTAAATTCTGTAACCAGAGAAACAACTCATCGAAAGCAACAATATTCCTTAATAATTATTTATCTTCCGTCACCCTTAGGTAAGAAAGGTACTGTCTTTAGTCAAATGTGCGTGAGCGCGCGCGTGTGTGTGTGTGTGTGTGTGTGTGTGTTTGTGTGTGTGTGTGTGTGTGTGTGTGTGTGTGTGTGTGTGTGCGTGTGTGTGTGTGTGTGTGTTTAATACTTTTATATGAAGGGAAACAACATATTAGATTTTGGCTAAAATTTATAAACCGGAAGTGATACATTAATGAAACTCTGAACAGATTTTCGTGAAAAATATAGTGATATAATTTAAATCGTTTCAATTTTAATATTAACGAGTTTGGCTAAAATTAATAAAATGGAAGTGGTACACTGTTAGAAAAAATGTGTAAAATTAGATAATTAATGGCTACCAATATGCCATAAAATATTAAGTAATTTTACATTGTACTAAATTACAAAAATGTTTGTAAAACAGACTTCTGTAAAAATACAGACCATACGTATTTCCATTTTTTACGAAAATGTATGTAATTTTAGAATTTGTAAAATTACATACTGTATAATTTCACAAATACGCCTTTACATTCTTTATGTAAAATATAATTAGTAAAATGTAATTTAACTGTTTTTATTTTGCATAGAAAATAAATTTTACATATGGTTTATACAAAAACATCTGATGTAGCTAACACAACACCTCCCGCTATTTAATTTTCATTAATTTAAATAAAAATACTTTAACATGTAATGTGGTCTATTTAAATAATTTATTCTATTTTAATTTTTCCTCAACAGTGATAAGTATCCTTCTACTATAATGTATCTCTCTTCATCAGTATCCGCCAGTATGGGATTTTTCCTTATGATATAAAAGGGATTTATTTGCAAGTTTTTATTTAATAGTATCACACAATGTATCCCACTTTATATTAGCATTAGCATTTTTATTATAACTGAAACTGTGAGTATCCAGAAATAACTTTTCTTTGTGGCAAATCATTTTCAATAGCTTGTTGCGCCAACTGCGTGAAGTTACCGATACCCAAGTTTCATAGAGCATTTAAATAAGTATCATCCTTGTGAACTTTTCATGGACTATTGAGGGCAAATACTTAAATATTTTGGGATTTCAATTTTAAAAAAATATTAAAAAATTTGGCTCCACGTACATTTACTATGAGTAATACTAAAAATATGTTCCTGTCTGGTAAAAGCAGCAAATATTTTAGACTATTAAGTACTGTCAATTTCAAATTTAGGGCTTTCATCTGAATTATATTTGTTTTAAATGGGTAAATACAACTTTACGTGTATTTATAGTCTATCTAACCAAAAGGCAAAGGATCGCCATAAACCTTTGAAACGCCTCCCACTTAAGGTAACAAAGAAACCAAAATTTCAGTCCCTCATAAATAAGACAGTGAATAAGGTCACTGATTTGCACAGAGTTAGACTGTGTTATAACAAAAATTTTATGAGGTAAAACCTTTTTTTCCATATTACACGGCTTTTACATTAATATTTATAGCCGACCCAGGTGGAGTAGTGTAGTGTGTGTGTCTTTCATCATCTCATTTTCATCACCGGTGCATAAAAAGTGTAATGATATAAATATTTGAAAACAAAACTATCTCATCCCCATATAATTTCACCGCTTATAATACAATAATGTATCAAAAAGCGTGTAAATAAATAAATTAATTAATATTTATTGACATAATTATACAGTATATATTACACTAATTGTTGGCATATTGTGGTTTTATTGCATGCAATAAAATGAAAAATATTAGCGAGACTACAACTTTAAATAATAATTTATTGTAAAAGATATTCACACAGAAAATGCGCATGTTCAAAAATTTTTATACAGTATTTATATTATACATATATGTATACAAAAAAAAAACACGTATTTTAAAAGGTATTTACACAAGTCAATGGTACATATATATGTACAAACATAATCTAAGCAATGGGTGCCCGTGAGGTGACGCCTGGTAAACGCCCGCACGGTACAAATATGTCATCATCATTACCGATATCTGCGTACAAAGCAGATTGGCACACCCAGCAATGGGTAATATGCCATGATGATATATATATATATATATATATATATATATATATATATATATATATATATAATCTAAGAAATGTAATTAATCATGATTCGGTATTTGAATCATCGTTACTTAAATTAATAACAAATTATTGTTGATTAGTAAAGCTAAACAATTCTTCGGTTTTTTTTAACATGATTTATACAGTTCTTCCACAGTTGCGGCGTAATTTGATTAACCTTCGTTCGAATTAATTTTAAAACAAATTCAGATGTGTTAGGTGTAGAGTTGTTTCTCCTAATATTCAGTTTTAAATTTGACCATATTAATTCAATTGGTTTGAATATACAGGACAAGGTGGCAACCTTAACACTTCATGTCCATATTTATTTGCTAGCAAGTCTGTAAAGTGCTGTTTTTTAAAATTATGCTCCTTAATAATACTTAATAATTGGTTTTTCGTACTATTTTCGGGAAATGAAACGTTATGCGCATGAAAAAAATCAACAATTTCTTGTTTTTTGGTTGACGTACATAGAATTTTTAATGCTTGCCGGGAATGGTAAGCCGCGTTATCCATAACTATAACCGATGATGGTGAAATATTAGGTAGTAATTGATTTTTAAACAAATTTTCAAATAAATTTTCGTTCATGTCTGAATGATAGTCAGCACTAGCAGATGAAATGTTTTTGGCAAATAGTAGCAAGGAATTTTCAATAAATCCTTCCTCACATCCAGCATGCAAAATTATTATCCGTTTACCACCAGAAACAGGTGTGTCAATATGGCATTTTCCGGAATCGTTGACCCAACTCTTCGTCAAACATCATGGGTGTCGTACCACGTTTCATCCAGATATACTATTGTTCTTTTTTCTTCTCTGAATTGTTTTATTTTTGCTAAAAACTCGTATCGCCATTTAGCAATATAATAATAATAATAATAAATTTATTGCCCAACAGTAGCCAATTACAGGACAAAAATATATAACATACAAAAAAAGTATATATCCCGATACCCGAAAGGGTACCAAAAAGATTTAAAAAGATAATAATAATATTTAATACAAAAGATAAATGTAAATTAGATGAAAATATCATCAATTAAAAGATTAGCTGCATTGCAACATAGAAATATAGGAGAATGTTTCATTATGTCAGTACGCGCTGGCGGTAGATGGAACGTTTTGCAGTGCCTTGATGCTAGCCTGGGAACGTGGAATGGTACCCTGGATAGAAGGAAAGGTGCATCTATCTTGTTGCTGATCAAGTTCTTGAGGAATCTAGCAGCGGCACCTTCTCGTCTCTCAGCAAGGGATGTCATGGAATGTCGCTGAAGTAATGATTCCTGCTCTATACCTCTTTCTGGATACACCTTATCGATTTTGAAAGAGAGAAATTTTAGGAACCTACGGTGGATTTGATCCAAAATCTGTAACTGATAAGCATGTGAAGGATACCATATCAAACTTGCATATTCCAGTTTACTCGAGACAAAAGCACTGAATAAAGATTTTAAAACCGAAATATCAGTAAAATATTTAGAGACTCTCATTATAAAACCTAGAGTCTTGCTAGCAGAGTTACTAATATTGTTTAGTTGTTCAAGAAAGGTAAAGTTCGTACAAAAAATGACACCTAAATCCTTGATGGAATTGTTTTTCATTAATACAACATCTTGCATCTTATAGGAATACTCTAAAGCAAGCTTTCTACGACTGTAAGTAACAGTGCAACATTTATTTACATTTAATATTAATTTGTTTTCAATACACCAATGAACTAAAAAGTCAATATCTGATTGTAGTTGAAAAGCATCATTAAGAGTATTTATAGGTGAGAAGAGTTTTATGTCGTCGGCATAAGCTAGGACATTACAATTGATTGATGTAAGAAGGTCATTTATAAATAAGTTAAATAAAAGTGGTCCTAGGTTCGAGCCCTGGGGTACTCCTGAAATAGCAATGAATTTATATGATTCGAAACCATTGTACGATACCCAGCAAACTCGATTGTCCAGATAAGATTTTAATAATGAGACGACAGACGGAGTTGCACCTAAATTAGTTATTTTATTTAGTAGTAGCCTATGATCGATGGAGTCAAAAGCACGTGATAAATCTGTATAGATAGTATCTACTTGACCTCTAGCATCTAACACCTCAGAGATATATTGTGAGAAAGAGGCAAGATTCGTTATTGTAGATCTACCTGATCTATATGAGGAGAATCCATGATACTTTTTCTATTGTCCAACTTTTGAAATTTAAACCCAAGTGATTTTAAATGTCTATGAAATGTGGATCTACTACAATTCACTGGTATGCCATCTTCTCGTATACTTCCAATTATAAAGTCAAGGCTCGGTGATTTGTTAACAGCAAAAAAACTACACACTTTTCTTTTTACTTCACCCTCAAAAAACTAATCAAATGTAGAAAAACTTTCTCGGCGTACTCGCTTTCGTTTTACACATTTTCCTCTTTTTACTATTGACCAAACACGAGACTCTCACAGTTTACAAAGATCAGCTGCTTTTTTCAAATCTTTAAATTCTCCGAATCCAACTACGCACTTATTATAAACATTTAACACAATCTGCTGCCCATGTTCGTGTAAATAAATTTTATCCAAATTAATTTCATCGTCTTAATTGTATATATTTTTTTAAGAAATGGGCAAAATCCATAGATTTAAGAATATGGGAGGTAATTAAAAAGCGGGCTATTTTATACAAAAATGTTTCAAATATTGTAATATTTGAACAATTGCAAATTCGATGTTGCAGGTTACCAAAAGCGAAAAATTAAGTCTGTCATATTTGTGTAAATTTAATTAACTTTTGCCCAAGGAAAAACTAATTTCCCATGTTAAACGCATATGGCTTGCTTTTTAATTTAACACTATTTATAAGAAAGGACCGTGATACGTGTTTGTCGGGAATGACCTTGATGCTTAGTGACGGAAAGGGAATGAAGCGTCGGCCACCTCGTACTGCTCCATTTTTGATTCATTGTTTGCTTTTTGCTTATGTTGACGTGTGATATTTTGAACTTGTTCCTTAAACTTTTGTGTTGTAGTACCTTTTTTGACCATATTTAGTAAATTTTACTGGGCGCTAGTTGCATAGGTCAAAATTTAAGAATAAAACTTGACTCAAAAATGCAAACTAAATTAAAACCGGCTCAACAAGGCCCGAAAAATTATATTAAATACTAAAAGAAAACTCTTACCAGAAGAATGGAAACACAAAAAATGTAACCAACAAAAAAAAATTGTTACCGGAGTTTATTTAAAAATACATGTCATATATATATATATATATATATATATATATATATATATATATATATATATACGAGTATATACAGGGTGTAAATGAAATAAGTGCATTCAATTTAACCAGAGACGTAACTCGTCGAGAGCAACAATTTTTCTTAATAATTTTTTTTTCTAAATCTTCTAGTTTTTGAGTTAAAATTCTTTAAAGATTTGTTTAAAATTACGTTACCCTCCACTGGCAAGATCTCTGCTGTCTGTCTGAATCATAGATCGATGTACGCAGCACAAAAATTGTTGGGTGGTGGGTGCATACATGTAGACACATTAATTAATAAACGATCAACGGAAATAGCTATTTGTGTATTAAGAGCGCAAAATGGGACATTGTCAATTGAGAGGTTGTTGCCGCGCGACGCAGGAGCGAGGCATTCTCTCGAAATCGACAATGTCCATTTGCGCTCGAAACACACACAAGATTTTTTCTACAGTCGCCACCATAACAAAAATTTATTTTTTATTTATTTTTACTTATCGGTATTTTCCATTCTTCTTGAGCTATTGCTTTAATCTAATCTAAGCATTTTATACTTTCGTTTTTGTTAATGAATGCCCTATTTTATTTTCACAGCAGTGCGGCATTTTGTTTGGTTATGTAACATACCGACAGAGCAGTTATATGTCAGATTGACTTGTTAAGTGGGTAATGTGTAACTACAGTGTCATTAATTCCTGACTAAACGTTTCCATTAAGAATGTAGCCAAGTAACATTTGTCAACATTGTATAGTTAGAAATTTGAGGAGCGAGCGTTTTTTCTACTTTGTCGCTCTAGAGCGGCAAAGTGACATTTTGCGTTGACAAAAGAAAGCGCAAATGGCTACTTTGTATATAGACTGTAGAAAAACATATTTATTATTAATAAATTCGTAATAGTACAATTTTTAAAATAAAGAAATTTAAAATTTAATAACAAAATTATAAAATTGTGTTAACACAGGTTTCTGAATTGTGTGAATAGAGTAACAGCGTGCGAAGAACATACTAGTTATGGAGGTTATGAAATGAATTTTTGTGTGTCAACACGGCAAATCATAATAGTTTAAATACTTTATTCAAAAAATGTAAGTACATACTTTTGTCAATTTAAACGAGGTGAGATTATATGAGGACCAATGACTCGTCAATTTATTCCCGCCCAACAATTAATGATATTTTTTGTTGAAAATTGTGTTTCCTTCTTACAATATGAGAATTTTTGTGACCAGATAAGCGTATTGTGCGTTATTAAAGACACTTTCTCTAATATATCCAGCCCTATCAGTGAACAATACAACTCATTCGCAAAATTGAAATGCTGGAAACAATGAAATTTTTGCACATGATATGGAAGAAACTGTTACTCTTTTAAAATATTCCAGATTGTCATATGTGACTCATCAAACTGTGATAATCTCGAAGATAATGTATGTGGTACAACATAAATTTACGAATATTACGAAGAGGATGATTTTTGTGTAACTTCGCTGACCCTGAGAACTTCACCATAGGTAATTACAATGTCTGTGTATCCGCTAAACATAAACATAAGTATTTTGCCAGAATTTTGCCTTATAAAAAAATTTATTACTAATGTTAAAATTTAATTGCAACAACTGACAGGACTGTCAATTACTAAAACAAAATTTTTCATAGGTATTGCTACTGCATTCAATTATTACAAAAATATTTAAACGATTCGTCAATTTACTAAAATGCTAAAAAATATGCGATTTCGGAAAAAAGTTATTAAGAAATATTGTTGCACTCGACGAGTTATATTACTGGATAAATTAAATGCACTTATTTCATTTACACCCTGTATATATATATATATATATATATATATATATATATATATATATATATATATATATATATATATATATATATATATATATATATATGTATATATATACAGGGTGTATTTGCGAAGACGAACCCCCCCTTAACTTTTTTATTGTAAGGAATAGAAAAATATTCTTCGTATAAAAGTTTTATTATAGTAAATATATTATTTAATAACAGGTACAGAAATTTTTATAAAGTCAGGTTTACATGATACGACTAAGAAGTTTTATTTTTCAAATGGGAACCTAAAATTGTTTTATTAAAATAAAAACCATCATTTTTTTCTCTTTTCAACGATGTATTAGTTTTTATTAATGTACTTGAAAAATTTCGAGAAAAATGAGATAATTTAGAAATATTAGAAATAATTTTTAAACAAATATTATAGGTGGCTATGTAAAAATAAACAAAACGTAACAGTGCTATACAACTTAGCAAACTAAAACAACAAACTTAGTAACAAAAACAACTTAAAACAAATGTTCAAAATTACGACCATGTCTAGGAAACCGCTCCCGGTAAATTTTTTTTGCTCTTCACCAATTATTAGAATCATATCAATTAATTCGTTCTCCGTAAACATTTCAAAATGTTTTCTTTTGTTTACAAAATAAATTAAATTAAGTAAAAACAAATGTATACTTTTTTGACATTAATTTAATTGTTTTACATTGTTATGTTTTGTTTATTTTCACATAGCCACCTATAATATTTGTTTAAAAATTATTTCTAATATTTCTAAATTATCTCATTTTTCTCGAAATTTTTCAAATACATTAATAAAAACTAATACATCGTTGAAAAGATAAAAAAATGGTAATTTCAATTTTATTAAAATAATTATAGGTTGCCATTTGAAAAATAAAAGTTGATAGTCGTATCTTGTAAACCTGACTTTATAAAATATATCTACATCTGTCATCAGATAGTATATTTACTATAATAAAACTTCTATATGAATAAAAATTTTCTATTCCTTACAATAAAAAAGTTAAGGGGGGGTTCGTCTTCGCAAATACACCCTGTATATATAGTTATTTAGAAATAATAAACCAATAGAATAAATACGATGTTAGCATAATGGATGAAATATACCTCTTTTTATTGTGCAAAAGCCGTAATTATTGGACATATTAGAAATCACCTTAATCACATGAATAACAAAATGACATGAAAATGAGATAGCGAATAAAAGTCTCATATATGCCATGTGTACGACAAAAATTCTAAATAAAAGTTTTGTAATTTTTGCATCAGAAATTGATGACGTGGGGATCAACTATCAACTGGGATATATATATATATATATATATATATATATATATATATATATATATATATATATGTTAGGATATGACTGTTATAATTGGTAATAACTGTACATTAATTACTGTAGCCCAGGCAAATGCCAACGTAACTACATCGTTACGTCATTGATCACGGCTGGTCACCAATAAAGAAAGAATTAGTAGTCAGTTGAGTTGTAAACGTTCAGAGAAATGGTTCATTATAATAATTTAAAAGGGAACAGTTGTTTGATTTGTTATAATCCTCTCCTTTACTAACATTATTCCTAACATCAGAAGTGGGATCACTCGCGTTGCACTAAGTTTGGTGATTTTTTTTTATATACGTTTTATTGTGAAGTGTTGCGCGAAGTGTATTGTCAACTAAAGTGGAAGAATCACCAAGTACATCGCAGACCACAATAGCCGGATTGATTAAAGTATTGGCAGGCACTGAAGCGGAGCTAGCAGTTTCAAAATCGCAGACTGGCGATGCAACTAATTGGTTTGGTTATTTTGAAATCATTGGTAACGAGTTTAAGGTAAATGGTATTCAAATGCTGGTAAGAGATTGACAACTTTTATTGCACGATACAAGATGCAGTCAGCTTCTGTTTAAAGCAGCTTTGTTCAATTTTTTTCTCTTATTTTTCATGGTAGATCGAGATTCTCATTTGTTTAGTATTTTGACAGCGAGAAAAGAACTAGTACAAATTTCTTAAAACAGAGTTACTCAAATAATCGTATTCATATTTTATGATGACCTTGCATGTTTTACAGGCGTATATGAGGAGAACAGTTTGAACATTTTTGATTTTCATTATACGAAGTGCTTGTTTATATATATATATATATATATATATATATATATATATATATATATATATATATTGTTATTGTACTAATTATATTTATTTTAGCCCCTGCGTCTGTGGTTATGATGCTACCTGAACATTACTACCATTATTATGTTTGTATTTCCAAGTGTAAATTCCGTCTTTGTGTCCTGTGTTTCCTTTTCATCTAAAATTACTAGAATCTACAAATCAGTGCTAAGAAAACAAATTTATAAAAAATATTGTTACAACAAATCCAGCCAATATATATATATATATATATATATATATATATATATATATATATATATATATATATATTGTTATTGTACTAATTATATTTATTTTAGCCCCTGCGTCTGTGGTTATGATGCTACCTGAACAGTAAAATTCCTCATTGCATTCTAATGGTTCATTATGTAAAGATTGGCTGGATTTGTTGTAACAATATTTTTTATAAATTTGTTTTCTTAGCACTGATTTGTAGATTCCAGTAATTTTAGATGAAAAGGAAACACAGGACACAAAGACGGAATTTACACTTGGAAATACAAACATAATAATGGTAGTAATGATGATCAATTTCTTGCCGTTGATACTACAATGTGTATGGAATAAGTCAAGAATATTATATGGGTGCATACATAAGCGGGGAATATGGATATCATTGTATGAGTTGAAAGTTCACGTATTCGCCAATACTGTAAGGACTGAATTGTAAAAGAAAAGATTTTGGTTTTTTTTTGAAAAAGTTAATGTTTTTGTCAACTTTAATTTATTGGGGAGGTTTATTGTGTGTAATTAAGCCGATTTTTTCTGGGCTGTTTTTGGTTACATTTGGCTTGGTATTCAGGACATGGAACTAGTCTCTTGTGTTGTAGGCATGTTTGTTGGGAACTGGACTGGGGGAGCATTTGTTTTTGTAAACATGGATGCAGAGTCCCAAAGTGGAATTGTATATTACCGTTAAAATGTTCGGTTTTTGAGGGTTGTGCGGCATTGAAACTTACTCCAGCCAAACAGCAGACAATTCTTTTTTGATAGATAAAATGCTTGCGGGGAGCCACAGAAGCACACAATAACAATTAACGTCCGTATTACACTTATGAGTTATATAATAGTATCTTTACCCGACGCAATTAGACTATTGTCATCTGCATATGGAATCAGAAGACAGTTGTTCGTTGAAGAAGTAGTTTAATCATTAACATAAATTATGAATAAAATGGATGCTAGGATAGTACCTTACGGAAGATCCACGGTAATGTAGTACTTGTGACTTTATAGTTTGATTCTTAGAGAATTGATCACTGTGCTTAGAAGCAACGTATTGGTCTATTATTTAAAAAGCTGACAATCTATGAGAGAGAAACCCCACGAATACCGAGTTCTTCCAGCTTAGATAATAAAAGAGAGTGATCAACACAGTCGAATGCTTTACTGAGATAAAAAAAAAACATTTTGTGACAAAAAAAAATATTGATAAAAATTGTAATTCGTAAAGCGAGAAAATTTTAATAATGGAGGACCTGTAAAAATGAATTGGTACAAGCCAGTATGTGAAAAGTTGACGATTGGGAGGTTTGACCTAATGGTACATAAAATTTAAAGAGGCTATAGCAGATTGAGTCCATTGCTTGAACAAGCACATTTTGCACTCCTAAGCAAATAACAATGATTAATAAATGACATTAGCTTACACTTAAAAATACTGCCTCGTGTTTCATTACACAACCGTTACCGTTAAGCGTGGAAATTGGCGAGTATAACGGCCTAAGAAAATTAACTTGAATCTAATGAAAACTGAAATTAAAGTCAGGATGAACGAGCGGTTTATATTTTTACAAATATAATATTGTTTTGTTAGGATGTGACTGCGAAACATGTTTTATAATCATATGTAGTCTGAAGGCTAGCCTATTTGTTGGTGACAAGTAGCAGAATATTCGAGTGAGTCTCATCCCGTGGCCGCTGAGTGCCGTCGACTCCTTTTAGATTATGGTTTAATCCACTCACTTGCTTTACTGGATGCAAGCAAAAATTCGGTGAGGGAAACCGGTGGAAGTCCAACCACATAAGCCCCACAGGAACAGATTTTGGCAAAATGGTGTTGATCATTTTATGGTTCCTTGTTGTGGGAAATATTAGCGATATGAATCTAAAAATTTGTAGGAAGCTAAACCTTTGGTGATAGTTTTGGTTTGAATATTAGAAGTCAGTAACGCTTAACATCAAAACATGTTGAAATCCAGTAACGTTTTGTATGAAGCTTTGTTGTAGGCCAATGGCGCTTTACGCGTAACTGCAGATTGGATGCCATATGTTTTAGAATTGAAGAATAAGGAGTCTGGTGAATTACATGAGCTCAGTAAAAAAATAAAATAATATTCCAAGTTTGGTTATTGTAATGCTGGATTCAGTTGGTTTAGAATATCAATTAAATTTATGTGCGAATATAGTACTGGATTGAAGTAGGCCCTGGGTCTGAACAAGTAATTTAATTGAAATATTTATTCAAGTCTTCATATCTTTGATTAAATAGGAGTATTTGTTTTAAGCCTTTACACCATTGAGTTGAATTGAAGGTTTTGTTTTACGCCGAGTTTAAAAGAAATGATTGTACGCCGAGTTGAAATGAAATGATTGTACGCTGAATTGAAATGACATGATTGTACGCCGAGGTTAAATGAAATGATTGTACGCCGAATTGAATTGAAATGTTTGATTTACGCCGAGTTGATTTGACGTTTTTTTTTGAGCTCTGTAGCGCCGAGTTGATTTGATTTGTTTGTTTTGAGCTCTGTAGCGCCGAGTTGATTTGATTTGTTTGTTTTGAGCTCTGTAGCGCCGAGTTGATTTGATTTGTTTGTTTTGGGCTCTGTAGCGCCGAGTTGATTTTATGTTTGTTTAGGGCTCTGTAGCGCCGTGTTGATTTGATTTGTTTGTTTTGAGCTCTGTAGCGCCGAGTTTAAATGAAATGATTGTACGCCGAGTTGAAATGAAATGATTGTACGCTGAATTGAAATGACATGATTGTACGCCGAGGTTAAATGAAATGATTGTACGCCGAATTGAATTGAAATGTTTGATTTACGCCGAGTTGATTTGACGTTTGTTTTGAGCTCTGTAGCGCCGAGTTGATTTGATTTGTTTGTTTTGAGCTCTGTAGCGCCGAGTTGATTTGATTTGTTTGTTTTGAGCTCTGTAGCGCCGAGTTGATTTGATTTGTTTGTTTTGGGCTCTGTAGCGCCGAGTTGATTTTATGTTTGTTTAGGGCTCTGTAGCGCCGAGTTGATTTGATTTGTTTGTTTTGAGCTCTGTAGCGCCGAGTTGACTTGATTTGTTTTTTTTTAGCTCTGTAGCGCCGAGTTGATTTGATTTGTTTCTTTTGAGCTCTGTAGCGCCGAATTGATATGATTTGTTTGTTTTGGGCCTTGGTAGCGCCGAATTGATTTGATATGTTTGTTTTGAGCCCTGTAGCGCCGAGTTGATTTGATTTTTTTGTTTTGAGCCCTGGTAGCGTCGAGTGGAATTGATTTATATGTTTTGAGCCTTTAATGGCGAATGTATTGAACTTTAAAAAGCCATTGTTTGAACCTTAAATGGTCGTGGAGATTAAATAACCATTGTTTGGATAAATGATGGTTGAAGTATCATAGCGCTTCATTTCTGCAGAGGGTGTGGACAATTTTTTTTTGCAATTTTGTTAACGACAGCTGTGCGAGGGCGTACAGTTTGCAGGATGGCTGTGTTAGGATATGACTGTTATAATTGCTAATAACTGTACATTAATTACTGTAGCCCAGGCAAATGCCAACGTAACTACATCGTTACGTCATTGATCACGGCTGGTCACCAATAAAAGAATTAGTAGTCAGTTGAGTTGTAAACGTTCAGAGAAATGGTTCAATATAATAATTTAAAAGGGAACAGTTGTTTGATTTGTTATAATTCTCTCCTTTACTAACATTATTCCTAACATATATATATATATATATATATATATATATATATATATATATATATATATATATATATTAAACACTATTTATATATACAGACTGTTCAATTTAAGTGTTTCACTATTGCCTTCTCGAGAACCGTATGAGGTACGAAGTCGGTTAAATTAGCAAACAATTTCTATATTATAACACTATTAAAATGAGCATTAGAGTTTTTTTTGAACCAGTGGTTCTCAAAATACAGAAATCAACTTTTTAATTTTAAATAAGAATCTACTTTTTTATTCGCCTATTCGATATATATATATATATATATATATATATATATATATATATATATATATATATATATATATATAAATTGAATAAGAGTTCCTAAGGATATGTTTTTTAAAAAGAGAAATTTTATTTATGTAAATATAATTTATTTAAACTTTATATATGTTTATTAAATACGCGAAGTACAAAGTCAGGATAAGCCTTATCTCTAAGATAATTTTACATAAACTGGGATGTTAGTTGTGATAAACAAAATGTTATGCGAGACTACTTTTGCATGGGACGTCACAAATTAGTTGACTGTTTTTATTTATGCCAGATGTACACAAGCATTCCAAAACGTTCGCGACAACACAAACCTTATAATTCTTTTTAAGCAGAATGAAATGAATCTCATACATGTGTACACAGGTCTTGTGGGAACTGATATGATATACAGTCAGTTAAAAAATATGTGCTCATTTTGTTGGTGTAATAATTATAAATTTCTTGTCATCAACAAAGAATGTGCACTGATTTATGGTCGATACAGGAAAGGTTTTCACCACTTTATACTAATCAATAAGTAGTTAAACTAATTTTAAATACACATCATTTCCAAATAAGCTGCTCTATAGGAAACAGCTATCTGTTCCTGGCCAATTCAAACCTGTTCCTCACCTGTTCATACCTGTTCCTGACCTGTTCAGATCTGCCCCTTACCTGTTCAGACCTATTCCTAACCTGTTCATACCTGTCCCTGACCTGTTAAAACCTGTTCCTGACCGGTTCAAACCTGTACCTGACCTGTTCACTTGTTCCTGACCTGTTCTGACCTCTTCCTAACTTGTTTCTGACCGGTTCAAACCTATTTCTGACATGTTCAGACCCGTTTCTGCCCTGTTCAGACCTATCCCTGGCCTGCTCAAACCAGTTTGTGACCTCTTTAGACCTGTTCCTAACCTGTTCAGACCCGTTCTTGATCTTTTCTTAACCGATTCAAACCTGTTCCTAACCTGTTCACACCTGTTTTTTACTTATTCTTAGCTGTTTATTTGTATTTGTGTTAGGTATGAATAAAAATCTTAAAGATAGATTAATAAAAGCGCGTAAATCAGTTAAGCAAAAATTGCAGGCTTTAAAAACGAGTACTATGGAAAAAGAAATTGAACTTGACAAATCGTATCAACCTATCACGAAAAACTTAAAAGAGTTATCTGGTAAACTTCATAATATTAGTGACATTAAGCAAGAGCATGTTATTAAAATGAACCAAAAATGGAAAAAACAGTTTTGCAAGGCATAAAGGACACTAAAAATCCGACAGTAAAACCAAAGAAAAGGTGTGGGATTTACCATCATTTGTTGACACCAAAATTATTGTAGAACTCGAACCTCAACAAGAAGAAGATGTTTATATTGTGCAAGATAATATAGCTGATTTATCTAGAGAAGTATTTGATGAATACCTACAGCAATATGCTCCGCTACCTCGAGAATACATTGAACATATGTACTCCGAAACATCAGACTATTACAATACCGATATTAAACATGACCCCATTACTGATAAGTTTGCAATTGGAAATACAAATATTGATTTTGATGGTAATGATGTGATTCTTAACGTTGAAGGTGCACAAAAAATAATATATATTGGAACTCCGGGTCTATACGAGTTATATTTAAAAAAAATCCTATAGAGTTTAAAAAAGGTGACTTAGAAAATTATCATGATATAATGAAAAGAACAAATGCGCATAGGCGTGGTAATACATCAACAGATCAAATTGCAGGTAATAAATCTAAAAAGTATAAAAACATTATTAAACCTTTAGACAAAGCAGGTAAAGGTTTACACATAAAAATCCTATAGATTATGTATACTGGGATAATCCCAATAACCTTGCGGATAGGTTAAAATTGTTGCTGGCATCACAAGCAGCCGGTAACAATAACCACAGTAATGAAATTGTCTCAATAATAGAAGAGTAAAGAGGCGAATATCATATATTAACTTCAGTATCAAGATGCCCATCAACAATTTTGTACATCATCTTACCAAGTATAGAGCTTATGATGATGATGATTATGACGACACTGATACATTTAATTTAGATAACAAACGAATTGTAAATATAAATGTTTCTGTTGACGATAATGATGCTGTAAACAAAAAGTATCTGGAAGAAGCTTTAAATAAAATTGTTATTAAGCTTAATGAACATACAAGTTCTACATATAATTTAATAAATGCAGCTACTCAAATAATTTAAAAAGTAGCAAACGATAATGAGAAGCTATATAAACATTTTAAGTTGGAGCAACCATCTAAAAAAGAGTCACAGTCTGCAGCAAAATCAGATAGAGTAAGTCAGGCGGTGAAGCCTAGTGCAAGTTCACTAGCAGAATCATCATTATAACAAAGCAAATATGTCTAAGGTTAAACGTGATATTGTTAATGAGCTACATAAGCCGCCAAGAATTACTTTTAAGCGTAGAAATGTTATTGTAAAAGGATTGGATGAGACATTTTAAGCAGATTTAGTGGAAATGCTACCATATGCAAAACTCAATAAATGCTATCGGTATATATATACTTGTAGTAATTGATATTTTTCCAAATATGTATGGGTTGAACCGACAAAAAATAAAACGGGAGGTGATGTTTTAAAAGCAATGCAAAACATGCATAATGATATGGGTAAAGAATTTTATAATAACAATTTCCAAGAACTGATGAAAATATACAGTATCAATCATTATTCTACATTTAGCACTAACAAGGCAAGCATAGTTAAACGTGTCAACCGCACACTTAAATCGTTAATGTGGAAGAAATTTAGCTTTCAAGGCTCCAAGTGGTTAAATATTTTGCAAAGTATTGTAAATAAGTACAATAATACAAAATATAGAACAATTAAAATGAAAGCAACTGATGTTACCAAAAGTAATGAAAAACAGCTTCTGTATTCATCTTATAATCACATTAAAGTTGTTAATTTAAAAAATACAAAGTTCAAGGTTGGAGACCGTGTGAGGATAAGCAAATATCGTGGTGACTTTGAGAAAGGGTATACACCAAACTGGAATAATGAAATATTTCCAGTTTCAAGTGTAAAACCTACTAATCCCATAACATATGATCTTAAAGATTAACAAAATCAACCCATTCGGGGATGATTCTACACCGAGGAGTTATAAAAAGTAAAACATTCCGATGTTTATTTAGTGGAAAAAGTATTGAAACGAAAAGCTGACTTGGTTTGTGTAAAATGGCTTGGATTTAGTAGTATTCGTAACAGCTGGGTATATAAAAGCGCAGTAGAATAAGCATTCTTATTCATTTTAATTCCACTGTTCATGCATCGCGTTTCAAAAATGACTTCAGTCATCGCTGATTTACAAAGTTTTAAAATAATTGAAAATAATGAATTTATATGTAAGAAAATTGCCGTAATTAATATTAAAAGTAAATTATGTGTATCGAAAAATTTTAAACCACCTTACTCTTGGTCTAATTTAAGCAGTAGAACAAAGCAAAATGTAGCTTGGTTAACTAAATATTTTCATAATTTAGAGTGGTGTTGTGGCGAGGTTCCGTACTTTGACGTTAGTCAAACAATTTAAAAGTTGCTTGATTCCGCTGACATTAATACTATATATGTGAAAGGTTTAAAAAAAGCATTGGTTGGAGACATTTGTACAGAAAAAATAATTAATTTAGATGATACCGGATGTCCAGCATTATCTCAGCTACGTGCGGTGGAATATTGTAATTTACATCTTAATAATTGTGCCGTTTGAAATGTTTATTCATTACTAAAATGGTTCAACAATAAATTTAATGTGTTTAATGCATACAATTTTTTTTGCAACGATGGTGGTATATTACATTTTATGTGTGAAGAAGAAATAACTAAACTAGCAATGGAATTTATTATGGTGTATGCTGAAAAACAAATTGAGGACCAATAGTATAAGTTTCCCAAAACTTGGCAAATCAATTAAGAATTTCAAAAGTTGTTTTGAACATTCATCAAATTTTTATTGGGATCAAGCTGGAGAATTATATCCATTGATAGAAGAATGCATGCAGTGTAATAATAATGTATAAAGTATTTATAAATATTATTTGTCTTTTTTTTAATAAATAAATAAAATTTGTATCTATTTTATAGTTTTATTTCCTATGCATGTGAAGAGGTTATGTTAAAATTAAACTCATTTTACATTAAATTCATGTTTATTGAAAGATATAATTATATACACATCACATATGACATTTTTACATAGCAGTGTTACATTTATTCTGATAATTCTACATTATTCATTTTTCCAAGTTTTCTCTTAAACTGGACACGTAGTTTCCCAATTTCTGCCTCTTGATTTAAATCATCCAACTGTTTTTGGGATATTTTATTGAATTGAGCCCCCAGAAATATACTGTAGTCTTCCAGTTCCGTAAGAATTCGTTCACCGAATGTTGTCATCTTCGTTAGCTTTAATATCTTGTACTTCTTTCCTTCGGTTAGCTTTTCTATGGAATACAATGGTTTGACTTTGGCAATTTTGTTGAGTTTTAAGCTGAAGCCATTGCTGTAATGAGTATGATTAATTCAGTTACTTATACTTGACTGTGATCTGAACAAGAATTTTGATTCATTTTATACTCTAAAGTTCGTACAAAACAAAAACATAATTGGTTTATTTTGAGAGCATGACTCTTCGCCAAATCCGGTTCTAACTAGTTTTACTTGAACATTTGCATGCCAGATATTGGTCCATTAACGGAGCATGACTCATCGTCAAATTCTGTTCAATCCAATTATAACTAGATTCTTGATTATTTTTAGAGCATGGCATATTTAAGTTTTTGAAATTTTTACACATGTTTCTCACTTCACAGTACATATTAATATCATGTTTTAACCTTTTTAACTTCTTCCGATGTACATTTACAGCTTTTATATATTCACCCAGCTTTCTGAGGTGTTGTTGTTGTTGTTGTTGTTGTTGTTGTTGTTGTTGTTGTTGTTGTTGTTGTTGTTGTTGTTGTTGTTGTTGTTGTTGTTGTTGTTGTTGTTGTTGTTGTTGTTGTTGTTGTTGTTGTTGTTGTTGTTGTTGTTGTTGTTGTTGTTGTTGTTGTTGTTGTTGTTGTTGTTGTTGTTGTTGTTGTTGTTGTTGTTGTTGTTGTTGTTGTTGTTGTTGTTGTTGTTGTTGTTGTTGTTGTTGTTGTTGTTGTTGTTGTTGTTGTTGTTGTTGTTGTTGTTGTTGTTGTTGTTGTTGTTGTTGTTGTTGTTGTTGTTGTTGTTGTTGTTGTTGTTGTTGTTGTTGTTGTTGTTGTTGTTGTTGTTGTTGTTGTTGTTGTTGTTGTTGTTGTTGTTGTTGTTGTTGTTGTTGTTGTTGTTGTTGTTGTTGTTGTTGTTGTTGTTGTTGTTGTTGTTGTTGTTGTTGTTGTTGTTGTTGTTGTTGTTGTTGTTGTTGTTGTTGTTGTTGTTGTTGTTGTTGTTGTTGTTGTTGTTGTTGTTGTTGTTGTTGTTGTTGTTGTTGTTGTTGTTGTTGTTGTTGTTGTTGTTGTTGTTGTTGTTGTTGTTGTTGTTGTTGTTGTTGTTGTTGTTGTTGTTGTTGTTGTTGTTGTTGTTGTTGTTGTTGTTGTTGTTGTTGTTGTTGTTGTTGTTGTTGTTGTTGTTGTTGTTGTTGTTGTTGTTGTTGTTGTTGTTGTTGTTGTTGTTGTTGTTGTTGTTGTTGTTGTTGTTGTTGTTGTTGTTGTTGTTGTTGTTGTTGTTGTTGTTGTTGTTGTTGTTGTTGTTGTTGTTGTTGTTGTTGTTGTTGTTGTTGTTGTTGTTGTTGTTGTTGTTGTTGTTGTTGTTGTTGTTGTTGTTGTTGTTGTTGTTGTTGTTGTTGTTGTTGTTGTTGTTGTTGTTGTTGTTGTTGTTGTTGTTGTTGTTGTTGTTGTTGTTGTTGTTGTTGTTGTTGTTGTTGTTGTTGTTGTTGTTGTTGTTGTTGTTGTTGTTGTTGTTGTTGTTGTTGTTGTTGTTGTTGTTGTTGTTGTTGTTGTTGTTGTTGTTGTTGTTGTTGTTGTTGTTGTTGTTGTTGTTGTTGTTGTTGTTGTTGTTGTTGTTGTTGTTGTTGTTGTTGTTGTTGTTGTTGTTGTTGTTGTTGTTGTTGTTGTTGTTGTTGTTGTTGTTGTTGTTGTTGTTGTTGTTGTTGTTGTTGTTGTTGTTGTTGTTGTTGTTGTTGTTGTTGTTGTTGTTGTTGTTGTTGTTGTTGTTGTTGTTGTTGTTGTTGTTGTTGTTGTTGTTGTTGTTGTTGTTGTTGTTGTTGTTGTTGTTGTTGTTGTTGTTGTTGTTGTTGTTGTTGTTGTTGTTGTTGTTGTTGTTGTTGTTGTTGTTGTTGTTGTTGTTGTTGTTGTTGTTGTTGTTGTTGTTGTTGTTGTTGTTGTTGTTGTTGTTGTTGTTGTTGTTGTTGTTGTTGTTGTTGTTGTTGTTGTTGTTGTTGTTGTTGTTGTTGTTGTTGTTGTTGTTGTTGTTGTTGTTGTTGTTGTTGTTGTTGTTGTTGTTGTTGTTGTTGTTGTTGTTGTTGTTGTTGTTGTTGTTGTTGTTGTTGTTGTTGTTGTTGTTGTTGTTGTTGTTGTTGTTGTTGTTGTTGTTGTTGTTGTTGTTGTTGTTGTTGTTGTTGTTGTTGTTGTTGTTGTTGTTGTTGTTGTTGTTGTTGTTGTTGTTGTTGTTGTTGTTGTTGTTGTTGTTGTTGTTGTTGTTGTTGTTGTTGTTGTTGTTGTTGTTGTTGTTGTTGTTGTTGTTGTTGTTGTTGTTGTTGTTGTTGTTGTTGTTGTTGTTGTTGTTGTTGTTGTTGTTGTTGTTGTTGTTGTTGTTGTTGTTGTTGTTGTTGTTGTTGTTGTTGTTGTTGTTGTTGTTGTTGTTGTTGTTGTTGTTGTTGTTGTTGTTGTTGTTGTTGTTGTTGTTGTTGTTGTTGTTGTTGTTGTTGTTGTTGTTGTTGTTGTTGTTGTTGTTGTTGTTGTTGTTGTTGTTGTTGTTGTTGTTGTTGTTGTTGTTGTTGTTGTTGTTGTTGTTGTTGTTGTTGTTGTTGTTGTTGTTGTTGTTGTTGTTGTTGTTGTTGTTGTTGTTGTTGTTGTTGTTGTTGTTGTTGTTGTTGTTGTTGTTGTTGTTGTTGTTGTTGTTGTTGTTGTTGTTGTTGTTGTTGTTGTTGTTGTTGTTGTTGTTGTTGTTGTTGTTGTTGTTGTTGTTGTTGTTGTTGTTGTTGTTGTTGTTGTTGTTGTTGTTGTTGTTGTTGTTGTTGTTGTTGTTGTTGTTGTTGTTGTTGTTGTTGTTGTTGTTGTTGTTGTTGTTGTTGTTGTTGTTGTTGTTGTTGTTGTTGTTGTTGTTGTTGTTGTTGTTGTTGTTGTTGTTGTTGTTGTTGTTGTTGTTGTTGTTGTTGTTGTTGTTGTTGTTGTTGTTGTTGTTGTTGTTGTTGTTGTTGTTGTTGTTGTTGTTGTTGTTGTTGTTGTTGTTGTTGTTGTTGTTGTTGTTGTTGTTGTTGTTGTTGTTGTTGTTGTTGTTGTTGTTGTTGTTGTTGTTGTTGTTGTTGTTGTTGTTGTTGTTGTTGTTGTTGTTGTTGTTGTTGTTGTTGTTGTTGTTGTTGTTGTTGTTGTTGTTGTTGTTGTTGTTGTTGTTGTTGTTGTTGTTGTTGTTGTTGTTGTTGTTGTTGTTGTTGTTGTTGTTGTTGTTGTTGTTGTTGTTGTTGTTGTTGTTGTTGTTGTTGTTGTTGTTGTTGTTGTTGTTGTTGTTGTTGTTGTTGTTGTTGTTGTTGTTGTTGTTGTTGTTGTTGTTGTTGTTGTTGTTGTTGTTGTTGTTGTTGTTGTTGTTGTTGTTGTTGTTGTTGTTGTTGTTGTTGTTGTTGTTGTTGTTGTTGTTGTTGTTGTTGTTGTTGTTGTTGTTGTTGTTCTTGTTGTTTCTGTTGGTTTGTAGTAGCTTTAGTTTTCATTTTAAACATTACCAGTTTCGAAAACACTTGCACGCCAGATGTACCTTTATTTTTAGAGCATGACTCATCATTCCATTCTGTTCGAACGTGTTTAGACAAGTTGAAAGCTGTAGAAACTGGATATTAGAACTGGTTTCAAAACCAGTTTCGATAACACCTTGAATCACAACGCGTACACATGAAACGTGTTTACATGACTTGAAATCTGTACAAACTGGATATTATAACCAGTTTCAAAAACAGTTTCGAAAACACCTGCGCTCTGAAAGTAACCTTAAACCACAACGCATGCGCAAGTGGGGTGGGGTCGAAAAATGGTTGGGGATACGGACCTGCGCTCTAGCAATATCAGGTCCAGGAGGGGGTAGGTCTCAAAAATGGTGGGGGTACGGATCTGCGCTCTGACGGTAACCTTGAATAAGGTCCATGGGGTCCGCTGATGATGGGCATCGGTGTCTGAGCCGTAGGCGGCTTTGAACCACGTCACCTGGAGGTGATTCAAGGTCATTTGAGCCAGAACCCGCACTGTTAAACTACTCGCATCCAATACGCAGATCAATCATCTTAATAAATGTACCCCAGTAGAAAATAATTTGTACATTTGCACATACGACAGTGCAATATCCGGAATCTATGAATATCGAATGTGATATCGAAATACAAGAGAAGGAAATCTCAGGGATTTATTCTTTAAGAAATTGTTTAATTAATAAAACAAACTTTACAAAAACATTAACTATGACAAAATTATAAATTTGAATATGCTTGACAATAACAGGAAATTGATATTTAATAAAACCCTAAATATAAAAAATTTAGAAACAATCAAAATCACAACTCAACAAATAACCCATCTAAATCAAGTCTATAAATGAGAATTACATTCCGTATTCTACGACATATTATTATATGTACTAACTACGACTGTTGCAATATTGTTAATTAAGAAAATTTATTCGGCCATTTTATCAATAAAATCGTCAATAAAGCAAAATTCTGATAAACAAATATCGAAACACCTATTGAAGAAGCAACAGGTGCTCTTTCGTTTTAAGGGAAGAGGATTATGTAGGGTCCCTTTTCTTATTGCACAAGTATTGCATTTAGAAACAATCAAAATCATAACTCAACAAATAACCCATCTAAATCAAGTTTATAAATGAGAATTACATTCCGTATTCTACGACATATTATTATATGTAGTAACTACGACTGTTGCAATATTGTTAATTAGGAAAATTTATTCGGCCATTTTAACAATAAAATCGTCAATAACGCAAAATTCTGATAAACAAATATCGAAACACCTATTGAAGAAGCAACAGGTGCTCTTTCGTTTTAAGGGAAGAGGAATTATGTAGGGTCCCTTCTCTTATTACACAAGTATTGCATCAGCGTCTAGTAAATTTCCATGAATTTCCTGAATAAGTAGGTAGATCAAATATCAACCCATCGGCTGAGATTCACTAGGAATCCCAGTTTATGTAAAATCATCTTAGAGATGTCTTATATATATATATATATATATATATATATATATATATATATATATATATATATATATAAATATATGTAAATTAAATCAGGGTTCCGAAGGATATGATTTTTAAAAAGGGAGATTTTATGTACTTAAATAAAATTTATTTAAACTTTATGTTTATTAATTCCGCGATGTACAAAGTCAGGATAAGATATCTCTAAGATGATTTTACATAAACTGGGATTCCTAGGGAATGTCAGTCGCTAGGTTGCCATTTGATCTACCTGCTTATTCAGCTATGGAAATTTATTAGACGCTGATGCATTACTTGTGCAATAAGGGATGGGACCCTACATAATTCCTCTTCGCTTAAAACGAAAGAGCACCTGTTGGTTCTTCAATAGGTGTTTCGATATTTGTTTATCAAAATTTTGCTTTATTGACGATTTTCATGTTATAATGCCCGAATAATTTTTTTAAAAATTTTTTACTAGTTAATTTTATAAATTTTAAATCTTATTTCACAATGAATTATAAAATGTAATAATAACGATTGGAATAATATTAAGGTTAGAATTGAACTTAATTAATTATTTACCTTTGTAACAGGACGGCCTAAAGTGTTAAAGTTGTGAAGATTTTAAATCCAGGAAACTTCCTGTGAGAATACCCAATTCCCAAAATTAAATGGCTTGTGGGTTAAAACCTCTAGACGAGTGCTAGAAGCTCAAACACAATCTATTCTGAAATTTGCTTATAAGCAGAACACCCAACACGTCTGAATTCTTCAACGGTAACTTACTTACGATGCTGAACGTACTTGACTTAAGTTGGTTCAATTAAGTGATTTTAATGCTGGTCTAAGTAGGCAAAAAATATTAAATTCAAAAAAGTTTAAGCTAGTGTACCAAACAATACTGATAAGTTTATCAAGTAGTCTACATGGCGGGAATAAATGACAGAAATAATAAACATGAAGTGCAGCTCGCGCGCAGGCGCCAAGTGAATGTGGGAATGATGCATGAATTTAAGAGTGGCGGGTTGACACAAGATAAATATAAACAAGGATTTAATGATTGAATTAGGTTGCAATGTTCCTACTTCGTTATGATCGAAGTTAAAGGAGAATGTGCCCACGAGTGAAAATATACAAAAGGGAAAGGGAATGAATGAAAGCTAGAGAGAAATGAACCAAGGGACAACTAAGTTAGGTACAAACTGAAATATAGCAACACAAATTATGATAACAATGAAATAGAATAACACTAAAGTTTCAGATATGAAGAGAAATGAGTAAAAGAAAGTGATTATGAATGCAGAAGGAACACAAACTGAACAGAAATGGAAAAATATTGTCACACTATTTTTATTGTTTCTTTATTAAAAATATGTTTAAAACTATATTTTAGTTTTTTATATTTACGTTTTTTTGGTATGTACTAAAGTCGTATTATTTATCCTGCAAATTTTCAGTTAATTTTTAATTTACATAATGCAGAGCAATGTTGCGAAGTGTTATAATATAATCGCTCCTCACGAAAAGCATCAAACCAAAGAAAGAAAGACGTTGCATAAACATTGTTTTGAACATAGGCCCTGGAAAATCATATAATCCATTTGATTAAATTATATGTTATAATTATTTTAAATAAAACTAGATTGTATTTTTTTAATCAAAAACAAATTTTGATAAATCCCAAATTATTAGAAGTTGTAATAATAGAATGACATTACATCCCAATGGCTGACAATTTTTCACAATTTATTTCAAATATACAAACTGCTATCTCATTGTTATAATTAGAATTTGGTCGGGTAAAGTCTTGAGTAAATTATGATTTGTTTATTAGATATCTAAACGCAGTGGTAGCTTGGCAACCCCACATCTAATCATCTGACGATTAATAATATCCTGAGGAGTTCTACGACTTTACAAGTGAAATCCAATAGCTTAATTGGTAGAGTACTATCCCGGCAAGGTAGGTGTCTCGGATTCGAATCCCGATGGCTGACAATTTTTCACAATATATTTCACAGGCGAACTAAAGACGGAGTATCTACTATCAATGAGTAATAAATCTAAATAAAATTTAAAATAGGGGTAAACAATAATAGACACGAAAATAAATAAAAAGTAGCACCAAAATCACCCGACTAAAAAAATAAGCTATTCAATGTTTCCAATAACATTTGTAAAGTGTAGCGAGCTGCGAATAGTAAAAATTGCTAGAGATTCCTACCGTTTCACAAAATGTTGCTAAAAAATTTTTAATTTAATTTAAATGGTAGAATTTTGTAAAGAAACCGCACTGGTGACGTCACAAAAAGTTATGTAATGATTTTTATAATTGCTAATTACTGTACATTAATTACTGTAGCTCAGGGAAAAGCCAACGTAACTACATGGTTACATTATAGACCACGGCTGGCCACTAACATAGGAAGAATTAGAAGTCAGTTGAGTTGTGAACCTTTACAGCAACGGTTGAATATAATAATTTAAAAAGAAAAGTTGTTTAAATTAGTATAATCCTCACCTTTACTAACATTATTCCTAACATCAGAAGTGGGATCACTCGCGTTGCACACATAGTCCGGTCCATTGGGTAGAAACATAAGGGTTTATTCCACAAAAGGTCGGGTATTTTTTATTTTTGGATATGTTGTATATTTAGGAGTCCTAATAAAAAATACAAGTTTCGACCTCGGGGCCCCTCGGGAACCACCGTTAACTTGGTAAACAAGACGCACAAAATCATTTTTTTCAAAATATCTCTTCACTAATGAGCATTAGGACAAAAATAGTTATTTCTGAGTTAGATACATTTCTTTGCCATTTTCTATGCCTGTTTTTATTATATTCCTCAGAATATGTATATTATCGCTTGTATGTTATCCTTTTCTGTAAGCTGCCTCTTCCTCTTCTAATTTGTCATTTATTTCTAATCTTAATCTGTTTTTTCTCTATTCTAGCGTATAATTTTAAGCATATTGTAGATAGGCAAATAACTCTAAAGTTATCACATACTGCGTGATCTCCCTTCTTATGTATTGGTAATATTATATTGAATTCCCATTGTTTTGGAATTATCTCTGTTGTCCATGATTCATTATATATCTTCAGCAACCATTCCTTTTCTTTAATTCCCAAATATTTGATCATTTCAGGTTCTATTTTATCAACTTTACTAGCTTTTCCTATTTTAACTTTTCTTAGACTTTGCTCTAATTCTTCTAAATTTATTTCCTTAGTTTGTATATCCACTTCATTTTCTCCTTGTTGTTCTATATCTATTTCTATAATATTTGTATCAGTGTTTATTTTAAATTTATTCTCATAGTATTTAGCCTATTCTTGTAGAATATCTTCAGTTTCTGTTTTTAGTATGTTTTCATTATTCTTTATTCCTCTTATTCTGTTTAGTTTTTTTCCTTTTAATTTTCTTATCGTGCTCCAGAATTTTTTGTTGTTGTTGTCATATGATTCATTTATTTCTTTTCCAAAGTCTTCCCATGACTCCTGTTTTGCTTTCTGTACCTCTTTTTTAACTATCTCTTTTTTTCTTTTATACTCTTCTCTATCTTCTTCATTCATGGTTTCGCTATATTTCTTCCAAGCTAATTTCTTTTCTTTTATTTTTGCCTTGACTTTTTCATTCCACCATCTGGTTCTTTTAATATTTTCGTTGTATGTCATTGTGTCACATATTTTTTCTGCTACGATCTCTAAAGACTTCCCATTTCTCTTCTAGTATCACTTGTTTTACAATATTGTTCATCCTTTAAAATTCTTTGTCTGTTTCTTCTTGATATTTCATTTTTATTTCAGTATTATTTAAATTGTATATTTTTATCCGCATATATTTTTCTGTTTTCTTTCTCGGTATTTGAAACTTATTTAATGTGGCCGTTACTAGTTACTCTTTTATTGTCTTTATTTGTTCTATTCTATCATGTATGCTTTGTGTATACACTATATAGTCTAATATACTTTTCGCTTCTCTCTCTTCTGCCACAAAAATATATCTTCCATAACTTAATCCAAAAAGTGTTTCCTATTAGTAAATCATTTCTTTGGCAGAATTCAAGCATTTTTTGCCCGTTCCTATTGAATATCCTTTCTCCATAATTTCCTGTACTTCCCAGTCCTACTTCTCTATCGTTTCCAATTCTTGCATTCCAATCTTCTAGTATTATTATGTTTTCATTCTCTTCTCTAATGTTATCTAGAATGCTTTGTAATTTTTCATAGAATTAAATTACTTCTTTTTCCACTGTTCCTTTTGTAGGGGCATATATTTGAATTAGGCTAATTTTTTCTTCATCCTCTATTTCCATTGTCATTATTCTTGAATTTATTCCTTCATATTTACTTACTTTCCTATCGAGTTGTTCTGCTATTACTATGCCCACTCTTTTTTTCACTCTTTCGCCTGCAGGTGCCCCTGGATAATATAAACTGTAGTTGTTTCCTATCTGCATGTTTCCCATTCTGTTTCTTTTTGTTTCTGAGATTCCTAATATTTTAATATCAAATTTATTCATTTCCTCGGTGAGCTCTATTTCTTTTCCTGTGAGTGATGTGATGTTCCAACATCCTATTTTTAGCTTAAGTGTCTCTTTCTTTTGTTCCTCTATATTGGTTTTTCCCATTTATTGTGTCATAATTTTTTCTTTTGTTTATTCATAATTCGTTCGTTGTCGTTTCCGTTTTTCCCGTCCTTAAATTATTTCTTATTAGTTTTTTGGAGTTATTTTATCTATTTTATTTTCTTTTATGTTCCACGTCCATAGTTCTCCATTAATTTCTAATTTTTGATGTTTTATTTTAACTGTTGCACCCTTTTGTTTCTCTTCCTTTGCTTTATCACGTATGCATTTCTAAATTTTCCTCTCGTTAGCTATCATCTTTGAGTCTATGTAAATATCTGTTCCCTATAATTTACCCTTTCCACTTCGTACTTTACCTTTTCCGCTTAGTACTTGAATTTTTTCGTTGCAGTTTTTCATTTCGATAATAAATCTATTATCTTCCATCTTATGGACTTTATTTATACTTTGTTTTATTTCTACTTTTAGTTTATCTTCAAGAATTTTTAATATTTTCTCTGTTATTTCTTTCTCTTCTTGTGGGTCTACTTTTATTCCTGTTACGATGAGATTGTTTCTGATTTTGTCTCTTTATAATTTATCCAATCTCTTCTTAGTTTCCTTAAGTTCTGATGTTAATTTTTTCCTCTCAGCATTCCATTTCGTCTGCATTTTATTAATTTCCTCTCTTAATATTTTCGTTTCTTCATTATTTTGCTTTAATTCCTTTTTTAAATTTTTAATATATCCTTGTATTTGCAGTAGAACTTTCATTATTTCGTCCATTTTTTCTGCTTCTTGCTTATTGTTCTTTGATTTTTTCCTAATAGGGGATTGTTAATTTTCTTCATGGAAAATGTCAACCTCTTCTATCGATGTGTCGTGTTCTGGTTTCTCTTTTTATTCCTTTTTCTTGATTCTTATTTCCGCTTGACGTATTCATGTACGTTATTTCTTCGTTAAATGTTGATAAGTTATTTATATTTACGATCGAACATATATAAAAAAATCGAAAGTTAAACTTCGAGAACTTACTTAAAAAAAATTAATGTTTAATTTTTTTTCTCAAGTGTGTGAAGTTTTATTTTTATTTTTTTTTACTGCTACGTACTATACACAATTCTAGATTTTTCAGGTAAGTATTTTAAATATTTATCGTTTAATACAGAAGATATTTGTAATTAAATCAAATTCGGTAATTATTTTCGTGAAGTATAGGGAAGTGGCGCTATGAGTAGACCTAGCGCTGGATAGATAAACTATAATGAAATCGGTGACTCCGTAGAAAATTTAAAAATTGAAGTGAATCAACTACATGCGTTTAATTTAGTTTTATATGTTAAATTTATACGCCAATCTATTACTTAAAAATACGAAGTAATTTTTTTAGAAATTTCCAAAGAAATTGGTATTGTTAGTGTTACTTTAAATACAAGAAAATTATAATTAGTTCCCAATAATCATTTTCATTAAAACGTAATTTTTTATTAATTATTGTAGGCATAGGCTTGTTTATGCTTATTTCCTATTTCGTGACGTTACAGCGAGAGGTTAATGACTATATTCTGGTATTCTGTAGGACCGGGAGGGCCAAGCGCGTGTATGTTGCAAAAAAAATCGGACGTTAGGAAAGTGAAAAGGTCATTTTGGAAAATAGCTCATTCGATTACGAATTTTGTGTTCTTCTATTCATGAAGAAAATGCTAATTTAAATAATAAAGTTGTTTTGTAAATATAGCAATAATGACGGCTTGTGGGTCAGAGAACAGGGTAGGCGACAAAATAAGCAATAAAACAAATGAGCCTGTTTCACATTTTTCAAAAAGTATTTTAAATGAAATTTTATGCAATATTTTTCTTATTAATAATATATTTTTTTAATAATTTGTAAATAATTAAATTTTGGCGCCAAAAATAGTCTTGGAAAACAACCCCCCCAGTCCTGTGTCGTAGAAACACATACATTACGTCATTCACAGCCAATAGAAAAACAGTTTTTCTATCACCTTCGTTTATTTTTGTTATTTAGATAAATAAAAGTATTCATTAGTATGTCACATGTTAATAACAAACTTCTAATTTGACATTTGACGTTGGCATTTTCCATTATAAATGAGTAATAAGTTATGTAATAAAGTAATAATGGCTAATACAGACTATACTTAAACTAAATCGGACAGTTTACTGAAAGTCGATAGCTGAATGCTGAATTTATTTTAGAAAACGATTGTTTTACTGCTGCCGAAATTATTATAAAACACGAATCAAACTCAAAAAATTTACACTGTAAAGGGACCAATTGGAGCGATGAAGATGTATGTGCTGTGACGTCACATTCTGTTTCAGATTACGTGACTTTTTCAAAATATGCCAATATCAAAAATTAATTGTAAAATATGTGTACAGCCAGTACAGCGTACGGCAAGAGCCAAGGTACAGCAGCGAGCGATAAGCTACTAACGTACTGCCTGGCTGGCACGTAGGAACACTAGGTAGGAACTATGGACAAGGGATGAGCGGTCAGGCGGGCGACTGTTATGGGCGATGCGTGAAGTTGCGCCCTTGCCTTTGTTTTTTTTTTTGATTGTATGGTTTGGCGAAAATATTTCCACGATAACTGAACCTGCAAATAAATGAACTAAAAGGGAAATGGTTATAAAAATATTTATTTCTGGGATTCAATGTGTTTTAAATTCAGTGGCTACATTTAATTTTTAATAAAAAAAAGTTTATAGATTTTTGTGTAGTATAGGTACATTGTTGATTTTTACTAATCGTAAAATATGAGAGCATATTATAATTTATATTATTTTTAAGAGTGAAAAGTCGGAAATCAGTTCATATAATTTGTAAATATCGATGTTTTAAAATATCGATATTTTATCTCACAGTGCAAAGTAACCCTACCGCTGTGACATCAGAAAGAGAGGGGATAACCATACATTCTTGTTGTCTCCTATGACCACGATTTGAGCAGTGGTGACGGGTGAGGATCGGTCAGGCGGGCGGCTGTAGATGCAGACGTGTATTGCGCTGTTGTGTGATTGTATACTTTTCTATTCCAAATACGTGCTTTTGGGGATTTATAAAGTATATTTTCTCTTGTAGCTTGTAATTATTTTATAAGCTATGTTTCTAAAGTTAATATTTATTATTATTGTAACGGGAAGCGGTCGCCGCCGCCGTCGCCGCTGCGCTGAGCTAAAGTCCAAGTTTAGCGATGACATAATCGCGCGAGCGACCTGACTGCGTATACAAACTTAACCTGTTTAATTATCTCGGTGACGTAATCTGTTGTATTCGATGTTTTTAACTCGTGGAATATTCGAGTATATTCGAGAACAACGTCACCGGAGTATATAAACCCCGCCAGGAAAGGCATTCGACAGTCTGATATAAACAAATAGTTGACGAGTGGTGAAAATAAGTAAAATAAATATTGTTGAAATAAATAATCAGTGTTTAAGCATTTAATAGTAGTCTTAGTCTTAAATTAGTGTTTTATATTTGTTTAACCATAGTAATCGTCATTGTTATTATCTTGTTATATTTAGTTATTGTACTAATAAACATCCATTTTAATTATAATAATAAGGCTGTTGCAAGAATTTTTATATGCCTTCTAATTATTAAATTTATAAAGATATCTTTCTTTAAATAGCCTCAAATTTGAAATTATCAGGAAATATTCATTAGATATTTTACAATTAATTTTCGAAATTTGTATAATATTTTGAAAAAGTTACCCGATCTGAAACAGAATATGACGTCAAAGTACATACATCGCCTACTTTTATTTATATAAAAACGTGGGTGACGAACAAACTGTTTTCCTATTGGCTGTGAATGACGTATCGTAATTGCTATGACGTGCCATGAGTGGAAGGTTGTTTTTATGGCTACTTTTGGCGCCAATCTATTTATTTAATTATTTACGAAAATAACAACTGATTATTAAAATAAAAATCTTTACCAAGAAAAATATTGCATAAACTTTAATTTAAACCAATTTTTAAAAAATGTGAAACAGGCTCATTCTTTGATGACCATTACATCTAAAAGCCACATCATCGACAAGTTGCCACATCTACAATACGACCCACCACTTTGAACCCGATATCCGTAACATCTAATAGCCATAGCATCGACAAGTCACCACATCTACACCAACCCCCACTACTTTGAACGCGATAGCCGTCACATCTAAAAGCCATAGCATCGACAAGTCGCCACATCTACACCAACCCCCACCACTTTGAACACGATGGTCGTAACATCTAATAGCCGTAACATCGACAAGTCGTCACGTCTACACCAGTTGAACAAGATTGCCGTCACATCTAATGACCGTAGCGTCGACAAGCCGCCACATCTACATCAATTGCATCCACTATATCCATTATAGTAATAACTCAGATGACTCGCTGTAGTTAAAGTTTAAATTCTCGCGCGCAATTAAAATACATTATCTCGAATGCATTTTTTACGTTTCGTTTAGAAGTAGGATACATTTTTATTCTATAGGTTTATATATATACATATAATATGCTATGAAATTTAATAAATACTAATAGCAATAATCTGTATTTTGCTTTACTTAGATTATGCCCGAACAAATATATATCGAAATAAATGTATGAAATGTTGATATATAATTATGTTTTGTGACTCTCTTGCAAAGTATACAATCATGTATAAATATACCTAAACTTATATTGATTTTAAGCTATAAATTTTAATGACAACGATATTTACAAAAAATATATTTACCATATATTTTACCTCTCGTAAGAAAGGTATACATTCCGAGATTTTGGTAAATAAATAAGTTTTGAGGTCTCTAGGACCCGATTTTAACATTAACAATTTAACATTTTCAAGATTGTTGTTAACATGTTAGTATTGTAATAATATTACTATACATATGCAGTTATTACTTAGTTACCAGCCTGCTTTTGTATATGTATACAAAAGCTTAATATCCAGAAACCGGTAAAATTACTTAACAGTGGCGCCAATTATTTACATATAGGTACAGTACGCATCATCGTAAAATCATATTCTAGATTCTAGCGATTTTTTTTTTTCATTAAATTTTGTATTTCTAATAATTTCTTATATTATGTCAAACATGTCGTTTTGCTGTTCCATTCGTCATTACCAAGCTAACTAATTCACTTTTAACACTGGTATCATAAAATGACATCTTTAAGTTTAAACAAAACGTTAAAAAGCCTACTTTTAATAGTTTTTCTAGACAGGGCCGAACTGGGAGCTAAATTAAGTTTTGAATAAATAAATATATCATCACGGCATATTATCCATTACTGGGTGTGCCAATCTGCCTTGTATACAGATTTCGGCAATGATGATGACATATTTGTACCGTACGGGCGTTTACCAGGCGTCACCTCACGGGCACTCATTGTTGGCGTGGAGAGTGCACCACAGGGGTCAATTTTGTGCTAATTCGAAATAATTGGTTCTGGCATATACAAAAACAATATTTGTAATTCATATATAGGTTATATTTTCTATATAATTTCCCTGAAAATCTAAGCACCTGCGCCTTCGGATTGACAGCTTTTTGATCTTTATAAAAAAAACCGTTGTGACTAGCACAAGGGGCCAAGGCATTAGACAGCTTAGACATTTCGTAGGGTTGTCAAAATAAGAAGATCGTTGATAACTAAAATATATAATTATGTATGTTATTAGTCATTTTTCCTCTCGCTAAAAGAGGTATTGAATTCATGCTAAAAATCGCATATCCAGATTTTAGTGAATAAGCACGTTTTATGGTCCTTAGAAACCGATTATAACATTTTTACGATGATGTCCGTATGTTTGTGTGGATGTTTGATCCACGATTTCTCAAATACTATAAGACTTAAGACATTTTTAACTACGGATTCCTCAATCTAACAATAATGGAAAGAGTTGATTAAGTTTTGGTAACACTTGAACAACCGGAAGTAGCAATAACAAGAAAAAAATCATCTAAATAATATTTATCAAAAATTTATGTAAATACTTATACTAAAGAACGTTAAATTCTTTATTTGATAAATATAAATTCATTATTATATCATTTATAGATTTAGAGATAAAGAAATGCATATAAAATAATTTGATGTAAAAATTCTCTGATCAAACTACTTCTAGGCAAGAAATTCAAATGTTTGTAATTGACATATAAATGTCACTGTCAAAAATATTTGTGTGCCACTGTCAAAAATATTTATACATCATTATGAAGATTATGTAAATAAATAAAAAGTCAACAACGCAAAAAAATTTACGAAAAAAAAATATAAAAGGAATTTGCGAAAAAATGACGAATGTAAAGAAAAAGAAAAGGAAAGTAGAAAATAAAATCAGGATTTTGAATATAAAGAAAATGTAAGTATTGTACATAATTTATATTAAAATATCCCATAGATTTTGTAAATATATATGAGAATTATTTTGTAGTGAGATATGAATATATGCATTTGTATTTAAAAATATTTTTCGTTTTATGCATACAACCAGGTAAAATATCTGGCGAGAGGTTATGTGCTGGCCACATCAGATTTTTATTATTGTAATCAATAATTTTATTGTTGTAATCAAATATTTTTTTCTATAACCTGAAGAGCTATAAGATATAACTTCTGCCTTAACATTCTAAAGAATACAAAAACATTACTACAGTATGTCTCTTTTAAAAATGTCATTTACTATAACAAACGCCGGGATCGGTTATTTCAAAAAAATCACTATGTCCCCTGTATGTATGTAAAAAAGAGGCTGTTGGAAAGTGATGCCACAGGCCATAGGCCCCGCGAGCCTTTAGCTGGCGCTGCATATACAATTGAAGGGTCCAATGCAAAAACTAGATATGTCCACTTTTATAACATCGTCACGAAAGCGAAAAAACGTGTCACCGTGAAATAAGTGGGTATAATTATAATTTGTTTAATATGAATTATTAGAAATTTGTTCTTAAACGTTGTTACTTACTACGTTTGTTATTTATCAAAATATTTCTCAATATAAAACCAAAAATGTATTGGACATATCTTGTTTTTGCTCAGAAATAGGAAAAAAATTAACATTTTAGATTTTTCAAAAATTTATTTCTTCAAACATAGGTACAGTAGTAACTTAAATTATAAAAATAAATAAAAATAATTAGTGCCTCAACAACTTGAAATAGTTTATTCGTTTTCAGAGTCCTCCAGTTCTGAGGACGAGTCGGTTTCTATTTCAGTTTGAGTTTTATTTTTTTGATTAGCTTCTATTTCATCATAAAACCCCATATTACACATTGGCACATAATTTTTGGCCAATTCCATTACGTGCGAAAATTTATTATCCTTTAATTTCTTCTTTTCTTTGTATAGTCTGGCATTGATAACTCCCCTTTCTTTTTATTTTGAATATCAAAATCGTAAAAGATTGGCATTGCAACTGAATCACTACAAAGAATTTTTGGCATTTCATCAAAATCAAATTTGAAAATTCTGTATTTGGAAATGGTGAATTTATTGTTTTTTTTACTAGGATTTTTTATAAAATTATCTTTAAAATGCTCTTTAAAATTTAGGAAGATGTTTTGTTCAACCTTAACAACCTCGAAATTTCTTCCAGATTCTCGTATTATTTTGATATATTCATCCGGAACGTAAATTTTGTCGAATTTTCTTTTCGCTTTTTCTATCACGCCGAAACTGCGATCGCAAGGTAAAAAACTATGTCCTGGTTCAGGAAATCTGTGATAAATTCGTTTAAATTCACCTTGTTTTACAAGAGTGTAAAGAAATTGAACCAAAACGTAGTTTTTATTTTGAGAACTGCATTTATCTGAAAACATGTAAATGTCAGTAACAGAACGTCTTAAATAGTTCTTAAAAAATAATAAAGAAGACTTATAACTTCATTTTGTCCTTTTGCCCCTATTGTTTCATCATATACAAAAAAATAACTTTTATTTGTACTTGCGACATGGATACAAAAATTATATACCCAAAGTTGTATTTTATAAAACACTTCGCCGCTTGAGCTGACAGGCAAAGGTAAATTTTGTTGAAAGTCGAATGTAATAACTTCAATGTAATTATTAGTTTTAGCCACATGCAGATTCTTCTCCGTTGCTAGTTTCATTTTTTCGTCTTCTGTTTCAGCAGTATCAATTTTTTTCATTAATTTATCACACTTTTGGCATGTATCAGATTTCGGTCGCCCAAATGACATTTTAAAATTTTCTGTAAAATATTTTCGAAAATATTCATATTTAATTTTTGGCGAAATCTTTTTGTTTTGTTTCATTAAGTCATATTGATCTGATTCATGTTTTTCTAAGAATAACTCATACATTTTATTAATATTTAATAATGGGGAAAGATAATAATGTGAAATATTATCTTTTTTACTGTTATGTGATTTATACTTGGGAAAACTTAATATATGTTCATGAATTGCTTGCTTCATTTCGTTTTGTATTTTATTTGGTCTATTTTTATGTTTTCCTCGCATATCTCTAGGTGCAACATTTCTGTTTTTACGAGAATTTGCTAATCGTTCTATACGGCCTTTACTTATTCCATGTATCGCCATCATTGCCGTCTTGCATATTTCGTATTGTTCAGGTCCATTTCTTACCTGTAAATAAATGATAATGTTGGAAAGCTAAATATCAAGCAATGATTATTCTATTTCCTACCTCATAAATAAAAGTCGCCTGTCTAGTTTTTACTAATTTATCCGGCGAACGTGGTCTATGGCGTTTAACTTCACGAAGATGTATATGACCACACAAGTAAGCATCTTGTAAATCTTTACTTTCTAATTTGTAAAACTCTTCAAAAATTTTTTTGCGGATTTCTTCATTTACTCTTTGAAAACATTTTAATCTGCATTTACAATTACTTCCTTGTATAATTTTCGGCACTACTACTCCTCTTGAGTTAATATATTCTTTACCTTGTGTTCTTCTTCGCTTCTTTTTAGTTCTCTCCCAAAAATGTTCACGTCTGGTTCGTTTTTTTCCTTTATGAATTTTTAGGTTAGGTTCAGCATCTTCTATATCAACTTCAGGCTCGTAATCAGATAAGTCTGATGACTGTTCGGGATCATAATCTTTGTCAGTATCACTATGTGTACCAGCAAATGGATCCTCGGTATCAGAACTTGACATCATCGCAAATTTTTCGCGAACTACAACTTGTTGCTTTTGACAATAAACTCAAATGAATATACTTATACTGTGCATTAACAAGTTATGTCCGGGACATATCTTGTTATTCTGTAGTAGAAACCAAACGATCGGTTCAAATGTTACATTGCAAGAACTAGATATGTCCTGGACATACCTTGTTATTGCGAAGTACTTGTTTGTAGGTAAGCGACAAACAAATTGTACAGAGGATATAGAGATCCAGTTCTTGCATAGGAAGATAAAAATTTGACAAAATCATACTACTATGTGCATAACTCATTTTTCACCAAAAGTGGACATATCTAGTTTTTGCATTGGACCCTTCAATTAAGATAACTCTATAATAATACTTTATACTATACTTCTATATATCTTATTTATCCTACACATCTGCAGTAGTGAAGTCTCTTTTCACTAAACTATAGAGAAATAAAGTTTTGAATAATGGACCGAAATATACCTGTTACAAGGATATTGTACAAATTTAGTTTAAACGCGGTTTTAATATAAAAAAAATGTTTCGATTGAACTCTGTTAAAACACATCATATCACCAACTCTGGCGTTTACGCGTTTAGCGGTCCCTCTTACAAATGACAGAATTTCCAGATAGACAGTCCGGTCCTGTTTCGAGATAATGAACAGTTATCTATCAAGTAGGTAGGTATGTAAAGCTAGTCTTTATTTACGAGTAGGTCAGAATTAAAACACAAGAACAGCGAGGGTTTTAAGACTCTTGAGTGACTAAAAATGCTTTACGTATGTGTATCGTATAATTTTTTATGTACGATAGAATATAAAAACCCAATAAATATAAAAATAGTTATTTGTTTAACTAGGCACTAAAATACTAGATTTGCAATAAAGGCTTCCGAAGCTGTAAATCTGTGTTTGGTGCCAAGTTGAACACATTATTTTTGCCATGCCAATTTTAAAATTAATATTATTATATAGCAGTAATTGGCAGTAAAAATATTTTTACTGTCTAAGCAGTAAAAGTGACATTTTACAGACGGTTATTTGTCAAAAAATCGCACTTTTAATGTCAATTGGCTTAGAATACTTGTATTTATGAATTAGGATCACAATATTAAATGAGAAGTTTGTCATGATAGCAAAATTATTCACACTGGTAGTGCGAAATTTAACATTTAAATGTTTTATCGTTTTAAACACTCGTTACTCGGCAACCCCAACACGTGACTAATGAAACTTTTTTACTAAATAAACGTTTTACAAACTTTTTAAAACTTATAACTAAACGTCAATTTAACTCACTATCGTAGGTAAAAATTAATAAACTCTCTGATTGGCTGAAATTGGAGCCAAGTTTATGCAATGTAATTTCAGACTAGTGTCAGTGTACATAACATATCTTGTATGGAATGCCGTTTTAACATTTATTCCCACATTTGAAACAGTCGTACAAATTAATGTATCGTAAAAATAAACTCTCATTAAAAAGAAATATTTAAACTGATTGTTAAATTTAAATGTTTGTTGATAATATAATTACAAATATTTTATACAAACATTTTAAATCAACGGTCAACACAAAACTTTCTTTTTAATATTAGTTTAATTTTATGTTTGTTCAATTTATATGATTGTTGATATTTTCTAAACAAACGTAAAAATTCAAGTATCATAGAAATGAATTAACATTTATATGAATGACTTAAATTGACTCTTTATTTTCACGACACATGAATTAAAACGATTTTTTATTTCTGTGATACTTGAATTAAATTGTTTGTTTAATTCTACGATACGTACTTTAATATAACTGTTGATATTTTTAAAACAATCAATTTAATTAACGCCGTAGTGTCTATTTCAAGAACTATTTGCAATTCGACCATTCTTTCACAGATCACCTTCGTAATTTTTAACAGATAGTTGTAATTTATTAGTGACGCTGGATCACAAAGATAAGTATAAGAGTATATGTGTGTAATAACAAACATAATAAATATTTAATCAAATAATAATTTCCAAAATTTGTACACAATTATTTGATAAAAGTTTTTTTTTGTTTTATATTATACAGGTAATCGGTGGAGCCATCTGTGAAAGAATGGCCGAATTGCAAATACTTCTTGAAATAGACACAACAGCGCTAATTAAATTGATAGTTTTAAAATTATCAACAATCATATTAAATCAAGTATCGTAGAATTAAACAATCAATGTAATTCAAGTATCACAGAAATAAACAATCCTTTTAATTAATGAGTCATGGCAATAAAGGGTTAATTTAATTCATTCCTATAAATGTTACTTCATTTCTACGATATTTGAATTTTTACGTTTGTTTAGAAAATATCAACAATCATATAAATTGAATAAACATAAAATTAAACTAATATTAAAAAGAAAGTTTTGTGTTCTGTTGATTTATTTAAAAAAATTGTAATTATATTATCAACAAATATTTTAATTCAACCACCAGTTTAAATGTTTCTTTTTAATGAGAGTTTTTTTACGATACATTAATTTTTACGACTGTTTTAAAATGTGGGAATAAATGTAAAAACGGCATTCCATATATCTCGTGTTATTTTTATGTGAAATATCAACCATCATCTTTATGCGATTCGGAAAGCAGGTAGATAATATTTTATATTTCACATCCACAGAGTATAATATACAAAGTTTCGATGGCTTTTTGATGCCTTTTTAATATTTTAATAAAATGCCAGATGATAGCAGTTGAATAACGCCATTTCTTTAATTTCGGCTGTTTAAAAGTAGCTCTAATGTGAGCGCCGTCTACTGAATTGGTTAGGTGTAACAGAGTATATAATAGTATGTACCGTATTCCATTTAAGCCATTCAGTATTGTAGAGAATAATGCATAGTTTTGAACTCTATGATTGGCTAAATTTGGAGACAAGAGACAATGTAATTTCGTCTACTTGAAACTGGCACTGATATCAGCACCATCTGCAGAATGGCTTAAATGGAACTGAGTATAATTGTTATTGTATGTTATAAAAATTCATTACTAATATAAGTAAATTGTTCTTGTGTAATGCAATCCGCTGATATCTTGAACTACGACCATCCGGTGTGTTTGTATATATTCGTTGAGTAATTTACCTGGGATTCTTAACTCAAGATGAATACGTTTCAAATTTAAATAATTTTATGTAATTTGTGTGTAGGTACTGTCATTAAATTTATAACAAATTTTCGAGATATTATATTTAACTGCATCCAATCAGCTCTTCATGTAGATGTGCAGACGTGGAGTACGAAAAATTGTAGTGCTGGCTGCTTGGGTTGCAGTATTGTTAATAGTTAGTTATTGGAAAAAATAAAAATTCGTAACGCTCGTACCATACTAACATGTCAACAATAATCTACAAAATGTTAAATTGTTAATGTTAAAATCGGGTCCTAGAGACCTCAAAACGTCACAAAAAATAATTATATATCAACATTTCATACTTTTATTTCGGTATGTATTTGTTCGGGCATAATCTAAGAAACTCAAAATACAAATTATTGCTATAAGTATTTATTAAATTTCAAAGCATATCGCCATATTATATGTATATATGTAACTATAGAATAAAAATGTATCCTACTTCTAAACGAAACGTAAAAAATGCATTCGAGATAAAGTATTTTAATTGCCCGCGAGAATTTAAAATTTAACTACAGCGAGTCATCAGTTATTACTATAACGGATATAGTGGATGCAATTGCGGTAGTAGTGGTGACTTGTCGACGCTACGGTCATTAGATGTGGCGGCTATCGTGTTAAAAGTGGAGGGTGTTGTTGTAGATGTGGCGACTTGTCGGCGCGACGGTCATTTGATGTGACGGCAATCTTGTTCAAGTGGTGTAGACGTGGCGACTTGTCGATGTTACGGCTATTAGATGTTACGATCATCGTGTTCAAAGTGGTGGGGGTTGGTGTAGATGTGGCGACTTTTCGATGCTATGGCTATTAGATGTGACGGCTATCGCGTTCAAAGTGGTGGGGGTTGGTGTAGATGTGGCGACTTGTCGATGCTATGGCTATTAGATGTTACGGATATCGGGTTCAAAGTGGTGGGAGGTATTGTAGATGTGGCAACTTGTCGATGCTGTGGCTTTTAGATGTGATGGTCATTAGATGTAGCGGTTGTCGACTGCACGGCATGCTCCGATTTTTACACTTCACCCAAATATATAAAACGTTGTATTTTTATAAAGTAAATACAAAACATATTTTTCATCTTGATATTACAAGTTACAAGATAGGTGTCGCCTATTATATAGAAATCATTGTACATTAAACAAGGCTTTAAAGATTTGGGTTTTTCCACTCTACCATTTTGTAAACTCACTTCATGAAATACATCCCAATGAAACTGCATTTAAAATGGACATTTTCACTATGCCACTGCAATAATATTAGATCTGCAGCCTTATTGCGCAAACCTGCTTACAGTCTACAAAAGGCCATGAAATGTACATTGAATTTAGATTTATGTAATAAACTACCCGAAAAAGTAACAAATATGAATAAAAAACATTCAAAGGTATTATTAAACACTTTCTTATAATATAAGCGTTTTACAATATCAAAAAATAGTGGATTATGCTGAACTGAATAATATTATGTAGGTAATACGAGTATAATAATAATTTTTTAAATAATTTATTTATTATTTAGTCTGTCTTTACTCTTTCCAAAAAACGTTATGCTTCCAATATATTATTAATATTTCAACTCATACAAATAAAATATCTTTATACGTTCGTTAATAAATTTGAAATTATTGCCACACATATTTTTACTTTTAGGTTTGTGATTTGAAACAATGTATAACTATTTTCGAATAGATGGAGACTGGTAAATGTACAAAAATTTCTACTTTACCGACTCAGCCATATTTATTCATCTCAGTGCTCACTAGCGCTCGTCTCGGCGTAGAAACAAATTATTTGAGGGTATTATTTCACCTTAAGATTGGTGTTAAATTTTTCGTAACCTAATAATTTATATTTAAAAAAAAGAATATTTTGTGTCCTTGGAAGAAATTGCCTGATCTTCTCTATGCAATCTGGGAAAACTTTCGAATTTCTACTCCAAGTTTTTAACTCCTTTTATATTTATATCTCAATTTGAACCGTATTTAGACTAAAAATTCTCACACTTGTCTCACGATCAATCTTCACTTCAACTGTACAACTTTATATCAGAGTCATGGATAAAAAATTTAAAAATTGCAGGATCACGTTAACGATTTAATTTTTAACTCACGACGAATGTAAATTGTTATAAATAGTAAAATCTAGTCGAATAAGTACTAAATACGTAGTATTATTTATTTTTTGAATAATTTAAATATCTTTCATAATTATGAGCAAATGGTCAAAAACCTAAATGTGTTTACTAATTGGAGAGAGGTTTCCACGCTCCGATTTCTGGAAAATTTTGACATGTTATGCAATACAATTTTCTTGACAGGATTCTGTAAAAAATCTTTTGTTGCAATTACTTTGAGATCAAATTGAAAATTTCCTGGACTATAAAACCTCTTTAAATAGAAAAAAGGTAAACATTAATATATATGTATGTATAGTAGTTAAATATTAATAATTAATGAATAATCATAAATAATTCGTAAAAAATAAATAAAATGTATAATAAAATATAATCCAAATAAATTATAAAGTAAATTTTCAAAAATTTGCTCTGTTTGAAGCGCTGTAGTTCGTTATCTATTGGTTATAGAAAAAATGTTTTAGATGAAAGGTGTAGGGAATTTTATTTTTGCAACAAATTAAATAATAACTATTTTTACCCTAATGCTTATTGGTGAAGAGATATTTTGAAAAATACGGTTTATAACATTTTTTTACCAAGTTGGCGATGTTTCCGAGGGGCTCCAAGATCATACTTCTATTTTTTATTAGTAAAATCTAGTCGAATAAGTACTAAATACGTAGTATTATTTATTTTTTGAATAATTTAAATATCTTTCATAATTATGAGCAAATGGTCAAAAACCTAAATATGTTTACTAATTGGCGGGAGGTTTCCACGCTCCGATTTCTGGAACATTTTGACATGTTATGCAGTACAATTTTCTTGACAGGATTCTGTAAAAAATCTTTAGTTGCAATTACTTTGAGATAAAATTGAAAATTTCGTGGACTATAAAACCTCTTTAAATAGAAAAAAGGTAAACATTAATATATATATATATATATATATATATATATATATATATATATATATATATATAGTAGTTAAATATTAATAATTAATGAATAATCATGAATAATTTGTAAAAAATAAATAAAATGTATAATAAAATAAAATCCAAATTTGCTCTGTTTGAAGCGCTGTAGTTCGTTATCTATTGGTTATAGAAAAAATGTTTTAGATGAAAGGTGTAGGGAATTTTATTTTGCAACAAATTAAATAATAACTATTTTTACCCTAATGCTTATTGGTGAAGAGATATTTTGAAAAATACGATTTATAACATTTTTTATCAAGTTGGCGATGTTTCCGAGGGGCCCCGAGGTCATACTTCTATTTTTTATTGGGACCTCTAAATATATAACATATCCAAATATCAGAAATACCCGACCTTTTGCAGGGTAAAAATGCTTAATGAATGGACTAAGTTTGGTGATTTTTTATACGTTTTATTGTGAAGTATTCCGTGAGGTGTATTGTCAACTAGATCAAAGTGGAGGAGTCACCAAGTATATCGCAGACCACAATAGACGGATTGGTAGAAGTATTGGCAGGTACTGAGCCGGAGTCGGCAGTTTCAAAATCGCAGACTGGCGATGTAACTAATAGGTTTGGTTATTTTGAATTCGTTGGTAACGAGTTCAAGGTAAGCGTTCTTCTAATGCTGGTAAGCGATGAACAGTTTTTATTGCACGATGCAAGATGCAGTCAGCTTCTTTTAAAGCAACTTTGTTAAATTCTTTTTCTCATATCTTTCATGGTAGATCCAGGTTTTTTGGTGAGGGTTTATTGAAAGCAAAGAAATGTAGTTAAACTCGTTTTTCCTGATATTATCGAGCCGGACCTACGTAATATAGCAATAGATCGAGATTCTCATTTATTCAGTAATTTAACAGCGATTAGAGAACTAGTACGAATATCTTAAAACAGAGTTACAAATAAACGTATTCATATTTTCTGATGCAGGTTTTACAGGCGTATAAAAGCAGGAGAGAACTTTGAAAGTTTTTGATAAAAATCTTAAGTTTAGTCTGTTTTCATTTGTTGCCTCTTTTTTTTTATTATAATAATTACATTTATTTAAGCCCAAATTCTTTAACGCATTCTAATGGTTCATTATGTAAAGATTGGCTGGATTTGTTGCAACATTTTTTTATACATTTAGTTTTCTTAACACTGATTTGTAGATTCCATTAATTTTGAATGGAAAAGAAACACAGGACACAGAGACGGAATTTACCCTTGGAAAATATAAATATAGTAATGGTAGTAATGATTATCAATTTGTTGCCTTTGACACTGCTACAATGTGTATGGGACAAGGCAGGAATATTATGTGGGTGCATACAAGGCATAATCGGGGAATGTGGTCAGCATTGTATGGGTTGCAAGTTCACATATTAGCTATTACTGTCGGAAGTGAAGCCTGTGAAGTTGGTATCCACCGAAAAGCACGAACGACCAAATTTGTTTGAAACGTTTGTGCTTCGTTAGTGCTTAATTGTGCTTTTCCAAATATGCAGCAACCTCCAGCGTTCATTAGTTATTAGCAATTTAAAAGTGGTTGCTAACTTCACGCTTAGCAACCACCTAAGAAGCACAAACGACCAAATTAGTGTTAAACGATTGTTCTTCGATAGTGCTTCAAGGATATACATAAACAAAGCAAGAAACCCCAAGCGTTCATTAGTTATTAAGGAACTGAAAGTGGTTGCCAACTTCGTGGTCAGCAACCACCTTAGAAGCACAAATGACCAAATTAGTGTCAAACGTTTGTGCTTTGTTAGTACTTCAAGGATATACATTAATAAATCCAGCAACCCCAAGCGTTCATTAGTTATTAACAAATTAAAAAGTGGTTGCCAACTTCACGGTCAGCAACCATCTTAGAAGCACAAACGGCCAAATTAGTGTTAAACGATTGGCTTCGATAGTTCTTCAAGGATATACATAAATAAAGCAAGCAACCCCAAGCGTTCATTAGTTATTAAGAAATTGAAAGTGGTTGCCAACTTCACGGTCAGCAACCACCTTAGAAGCACAAATGACCAAGTTAGTGTCAAACGTTTGTGCTTCGTTAGTACTTCAAGGATATACATTAATAAATCCAGCAACCCCAACCGTTCATTAGTTATTAAAAAATTAAAAGTGGTTGCCAACTTCACGGTCAGCAACCACCTTAGAAGTACAAACGGCCAAATTAGTATTAAACGATTGTGCTTCGATAGTGCTTCAAGGATATACATAAATAAAGCAAGTAACCCCAAGCGTTCATTAGTTATTGAGAGATTGAAAGTGGTTGCTAACTTCACGGTCAGCATACACCTTAGAAGCACATATGACCAAATTAGTGTAAAACGTTTGTTCTTCGTTAGTGCTTCAAGGATATACATTAATAAACCCAGCAACCGCAAGCGTTCATTAGTTCTTAACAAATTAAAAGTGCCAGTTGTTTCCATATCTGTCAATGGTGTGACATGTGGCGTGTGTATCTCAGTTTATAATAGTTTTTGATCAGTTTATAGTGAACAATAAATTCTAAAATTATAATCAAACTGTGAATTTAGTACTGGAGATCTGATACTTATGTTGTAATTTTTCAGTAAGTGCAGCATTATTAAGTTTTTAAACAATATTAGTGTATCACAGACCATTCATATGTTTTTTTCGACGTGAATAAGTTTTAACAAGTTCTTTTTAATCTCTGTCGGTCATGGACTAAATAAACAGTGTAACAGAGGTGAAACCTCTACCTGTACGGAAAAATGGTTGCATACATTTGCAGCTGTTGCGAAACCCAAGCTGATTCAAAATACACTTTAAATTGCTGTGTGTGTAAAAACATATTTAATTACAGTTGTGTTGGACTATCATCAAAAGAACATAAATCTATAACGGAGAATGTCCAAATCGCATGGACCTGCACTAATTGCATTAAGTTAGGGTGTGACATCAACGCTCTTCGCGAAGTTATAGCTAATCTTCAAAAAGACCTCGTAGAAGTAAAAAATCAACAACCAAATTAAAAAATCGATAGTCCGATTATAGAAGACATAATATCAGAAATAACTGACCGCGAGAAAAGATAGAATAATATAATTATATTTGGACTTACCGAACTCTCGTCGAATGAAGATAAAGATGCTTGTATTGCTAAAGAAAAAAAGTGTATTAACCGAAATTCTCCAAACGGTCAATAAAGAAGTTATTCTAAACAATATATCGCATTTCCGTGTCGGACAATATAACTCAAATAAAATCCATCCTATTAAAACACAATTTGAAGAAAATAAATCGGTACATGATATAATTAAAAATACCAGAAAACTAAAAAATTCAGCAAAATATAAAAATATTACGAAAAGATAAATCGATTATTATAAAACAGTAAAAAATGATCTTGAATCCCGCTTAAAAAATGGCGAACCAACAATGTTCCTAAAATTATACATTTAAACATATAATGCCCAACAGTCAATCTATTTCATGTACTAATCGTCTTAATAAATTTATAAATATATACTATCAAAACGTGCGAGGTTTAAATTCTAAACTAAATTCGGTCTACTGTAATATAATAGACAGCGACCATAACATTCTTTGTCTCACCGAGACTTGGCTACATCAACAAACTGGCGACAACGAGCTTCTTTCAACTAGCTACAGAGTGTTCCGATGTGATCGAAGGTTTGAGCAGCTCGATCTTTCAACAGGCGGAGGAGTACTCTTAGCAGTAAGAAGCCACTTCCAAATACATGAATTGAATTTTGATTATATTACTTCTTCAGTAAACTGTATAGATTTAGTTGGTTGTAAACTGATATTTATCTCTTATTCATTAGTTATTGTTGTGGTATATATTCCACCTAGTATTAATCTTAATAATTTTGAATTATTTTTTGATTCTCTCAGCACTATTGATACTATTTTGCAAAATTACTAATTATAATTCCAATGTCACTGATAATAAATGTACTATATTTAATAATTATCTTAGTTTTTCAAATTAATAATGTTACAAATTCTTATAATAAGCTTCTGGATTTAATCGTAACAAACATCAATATTAATAATTTTGAATTATACAAATGTGAAAATGAATTAGATAAAGTAGATAAGCACCATCCCCCAATAAAAATAGAAATTAAAATAAACTTTGAAACAGAACCAAATTTTCCTCTAGAGACCGTAAAAAAATTAATTTTAAAAAATGTAATTTTCCACTCTTATACACTGATTTAATCAATATAGATTGGTCTCATACTATATCAAGTAATAATGTAAATGATGCAAATAATGCTTTTTACACAACCTTAAATGAACGCTTCAGTCGCCATGTCCCTCTTTGTAACACAAGGATACAAACTAAAACATTCCCTTCCTGGTTCACCAGTAATATAAAACTTTTAGTTAAAGAGAAAGATAGAATCAGGAGAAAACTTAAAATCTGTCGTAATGAGTCACACAAAAAAGAATTTCAACGTTTACGCAAATTAATTAAATATGAAATCAAAAATGCTTATAAAAAATATATTAATAATATTGAAAACAACATACAAATGGATCCCAATAATTTTTGGTCATTTATAAATACCAAGCGCGGCACTTCCCGAATACCTGGGTCAGTTAAACTTAACGTTGTGACGTATGACAGCCTCCATTCTATAGTAGAAGCCTTTAAAAGTTATTTTCAGAGTGTGTACACTACTTCAAATCAATTCAACAATACGTCTAATAACATTCCTATTTCTGAGAATTATCAATGCATAACTTTAACTAATATTTCGGAATCAGATATTTTTCAGGCATCTAAGAAATTAAAAAATAAGTTAACGTCAGGAGTAGATCAAGTCCCTTCTTTCATTGTTAAAGATTGCATCTCAGCTTTTATTATTCCATTGGCACATATTTTTAATTTAATATTAAAAACAGCAAATTACCTCGAAATATGGAAGGTAGCTAGGATTTGTCCCGTATTAAAAGAAGGAAATACATCTCTCATAGAAAATTATCGCCCGATATCAATTCTTTGTAATTTTTCTAAATTATTAGACATAGTTTTGCATAAACATTTATACAGTTATTTAAGAAGTGTTATACAAAAGAACCAACAGGGATTTATGGAAAAAAGTTGAACAATTAACTAACTTAGCTGTTTTTTCTCAATTTGCTTCAGATATTATAGACAGAGGAGGGCAAGTAGACTGTATATATACAGATATTAGCAAAGCCTTTGACCAGGTTGATCATTATTTGCTTTTAAATAAATTTAATAAATATGGTATCCATGATAACTTATTAAAATTATTACGATCATATATTATTCACAGACAACAATTTGTATCGTACAATGGTTTTGAATCTAGTTTGTTTGGAGTTACATCTGGAGTTCCACAGGGTTTAAATCTATCCCCACTTCTATTCTCTCTATTCGTTAATAACTTAAGTTCACAATTAAAATCCTGTTCTTTATTATTTGCGGACGACTTAAAGTTTTTCAAGGAGATTCAATCTATTGAGGACTGCGCTCATTTACAAATTGATCTAACTACCGTCGCAACTTGGTGTAATCAAAATAATCTCACTCTAAATGTAAATAAATGTCAAGTAATAACTTTCACTCGCAAAAAATTTAAAGAACTATTCGTATATAAAATTAACGAGGCAAAAATTACCACAGTAAACTCAGTAAAAGACCTTGGTATTCTTTTTGATCAGCTTTTTCAATTTAACCTTTATATAGATGCTATCGTCAATAGTGCAAATAGAGCTCTAGGCTTCATAATACGTAACACTAAAGAATTTGAAAATATAAATGTTGTGATAATGCTTTTCAATAGTTCTGTAAAATCGAAGTTGGAGTATGGTGCTATCATTTGGTATCCATTATATAATAATGCCATAAAACAAATCGATTCAGTTCAAAAAAGATTTTTAAAAGTTTTGTCGTTTAGACGCTTCAATGTTCATTCAGAACGTGGCACTGATTACAATTTTCTTCTCAATGAATTTGAATTTGAGTCCCTTGAAACCAGGCGTATAAAAATGTCTTTAATCTTTCTATATAAACTTTTAAATAATAGGATAGACTGTGCTCTTTTATTAAGTAAAGTTAATTTTCTGGTACCTAGAGAACATGCCAGGCATATACAATCGTATTATTACAATACTAGTAAAACTAATATGCTAGAAAAGTCTCCAATCTATGTAATGTTGAAAAATTATAACAATTTAGCTGCCGATATAGATATTTACCACATGTCCCTTGTTACTTTTATTAACTGCCTTAACATGTAATTATTTATTAGCTATTACTTTATACCTAGCTTTTAAATTACTACAGTGTTTCTACATTTATAATTATTTAATTTTTGTCCCGTAATTGGTCATGAGACTGTTGGGCAATAAAGATTTATTATTATTATTATTAGTATTATTATTATTATTATTATTATTATTATTATTATTATTATTATTATTCTTATAAATAAAGCAAGCAACCCCAAGCGTTCATTAGTTATTAAGGAATTGAAAGTGGTTGCCAACTTCACGGTCAGCGACCACCTTAGAAGCACAAATGACCAAATTAGTGTCAAACGTTTGTGCTTCGTTAGTGCTTCAAGGATATACATTAATAAACCCAGCAACCCCAAGCGTTCGTTAGTTATTAATAAATTAAAAATGGTTGCCAATTTCAAGGTCTGCAACCACCTTAGAAGAACAAACGGCCAAATTAGTGTTAAACGATTGTGCTTCGATAGTGCTTCAAGGATATACATAAATAAAGCAAGCAACCCCAAGCGTTCATTAGTTATTAAGAAATTGAAAGTTATTACCCACTCTTGCCCTGAGTGGATAATAATTATGGTAGACGATAAAAATACAAAAACTATAAAACTGGGCGACAACGTTAATTTATGGACGATACGAAAAATCTTACTACTATGCCCAGATTTTAAGCCCGTGAAAGTAATGGTGAGAGCGGCGTAACTCAGTGGTAGATTAGGGGTGAGTTTTACATAAAGAAGAGAGAGAGGGCGCCAGTCGAAATAAAATTCAGCCCCTCTCAACCGGACGTGTTTCGACAAACGGCACGGAACTGGGAAAATGCGGCAATAAGGAAATATAGTGATGTTAACGGTAATGATAATAGGGGAATATACTTCGAACATAAACTCTGTACGTAAAATAAAACGAATATTTAATAGCCGTACTGCTACAATCATAAAAAAACCTTAAGTCCGGTTCGCGGGAACATTCAAATAATTTAGTAACAAGACTACACTGAATCGTGCGTTTCTGCGAGCGGTTGGTATTGACAAAAGTAACTAATATTTCAAAATGGCGCGGACGTTGATGTGTGCGTCGCTGGCCAGGGATACGCGCGTCAATCGCAGTAAATAAACAATCTGAACGGTATTCTAACCTAATCGAAGTCGTTCGCAGATTCGTACTCCAGTTTACAAGTGAATTAAAAATACAAGTCGACCGCGAATCGGCTTGGTAAACAATGGTTTACGTTGAACAATTATATAAAGCGTAAGCACAACTAATATAAGTAATCGATTTTGACATTACATAATACACATGAATGCAGGTTATGAAATATGACAGTGCGTTTGAAATAAATGAGTTGAACAACAGGGAAGCCGTTGTCCCAATAAATAGCATGGAATAATAAAGTGAAAAAGAACCCTTATCTGGTCGCTGGGCCGACACGGCTGGCTGTGGGTGTGGAGACGACAGATGACACCAAAAGCTCCAATCGCAGACGAGGTGTGTGCAGATAGCCGAAGCAGGTGCACCAGGTGGTTTTCCCACAAGTACAGGAAACTGTGATGGCGAATGGTGGTGGTAGCTTCCAGATAATCAGTCGTAGGCGTCAAACGGCACAGGTATTTCGTCAACGAAAGCTGAACAATCAGCCTTGAGGTTCGATACGTGACGTACAGCTCGAGATCGATATATAAAGTCCCAATCGATGGGGTGACGTCACGATAAACGTAGTGAGAATAAAATCGATAATTGTACACGTAAACGTGACAAGACGGTAACGTAAAAGAACGTAACGTGAGAATGAAGTAAAACATAAAAAGCCTAAAAAGAACGATTACTGTTAGAACTCGAGGCGCCGAAAATGAAAGAGAACGGTAAGTAAATCACATGCGCAAACTCACTTTAGTTAATGTGCGGCTAAAATAGTAAATTCCGTTGCAGGACTGTGTGTATTAAATCCCGAATACGCGGAGGAACCACTCTGTTCCAGAAAATTAGTTGCCGTACAAAAATTCCCTCACACGAGGATAATATTTCGAAAAACGATAAAAACGGTAACTTCAGCGAAACCAAAAATTGTACGTGCAACTCCACAGGCTGTTAACGAAGAAGACTTGCAAAATGAAGATTTTGCAATCCTTTACCAAAAAAACACGTTAAATCTTTGCACAAGCGTCGGTAGAGGTCGTTCACCTGGCCTTGAGAATGAACTAGCTGAGTGGGTCAAGATGACGAAGACGACCGCAACGCGGGGGCGTCATCAAGGTTGACTAAGAAGTAGGCGTAAGAGAAATCGACATGTAAAAAAGTGGTTGCTAACTTCACGGTCAGCAACCATCTTAGAAGCACAAATTAGTGTTAAACCTTTGTTCTTCGTTAGTGCTTTAAGGATATACATAAATAAAGCCAGCAACCCCAAGCGTTTATTAGTTATTAACAAAATAAAAATGGTTGCCAACTTCACGGTCAGCAACCAGCTTAGAAGTTCAAACGACCAAATTAGTCTTTTAGATTTTGAGTTAAAATTCTTTTAAAGATTTGCTGAATATTTCGTTGCTCGCCTATGGAGAACAAATGGCTGCTGCCGTATTCAAGTGGGATACAAACAGCTCAAAAATTGTCGGTTATCGGTTACACTTACAATCACAGTAATTTATAAATGAATCAAGGAAAATAACATTATTTTTAATTAATAGGTAATAGTACAATTTTTAATATAAACAAATTTAAATTTTGGATAACAAAATTATAAAGTTGTGTATTAAACCAGGCTTTTAATCACTTGTGAATAGAGGACGACCAGGAGGAACGAGGAGGAAGAGCAAAAGCATAGTTATTAAGTTATGAGATGATTATTTATCGTCGATAAATCATAATAGTTTAAATACGTTATTCAAAAAATGTAAGTACAAACTTTTGTCCATTTAAAAAAGGTACATGAGTACCAATAATTAGTCGTCCATTTATTGTTCCCCAAACATTTTTTAATGAAAATTTTTACAGCATTTTCGTCTGTCGAGATGTGTATTGTGCATAATAAATACACCTTCCCAAGTAAATTCAGTGTCATTAATGAACATTATGAGCCATTCCCAAAATTGAAGTTTGTTATGTGCTGAAAACAGAACTTTTTGCACATGTTATGGATGGAACTGTTGCTTTTTTACAAATTGTCATATGTGACACTCCGTATTGTGATGTGATAAAGATGTGTAAGATTAACAAATGTGAGAATATTAAGAATAGAATGATTTGATGATGATTTGGAAACGCTCCGTGTAAATGCGTTGGCAACTCCATGATATTGTCTTTATGTCAACCGTGATGTCAAGTAAAATGTAGTACAGATACGAGTAAAAAAATAAATAAATAAACCATAGGTAAGTAATTACAATGTCTGTGTACTCGCATTTTGACAGAATTTTACCTTATAAACAAGTTTATTACAAATGTCAAAATTTAATTGCAACAATTGACAGGACTGTCAATTGCTAAAACAAAATTTTTCATAGCTATTGCCACTGCATTCAATTATCACAAAAATATTTGGAACCATTCGTCAATTTACGGGGTGGTAAAAAGGCAAAAAAATGCGATTTCGAGAAAAAGTTATTAAGAAATATTGTTGCTCTCGCCGAGTTATATTACTGGTTAAATTTAATGCACTTATTTCATTTACACCCTGTATAAATAAAGTCGGCAATCCCAAACTTTCAATAGTTATAAACAATATAAAAGTGTTTTCCACCTTTATGTCTAGCAAATATCTCTTAAGCGCAACTGAAAAATGTTTACTATAAATAGACGTCTGTAAAATAAAATTGGCCACATTTTTTCTGCCGGTACAATAGAATTTTACCATCCGCTACCCTTGATAAGGGAGATATATTGGGATAGTGCTAGAAATGTCACATCGAGATTTGTTTGTGAGTTTAAACAACTCTAATTCGGAATGGGCTATGAACAAAGAAACGTATATGTCTGATCATTATTCAATTCAAAAGTCAAGTTATCAAATTGGATCTTGAAATGTAATTTTATGGAAAAAAGATAATAAAGAAGAGCACAGAATATTGCTATTCGTCGTTTTCTAATTTATTTCCATTAATAAACTAAGATTCAAGAAGAAAAGCTATGATTTCTTTAGATAACATTTAGCTTGAAGTAACGTACGACACAGCCACACACACTGCCCAGAAAAAAAATCGGGGTAGGGTATGAACAAAGAAACGTTTAAATTAAAACAAACGTTTCTTTGTTCATACCCTACCCCGATTTTTTTTCTGGGCAGTGTGTGTGGCTGTATCGTACGTTACTTGAAGCTATACAGGCTGTCTGGAGTTCGAAGGTCACCACTGGGTCAGAAACTATAAGAGATACGACTTCGGTTAAACGATTTATGTGGTACGCTTTAGGGGTGTCATCTTAGTTGTGCTTTTGTTTTACCCAAAATTCACATAAGTTACTAGATAATGGCGGAAAACTGAATTTGGTCGATATTTTTCATTTGTAAATTATTTCTAGACTCAGTAATAGGAAAAAAAATTCAGTTAACAGATACGATAACGACAATTTCAATTAAGCATGAAATTCTCCTTCATGTCATCTATTAGACGATTTTTGCCGTTCACGAAATACTAACAACTTAAACTTACATGAAATTCATCAAAAATTTTAAACATCTGTAAATCGGTTTAGATATCATTTGAGGAGTGTTCATTGAAAATTTAACATGTCCATCATAAACAGTTTTGAGAAAAACACGAAAAATTTACTATGTCCGTGCTAAACATTTTTTTGATTCAATTGCTTCATATATAATTCAATTAGTAGATGTTTATAAAATATTCGATAATATAATATTTGTATATCTTTCTAATAAGCTTATTTTTGCAAAACATTTGGACATGTTAACTTTTGCATGGAAAAATAGGGACATGTTGAGTTTTATTTGGAATTTTTTTGTTAATTATGTTATTAAGAAATTAAGATTAGTTTAAATTTTCATGGATTTCAAAAAAAACTCATGATTAGTGCTCACATATACTTTGTATATTAAAATTTTTACAAAAAAATAAGAAAATTTAAAATAAAATTCATTCTGGTAGGTACATAAGAACACTTGTCGTTTAAAGATGTACTCCTGCAGCATATTCTTCACAATCACACTCCTCATTATCTTCATTTTCATGTTTACATTCTGGAGTGTTTTTTATAACATCTTTGTACCATTCAAGCCCTTCTATCTCTTTTTATCTGTACTTATTTTATTAATACTTTTTAGTACATCCATTTCTATATTTCTGTCATTTTTTCTTCTTTTCAATTTTTATTGTCAATTTAATTTTTAAATCTGTTTTTTAAATTTTGTGTGTCGGTCGTGCAAAAAACGTAATAATCATTGTGCAAACACTTACTGACCTTAATACTTAAATAACTATTGTATATGTTTGTCATTCATTCATTTTTATTTCATAAACTATCTGGTGGTATGTTTGAAAAGCCTGCAATAACTTTTTCAAAACGCACTAATTTTGAATGAATACTGTCTTATAATTTGAAGTTTTATCACAAGGATTAAAAAAAACAATGAAATATATAAACAAAAATAGAAAAATGTTTCTCAATTAAGTAATATCTCAAGAAATTGTATTAAATTTAAAATATTTTTTCATTGTTTGCAGAAAAAATGACATGTTTAAAAGTGACATTTCTAGGTCACGTACTTTTACATTTTTTTTTTTTACAAATAATTGTTCCTCAAACATAGTGTCCCTTATATGCCAAATAAGACAATACACTCTTATTATTTTTTAGATGAAAATAAAGCAATTGAAAACTGGAGAAATTTAGTTGCCCAACCAAAAGAGAAAAGGAAAAAGACATCATTTTATGGTAGAAAATGTCCAGAATTATTATTCATAAAGGAAGACAAGAAAATCAAATTTCCGTTACTTAAGAACTGTTCTTTAATACGTCAACCTATAAGTATAAATATTGAAAAATACTTCTTAATAAATACATGTGCTTTAGATACATTCCTACAAATAATATCAGCAGCTTATTGTGATAGTGAACAATATAAGAGTTTCGTTGATAGAAACTGCAACGAATTATTGAAAAACATCATTATTAATTTTTTAACTCATGGAACAAAACTGTCTGAATATAAATTACGTGCTGAACTAATAATTAATAATAATATGTTCAATTTGACAAATTTAATTTCAGGAGTTAGAATTGTGAAATGCGAATGTAACACAACTCTCATCATTTCACAGTTATTAACTGATTGTCCAAGTGCTGTAGATACGTATGGATGTACAAATTTATCTTGTTCTGACCATGAATTAAAAGGTCATAATATAAAGTTAATACCCAGTAATATATACATTATTAAAAATTCTTCGTTTAAAAATCTACAAAATGCAATTGAAGATGCTATATTAAAATATACAACTTGCAAATGCAATTTTAAAATATGTCACAATATTCAGCCAAAAAGTCATTTATTCATCGAATGTACTGATTGTGGTTCTTGTGAATTAGATGATATACCTAATGTAATAAAATATTTTGAAAATTCATTCATTTTGCGAGGTATAGCAAATTTTATAGATAGTTGCGGTGCTACTTTGCTAGGACACTACCGGCTATTGTCGCAAGATATTGGTAAACAAGTATACGATATAATGTGTGATGATAGAACCACTTTAGGCCTGGTAAACTCCTTTCAATTCAACTGTTGTGGATCCAACTGTTTGTTCAAAAGCTCCGCCGATTTTGCGAACTTAGTACAATTTTGCTAGAGTTTAAATACTTGTTAAAAATCATTTCACAATAAAGATAGAATTTTTCTACTTACGTGTTCATTGCCGTATCACGAACACGGAGAGCCCGCCGACGGTCACAGTCACACAAAGGAGGGTTATTTTTATTATTTTGTATTTGTGTACATGTCAATAAAATCTTTGTTACGTGTAACATTGGTTTTCTGTACAAACACCCTGGCCCGCAACTCCGCACAGCTATCCGCGGCCCGCTCTTTTCCCACAGATTTCGTTGGCGCCCGACTTCTAGATACCGCTGAGGGAAAACAGCAGTGTCATGCCGACCCCAGATCCACCACCACCACCAAGAAAGGCGTCACAAATGATTATTTATAGTACTTTAGTATAATTTATTTTTTATAGAATATATCTTTTTTATTGTTATTAATGTTATGACCAATATAAAAATTATTGGTCCATGAAATGTTTATTCGTCATTTACCACATTGTGTGTTGTAAGAAACACATAATAAAACATTTCAAAGCATACACTCCTCCTTCACCAAGCCATCCTCCAGAATCTCCTATACGGATCCCTTCTACCTCATCCACGACACCTCGCAAAATAATTTATTATTACATTGCAAGAGTTATAAGAAGCTTATTAAATACGAGTGAATCTGCAATATTTACGTGCCATATTTTAGTTATTTTATGTAAATGTATTATTTTAGTGGGACGAAAAATATTTTAATCAATGAAATTTATTGCCATAAGTTTTAGAATTGAAGAATAAGGAGTCTGGTGAATTGCATGAATCCAGTAAAAAAAAAAACTGGAATATATATTACAAGTATAGCTTGGCAACCCTACATCTAATCATGTGACGACTAATAATATCCTGAGCAGTTATACGGCTTTACAAGTGAGAGCCAATAGCTTAGCTGGTAGAGCACTATCCTGGTAAGGTAGGTGTCTCGAGTTTGAATCCCGATGGCTGACAATTTTTCACAATTTATGTCACATGCGAACTAAAGACGGAGTAACTACTATCAATGAGTAATAAATCAAAATAAAATATAAAATAGGGGTAAACAGTAATATAAACGGAAATAAATTAAAAATTTGCACCAAAATCACCTGACTAAAAAATAAGCTATATAATAATATTTTAAATAATATTTGTACCGCATCGATGACGTTACAAAACGTTATACAATTGCTCATTACTATACATTAATTACTTTAACCCAAACATATGCCTACGTAACTACATAGTTACTTTATAGATCATGGCTGTCCGCCATTAAAGGAAGAGTTTGTAGTCAGCTGAATTGTAAACCTTTAGAGAAACGGTTAAATATAATAATTTTAAGGGGAACAGTTATTTGATTTGTTATAATCCTCACCTTTGCTAGTATTATTCCTAACATATAGGTGGTGATTTTTTTTAAGGTGTACATAGGAGATTTACATGGGATATCAGTTTTTTGCAAACCGTTGCCCCCCGGTTTAAATTACGGCAATGGTTGTGTTGTCAATACAAAGACTAAAAATTTCCGCATTCAAAAATACCAAATACATGGAAATTGTCCAATATTTTAGGCTCATAAAGTAATTAAAAAAAAATTATTTTCGTATTAATAGCCAAATTTAAACAAAAAGATAAACAAATTCTTAATATTTTATCTGTCAGAATAGGTTAATGTCTTTTGACATTGTCAATTAGCTTCTATATATATATATATATATATATATATATATATATATATATATATATATATATATATATATATATATATATAGAGAGAGAGAGAGAGAGAGAGTGTAACTAAACCTGTGTAACAAAATTTAAGGGTATATTGTACTAACCAAAAATAATAAGAAAAGTTTATCATCATAGATCTGATCTTCAACTGTCTCCGAGAAAAACGAAAAATCGAAAAAATAACAGACGATTACTATAATCGAACAAAATTTTGTCTACGTCAGTAAATACAATATAATAAAACAATAAATTTTATATGAAACATTTTTCTCATTTTCTAATAGTTACGAAGTTATTTGAAAATTATATATTGGCCAAGGTCGCCACAACATTTAACTTAGTACAATTATTTGATATTTTTGAAAAACAAAGGTATATCTAAGAAGACTTCTGAATACTAAACAAAAACCGGTAAACCAGGTAAAAACTTATATTTCACTGCCTTATACCTCGGAAACTATAGAAGATGGGACCTATGTTGATAAAGCTTTTTTTACTCATTTTGTTCAATGCTATATACCCCTTAACTTTATTACACAGGTTTAGTTACACCCTATACATATACATATATATATATATATGTATATATATATATATATATATATATATATATATATATATATATATATATATACACAGGGTGTTTCAAAGAAAAAATATTCAGCACAAAGGGGCTGATTTTATTGCCTATTAAAAAAAATTGTTCTAGTGGTTCTCAAGCAGTGGCACAAAGTTACATTTTTTTAGATGGCAAGTAGTATATTTTATTAGCCTATAAAATATTTTTTTTCTGATTTTAACGGTATGAAAATAGTATAATCTCACATAAGTGATTTTTTGAGAAAAACGCAAATTAAATATAAATTATATTATCACTTTCACTACAAATGCAGTAGGCCAGTGATAAAGACAATTGTTGATATAATACGTTTAAATAATTTAGCATTGTTGTCTTGACATTTCTAGAGTAGATCAATCATTACTTACAAGGTAAACAATAAGTAATTATGGCTGAAGCTTACTCAAACAGCGATTTATTTAATTTATTATTGATTTATTGTGTCAACAAAATTCTGTAAGAACAATTAACGTTTTTGCGGAACGATACCCCAAGAGACCAAGACCTAACCGAGGTACCGTAAAACGCATAAAAAACAATTTGTTAAATAATGGCTCCTTCAAAAAGCCTAAAGAATATCCTTTGCGAGTGCAAGATGAACAAACGGAGATTGACGTGTTGACGTACATCGCTGGTAAATTTCAAATTCATCTATTTAGAGAATATTAAAAAAAACATAAATTAAAACCATATTCTGTAAGGTTAGTTCATTCCATGATCGATAATGATTTTCCGCGAAGAATTCAATTTTGTGAATGGTTTTTAACACAGTGTGGAAATGATGTAAATTTTACATCAAAAATTCTTTGGACTGATGAATCTAAATTCACAAATAAAGGTATGTTTAACAGGAATAATGTGCATTATTGGTCAGAAGAAAATCCCCATTTAACTAGAACTAGAAATAACCAGTTTCGATGGAGTTTTAATGTATGGGTAGGGATTAAAGAAGAAAAAGTAATTGGCCCCCATTTTTATTAAAATAATTTGACAGCTGATTTATATCTAGATTTTTTAAATGATGATTTCATTGTACTTTTAGAAGACTTAAATTTACAAGAACGAAGGGAAATGTGGTTCCAACAAGATGGTGCTCCTGCACATAACGCAAATCTCGTAGTTTTAAAATTATACAACCCGTTTGAAGACAGGTGGATAGGTACAGATGGGCCATGGAATTGGCCAGCACGATCACCCGACTTAACACCACTAGACTTTTTTTTGGGGATATTTAAAAGATCATGTTTATGCAGAACCTGTAACGACAAAAGAAAATTTAAAAAAATAGAATAAGGCACTTCTGTGCTAATATAAGGCCAGAAAAAGTATTACAGGCAACGACTACAGGAGTAATGACTCGCATTAATTTATGTTTGGCTCAAAATGGTGGAAATTTTAAAAATTTGCTGTAAAAATATCATTTATTTATACTGACTTGCCTACTTTCTCTGTAAAGATAAAATATATTTTAATTTAAAATTAAATTTTGTTTTTCTCAAAAAACCACTTATGTGAGACTATACAATTTTCATACCATTGAAATCAGAAAAAAATCCCTTATTTTATAGGCTAAGCAGATATACTACTTGCTATTTAAAAAAATGTAACTTTGTGACACTGCTTGAGAACCAGTAGAACAAATAATTTTTTTGATAAGCAATAAAATCAGCCCCTTTGTACTGAATATTTATTCTCAATATTTTTTTTGCTAAATTTATTAGTTAAAGAAATAATCGAGCTGATCACTTTTCTTGAAACACCCTGTATATATACATATATATACAGGGTGTAAATGAAATAAGTGCATTAAATTTAACAAGTAATGTAACTCGATGAGAGCAACAATATTTCTTAATAACATTTTTTTCAACGTCTTTTAGATTTTGAGTTAAAATTCTTTAAAGATTTGCTGCATATTTCGTTATTCGCCTATGGAGAATAAATGGCTGCTGCCGGGTTCAAGTGGGATACAAACAGCTCAAAAATTGTCGGTTATCGGTTACACTTACAGTCACAGTAATTAATAAACGAATCAAGGGAAATAACATTATTATTAATTAATAGGTAATAGTACAATATTTAAAATAAATACATTTAAATTTTGGATAACAAAATTATAAAGTTGTGTATTAAACCAGGCTTTTAATCACCTATGAATAGTGGAAGACAAGGAGAAACGAGGTAACGAGAGGAACAGGACTGTCAATTGCTAAAACAAAATTTTTCATAGCTATTGCTATTGCATTCAATTATCACAAAAATATTTGGAACGACTCGTCGATTAACGGGGTGGTAAAAATGCTAAAAAAATATGCGATTTCGAGAAAAAGTTATTAAGAAATATTATTGCTCTCGCCGAGTTATATTACTAGTTAAAGTTAATGCACTTATTTCATTTACACCCTGTATATACATATACTCGTATACCGGGTGTCTTAGGCCGACCGACACATGGGCGATTAACATGTAAAATTAGTTAATTGTGAATAGTATCTCCCCAGTGCAAGATATTAAGATGAAATTTTGCATGCTTATCCGGGGATACTATTTCTACGGATTTCAATTCAAATCAGTCAATTTACAAGTGTAATATTAGAATAAATTAAGAAAAATTGTAGAAGTACCATGAATGTTATTCATATCTTGAAAATAATAGTACCTAAGCAACAGCTCTGATAGAGTAGGGGTAACGTGCGCACTTCACAATTTAGAGAGTCGGGTTCGAAACCAACCGACAGCAATATTTATTTTTTAATTTTTTCTTTTCAAAATAATATAATAAGGAGCGGGGGGATTGTTTTTCATGGCTATTTTTGGCGCCAATCTATTTATTTAATTATTTACGAAAATAACAATAAATTATTATTTTTTATATTACTAAAAAAAATATTGCATAAACTTTTATATAAAATACTTTTAAAAAAATGTGAAACCGGCTTATTAGCTTCCCATTGCAAACTGTTCCCGATTAAACTAACAATTGTACTTATGAGGTTACTAATTTTATTCATTAAATAAATTAATTTTTACAACTGATACAGTAGTATTATGTATGTGATTAGGAACTATGCATATAAACATTTTGTTGTGTGACTTGTTATATTGACTGATAATCTGGATGCATTGGTGAACACACAAGACACTATTAAAAATAATTTGAAATATAAATATCTGTCAAACTCGAACCATGAAACAGAGAGCGTATAAATAAAGTAAAATGTTACGCTGAGTTTATAAATTTTGTTTAGAATACCCATAATACCCTGAATACGAAGACAAGCCTATACAAGTTTGTAAATTTCGACAACAAATTGATCGATTTTTAGCTTTACTAACATTCCACAATTGCAGGGAGACAACAAGCAAAATTTAACTATACTTTTAATGTAAAGTGAAAGTAAATACAGAAAGCAACGACAATAACGAAATATTTCTGTGAATAAATGAGAAAAATAATTGAGTTACCTAATTCTTTGTTTTATTCATTGAACATGCAAAACCCCTAAACTATATAATTCAACTTTTCACTTAAGCGTTTACACTTTACATGAATGAGTTTAGAACCTATCAAACAACATTAAACAAAGTAGACCCGAATCCAACTTTGGTCACTAATCACCAAGTTGATCAATAATTTAATCTGGTACAATGCATGTCAGTTAAGGATAGCCATGAGTAATGGCAATTTGAAACTAAAGAAAACCTATAATTTTTCAAAGCCAAGTAAAAAATATCAAACCTATATAGGTAGCAGTTAGTATTAAGTATATTCTTATATAGGATGCTGCCTGGCACGTCGGAACATAGAATTTGAACATGTAAAACTATACTTTCGTAAAATCCTGCTTCCCTAATTAAAAAAGTTTTAAATAATATATGTGAAGCATAAAATTCTGTATCTGAATCAATAACCAACATTAATATTGATTTTTTTTGTATCGGCAGAAATTAGGTATGAAAATGTCAAATATAACCTCAAAAATAGTGAAATCCATAGAATCTAAAAAAAAATACAAATGTTTAGCGTTTTATCTGTCTAGTTAGGTTAGTTTATTTTTATTAGGTATGAGCTGATAACCGCGGCCATCGCAACCGCGAGCCTATTTATATTTTAACCCTGTATAACACAATTTTAGTGTTAATTTGAAAATGTATCAAACAATGTAGGAGTTATGAGCCCCCAGAAATGTATGTTTACATGTTTAGTGTCGATGAAAAAGTGAGGTTAAAAATGGTTCAATATCACGATGTCAATTAAAGATAGTGTTTATTTTCGTAAAAATGAATTTTAGTGAATCGATTTATATATTTTTGTTATAGAAGTAGTTAAATTATCAATTAAAGACTTCTCAAACGAAGGTTCAAAAATTGTATATTTTAAATATTATTACCGTCAATGAAATAATTGAACGTAAGTATTTTTCTATTACGTGTGAAAGTAATACACGAGCATTTACCAAAATTAAGTGTTAAATCATTCCTTATCAGGTAAGAGCTTAGTCTGTCAAGATCTTCCTGCATCGCAGAACAGTCGGATGCAGTTTTGACAGCGTTAAATACTTTAAGGTCGTCAGCATACATAATGAACTTGGAGTTGGTAAAACAGCTCTTAATGTCATTAATAAAGATTAGAAATGGAGAGGCCCAAGATGTGATCCCTGTGGTACACCAGAGGTTACAGGAAAGTACTCCGAGGTGTATCCATTGATAGTTACACATTGTTGTCTATCAGTAAGGTATGATTTGCACCATTGTAGAAACTGACCGTGAACACATTAATCCGGTCAAACGCATTACTAAAGTCGGTGTATACTGCATCTACCTGTGTTTTTTCATCCATTGACTGTAAAATGAAGTCCGTGTATTCAACAAGGTTTGAATCAACTGATCGACCTGAATAAAAGCCATGTTGCTCAATATTTATTATATTTTTAAATGTAGCAAATAAGGTTTTGTAAATAATTTTTTCAAATAGTTTTTCAAAAATGCAAAGTTTAGAGATCGGACGGTAACTTTCAACCTCATTTTTATTGCCATTTTTGAAAACGGGAACTACTAAGGCTTTTTTCCAGATACTGGGACAGTGACCTTCATAAAGAGATTTATTAAAAATAAGAGTTAATGGAATACAAAGTGAAGTAGCACAATGTTTAATAAAAAAAAACTGGGGATCCCATCCGAGCCTGCACCTTTACTAATAGCAAGGGATGACAATAAGTCCAATACCTCACTCTCATCAGTAGATATACTACAAATATTTATATTAATGTTGTTAGGAATTTGAAAGTGTGAGATGTCAGATATATGTGTGTTGGAGTTGCTATTACTTAAAAAGACTGAATGAAAGTAATTTGCAAACATGTTACTTATCACATCACCATCATTTGAATTAAGCCCATTAAAACTTATACTAGACGGTATGCCTTGTTTCTTGACAGAAGAAACATAAGTCCATTTTTTTTTTATTTATTAGGAATTTCGTCTTCAATATTTCTAATATACATCTGATAACAAGTTCGCGTTAATTCTTTAACCCTTTTTCTCAAAGAGGAAAATTCCTTATAATTACTAGAATTATTGAAACGCTTAAATTTGACGTGTGACTTATGTTTCTCCTTAATCAAGCAAATTAATTCTTTAGAATACCAACAAGGGTACGTTCTTTTGGTGAGTAACTTTATAGGAACAAAGGTGTTAATGGCATTATGCAGTATATCATAAAATTTATTTACTGAATTTTCCGTATTCAAAGAGGAAAATTTTTGTGACCAGTTAATATTAGATAAATGTTCATTAATGGAATCATAGTCAGCCCTTTTAAATGAAAACAACTCATTATAACTAAATTTTAAATTTGAATTATATTCACATTCAAAATCAATTGATAAAGGCGTATGATGCTTGTCAACTTTACTTAGAGGGAGATCACATTCCTTAACACTCACACTTTCAATGTTTGAAACAATTAAATCAAGGCATCTTTTATTAACATTTTGTACACCATTGAATTGTTTCAAATTACATTAAGATATACTGTCCAAAACAATAGAAGAAGTAGTGTTATATACATTATTTGCAATAAAATGATTATGATGTTTGCTCCACTGTAAATATGGCAAATTGAAATCTCCACAAATTAGAAATTTGTCATCAGGTGAAGAATCAACAATTACAGACAGATTATTCAGAAATAAATTCATGGAGTCGTTACACAAAGGAGGTAAGTACACACAACAAATATGTAACTTAAATATTTTTAAGTATACCGTTATCCAGACATCTTCACTACATGTGGACCACTCAGGACGATGTACAAAATTCAAGTTCTTCCTGACCCCTATCAACACGCCACCACCTTCATATTTCTGAGAATTGGTAGTATACCGATCACGGCGCACAACACAATAACTGTCACTCACAATTTCATGGTCGAAAACAGACGAGTTTAAGTTAGTTTCAGTCAAACACAAAATGTCGAAATCACAAGAAAACGAAGCAGATTTAATATCATTAGTTTTGGTTCTCAAACCTTTAACGTTCGGATAATAAACATTTATACCCATAAAATAACGTGTTTATAATATAATAAATTATTTAAAAATATTAATTTAGGTTTTTAATACTCTGTTCAGATATTATAGCAAATGTTCTTGATGTGTCTGTTTTGCTAGCAAAAAATTTGTTATTTTTGGTCCAGATATATTTGTAATTTTTTGAGTGCAGTTTATCGCGAGCCATTTTAAAAAGTAGCGTGTTAGTTTTGGTTAAATGGTCATTAGCGTAGATTTTGAATTCCGTACCATCAAAACCTAATGTTTTTGTTGTTAAGTTGCTTAACCTTAAAGCCCGCATGAAGTTATCTTTCCACGAGATACAAATTTAACAATAATGTTTTTTGGTCTTAAATTATTCATATTCCTATTGAAATGGGGTACGCGATGTGCAGCGTCAATATCATCGACTTTTATCGGAATATTAATGATATTACCAATATTAGAGACAATACTATTTATATCTTCATTAGCTTTCTCTGGAATATTCTGGATAACATCATTATTAATCCGGGAATACTGTTCAAGTTCCTGAAGCTTAGTATCTAGATGACTAACGGTAAGTTTTAATTTCTTATTTTCTTTTTTAAAAGCTTCCATTTCTTTTACTTTTTCATTTATATCTTTGAGGTTTTTTTCGAAATCTGTTATTTTGTCACAACAAAAATTAACAGATTTTAATAAAGTATTGAATTTTAGATCAATGCCTGCCAAAAGCTCCGATTTTAAGGAGTTAATGCTGGATTGTATATCCTGTAGAGAGTTCGGTGAAGGTGGAGATATATTCACATCTGCAGCGACTGAGGTGTTGACATCCCTCTCAGGACGACATGGAGGGCATAGCCAAACACAGCTATTGGGCATTTGATCCGGGGATACTTGCACACACGCACCGTGAAAATGGCGCGCACATTTAAAGCAACGCACACCAGGGTATTTGTTGTTAATATTCCGGTTACACTTGTTACAGGTAGGCATTTTGAACACGTTGGAACAAAGCACTAATTGATTAATTATGTTAGCCCTATTTAACGGTTTTATATACTTTAATATTAAAAAGCAGAGCAAGGCAAAGCCTCTGAAGTTAAAATTAACACTACTGAATAGCACTAACTGGACACTATAATAATGTAAAATTTATTATTCTATTTTAATAAAATTTACCACTAAATTTTAGAAAAGAAATATACACAACTCAACTCGCAAATAATACAATACATTATGTTATAACTAGATATTGCAAACGAAAACGAGTACTTGTATCGAGCGCGCGTTATAGCGAGTAACTTTGATATTACGTGCGTTCGATCCATTCTCGTATCGTGCAATCCGACGTCGCTGTAACATGCGCTCATTACGGTGCGTGTCAATCACCACCCTGTATAATACCGCGAGTGTGTTCAGGTATTATCAAACGAAACATACTATTTTGGAATATCACGACTCCGAAGGAGGAGTGGTATTCTAAAATAATATGCTGTGTGTATCAACGCAATATATTTTGATAATACTGAAAACACGAGTGATATTCCTTATGATTCAATAATGAACAAATTTAATGATAAAATAAAATAAAAATTTTCATGTTTGTTGATGAATAAAACAACTTGTTTACCGGTGGTTATTTAAAAGCAATTATACCACGTCGTCAAGGATATATTCGCTTTTCAATACTTGGTAATTAAGTAAAATTCTTAAATGCAATTGGCTGGAATAATTATGAATTATATAATCAATATAAATATCTATCTATCTTTACATACGTCAATACATATGTCAATAGTTACACTCTATTATATGGAAAATGGTAGCCTAAAACATATTTTCTGGTAGCACGACCGTGGTTCTAACACCGGTTTTAACTACAACCATGGTGTAAGAAGCTAAGGTAACGCCAATCACTAAGTTTCCTTTGCTACAAACGCGGGCAGGCGGAATACACTTAGTTCTCCATTATCCCGCTGTGCCGCTACATATTTTGGATGCTTAAAAAGTATAGAAAAATAACATATTTTATGTAATATTTTTAAAACTACTTATAAATATAATGCGTAGTAAAATATATTTATAAAAAAATATTTAATAAAAATAAATTAATTTATATTATAGCAAGAAGACATTAAATTATAAAAATTTCTGCAATTTAACGTAAAAAAGAAAGGTGATTCAAGTAAATATCATGGGAGAAGATCTCGGTAAAAGAACAATGTTCTTAAACTGCGGGCAAGAAACAAAATTAATACAATAAGAAATATTAAGACAGGTAATAAATATAATTTTCAAACTATGAAATACAATATTAACTTACGAGTACATACATTTTAGTAGAAACTGGATTTCATAGATAATTTGAGATTATAGTATTTAAAAACAAAAGGCAAAATAGACGCACAAAGAACATTGTTAAAAACATATTTCGCAAATTGTATACTATCTTTTGGTGGGTATAGAAAATAATGACACTTTTCGCTCGAAGATTAATTATAATCCTGACTTGCAGTTGGGTAGGAAACATGTGTGGTTTCTATATTTTCTGTTCTAAAATTGTAAATTTAGCTTATAACAAAAACTAAAGCTTACTGGGAAGCAGTCAGATTTAGCGGTTTCGACTCCACTTGTATTATCATTCCAATGAAGGCTAAGAGTCGAAATCGGTACATGTTAAATGTTGAAGAATTTTAAATAATTGGAGGTTCCCAATTCAGGGTAATATTAACAGTGGCGGATTTCCGAATAATAATTTTCAACAAATAAAAATAATTTTAAATGAATCAAAATTGCCGCGTGTAAATTTGTAATTACGAAAGGATGAATTTAAAAAACCTGCCAAAAACTAAGAATTTAGATAGTAATTTAATGCATATAAATGTTGCTTTAATTATATCCCTTTAGGATTTTTTGTAATGGTTTTTATTTGTACCAAAAAAATGCTTCATTATAATAATGAGAATGTGACTCCAACAAAGAAAATGTCCAATCACGTCAAAAAAATTATTTAAATAATTGTTCTTGTATGTATTTAATCTAATTACAACAAAATTTTTATAACAATTACTAATAAGTAAAAATAAATTATTATAATTATTTTTGGATTTAGGCGGTAAACTATCAGATTACAAGCAAGAATCCGCCACATCCACTCAAGAAATTTAATGTGCAATTATACTTCAATGTTATATTTATTCCTAGATATTTAAACTTGTGTATATAATTATAAGTGAATAATGCTTTAAAGCTTACAATTAAATAATGACTTATCAAACAAGTATCTTATAAACCACACACAAGAATCCAACTGCACTACCGCCACTGCAAATATACGTGGAAATAAGTGTAATATGTTTGACAGCGAAATACAGCCAGTGGCGTTACCTTAGCTTTTTATACCGTGACTAAAACCATACCAACGAATTGGCACATATTCAGGGTTATTAACAAAAACCGGTGTTGCTAATGTACTGAATAAGTCGAAAATGAACTGAAAGCCATATTCAATTTAAAATTGTTTAATACGATTTTTGTCTTACTTTCTTTGTAGTATAAACAATTTAAAATAAAGATACAAAATTTATTATGTATGGTTGTCAATACATTTACGAGTTAATCAGTATATTGGCAACACTGATTTTGTTAATAACCTAAAGTATGCACCAAGTCGTTGGCGTGTTAGAACCACGCTCGTGCTACCAGCCAATATGTTTATTTATTTACGTATTTGAACAGCTTTATGCTACATATTTTATGTATTAAGGATGTTTGACTGGCGTATGACGTAAGTCCGGTACCAAGAATATTTCGTATATTTTGAGATATACAAGAATATGTTAGACAAAGGGGTTCATAGCGCTTTTTTAGGCGAACTAACAACTTTAGAGAAAAATGTTTTATACCAAAAATGATTAAGAATAAGGGGATAATGTTTCAATAGTAACAAACCGAATATTTAATCAGTGGTTCTCAAACGGCAGAACAAAATTATATTTTTTAAATAGTATCCTATATAATTTTTAGCCCATTAGATACAGATTTTTTTTCTGATTTCAAGGATATAAATATGGTATAGAGTTGTATAACAAATATTTCGAGAAAAATGGTATTAAAAATAATGTTATAATATTACAACAGGCTATGCATGGCAATACACAGGTACGTACAGGTGCCTCGTTACTCTAGTAGTAAACCCATTTTTATTACATTATTTCTAGTTTTTAATACCATTTTTCTCGAAATAATTGTTATACAACCCTATGCTATATTTATATCGTTGAAATCAGAAAATAATATTCTATTTAAAGGACTAAAAAATTATATAGGTGCCGTTAAAAAAAATATAATTTTGTACTGTCGTCTGAGAACCACTGGTTAAATATTCGGTTTGTTACTATTGATACATTATCCCCTTATTCCTGAATCATTTTTAGTATAAAACATTTTTTTCTAAAGTTTTTAGCCTAAAAAAGCGCTGGTTGTTTTAAAGGAAACACCCTGTATATATATTGGAATGTAGGTATTTAAAATTAGCTTCACTATTATACCAAAATATCATAGTTTTACTTTAACCATTTCAAAATGGCGACTATTTATTTTCAAAATATGTATTAATAAAATTCCATAGCAAGCTTTGAAAACAAGTATATTACCTTTAAAAAACTAAGGATTTCTCTGTCCATAAATTTAAATTGCACTAGCTTGATTGTACAATTCATAATTAATTCAGCCAATGACATTTAAAAATCTTACTTAGTTATCATGTATTGATAAGTGAATACTCTTGACGACGTGGTATAATCGCTTTTGTATATTCGGTGAGTCCCAAAGGTAATATCACCACAGTAACCACCAGTAAACACGTTTTATTTTTCAACAAATATCAAATATTTTATTTTTGTCATCAAATTTATTTATTATACAGTCAGTTATTATATCAAAAGAGCTTCAAAAATAATCAAAAATACAGCTGATTGATAGAATATATTGCCACGGTCTCGGGTGTGTTTTGCGGCAATACGTCGATCCGGAGGTAATTGTATTTTAATGCTCGTGTGGTATACGAACTGAATAATTCACAAATAAAACAAATTTAACTATTTACCATTCACCATAACGATTCAATTTTAGACACTTTGACATTTGGTTGCAAAATAAACAAATCAGGTAAACAATTTTTTGTTATGGTTTCAGTTAATATACGCTTAGTATGTGTATATTCACTATAACACGCAAATTCTTTGCAAAATAAAGCATTTTTATTGATGTAAAACATGATAAGGGGAATAGTCATGCAAATACCACTCCTCTTTCGGAGTCGTGATATTCCAAAATAATACGTTTTTTGGCAACACAATGTATTCTATAATACCTGAATACAGGTGTGATATAATAGCAATCTCCGAATATTAAAACCATATGAACCATTTCTTCATTTGTGTAACGCACTTGTAAAATAGTAAAAAATAAGATTGTTAAAAAATATAATATTTTTCTCAAAGCAACATTCTTTTGACACTCTAATGTGCAGGTTCATAAAAAATAAGCTAATTCTCATTTTTGGATTAGTGAATTCTGTTCTATTTCAGTATTCAAAATTTAATATTCATGTTATTATCAAAAATGGTAGATACTAGAATTAGATTATACTATATTTTAAGAAATATACTGTGAAAATTAGAGTAGGATTTGTTTGTCCAAAACTGAGGATCTGTTTTTATAAATCTACTAGTAAACGATTATTTTACTTTGTAATGATTTTTTATATTTTTTTGAGGTTTTCTGCATACTGTATATGTATCTACAGGTAATAAACATTATTATTTATTATTATTGGATGTTTTCATCCCCATCTACCCTTATAATGAGATATTTAATTATATAACGGCTATTAAATAGCAAGTGTATAAAGTTGTCCTGATGTTCCGGCTTTGTTCTACAATCCAGGTAATTATAATTTTTATTTAAAGTTAACACTTTTCTTAGGATGCTGCATGTGTCTAGTAGGATTATGGCACCAAGGATACAGGTATTATTGTGACATTTTTTTTGTTCCCAGATTTGTTTCATGTCGTTAGCTAGAGGCATGTATTTGTTATTTAGCTGTGCGTTTGTTTCACATTGGCTGCAGCTGAGACTGCTATTTCTTCAAGGTAAGTACATTTATTTACTTTGTCGTGGTATACCATGTTGGGCGTGTTGTGTTCAAATGTTTTGTCCGTCTGAATTGTGCGATCTTAGTATAATTTTGTATGGGGTGTATCTGTTATCGCTTGCGATTTATATTTATAGTGTGGAATCTTTTCGGCTCCTAAGATCTTGTTACATACTCTATTGTGAACTATTTTTGCTACATTGTTGTGTCTTCGTAGATACTCTGTCCCTGCTAGTGAGGTGCATCCTGCTATTATGTGTTCTATATTTTCATTGTCATCGTCACACTTTCGACATTTAGTATTCTTCATGGCTGGGTTTTTGATTATGTATTTTCTGTAATTCCGTGTGTTTACTACTTGGTCTTGAATCGCCATGACAAAGCCCTCTAAATCTGCGTGTAAGTTACTATGTTGTAACCATTCGAACGATGTTTTCTTATCTATGTGTTCTTGTATGGTATGTATTACGAAAGTTTCTTATATGAAACCGTACTAGACTAAATAACATTCCGTGCGAGTGTACCTTGCTTGCTTCAGTGGAGTCGGTGTGGGGTTCAAAATAAAGGGAATTTACTAATATAAAAGAAACAGTACTTACTCGTACCTTGGCGCCACAATAAATAAAACACAATATAGGAAATACCACAAATAAATATGAGGGTGGTTTCTGACAGTTCACGTCTCTAATCACTTCCATACAAAATAAACTAGACTTGCGCAACAATAAATTCTCAACAATACACGTGAGGTGTAAATGTCAATTAGTTCTATGTAAACTAAGAAAATAAAATAAAATAGAGTCAAAGGTCACACTTGTTCTAAAAGGGCAAATATTATTGAATTTATTATCTGCAAAGACTTGCCCGTGGCGACTAGATGCGTAGCAAAGCGTGACGGGAAGTCGTGGTGTGAACACGGAGGTATCTGGTGGACTGGTTCCCTGGAATATGTAGGACCTCCTCGATGAAGCACCCACGGCACAGCTGGTGGCGAAGACTCAACACAATCGTGGCTCGTAATAGCCTAATTCTCCACAGGAGCAGTGTTCGAAGAGAAACCCAAAATGGCTCACCAAAACTTACCCTAATTCGGCAACCAAACTCAAAGTCTCGTACGGGACACAAAATTATTTTCTGCACTACTTTTCCGCGAACTCGCGTCCCGGAACTAAGTCGGAACAAGATTAACGTGACTGAAAATACTATTACCAAGCGAAGATTTTAGTGTTTACCCCAGCGAATCTTTCAACGACTTTTTTCGTTCGAATTCAAAAACTTAATCCTCTATCCTCCAAGAATTCAGCAAAACTCTCTAAACTATTCGAAGATTAAAAAGAGATACGACCAAAATAACTAAACAGTGAGAGAAGTCTGCTATGGTTCATTTACACTAACAGTTAAAAATGTTTACTATTTAAATTCCAAGAATGTAACGGCTGTAAATCTATTACAATATGTTATAAATTAAACTAAATACTGATATCGCAAATTCCACCCTTAAAACTCTGATTTACGGTATTTAAATACAGATTTTAAATGCAAAAATACAATTTAAGACTACTGACGCTATATGCCTTTAAATTGCAACGAAGTTGAACATAACTTAAGATTCTTCTTGTTAGTAAATTAGTGAAATACTATATATAGAAATTAAACACATATTTCTTTTAGGTTACACTACGAATTTTGAGACCGTAACAACACTTCCCTAACCCCCGTCAGGAAATATTCGTACGATTCTTTTTCTCATAAGAAAACTTACGATACATAAAAAAATACGACACAAATCCCATAAATGCTACGCAAAAAAAGACTGAGTATAAAATGGATTAGTCACTAGAAGACTTAGGGGGTGACCATCATTTTCGTAGGCCGGCTTGAAGGCCTTAACATGCCAAACACTTTGGTTAACATTTTGCTGATCCGACACTCGTAGGTCATGTTGGCAGTCCTTTTCGAAATGACAAATAGTCCTATGAACTTGGGAGCTAATTTCCTTGCAAAATAATCGGCTGCGTCCGAAATAGCGAAGTTTTCCGCCATACTTGTTGGCCTACCTGCTACTGCACAGGTCGTCTTCTTAAATCATAGATCCGCTTACTGTTCTCATAGGCTCTATCGAGTCTCTTACAAATGTCGGCATACAGTTTTTCAAAGCCTGCCGATCGTGTCCGGGAGACGTTATGGCGAACAAATTTCACTTCGGTATTTGATAAATCAAGGGATTGGGTCATAAAGCCAATGCCGCTTAGAATATGTTCGCGACCAAAGTTTACGAAGTACGGTGTACAGGCAGTTGCTTCATGACATAATGTTCCAATTGCTCAAGTTATTAAAGGCAGATACACGTCCCATTTCTTCTGGGTTTCTTTGAGCTAGGAAGCTAGCATTGTTTTTACAACTCGATTGACTCTTTCAGTAGGATTATGCTGTGGGTGGTAACGAGCATTAAATAACATTCAAACATTATATTATCGACAACTATTTCTGAAGTCTTTACTTTCAAACTGGACACCATTATCACATATTAATTCCCGCGGGACACCAAAAATTAGAAATACTTTCTTCCCAATACTTTTGACGATGCTTTTGGTTTTAGATGTTCTCAAAGGGAACGTTAGGGTAAATTTGCTGAAGTAGTCACAGACGACTAGAATAAATCGATTGCCCTGCGTGGATTGAGGAAGAGGGCCCATAATGTCGACGCTCACAATCTGAAATGATTTATATACTTTGGGTTTGGAACCCATAAATTCTGCTGGTTTAGCCTAAATAGGCTTATGCTCTGCACAAGTACTGAATCGACTTACAAATCGCGTAACATCCGCTTTGATCTTTGGCCAAAAATATCTATCTTTATGTTTGTTGTAGGTTTTATAGATACCAGCATGTGCTGAAGTGGGGGGACAATGAGCTTCCGTCAGTATCTTTTTTCTTTTAGACTTGAGTACTACCACTTTTTAAAAGTCTAGTTCATCCTCTAATTCTAAAAGTATACGTTCGACGTACTTATACAGATGATTATCAGTAAGTCGCCAACTAGACCATTTTTGCGGGTTACGTTCTACTTTGTCTTTCGTAGACAGATACCGTTTATCGCTCTCGTCAATGACGGTAAAAATGGAGTTAATAATAGGCACTGATCGGGACAAGCAGTCGGGAACAGATGTTCTTTTTGCTTGCGATTCTGAATGTCAAACAAGTATTGTTGCAGTATAACTGCCTAACAACATATACGTCCGCTCTGTTTCTCGATATTAATGAGCCAAATTAATGAATGGTGGTCCGTTATCACTTTAAAATGTGTGCATTCTAGGTACGGTCTTTATTTGTCAATGGCCCATAGCACAGATAAACATTCTTGCTCTGTAATGCTATAATTTTGTTCTGATCTCGTAAGTGGACGACTTAAGTAGCAAATTACTTTTTCACCGTCGTCAAAATTTTGCGCTAAAACAGCGCCTATATCGTAAGCGCTTGCATCCGTTTGTACGGTGAAAGGTAATTTAAAATCCGGGCAAGTTAGTAGAGGTGTGGTAACTAGAGTTTTGTTTAAGAATTGAAAGGACTGTTCACATTCCGGCGTCCGGTCTTGTTGTTTTTCCTGGTAATTTTCGTCAAAGGTGCAACGATTTCGGAAAAGTTCGGTACAAAACTTCTATACCATAACGTCATTCCTACGAAACTGCGGACTTCGCGGGCATTTTCAGGAGGTGGGATATTCAATATTGCCGTGATCTTTTCGGGGTCAACTCGTAGTCCTCGTTTGTCAACTACGTAACCTAAATATTTTACTCCCGAACAAAAAAAAAACTTTTATCTGCACTAATCGTCAATCCGGCAGCTGTCAAACGGTCAAAAATCTTTGTGAGGATGTCTAAATATTGTTGAAGAGTCGACAATATAACAATAATGTCGTCCAAATAAACGAACACATGTGGTTGTAGATCCGAGTCTAGGACATCATTAATCAGTCGTTGCCAAGTAGCAGCCGCATTAGACAACCCAAATGGCATCCTCTTAAATTGAAAAAGTCCACGGTCTGGAATGGTAAAGACCGTAATTTCCCGACTTTAAGATTTCAACGAAATTAGCCAATAGGCAGATTTTATGTCCAGCGTGCTAATATATTTCGCCCCTCTTAACCGATCTAAAATGGTTGAAACATAGGAGATAGGGTACGCGTCCTTCTTAGTTACTTAGTTATCCTTTCGAAAATCCACACAAAATCTGTAACTGCCGCCTTTTTTCGGTACCATTAATATCGGGGAGGACCAAGAACTTTGCGATGGTGCTACAATATCGTTTTTCAACATTTCGTTCAGCTCGGAATATATGTGTTGATGAATGGCCGGAGATACAGGATAATATCGTTATTTTATGGGTGTTGCGCTAGTTTTTATTACATGTTCTACCCGATTATTGCAACCTAGTGATTTCCCCATGATCTTCCACTTTTGAATTAACAATTCATTTAACGTTCGCCGTTCATCGTCGCTTAAGTCAGTGGAATCAATTAGAGAATTCGCCGGTAGTGCGAAATGTTCTACCGAATCTCATGAAAATTTCCACACGTCTTTACGTAAATCGGATACTAGTTTTATCGATTTCCAAAAATCGAGTCCTATAATAATGGTATTTTTAATGACAACAAGAATGTGTATAATCTTAATTTTGGTTTCTAGTTGGACAGGTAACGCTACTGAGCCAAAAGCATGATCTGCTTCGCCATTCGCAACAGTACAAGTGGGAGAATCCCGAGGGCTCAGAGTTGGTTCAAATTGCGTTAAAATTTTCCATCCAACGGTTCCGATGATAGATCTTGTAGCTCCTAAATCGAGCAAACCCAAAAACTTTTTCCCATAGATGACGATTTCAAGATAAGGACGTTGATTTTCATTTAGATGAGCGAGTATATAATTCAAAATAAATTTATTCTGGTCAAGTTAATGTTCGAGTCTGAATGTCCGACTTGAAATAAAGTTGGTTGAGGTTCAACTATTTCTGCCGTTTAATGCCGCGTATTTCCGTTTCCCGAACAGTTGGTGCATTCATGACTCGGGACACCAGGTTGTCCACAACGATAGCAATGTTTTCGAGCTGCCTCGTCACAGTCTCTGGAGACATGTCCATCCTTCCGACAATTATAGCAGGTTACTCGGCGTGGTTTAACTTCGTTACACTGAGCTGCGTCAGTTTGTTCCGGTTTTGTCTGGACATATGCTAGATCCGGTTCCAGTGCATCACTCCTTCGAGCAGGCGATTTAAATTTATCTATTCGTTGCTTGCTTGCCTCCAGTCGACGACAATAGGTTTCCAGTTTTTCTATGGTAGAGACAAGTGTGATTCCTAGTCCGGTTTGTAAATAAGGAGCAATATTCCGCAACAAAATTTTCAATATAGTTGCTTCAGGTACAGGAATAGATAACCGGGAATACACATTTGTCATAACCGCTAAATAAATGCCTATGCTTTCAACTGGTCCTTGAGTTCTTTTCTGAATTTCCTCAAATAATCGTTCGTCATAATTGGGAGGTTGAAATTCTTTCTTCAACGCTTGTGCAAAAGAGTGCCAGTTATCGAATTTACCACTAACGGCGCGATACTATAATAATGCTTTCCCGGTAAATAAATCAATCGCGGATGCAAATAACTCGTCACCATCTACGTAACATGCTCGTTGCAGTTCTTCAGCGCATTGCAAAAATGCGCTAACAGAAATATCGCGAACTTCACCGGAAAAAGTCAAATTCCATTTCTGTATGGGAACAGGTTTAACGTTAGGCAACCTGAGAGAACGGTTCAAGGGCGACGAAGGTGTTTCGTCTAATTTCAAATCTTTAAAAGGAAAGGACACATCAAGTATCGAAGACTTTGCCAACCCATTCACTTTATCCTCTAATGTAGAAGTCAGTAAAAGCAAATTTGTAAGCAACGATGAATTCTGCTTTTCTAGATCCTCGTCAGTGGTTTGTAAACGTTGAACACGTTGAAAAAGATGGACAATTTTGGTTTGAATTTTTGTCCGAAGTCCAACATTCGTCAAGTCAGAAAGTGTTGCAATTAGCTTATCAATCTCTTCCAATTTTGTGCTAACGACTACCATTTCTTCTTCAGGGTTTAGTTTCAATTTCGGAGATTGGGATAATTTCCTATCAGTTTCTGAACGCCATAATCGTCGTAAACAAGCTCGCATTTGTTCAAATGTACCTACTCCGTAACCTCTAACTTCTAATTCATATTCCAGTTCTTCTTTACTAAGTCGATTAATATACATTTTAAACTCCATTTGATACGACGCGACTGTAAATTATTCTTGCAATTATTATAACGTACAAGGTAAGAAAATGAGATAATCCAATTCAAATTTGTATGTGCAATGACTATATTTTTTTTTGTTTATTTCAGAAATCTGTTCGACTTGCCAAATAAGCTAAACGGAGAGTTAATAAAATTTGTTGACTGAAGAAGTGACCAATAACTAAAAAAACTGATTTCGCAACAATGAATCCGACAATCGTTCTAACAATGATCCCAAAACAAAGTCAACAATGATCGCAATAATGGTTTCAATAATACTTCATACCACAATGAAGTTGCAGAAATTCCCGTTTTCAAAAATTTTAATGTCGACGATAAACATAAATTTTCTCTTTCGATTCAGCGAAAAGTATGATGGACTCATAGGCGTAGACTTATTAGAACAACTACAAGCAAATATAAACGTGACGACAAAACAATTAACAACCCCGTATGCAAAAATTCCTATTATTAACGAATCTGAAATAAATAATAAAATATCTCAAAATCCAAAATTTCAAAATTATTCTATAATAATACCACCAAAAACAAACATTGTTGTTAAACTACCAATAAATCTAAATCACGGCACTGGAATATTAAATTATATAAATTTCGGAAATGGCGTACAAATGCCAAAAGCTCTAGTAAATATAAATAACAATTTTGCTATAACAATCATCACAAATATCAATGATCTCTTTGACATAGAATTGATTAACCCTATTGAAATAAACTTTTGCGAAAAAATGGAAACCGATAATGACTTAGACACAACACAAGATAATCTATTAAAACAAAATCTGAAAAATCTTAGACTCGAACATTGCAATAAAGAGGAATACGATGCAATTCGCAAATTATGTTTTGAATACCGCGGCATTTTCTATTGTGAAGATATCCCATTGAGTTTCACAAACGAAATTAGACACAAAATCAATTTAAAAAATTACTCATTTATACAAGTAAAATCTTACCGTTTTCCCGAAATTCATAAACAAGAGGTTAGGACACAAATGTCAAAAATGTTAGATCAAGGTATTATACAACCCAGTAATTCTCCATAGTCCAGTCCTATATGAATTGTTCCCAAAAAAATGAACGCCTCTGGTAGAAAGAAATGGCGCTTAGTCATAGACTATCGCAAACTTAACGAGCGTACTATAGACGACAAATATCCGCTTCCAAACATCACAGACATCCTAGATAAATTAGGCAAAGCGAATTATTTTACCACCCTCGATTTGGCTAGTGGATTGCAGCAGATCGAAGTCGACTCTCAAGATGTACAAAAAACCGCGTTTTCCACTGAAGGAATTTAAGCGAATGCCATTCGGTTTAAAAAATGCCCCTTCCACATTCCAAAAGATAATGGACAACGTTTTACGCGGACTACAACACGAAACCTGGTTAGTTTACTTAGATGACATCATTATTTTCAGCTCATCCTTGCAAGAACATATAGAAAGATTAAAATCAATTTTCGATAGATTAAGAAAAAGTAATTTCAAAATTCAACTAGACACACAGTTCAATACTTAAGCCATATTATCACACCTGAAAGAGTAAAACCGAATCCGGACAAAATTTCAGTAATCAAAAATTTCCCAATTCCAAAAACACAAACAGACATTAAAAGTTTTTTTGGACTAGTAGAATACTTTAGACGCTTTATAAAAGACCTAGCGAAAATTACGAAACCAATGACACGATGTCTAAAGAAAAACGCTAAAGTAATTCACTATAAAGACTTTATTGAGATTTTAACATGTATACAGATATACTAATGAATAAACCGATACTTCAGTATCCAGATTTTGACAAACCTTTCATTGTCACCACTGATGCTAGTAAATTTACGATCGGTGCAGTGCTTTCGCAAGGCGAAATCTCACACGATAGACCAATAGCCTATGCATCACGGACGAAACGGAAATAAAGTATTCCACCGTAGAAAGAGAACTACTTGCAATAATTTGGGCCTGTAAAGAATTTAGACATTATTTATTTGGCAGAAAGTTTAAAATTGTAAGTGACCAACGACCTTTAGTTTGGTTACATAATTTGAGAAAAGGGTCATGTAACACTAATGCCGATTGTTTATAACGTATTCGTGTAAATGCAATTGACGATAACGAATCAACCATAAATAACCCCGGTAATATTAATAACGACGTAATACAATATTTAAAAAATTTAGCCGAAAATTTTGTTCCTGATGATTCTGAACCACAATCACCTATTCTCACTAGAAAACAACACCCCACTAATAAATTTTCCCAACCTAGACAAAAACACAAAATTAATATTATTTCTGATGTACAAATAAGACCTCGTGATAAACCTGCTTCAGTTCCTAACACTGACCTCGACAACATTGATATCAAAAACACTGACTCATCAACTCAACACTCGTGTGTAAATGACAAATAAATGAAGGAATTGCCATCCTAGACGAGATAATAAATAATGAAATAAACCAAATTGTATCCCAAAGCAGACACTAGTATAAAAAAATATGAACATCAAACTATAGTTAAAGTCAAAACCCAGAAATTAATAATGAAGAATTAATATTTGAACTTTTAAGAAATTATACAGACTCCAAAAATTCGTACCACATGTATTTTATGACCGAAAAATTGTGTCAAGATTTTTGTGCAGTTTATTTAAATAAATTTTCTGAAAATGAACCAAAGTTAACTAAATGCACAAAAACTATAAACACCGTGATAGATAAAGAATAACAAATAATGCTTATCAAAATGCATCACGAAGGCAAGACAAACCACCGAGGTATAAATGAAACACTTGAACATTTAAAACGAAATTACTACTGGAAACATATGAAAACTACCATTACAAATTATATTAATTCATGCGACATTTGTCAAAAATCTAAATATGCAAGAAAGAAACCATATGTACCACTTATGTTAACCGATACAGCTACGTAACCTTTTCAAATAGTTCATATAGATGTATATGTATATGACAAACGAAATTATTTAACACTAGTTGACGCATTCACAAAATTTGCACAAGTCATTTACATAGAAGGCAAAACAGCAATTCACATAGCAAATGCATGAATTAAATATTTTACATCTTTTGGCGTACCTGAAAATTTAACCCTTGATAATGGAAAAGAATTTAACAATACCGTAAAAGAATTTTTAAAACTTCATAAAATAAATATTCACTTTACAACCCTTTTACATCACGAATCTAATTCTATTGTTGAGAGATTTCACTCAACCATAATTGAACATCTGCGAATACTACAAGAAATATATCCAGACGAACACAAAGACTTAATGAATTACGCTACTATTGGATATAATAACTCTATCAGTGCAACAAAGTATACACCATTCGAATTAACATTCGGAAATACGAACTCTAGAAATCCTCAAGAAATATTTATTCCAAATTCCTTTTACAACGATTACGTAGAAAACTACAACGAAAAACTAAAACACGTTTATAACAAAGTATCTGAAACACTAGAATCAAACAAAGAAAAAGTAGTAAACAAATATAATACAAAAGGAGAAACAAACCCAAAATTTAAATTAGGTAAAACTGTTTACAAAATTAATGCACTCAATAGGGACAAAAAAATTCTAAATTTCTAGATACTTTCAAAATCACAAAATTACTCGATCATAATAAAGTAGAAATTACAAGTACAAAGAAAAAACCTAAAACTGAAATAATTCATATAAAGGAATTCAGACAGCCTGTTTTTACAGATCCTTGTCCCTCATCGTCATTTCAAGCCTAGAAACATACAAAATACACGATCTTAACAACAACCCTGGCATCCTTCCACAAAAACTAGGAAATGCACAACTTAAAATTGACTACTGGACATTTGTTCATATTTATAACATTACGGACATAATCACAGAATACACTGGCTTGAGAAATTCATTTATTAAGATAAAGGACGAACTAAAAGACTCTAAACACAATCAACACTCTTACCAAATAATTAGCGTCCTAGAAGAAAAATTATTATTGCAAATAAAACACCTGAACCCACTACTCTCGAGGAAACAAAAACGAGAACTCATTAACGGACTTGGCACAATAATAAAATCAATCATTGGCAATCTCGATTAATCAGATGCCGAAAAATATGATAAAGCTATTAAAGAACAACCAATTCAAAATTAAAGATGTCAATACACTTCAAGTTTGTAAATTATGGATGCGCTATCAAGAACAAGTGTGTTGATATAATGAATTATGTTTAATGTATAATCTACGCATTAATGTAATTTAGAGACACAACAACAATATGTAGTTGGAGTAAAAGTGTAAATCACAATAATATAATAGTAATGCTAAATTTATGGTAGTGTTTACATCCATACGTTCAGCGTGAGGCGGCTTCATAATTACTTAAATCGCGAATCGGCTGATACGATTCGGCAGCTTATTTCACCCTCATCTAAGAGACAAGTTTTATGTAAATGATCAGAAAAAATATTGACTATACTTACTATAAGATATATATATATATATATATATATATATATATATATATATATATATATATATATATATATATATATATATATATATATATATTACATTACCTAATTTTATTAAAATTTTACTTAACTATTCTAGAAAATATTCTAACAAACAATAAAATTGATTCAACATAACTAAACTAATACTCTAAAACAGATTATAAAAGTTAAATAAACTGTGGGCAAATTGGGTGTGGAAAATTAGAGCAACCGTACCCATATGTATTTTTAAAAATAGTTAATTAAAGCATGCAAACAATCGATGGAAAGGTTTGAACAATACGAAACTAATACTTTAAAACATAAGTTTACAGTTAAACAAATAGTTGGTTAATTGGGTGCGGAAAATAAAAACTTAACCGTACCCATATGTACCATTTTAAAAATAATTCATTAAAATACGCAAACGATCGATGAAAAGGTTAAAACTATACTAAACTAATACTTCAAAACACATTTTTACAGTTTAACAAACAGTAGGTCAATTGGGTGCGGAAAATGAGAATATAGCCGCACTATAATTAAAAGAAATGTAAAAGGAAACAGAAGATTTAAACAAATAAAATTATTTTAAAACATTAACAAACAAACGAGAATAATTACATTAACCTATTTAAACAAACATTTGGACCTATTCTGTAACTTAGTGGTTAATTTTTAACAACTGGTTAAAAAATGTAACCAATCAAGTAGCTTGATAAATAACAAAAAATTGGATTTATAGTTGTCAAATCGATTCTATTGGAAATTTTTTTTAACCAGTTAAAAATTAACCAGAGTTACTGAATAGGCCTGATTATTGTTTAATTGGTGGTTGAATGTGAAAATAGCCCCACCCACATATTTTTTTTTTAAAATGAAGGGAAGGAAAGTAGAACAATCAATTAGATATAGCAAACATTTGAAAACGCATCCAAATAAACTAATTTATGTATGAAATAGTTTGTTTGCTTCTGGGTTGGGTCAAGTTCTCTGACTCAACTCACTCAAACCCAAATTGTGAACTAGTATCCACCGAAGTGCCAGATGTGAAGATCCCGAAAATCGAAGAACATCAATGGATCGTGGTAGCCCCCAACGGTGTCGTCGCCATCCAAAAGTGCACGAAAAACACACACAATATTCCTCTAATTGAAACTTATGTAATCGAACTAAACAACGATTGTGAAATAAAAATTAAAGACACTACCATAAAAACTTATCAAAATTGTAAACCAAATTTTAAAAACATTAAACTTTCTATATTATCTCTCCCAGAAAATGGAGATAAAAACAATTTTATGCATTTAACCCTTTGAAACCAAGGTAGTCGCTAGTCTAAAATAAAGATATAAAATTTAGTGCTTTCAATTATTGTCATAATAAAGTCGCCAAGGGCTATAAATATAGTAAAATTACTTACTTCAGTTTCTCTTTTTCATTCAACCTTAAGCCATCTTACATAAACAGATTTTTCCACATATTTGGACATTGTATACAATACCTAATCAACAAATTATACAAACAATTATGCAGTTTATACAGTATGTATAAACGCAATGTACTTGTTTTTTTATCCCAAATTATTACAGAGTAATCAGGCAGTAGTAAATTGTAGATGAATGTGGTACTTTTTTATATAAATGACATGAAATCAAAGAAATTGTAAATTCATCTACTATTTACTCTTTGCAATACACTCTTGACCAGGTTGTGCGAATGTATCTGACAATTCACGGGTGTTTAAATGTAGTGGTTAGAATACCTCACACCAACATGTGATGCGGATCTCATACAAGCCTATGAGTTTAATAAACGAAAAGACTGTATAAGCCGGCGGATTTACAGCCCAGCCGTGGTGAAATTGGTAGCACGCAACAGTACAAATGTTGACGATGCGGGTTCGAATCCCGCCGGCTAGCATTCTTTTCACAATTTCTTTGATTTAATATCATTTATAAAAAAAAAATACCACATTCATCTACTAAAATAAATACTCACTCCAACGTTGATTTCAATATATTATGCGGAGAATATTCTCAATGATATATACTTGAAATATTCCCATTTATTCTGGAATAATATAAGAATATTCTGATCATATTAAATTAAATAATCATAGAATATTCTAGCTCGAATATTACAGTAATTAACCAATATATTCGTAATATTTTTAGCACATTCCTGAGATATTTGGAATACAGAAGACATATGTAGGACTTTCTCAGAATATTCTGAGAACATTTGTACCATCTGGGTCATGGCTCGTAATAGCCTAATCCTTGAAAGGAGCAGTGTTCGACGATAAACCCAAAATGGCTAACCAAAACTTGCACTAATTCAGCAACCAAACTCAAAGTCTCGTACGGAACACAAAATTATTTTCTGCACTACTTTTCCGCGAACTCGCGTGCCGGAACTATGCCGAAACAAGATTAACGTGACAGAAAATACTATTACCAAGCGAAGATTTTAGTGATTGCCCCAGCGAATCTTTCAACGACTTTTTTCGTTTGAATTCAAAAACTAAATACCCTATCCACCAAAAATTCAGCAAAACTCTCTTAACTATTCGAAGATTAAGTAGAGATACGACCAAAATAACTAAACAGGGAGAAAAGTCTGCAACAAATGAGCCATTTATACTAACAGTTAAAAATGTTTACTATTTAAATTCCAAGATTGTAACAGCTGTAAATCTACTACAATATATTATAAATTAAACTAAATACTAATATCGCAAATTCCACCCTTAAAACTCTGATTTACGATATTTAAACACAGATTTTAAATGCAAGAAATACAATTATTGTAAACTAGCCTTATGTCTTCGTTTAAACAATTAGTTATTATTTCTGAACCAACTGCAAACTTTCAGAACTAGAAACTTTTTCTAACTTCTCAAGTTATAGCTGAGTGACAGTTTATAAATAACATTACTTTTTAATAAATTTAAGACTACTGACGCTGTATGACTTTAAATTGTAACAAAGTTGAACATAACTTAAGATTCTTCTTGTAAGTAAATTAATGAAATACTATATAATGGCTGAAATTAAGCACACATATTACTTTTAGGTTACAATACGAATAGAGACCGTGACATATGGCAATAAACCTTTCATGTAGTTCCTTTTCTCTCTACTTCTGTTTCTTTTTGTTATCGTCTACTATGTTATCTTGGGATTGATAGTTCTTATTTAATAAATTTAATGGGTTATAGTTTTTGTCAACTTTGGCAATAGCTTCATGCATTGGTGTTGTGGATTCTTGTATGAAATAATCTCTTAGGTTGGTAATCTCTTTGTTTTATAAAGTCTATGAACCCTCTACTTTATTTCTTTCTATCCAGGTGAAACTGATCGGTTAAACTTTTTGGGTGTTTCTATAAGTAACTCGTGCACATAGTGCGTATTTTCCTGTTTTCTAAGTCTGTAGGGGTCTGTTTGCTAACGCCGAAGATATATGTTATAATGGGTGCTGCAAAGGAGTTGATGGCGTGGGCTAAATTTTTGCCAGAGATTTTATTTTTCAATACAGCTTTAACTCTTTGGATGAACTTGATGGTGACTTTTTCTTTAATTATCTTTTTCTCTATGCCTCTTGTTTGCTCTAGGCCCAGGTATTTGTATGTCTCGTCTTGTTGGAGTGATTCTATTTTGTTATGTTCGTCATCTTTGTTATGTAAAATGTATCCTTCAGAGTGTTGCCATTTGCCGTTGTGCATTGTGTTTGTTTTGCATTTGTCTAGGCCAAAGTTCATTTTGATGTCTTTGCTAAAGTTTTCTGTTAGCTGTATCAGTTTATTGAAATTAGCGCGGGAGTTAGCTATTAGCTTTAGATCACCCATATAGAATAGATGACTTAGTTGTTGATTAGTGCCTGGTATGTTGTAGCCTTTTCTGGAATCTTTGAGGATGGTAGTTAATGGTTGTAGTGCTAAACAAAATAACGCTTTTAATATGTACTTCCCCTGCCGATCCGTTTTGTGTTTGCAGAGTTGTTCTCCAATTGCCCATTAGGCTGTCAAGTAATGTGTAAGATATTCAGAAGCTAGCTATGCGGTATGCTCTCGAATGCCTTATAATAATCGATGTATGCACTATGTGTATCTCTGTTTTCCTTATGTGCTTGTTCCATGATAATGGAATTAATGGTTAGCTGTTCCTTATATCCTCTACTGTTCTTTTGGCATCCCTTTTGTTCTTCCGCAAGAATTTTATTTGTTTCTAGGTGTTTGTAGATTTCATCCGTTATAATTGAGTTGAAAATCTTGTATAGTGTTGGTAGGTAAGTAATCGGCCTATACTTTTTAGGGTCTAGACTAGGTGGATTGGTTTTAGATATTAAGTGTGTGACGTCTCTTTTTATGAAATTGGGAACAACTGTAGGGTCTTGGATCGCTTTAACAATAGCTTAGCCATCACGGCAGTAGAGCCTCTGGAGGTACACGATTTCTTCCAGAGGAAAACTTATTTTTTAAGATATTTAAAAAAAATCCAGACAAAAACAATACTTAACGCATAAAACTCGAGTCCTTATATTTGTTTTTTAAACTTATTTTAAAAAGTAATATAACGACCCGAGTTTTGCGGGCGTTTGGAACATACAACTAATATAACCAAAATTGTAAAATTTGGTTTAGGGGAAAGACCCGGAATATTGTAATTTCTAATGACTCGCACATATGAAAATTATTACAGACATAAAAACTAGAAATTCTAAAAATTAGCACTGCCCTTCAAAATAGAATAAAAAATTGCACCGGAGGAATGAAAGCTAAAAATCAGTATTGTTTCACATTTGGAAATTATTTGTAAAAACAAAAAAAAATCGGTTGTGGCTTGCACAATACCAAACTTTGTTTAATATTTCCATTAAATATTACTTTCTAACTATATTACACTTGGTATATCCAGTAAAATTTTACCATGGAATTGCTCTTGATTTCTATTCTATTTAGTTATTCTTCCAATCCTTCATTCTGTAGCGATTATTCGGTATATTGACATTAATTGACATGTTCGAGCGTTTAGATATTCAGTGACGAGCGTTTTTGTTTTCAAGTGTATTTTTTCTTCATTCTAATATTTCTTCTTTATTTTTTTTATTTTTTTGGTTTACTGTCGCGTTGTCTGTTTCTGGCGACCATTTTCAGTCCGCAGAAAGTTTCAGATCTCGTGGATTCTAGTTTCTCACGTGGAGCGTGATGCATGTTTTTTTACTATCGTATTTTGGCACATGGCCGTTGTTCGACGCTAACAACAATGAAGGCAACAATGGGCACAAGAATGGTAACAACAATGAAAATTACCAAGGCCACTTTTAACGTTAGGCCCTCTAATGTTTGCGGCCTAACGTTGGGCGCCTAAAGGGAATCGAGTGCGGAGGGTATATTGCCATACTGGCGATAATTTTCGAGCCCAAACTTAAATTAGTTGGACCGGTTAATATTTTCAACAAATAAATTATAAAACTTACGCGAATGGTGAAAAACTTCTACAAAATTCTTTCGACTAGTTTAAAATATAGATTTTAGACTTACAAAGACTAAATTCGTTATTCAAGTATTCCGCCATTTAATTTTGGATTACATCACCTTTATTAGTTTATTACCAGCTCTAATTCTATTATGCATAGGATCCCTAAGTCCTGCATATTTTCCTGTTAGTATTGTCCCGTATGTCTTGCAAGGTAGATTTTACTGAACGCACTGAATTTTTACGAAGTTACTTTTCATAGTGTCAAAAGTAAAGGGTCTCGGTAGAAGCTAAGTCTGGACTTGAAGATGGCCCTTTAAATACCGATCGAACTATTATCATCAGTTATTGGGCCCACAGTTTTTTAAAAGTTTTAAATCTATGTGTAAAGTAGCCAAAAGATCTTTGTAGAATTCTCTAACTATTTGTGTAGATTTCATAATTTGTTGAAAATGTAAACTGGTCCCACTAATATGAGTTTGGACTTGTACTTCGTAAGCAGTAGAAAGATTTACTTAATTGATTATTACTTTTATAGATATAACTCGGGACTTACCTGATCATGGAACAATAATGGTACGTAATAACGTCAGTGCGGTTTATTTTTTTATATAAAATATGAAAAATTCGACGTAAGGGGTTGTACGCGACAGTATTGGCGAGAACGGTGGATATGGAATAGCATGTAACTTAAAAGTGCGCATAAAAACATTGCATGACGCAAGCCGATGGTACCAACGATCGCGATATGCTGCCCAAGTATACAAAATAAAATAAATAACTATGACACGAGTTCTAGTGACTACGACGACCTACTGTATCTTACTGAGTATGGAAAGCTCTAATAAAACTTACAATCTGTGACCGCGAGTTACAGATCAAATTGTCTGAATTAAGTATAAAATCTCGATAATTAAACTTAATTAATAGCAACAATATATGCACAATAGAACATACAAATTCGTTCATAAAAATAATAGTTTGTAAAATAATAGATCATAAAATAATAGTTCATAAGATTGTCTCGCCGGACAAAATTCTCGTTCGGCGCCGTGTATGACAGTGTACGTCTCGATGTCTCGATGCAGCTCTCCAAAATAAGCCAGTACGGTGAGATAATGAAAACGATAATTATCGTAGACCAAAATAAACGGAAGAAACCCACAAAAAAGCCTAAAAGTGTTCAAAGTTAATTCCCGAAATCACAATGAGAAATAGCGACTGCACGCCACTAGTACACATATGGCTCTATGAAATAAAGTTTAAATTAATTAAACATACCACAAAAATACTCTTAAAGAAAATAAGATACTATAAAGAGAAATATACAATTATCCAGCAAAAGATATATGAACTTTATTATTTAGTAATGAGTGAATATAAGTATAAATTCGGTTACTAAGATGGGGTGTAGGTTTGTCGGGTTTTCTGATGATCGTAGCCCAAAATATATCTGGGTATATTCCCATAGGAAAGTATTTCCTCTGTACACATTCCACAAATCACAAACAGAATTGGTATGAAAAAAACTTCACTTACCAGCGGATTGCCCTTGAATACGCTGTCGAATTATAAGTTACGAAAATCGTCCCTGAAGAACGGGCTGCCTAGTGAATAACAAAATAAACAATTTAACTGATGAAAATAAAAATGTAACAGCTCTCACTTTAACCAATGAAGAAATTTTCAAGGAAAATATCTGATACGCAAATACAAAAAAGAGAATTGTTCAAAATGCCAAAATCGCAATCAAAAACTTCTAAATTAATCCTCATCTTCCGGATGAGCTTTTAAATGTGTACTTGTACAACTGCCGGAAAGAACATTACCGTAAGAATCTTCAAGTTGATAAGTGTCCGTAAATAACCGTTTGTGTATCAAGAATGGGCCGACATAATTATTCGCCAGTTTCGCCGTATAATAATAATAATAATAATAATAATAATAATAATAATAATAATAATAATAATAATAATAATAATAATAATAATAATAATAATAATAATAATAATAATAATAATAATAATAATAATAATAATAATAATAATAATAATAATAATAATAATAATAATAATAATAATAATAATAATAATAATAATAATAATAATAATAATAATAATAATAATAATAATAATAATAATAATAATAATAATAATAATAATAATAAAAATAATAATAATAAAAATAATAATAATAATAATAATAATAATAATAATAATAATAATAACAATAACAATAATAATAATAATAATAATAATAATTTTTATTACCATGTAAGTAAAAGGCGAGGTTCAGCCCAAGGCTGTTCTTCCACCTAACCCGGTACAGTACAAAAATATATGACAATAATATATATATATAAAAATCATCAAACGCGAGACAATTTGACAAAAAAATATTTAAAAAATATTACTACATTACATTAGTTAATATAAATTTTTCACTCTGAGTTTGAAAGCGGTTAACGGTAGAGACTTAAGGGATTCAGGAATATTGTTATACAAAGAAGGCGCGAGATAGGAAAATGAAGCTCTAGATTTTGACTTTCGAAAGAAAGGAACAATATACAAATTCTTAATACGGAGAGTGTAATTGTATTCTCTGGGTATTAACTTGTCAAAGAGATAATTAGGAGTTCTAGTTAACCTTACATTGTGTATTAAACAAAGATAATTAATTTTTAGTCGTTCATCAACAGATTTCATATTTGCTGCAGTCCGGTGTTGTGATATATGATCGTATTTGCGAATACCATAAGCAAAACGTAAACAAGAATTCTGAATAAGAGTTATTCTATTTTTATCTGTTAAAGTTAGATTAGGTATGTAAGTACAAGCGCAGTAATCAAACGTTGATAGAACTAAAGAATTTATTAATTTTAATTTGATCTCAGTATTGATATAAATGCCGCAGAATCAATCTAGCAGACATTAGCTTCTTGTTAAGATGTTCTCTAAACTTCAGGTCTTCATCAACATCCAGCCCTAGAACTGTTGTAACGTGTTTACGTTCGAGTACAGTGTTATCCAGTATAATATCAGGTAATATACTGCCTGTATGTCCAAAAAACCTGAAGCAAAGATTCAGTAGTATTAATTTTTAAACCATTGTTCTTAATCCAAGAAACTAATTGTTGTAACTCAATATTAATAATAGCAAATTGTTCATCTATGTCAGCAGGATTGATTGATGCAAGAATCTGCGTATCATCAGCATATGAGTGCAGCGAACAGAAATTCATTAAAAGTGGCATGTCTGCAATAAAAATGAGGAAGAAAAGGGGACCTAAGATTGATCCTTGAGGCACACCATGACTGAGTGGAAAAGTAGAAGAAACTATTGTTTCTGTATTCGATGTCATACTAACCATGAAATTCCGATTGTAAAAATAATTCTTGCACCACTGAATTGTGGTAGGAGCAAAGTTGTAATATTTTAATTTGGCAAGCAACATATTATGACTAACCGTATCAAATGCTCTTGAAAAATCTATTTGAATTAATAGTGCCAGTTTGGATTTTTCAATGTTATTTAATATATCATCTATTATATTTAACAGGCAGGTGTTGGTGCTATGACCTTTTCTAAATCCAGACTGGTTTTGAGGTAGAATTTTAGAAATCAATAGATAATTCATTATTTGTTCATAGCATATTTTTTTAAGAATCTTTGAGAAAGTTGGTAATATACTAATAGGGCGTAGATCATCGAATACAGAACAATCCTTTTTTTTTAGCTATAGGTTTAATTACTGCCATTTTCCAGATATCAGGAGTAACTCCTTGTAGAATGCACGAATTTATAATATGCGTAATGTAATCTAATATTACTGGCAACATAATATTTATCATTTTGAGTGAAATACCGTCCACGCCAACTGCATTAGATTTCTGTGATTTTATAATATTTTTGACCGTCACACTATCAACACAACTAAATGAAAAAGGTTCACTAGATTCCTGTACAGACGTATGGTTTTTGTATGTTTCTCTGAGACTTTCGTTAATATCAATGTTTAGCTGCGTTCGATAAAACAAAAAATTTTCGCCAGATAACTTGTTTCGGATAATATAAAATTTTACGTCGCCTTAAACGCGTCGATTTTTAAACTTTATGCTAGTTTTTTTTAATCGTTGCGTAACATCCTCATATAAATTTTAAAAATTACACCATCGTTTAGAATATTCCAATCTATTAGGTATCACGGACTGTAGTTTCTCAACTTTAATATTCAAGCCGTCTGCATTCGAAATATGTTCTGTCCCAAGCAATTTCATTTCACGCCCAAAATTAATGAAATACGGACTCAAGCCGGTGACTACATGTACTGCCGTGAAGAGTGCACAAGCAACCTATGCTGGAGGGTAGTAATATGACATATATGCGACCTTAACCTTATAATAATTAAGAAAGTTCTGATATTCTTTGGAACAAAACTGAATTCCATTATCGGAAATAATAGCCCTAGGAACACCAAACATTAAAACACATTTTCTTCTTTTAACTTAATTATCGCGGTAGTTGAAGCTTTCCGCAGCGAGAATAATAATGAAAACGTATTAAAGCAGTCGGACACTACTAAAATACCAGTAAATGCACTACATGACGGAGGAAGAGGTCCAACTAAATATACACATACAACTTTCCATTGTTTAGTAATTTGACTATGGCCTCTCGTGTGACCAGTGGGAGCTTTTTACCGGTTTAGATTTAATACGAACAGTGCAATGTCGAACATAGTTAGCTACGTCGGTTTGCATCTTAAGCCAATAATACTTGTTACAGAGACGCCGATAAGTCAACTCGTAGGCTCTTCGTGACACTTTCGAATCAATTTCTTCCTACCCTCTCTTGGTATAACACGTCTCCAATCATTGTCCTGACCAGATAGCTCAGAATATGGACTCTTCACGAATTTATATAAAACCGAATTATTCTATCTAAAAGCAGGATATTTTTCTGAATCCTGTACAACCTATTGTATCAACCTATTATACGAAGTATCTTTAGTACTTTTAGCAACTGGAACTGAACGCGATAAAGCATGGACAACCATATGGTCTTTCCCTTTACGATGAATGATTGTAAATTTATACTGCTGTAATCTAACAAACCATTTAACCTAAGCAATGAATAAAGATCCGTGATAACGGTAAAATGTCCTCCTTCAATATAAGTATGTAGCTTTTCAACAGCGTACAACACAGCTAAACATTCTTTCTCCGTAGTCGCGTAATTTCTCTCTTGACGAGTAAGCGAACGACTTAGATAACATATATCTTCTTTTCTCCGTCTTGCTCTTGGGTTAAAACAACCCATATTCCAAAGTCGGAAGCATCGGCCTGTACCGTAAATTATTTCTAAAAATCCGAACAAGATAATACCGGAGCGGAAACTAAAAATTCTTTTATTGTGTTCCAAGCCGAATAACATTCAGTGGTCCAAATAAATTTTGTATTCTTAAGCAAAAGATTACACAGTGGGGCGGTTAGCCTTGAATAAATTGGAATAAACCGTTTATACTAGGCCGAATTGCCTAAGACACGGCGAACTTCCCGAACTGAACGTAACTCATCTCTACAAAATTGACATTTATCTCGACTCAATCTAAAACCGGCATCCAGAACACGTTTCATTACAACTTCAAGTATCTCCAGATGTTTTTCGAACGTTGAAGTAACTATGACGATATCGTCCAAGTAAACGAATACATATGGTTCCAGAGGTAGGATATCTATACCAGTAGCTTATCCGATAGTATATGAATCGATACTAGCGAAAACTTTATTCAAAATCGAGTTTTAAAAAGTATCTTGGTCACTATTTATATTTTTACGAGAAGTTACCTTACTGACTACATCAACTAACATTAGGTTTGTAGAAAAAGTCCATTCCCCTTTCCGTAAATCGGGAACAATTCCCATTAATCTCCGCGCCTAAAATAAGTGTATGGTTTAAATCTGGTACCGCGGAAACACTAATAATTTTAATTTTATCTAATAATTTCATAGGGACGGAGAATTTACCAAGACTTTGGCAGCTTTCACTATTCGCGACTGTACAACTTTCGAAATGAATTTTAACCCTATCTCATACATTAATTTAATACCTGAGCCTCCTATTATTGTGCAAGAAGCACCTGAGTCTAACAGACCAAATAAAGTTTTACCTAAAATATTTATTTCTAAATAAGTCCTCTCATACCTCTGAGAATGCGCGAGTATAAAGTCGAGTAAGACTGTGTTTGAATTGACTGCAGGTTTATGACGACGCCCTAGTCTTGTACATGTTCTGACAGTTATACCTGTTTGACCACTACGGTAGCAGCGCTTTTTAGGAGACTGTTCACATTCTCGCGATACATGGCCTCTCTCCCCGCAATCCTAACAAGTACGAGATAGACGACTGCCGGGTTGCACGGCGTCAGTAGTATTAGGGAGTGTCATCATGTCATCCATGTTATATAATCAGGATAGTAGGCGAGAAGTAGGGAAAAAAGGAGAGTAGTGTGTAGTAGCCGTCTGAAATGACAGTTATGTCAATTTTTGTAAAACACAATTTTTAAATAAATATTAATTAGTTAAGTAGTCCCGAGTTTTACTATAGCACCTGGATATCATTCACGGGTATTTCGGGATTCTGTGGTCCAGTCTGCGACCACAATTGGTGACCCTCGAGTGTAATTTTTTTTTCTATACGCAACCATTTTTTTCTTTTCGTTACGCAAACGTGCCACATATTTTCGAACGCATGTACAATCTTCGTTCACTCGCAAACAAAGAAGAAAATAAAAACAATCCACCAAGCAACTCTAGTGTGACGAGCGAAGAAAAAGAAATGGCACCGATTGATGACAAAAAGAATAGCAATGTTGAAATAGAAGCTATAAAGAACATCGATGTACCTAAGTTCTGGATAAACCGTCCATCACTCTGGTTCATGCAACTAGAAACACAATTTGCAGTCCATGGCGTCCAATCAGACGACTCAAAGTTTTACAAAACTATCGCCGCACTGGACATGCATTCCTTGGGCACGATCGCGTACCTAGTCAAATCTCCACCTAAAGAAGACAAGTACGGAGCCATCAAGAAGGTATTAATCGATCGCTACACAGAATCAGAAGAGAAACGAATCAGAAAGCTTCTACAAGGCAAAAAGTTGGGAGATAAAACGCCAACTGAACTCCTTCGAGAAATGCGAGAACAAGCAGATGATAAATTCTCTGATGAAGTTCTACGAACAATGTGGATCGATGCCATGCCACAAGAAGGGTGGTTACGTCAATACTTGATCACCCAGGCCGACAATAACATCGACGATCTGGCGAAGAAGGCTGATGTCATCATCGATACTTACAATGTCGCAACAATAGCTGCAATGAAGAGCAGCACCCCGCCAAAGAAAGTCAATCGAGAAGCGTCTCACTGCTTTAGAAATAAAAGTCAAACAACGCTATCGTTCACACTCTCGCACTCGTTCACGCCAACGTTCACGCTTTCGCATGCAAAAAAACGAAGAAGAACAAATCTGCTTTTATCATGCGCGTTTTGGTGAGAAAGCACACAAATGTGAGAAACCTTGCGCATACAAACCGGCTTCGGAAAACTAGTTCCGTCGTCTATTCAGGCGGTGAGAGGCGACGTAACAGGTGAAAACCGCTTGCATGTAACAGATATAAAGGATAATATTCAATACCTTACTGATACTGGGGCAGATATATCGGATTTTCCACCTAAGCCTCGACAGCAACCCTTGGGCACCTATTGCTACGCAGCAAACGGTTCAGAAATCAAAATATATGGTAAATTCATAAAAGAAGTTGATCTCGGCCTACGTCGCAAGTTTCAATGGTCCTTTACTATCGCAGATGTCACAAAACCTATACTTGGGGCAGATTTCCTAAAGTATTATGGACTCATGGTTGATCTTCAAGGTGAACGCCTCATTGATAACAAAACTAGATTGACAACAAAGGGACAAACCTTACCAGCATACTATTTTGGAATCTCCACTATCGCACCCGATATACCAGAGGACGTACAACAGCTGCTTAAAGAGTTTGAGCAAATCACTAAGGACAACTATAACGAAGGTAAACCAAAACACTCAGTCAGACATCACATTATCACCAAAGGTCCACCCGTCACAGAGCGAGCTAGGAAGCTTACCCCAGAAAAATACAAAATTGCGAAGGCCGAGTTTGAATATATGATAGAATGAGGCATTTGCAGGCCATCTTGTAGTCCCTGGGCAAGTCCACTGCATTTAACACCGAAGAAAGACGGTATATATAGACCATGTGGTGATTACCGTAAGCTAAATCGAGTTACAATACCAGACAAATATCCGATTGCAAATCTTCAAGATTTTACTTATCATCTTCACGGTAAAAAGGTATTTTTAACACTGGATTTGGTTCGCGCATATCATCAAGTACCAATGGCGGAGGAAGACATACCAAAGACGGCAGTAATTACGCCCTTTGGATTATTTGAATTTATGAAAATGATGTTTGGAATGCGCAACGCAGCACAAACATTCCAACGGTTTATGGATATGGTATTGAGAGGACTCACCTTTTGCTATTGTTATATAGACGACATCCTCATTGCCTCTGATACGGAAGAGCAACATATAGAACATCTTCGCCTGGTATTCGAGCGCCTACGACAGAACGGCCTATCTACAAATACATCAAAGTGCGTATTCAAGAATTCTGAAGTCAAGTTCCTCGGATTTTTAATAAATTCTATAGGATTGAAGCCTCTACCGGAAAGAGTACAAGCAATTATAGAATATCCAAAGCCTAAAACCATCGTCGAGTTACGTCGCTTCATTGGTATAATCAATTTTTATCGAAGATGTGTAAAAAACGCCGCTGTCAACCAGGGGCCTCTCAACCAATTCTTCATCAACAGTAAAAAGAATGACAAGCGTCTAGTGCCTTGGACAGTCAAGAGTGAACTCGCATTCAAGAAGTGCAAGGAAGATCTGGCGAACGCCACAGTTCTGGCACATCCAGTTGATGGAGCGCACCTTGTGCTGGACACTGACGCATCGGACTATACGATCGGCGCATCGCTTCACCAAACCGTCGATGGAGAACTACAGCCCATTGGATTCTACTCCAAAAAACTGTCAGAAACAAAGAAAGCACGAAGCGCTTATGACCGTGAGATGCTCGTAGTATACAAAAGTCTTCAGTATTTTCGCTTCATTATTGAAGGACGTAAACTTCGGATCAGGATAGATCACAAGCCATTGACATTTGCATTTAACCAAAACTCGGAGAAAGCGTCAACAATCCAACGACAACAACTGCAATTGATATCACAATATACCACCGACATTGTATATGTCAAAGGAGAAGAGAACATCGTCCCGGACGCCCTTTCTAGGGTGCAAGCCATTGCGATGCCTGTTGTGGTCGACGCTAAAGACATTTCTGCAGCACAAAAAACTGATGAAGAATTGCAGCAGATCCTAAATTCAAAATCAACATCATTGAAACTTCAAAAGTTTGTGGTGGACAGCAAGGAGACGATCTACTGTGACATCAGTACAGAGTACATACGCCCATACATACCGAAACCTCTACGTCGTCAAATCTTCGATACAGTTCACCGGCTCGCACACCCGAGTGGCCGAGCAACATCAAATTTGGTTAGACAGAAATTCGTGTGGCCAAATATCAACAGCGATATCAAACTCTGGGTGCGCACATGCATCCAGTATCAGAGATCAAAAGTCCATCGCCACACGAAGAACGAGCCACAGAAGATCAAAGTTTCAGATGATCGATTCAGCGTCATCCACATAGATCTCGTCGGCCCACTTTACCAAGTTGATGGCTACAGGTATTGCTTAACAATGATTGATCGCTATTGCAGATGGCCAGAAGCAATTCCACTTAAAAACAAAGAGGCACAAACTGTCGCAACGGCGGTGTACGATCATTGGATCGCAAGTTTGGGCGCCCCAAAAATCATCGTCACAGACCAAGGAAGCGAGTTTGATGCCAGGCTCTTCACAGCGCTCAGAAATTTCATCGGCAGTAAACGCATTCGCACCACTCCATATCATCCGAAAGCCAACGGGTTGGTGGAGAGATCGCATCGTACGATCAAGGCTGCGCTGATGTGCCACGAACACAAAGATTGGGTTTCGATGCTCAGCACGGTGCTTCTTGGTCTCCGCACTACCTACAAAGAGGTTCTAAAATGCTCGGTTGCCGAACTTGTGTACGGCACAACTTTGCGCCTCCCTGGAGAATTCTTCTGTGAGGAGGATAACGACGGAACCGAGCCTCAGATATTTGTGGAAAAACTACGGGAACATATGAATCACCTGCGACCAACGCCAGTAGCTCATCATGTGAAAACGACACCGTTCACTTTCAAGAACTTACTTTCGTGTACTCACGTATTTCTTAGAGACGACACGGTGAAGAAGCCACTTCGACAGCCATACACTGGGCCCCACGAAATAGTTCGACGTGACAACGAGTTCGTGTATACTATCCGCTTGAACGCGGATCGTACACTAACCGTCTCTACTGAGCGACTCAAGCCTGCTTTCATTCTGAACGAGGACATCGAGATACCTGGAGAGCCACCAGTCTCGTCTAGAACATTCGACATCGCAATCTAATACAACGGCGAGAGCGTCAAAGTCGCTGCAACCAAAGTCGACAGAAACCAACGTTTCGGTAAACAGCCCGAAACAGAAAAGAAGTGGTCCAAAAACATTAAAATCAGTTAGATTTAACGTTTAAATTATTCATTATTAAATTTGTTTTGTTTCTGTTGAAGTAAAGTTCATTTATTAATATTAAATACCTGTTATATAGAACGTAGTATGCGTAGTAACGAGAACCTCACATACCCCAATTTTATTTATATTGTTTTATTTACCAAAACTATCAATGTAAAGGTCCTCGTCACTAAGGGGGGGTATTATGGAGTGTCATCATGTCATCCATGTTATATAATCAGGATAGTAGGCGAGAAGTAGGGAAAAAAGGAGAGTAGTGTGTAGTAGCCGTCTGAAATGACAGTTATGTCAATTTTTGTAAAACACAAATTTTAAATAAATATTAATTAGTTAAATAGTCCCGAGTTTTACTATAGCACCTGGATATCATTCACGGGTGTTTCGGGATTCTGTGGTCCAGTCTGCGACCACAGTATTAGTACTAGTAGTACATTCCACATTAGGCGATGCATTAGAGTTAGAGCGGTTTACATCCGAAGCTGAAGGCTCAGTTTGAATATAAGCAAGATCAGGTTCAAGTGACTGTTCTTGACGAGGCAGTGGGGCAACATTCTTCACCAATTTCTCCGATCATCAATCTTACGACACAATTTTAATAATTCGTCAACACTTTTGACGTCAATTAGCACGTTCTGCGTTCGATAAAACGGTAAAAGTTCGTACGTAATCTAGCAAATAATGACGTCATACTAGTTATGTAAATTCCTATGGATACTTGCGGCCCGATGTGTAATTTCCTTTAATAATTTTTCCTCGAAAATAACCAGTTGAAATTCTTCGCATAATCCTTCCACGATCTGATCCCACGTATTAAATAAATGTTTATTGGCCCTGTACTAGGTTAATGCTTTCCTACAAAAACAAATCAATTGCCGAGGCTAACAGTTGTACACTACTAACATTACGCGCATAACGAAGTTCATATACTCTATAAAGAAAATCGCTTAAGGGCGTCATTTTTGTACCTTCACAAAATTTTTGGTACTATTTAATAATTGATACTGATTTGACTGCTGAATATGGGTCTGTGGTTACTGTTTCGCACTCACTATTGGATGTTTCAATATCGTTGTCAATTTCAGATAAATTACAAGTTATGTACATATATTATTCAGAGTTGCATGTGCTGCAGTCTGCTCCGCGTTTTTTTCTAAATTTTGATGGTTTTTTAAAGAAAGAATATCATCAGTATTTTGCACACGATTTAACTTTTTATTACCAAAATATTAGAGGAATTACAGGTAAATACCAAGATATATTTATGCACTTTCCCAGTTCTCCAGAATATCAAGTTTATTTTTTAACTGAAACCTGGTGTAACAATTCTATAAACAACTCTGAGATTACTGATTCAAACAACTTTAACGTATATATCTGATAGTGATTTTCGTAGAACAAATACAAAACATGGTGGTGGTGTACTAGTTGCTCTTAATAAATCTATCGATTCTATGCAGATTGACATTCCTAGTGTTTATCCCTCGTTTTCCGATCTTCCATTTATTGATATTCTTCTTATTAAAGTAATCTACATCATAATATATTATATATCTGTAAGATCTATACTCCACCTACTAGTACTCTTAATGACTATAGTTCTCTATTTAATTCACTGTTATTGTTGGAATTTCTGTATAATTCAAATGTGATATTTTTCGGTGATTTCAATATACCTCACTATTTAGACTAGGGCTGTCAAAATCTGCTGAAATTGCTAACCGATTAACCGTCGGTTTATAAACCGACTAACCGAAAAACCGTATAACCGGTTATAAAACAATCACCGGTTTTTAACCGGCTATAAAACCGGTTTTAACCGGTCTGAAAACGGTTTTTAACCGGTCAGAAACCGGCTTTTAACCGGCGAAAAAACCGGTTTTTAACCGGCTAGAAAATAGGTTTTAACCGGCCAAAAAGCCGGTTTTTAACCGGTCAGGAAACCGGTTTTAACCGGTCAGAATTAGGTATTTTATAGCTACCACTGTTTCACCCACCTTACATATATATCTTTGTTCATTTGACTCATTTCTTCACTCACCCACCATCACTCACTAACACCACTAACAAGTGCAGTGTGCAGTCGCAGTGCATGTGCATGTTCTAACTTGTGGGATTATGCTGCACACGGGGCTGACGCTGACGGACATGCGAAGTACAGTCACTAAGAGCGGCAACTTTAAATAACATGTTCAACATGAATAAAAGAAAAAAAAAATTTTACTGACCATCAAAAAATTGCTTTCTGTCTACTCAGGAGTACGTAATCGCCCATAACTTAAAATTTAAGGAAACTGACACCTACGAAATCATACAACAAGGCCAAAGAAACAAGATCATTTCCGGGTAGATACTTTACTTTTGTGATTTAAAAAAAAAATCTTGCTTACCGGATACGTAAAGTAATGTTACTAATTTGAAACTTTAATACCTTTACCTGGTATAGAGTGTACAAAAGCGTTAACATTAGAGTTAAGTATTCATATTCCGAGGATGTTAAGTTTCATGTTGGTGATATATTTTTATTCGTAGGTACCGGGACAGTAATATTTTTAAAAATTCAACAAATTAAAGTACTTCCCTGGAGGTGTTGTTTACGTAAGGTTAGTGTCATGTTGATAGCACAACTCATTACTCTAAGTACCAGGTCAGCAAAATATTTAAAATTTCACTAGAGTTAAGTAATTTTCTGGTTGTGAACATATGTTATCGTGATTCTGTCGTAAAATTTCTTTGAAATAATTTATTTTGAATTTTTAGTTTAAGGTTTATTGTGCCTATCTAAATCAATAACAATCATAGTTTTATATTTCATGTTCATGCCGAAAATAAGATACTCCCACATTTTGTTTTTTGTAAGGCCCACTACAATTTTTCATTTTGTTATTGAGAACATAAACAAACACCGCAAGTTGAACAAAATTCAAAACGTGAAATGACGCTACCGACGCTACATACTTTCGATAGTATTCGATAGTAAAAACTATCGATAGTGATACCGATTGGTCTCTACCTCTATAAATAAATTTAAAATTTAGTAAACACCGGCTAAAAACAAGTTAAAAATTTAATATAAACTGATCAGAAACAGAATATAAATCGGATAAAAACCGACTGTAAACCGGTCAAATCCAGCTAAAAACCGATTACAAACTGGCTAAAAACCAGTTGAAAATTGACTATAAATTATTTAAAAACCGGCTATAAACCGGTTAAAAACCGGCTATAAACCGATAAAAAACCGACTATAAACCGAATAAAAGCCGGCTATAAACCGAATAAAAACCGGCTATAAGCCGAATATAAACCGGTTAAAAACCGACTAATATTCGGCCAAAAACCGACTAGCCGGTTAGCCGAATATTTTAGTTTGAAAAAACCGCTTTCCGGTTAACCGATTAACCGGTCAACCGGTTAACCGAATACTTTTGACAGCCCTAATTTAGACTGCGTTAGAAACAATGCTAAATGTCAGTTCTGTAATAATTTATTGCTTTTTCTGAACTTTTTTAATATGAAACAATTGGAAATAGTAGTGGAAGGATTCTTGATTTGATTATAAGTAAAAAAAAAAACTGTTCAGTATCAAAAGAATTAAGACGGAGGTTAAAGTAGACAACTATCATCCTGCACTCTCTGTTGAAATTAATTTGAAATCAATCTCTAAAAAATGTTAGTCCATAAATAATGAAGCATTTAATTACAAAAAAACCTAATGTTCCTCAATTATATGAAGAGTTGTCCAACATTAATTGGGATTTTCTTAATGAACACTAATGTGAATAATTCTGCTCTTGATGATTTATATAATATTTTAAAGTCAGTTCTTAGTAGAAATGTTCCTAAGAAACGCAAAACAAACCAAAATTATCCACCTTTGTTCAATGGCTCCATCATACATAAAATTAAATTAAAACACAAAACATGGAGCAAATATAAAAAATCTGGTGTGGCAAGCACATTACCTTCCGTCAGTTATATGAGGCCTTTACGAAAATTGTACCGGTGAACTGTTACCAGTAAACAGCTGTTTATCAGGTTATAGCTATCGTAATCCTTCTGGACAATGCGTCGGCATTACGATGGCTGGTACCTGTTCTATGCTCGATTTTGAAATCGTAATCCTGTAGTCTTTCAATCCATCTAGCCACTTGACCTTCAGGATTCTTAAATTGTAGCCGCCATTTTTATACAGCATGGTCAGTTCTAATCAAAAATTTTCTTTCGTACAAATATTTGTAGAAATGTTCCACGGATTTCACGACTGCCAAGAGTTCTTTTCTAGTAACACAATAATTCTTCTCTGGTTTTGACAAAGTTTTACTAAAATAGGCAATAACCTTCTCATGTCCGTCTTGTATCTGGGAAAGAACGCCACCAATTCCCACGTTGCTGGCATCTGTGTCTAGTACGAACTCTCCTTCCGGTAAAGGATAACTCAGGACAGGTGCGCTTGTCAAAACATGTTTCAGTTCTTTGAACGCAACTTTGCAGTCCATTTCCCAGATAAATCTTCGACATTCTTCAGTAAGCCTTGTCAGTGGCTTGGCTATGTTGGCAAATCCAGGTAGATATCGTCGATAATAGGTACACAAACCAAGAAAACTTCTAAGTTCGTGTTTGTCTCTAGGCGCTGGCCAATCTCTCACAGCCTTCATTCACGTAGATGCTGCTGGCTTGATGATGTGGTGATGCGACATAACTGATGGGTTGCGGGACTACTAGATTACGGGTTGAAGATTGCCCCTTCGCATCAACCCGACTTAGTTTTCCGACTCCTTTTCTTCTTCTACCGATTCTGTCTCTCTTTGCATTTTTTTGCAAACTCTGCGGATGACCCTGTTTACCGCAATACCAACAGACGAGTTTCTTTCTTCCGGCAAACACTTCATTTACAAATCGTCGCATTTTCTCTTCTAGGTCTTTCGTGTCTTCTTTTCTCTCGGCATCAATATTTCGCACTCGAGATTGATTACGTGAAGCTTGTTTGGTAGCTTCATGTTCTAGTGCATATGAGAGTGCGTCAATTAATGTTTTTGGGCGGGCCAATCGCATTGCTTGCTGCGTTTCGCTATCTCGAACTCCGTAGATGAATGCTTGAACGGACAAGCACTCCAAAACGCTGTCAGGAACTGCAGGATGTGCGAGACGAACCAAACGAGCTACGTCGACTTCAAATTATTGAAGGCTTTCTTTTGAACTCTGATAGCGGTTCCTCAGTTGCGTCTGGTACACCTGCTCCAGGTGCGCATTGCCATACCGCATGTCCAACCGCTTGACTAGTTGGTCGTAGTCCTCTTGTTCTTTTTCCTTCAGCGTTTGTAGGATGTCGATGGCTTCCCCACGCATCGAAACAGTCAACACTGTAGCCTTCTCTTTGGACGTCCAGTTATTTGCTTTCGCAGCCGCTTCAAATTGTTTTAAATAGTTCGGCCACGAAGACTTTCCATCAAATTCCGGCGTTTTGATGTGCATTGTTGTACTAGTATCAGGTTTTACTACTTTACTTTCTTCTTTTAAACATGCCTTCACTACATCGGAATTTGGCATTGGTGACAATGTAATTCTAGTGACCTTTTCTCGTAATTCTTCGATCTGCTTGTCATATTCATCTTTTATATACTTCAGCTCTTCTTTAATTTTTCTAGAATTCTCCTCTAATTTTTGTTCTACAGTTTGCTCCAGAATTCTAGAATTTTCTTTCATTTTTTGTTCTAATGTTCTAGAATTTTCTTGCGCTTTTCTAGAACTTTCAATTAATTTTTCTTCTAAACTTCTAGAATGTTCCATTAATTCTTCTTTTAATGTTGTAGAATTTTCTGTTATTTCCTGTTTTACTTCTTCTTTTAGTGATCTGGAACTTTCTTCTGACTTTCTAGAACTTTCCTCAAATTTTTGTTCTAATGTTCTGGAATTTTCTTCAGCTTTTCTAGAACTTACCATTCATTTTTCTTCTAATGTTCTAGAATTTTCGACTATTTCCTGTTTTAGATCTTCTTTTAATGTTCTTATGTTGCATATGTCGAATAAGTAATCGTCAGAACTTTCACCAGAATTGATTAATGCTTGCCGTAGTCTTTTCTGAAGCAGAGACTTCTTTCCTGTCGTATCTAACTCTCGTTCTTTTAGTTCTGTCTTCAGATCACTTCCTTTTAATTCACATAATTTTAATAGTTTAGCCATTTTATTTGTTTTTATTTAACACTTCAGAGTTTATTAACCCCACACCTGACTCCAATTGGAACGTTTTTATTTATTTGGGTGAAGTGTAAATATTAGACAATTATTCTTAATTAAAATAAACGTTTATTATAACGATAAATAGATATTAAATATAATTAAAAGATAATAAATATGACGAACACTACGATTAAACAAATATTAAAAGCTAATTAAGACTAAGAATACTATAAGACACTTAAACACTAAGATTATTTATTTAAACAATATATAGCGCACTTATTTATTTATACAATTATATTTATTTATATTCACCACTTGTCTACTATCTGTTTATATCACCAACTGTTTAACACGCAACGCTTATTTATATCAGCCTGTCCAATGCCTTCGCTAACAGTGCTTATATACCCTGGCAGTTGTATTCGAGAACTTACTAGAAAACTATTCTAGATAAATACTCTAATACAATAGGTTACATTAACCGCGTAATTAAGCAGGTTCAGACAGGTCCGTTGCGTCATCGCTAAAAATAGACACTCGCTCGTCGACGGGGATAGCGGGCGTGACAGTGGCGGCGACAGCGGGTACTGCACATTACAATATGAAGTATAAAATGCAGTCAAATCATATAGAGAATACAATGTTCTTTAATATTTATGATATCATTAAATGTGAAAAAATGATATTTAACATCGTTTTTTCAAGAAAAACTGTTAAAATCTTCAAATGAGGGTACTTCTGGTTGACCAATTATAACCAAAATCTAATCAGCTCTTCATATGGATGCAGCGAAGAGGAATACGAAAGAAATATAATTTTTGGAATTGTAGTATTAGAGTTATCGTAGACGAAAATTTTTATACACACACACACACACACACACACACACACACACACACAGACACACACGTACACACACATATACAGACAACAAAATAGTAAAATCGTATTCTAGGGACCTTAAAACGTGCTTATTCATTAAAAACTCTACCGAATTTTTTGACCAATAACAACACCTTCCTTATAAAGGTGACGGAGGGTAAAAATTGAATCACATTGACGACAAATTATAATACTCTAACTTACGATATTTTACAAAGCGTGAGGTACAGGAAGCTTACGAAAGTTACTGCACAAGTGTACAAAATGAAATGGTTGCTGTACCTAAAAATTTCTGGTCCTTCATTAATAGCAAACTTAATACCTCTGCTATACCTTCCATTCTGCAATATAACGATGAAATAGTAAATTCTCCACATGATATTGTTAATAAATTTGCTCTTCTGTTTTCAAACTCATTCACGGCTCTATTCTTGACAACTACCCTCATGATACTGATAACTGTACTTCTCTGCAACGCACCGCTGTTACTTAGCAAGACATTGAGTTTGCCATTAATAAATTAAAATGTAAAATGACAATGGGTGCTGACCTTATTCTTGCTTTCATTATTAAAGATTGCAAATCTGTCATTATTCCACTTCTACTAATTATCTACAACCTTATTCTTAAAACTTCTGTTTTTCCTCAAGAATGGATTCCATCTAAAGTTACACCAGTTTTTAAAAAGGTGACGAGAACAACATTAATAATTATAGACCTATTTCAATTATATGCAATTTTAGTAAGATATTTGAAACAATTCTCTATAGAAAAATTTATAATCATGTCCATAATATGCTATCTAGTGAACAACGCGGATTCATCAAAGACAGGTCAACTGAGACCAATTTAGTGTATGTTACACATTACATTTGTCAAGCTATAAATGATAATTCTCAGGATGATGTAATTTATACCGATCTATCAAAAGTTTTGACAAAATTGATCATTCAATCTTAATCAAGAAACTTGATCTTTTTGGTTTCTCGAATTCATTAATCAATCTAATGTCTCCTAACCTTGAAAATAGATATCAATATGTTTGTTATCAGGGTTATAAATCTGATCACGTTTTTGCAAAAATCTGGTACTCCTCAGAGTTCGGTCCTCGGACCTGTGTTGTTCAACATCTTCATCGATGGTATTATTAAAAATGTTGACTCCAAGTACTTATTATATGCGGGCGATTTGAAATTATTTTGTAGAATATCATCTGATGCTGATTGTGAAAACCTTCAGAGGAATCTGAACATTATTTCTGGTTGGTGTAAAAGCAATAATCTTGAACTCAATATCTCTAAATGTCAAGTCATGACATACACCCGAAAGCTTAATTCTAACAAATATGATTACAATATCAACAAGCTAAATTTAACAGAACACTATGAAAATAAAGTCTCATGTGCATTTAGGAACCTAGGGTTTCTGATCCGAAATGCTGAGAACTTCAATAGCCAAGTTTTGAAAATACTTTTTGTATCCCTCGTACGTCCTCATTTAGAGTACTGTTCAACAGTCTGGAATCCGATTTATTCTAAGTCCGCAGTACTAATAGAAAAAGTTCAGAGAAAATGTTTAAAGTCAGCCATTTTCTATGTTGAGGGTGCTTATTCTGCTAGGGGCACGTCGCAAGAATCAATGTTAGCAAAATATAATCTTGTTCTTCTGCAACAAAGAAGAAGCATCCATGCTGTTATTTTTTTGTTCAAAGTCATCAATAATATAATCGATAGCCCTTACTTGTTTTTCATGTACCAAGGTTATCATCGAGACATGCAATAACTTTTTACATAACCTATGGCAAAGCCAACACTTTAAACAAATCACCTATACATTTTATGAATAATTCGTATCATGCTGTAGAAGACAATCTAGATATATTCTTTTGCTCATTGAATGATACTAAAAAAATATTTTATTAATTTGTATGCTTTTTTTCTACCTTGTAATTGGGCTCAGCCTGTTGGGTATAGTGTTCAAATAAATTCGATTTTAATGTAATTAATTTTAAAAGAATTCCCGAGCGTTTCTTTTTCTGTGGTTTATCTCTAGTAATGCTGCGATTGATTCTGCTAATGCATTGCCAAATCTTAGTTTCTATCTTTTCCAATATTACCTGGACTTGCTCGCCTTATGCGGTATTAAATTCCTCGAACGTAAATGGATATGGCGGCGGTGAATACGTAGTACTCCTTTGAATCTTCCCTAACGAACAAAGGGACCGTCTCATTGAGTCAACTGTGCAAACTTCTACGATACCCTTAATATTTAATTCATAAGCCAGTTCCTCTTTATTGTCTATTAATTTCCATCTTGGCATCCATACTGTCTTAATGAAATAGTTACTCAAAGTATAAGTTAAAAAATCCAACAAGAATCTACATATACCTGCATAGTCAATTAATCTAAATATCTCACTTTATGGGTGACTACCGAAAAAAAATATGTAAGAACAAATGAAACACTAAACACAACCAAAAGAAGGAGAAGTGAAGTTGCAGAGATGATTTATTGGACAGAACAAACACTAGCTAAAGAAGGTATAACAATTGTAAAATACACAGATATACGAGATTGACACAGGCAATTTCGGATTTAAGATGAAAGAAAGGTACGTAGAAGATAGAAATAAAGATTTAGAGAAAAAATGTCATAGGGCATAATTAAACCGTAACACATCAAATTCCTAAAATTTACATCGTTGTTCAAAAAAGGATGAAAATTTCACCAGAAAAATGAGTGTTAAGTCTTGTCCGAGCCATCGTAGAGAACGGACGTTTATCAATTGCTCCCACTAACTCACACAACGTAGTATTACGTAGAACCTTAATTGCTAATATAATTATCATATTAGTCATTAATTTATACACAAATTATAAAACAAGTTCTAATCAGACAGTAAGGGTTCTCCGATGGAGAACCCTTACGTAATGTTAACTTCACAATCACCGGCACCTTCACCATCACCAACACCCATTGATTTAACGCAACAGAAACAAAATAGCAACAAGCGAATGAATTCTGAGGACAACTCACATGTTCCAAGCAAGAGATACATAATAAATATACCAACACAAAACAGGTTTAATGTTCTAAATAATCAAGATGAATCACTAAACTCACCATCAGGTTCACAGAATCCAAAAATTAAAATACCTCCGTTATTCATCAAAGCAAACAATTACCAACAATGTATTTCCGACATGAGAGAACTTCTTAAACATCAAAATTTCACAACCAAATTAATTGGACCTCAGACACTAAAAATTAATTTAAGTACAGCAAACGATTTTAGACGAGTAACACAATATTATGATACCATGAAAGTAGAATACTACACATATCAACCACCAGACAACAAAATGCTGTCAATAGTTATCAAAAATGTACCTATTTCAATAGGAGAAGACGAAGTACTAGAAGAATTAAATACGCAATTTACAATCCACAAAGTCACCAGATTACTTAATAAGTTTAAAGACCCTATTCCAGTAATCGCAGTGGAACTACCAAAAACAGGCAACTCCAAAGATATATTCAACCTAAAAAGTATTATGAATGCTATAGTAACAGTAGAAATGAGACGAAAATCTAACGATATTACACAGTGCACAAACTGCCAACAATTCGGACATACGAAAAATTACTGCCATATGGAATCAAATTGTCACAAGTGTGCCGGCCAACACCATTACTCCAAATGCACAAAACCTAAAGAAGAAAATTGCACATGTATAAACTGCGGACAGGCACATCCAGCCAACTATAGGGGCTGCACCTATTATAAAAACATAAAAGAAAAAATCAACAATAAATACCACCGACAATTCACACAACAAAACGCTTCAAATGCAGAATCCACATATAAAACCCTTCCCACAAACCACCATCCTACACAAAATACTCCTCCACACACATACTCCTCTGCCCTCCTAAACAATCCTAACCACCATCAACGAGAAGATAACACTAACTCCCCTTTTTCACAAACAATAACTCAAATTCTCTCATTCATAACAAACCTAATAACAGAATTAATCACAGCCAACATACCAAAAATAAAACAATTCATAGCCAGCATCTTTTCCCAACAACCGTAATGATACACACAAACAATACAAAAGATCTAACCATCATGAACTGGAATGCAGACGGTTTAAAATCAAAAAGGCGAATATTTATAGATTTCATGCAAAGATACAACGTAGACATATGCTGCATAAGCGAAACTCACCTAATCCCAGGCGAATCATTTAAAATCCCTCAGTACGAAATATACAGAAATGACAGAGTCGCAACTTGGGCCTCAGGAGGAAGCGCAATCGTTATTAAAAAACAATTAGCACATCATGAAATATTACTTCCAACACTGCGAACAATCGAAGCCACAGCCATAAACCTTGAATTGCTAAATAATCGCAACATTACAATCATATCAGCATATCATCAACCCAGTGGAAGAATTAACAAGGAAGATCTCAATAGTTTATTTCAACAATCAAACCCTGTTATACTGCTAGGCGATCTAAATTGCAAAAACCAAAAATGGGGATGCGTTAAAACGAATCCTAATGGCATCCGTTTGGAAGAATATATTAATGAACTTGGCATAGAATTAATTGCTCCTGATGAACCAACACATTACCCATACCGTTCAGATCACACGCCAGACATACTGGACATTGTTCTAACGAAAAACTTCTCGTCGATAATAAGACAATCAGTAAAAATCGAACTAGACTCTGATCACGTCCCAGTACTGGTACAATTCTCAAACCAACCTCACCTAAATCTGAATAATCATCATATTGTCACCGGAAAAATCGACTGGAAAAAATTTCATCAAGAAATAAATAACACTATCGAAGCACCCAATCTACAAAACACACAAGAAAGCATAGACGAAACCATAGACAAATACACAAATGCAATAATAAAAGCAGCAAAAACTTGTATCAAAAAAAGCAACAGACACTTCATACAGCTCTCAATACCACAGCATATTCAAGAACTTATCAAAGAGAAACACAAACTCAGAAGACTATGGCATAATACTCGTAATAAAACAATCAAAACGCAACTCAATAGAATAACACATACAGTACATAGAAAACTAGAAGAACACAGCATCAATCAATATTAAAACTACTTAAGTGAAATGAATCCGGGAGATACTCAAATGTGGAGAGCCACAAGAAGAATTCTTAAAACGCCAACTATCATACCCCTATAAAACAAGGCACAAACACTTACTGCAATGATGAAGAAAAATGCAAAGTATTTGCTGATCACTTTGAGAAAGTATTCAACTTACAAGAAGAGGATGACGCAGCACAAATAACAAATATTAATACAGAACTCAAAGAAATAAAATCAATAATAACCCCACAAGAACTGAAAAAACACATAAATAAACTAGTTAACAAGAAGACACCTGGAAATGATCATATAACTAATACAATACTCAAAAATTTACCCAAAAAATGCATAAGCTTCTTAGCTACAATTCTAAACAAATGTCTCAGAATCGGCTATTTCCCATCTAAATGGAAACATGCCATTATAATTATTTTTCATAAATTAAACAAACCAAAGAATAACGTTTCTAGCTACCGACCAATCAGTCTATTATCATCTATCAGTAAAATATTCGAGAAAGTAATTAAAACACGACTTATATCCTTCTTGGATGCAAACAATAGCATTCCTCCATTTCAATTTGGGTTTAAGTCAAATCACTCCACGAATCATCAACTCCTTAGATTAACGGAAATCATCACGAAAGGCTTCGAAAAGAAAGAAATTACAGCCATAGCATTTATGGATGTACAACAAGCCTTCGATAAAGTTTGGCATAATGGCTTAAAAATTAAACTCCAAGAATTAAAACTCCCCGAATATATATACTACATCATTATATCATTTATTTCACAACGAACTTTCGAAATCAAAATAAATAGTACTCTATCAACAACCAGAAACATCCAAGCAGGAGTGCCACAAGGCTCTGTATTGGGGTCCATATTATATAATATATATATGAGAGATATACCAACTTTCCCGAACACAAGCATTGCAATGTATGCTGATGATACAGCAATCATCTCTCAAAATCAAGACCCAGAAAAAGCTAAAAACGACCTTCAAACCTCATTAAACATAATAACAGCATGGATGAAAAAATGGAAAATAACTCTAAATGAGACAAAATGCGAATGTAAAATATTTACACTCAGAAGGAGTAACGATCCTGATCCAGTAGAAATCAACAACATCGTAGTTCCTTGGAATTCAAATCAATCCACAATAAAATACCTAGGAGCTCACCTAGATAAAAAATTGACATGGACAAAACATATCCAAACCAAAATAATAGAAGCCAACAGAAGATTAGGAATGCTGTATCCCCTAATTAACAAAAAATCAAAGCTAAGAACAAAATGTACCATATTAATCTACAAATCAATTCTAAGACCGATATTAACATACGCTTGTCCTATCTGGAGCTCGGCATCCAATCAACAATTCAACAAATTGCAAAAATTCCAAAACAAAATACTAAGAATCGCTACTAAATCACCCTGGTTCATTCGCAATAAACAAATTCATAAAGAATTAAAAATTCCTGCATTTAAAGACTTTGTCGACAAACTAACACTAAACTTTATATCAAACATAAATAAGTGCTCAGGATCCAACCACTATAACTCCGGGGAGACTACCAACAATAGAAGACTTCGCAAACGTCTACCTCAAGATATACACTTTGGAACAAACTAAATCACACTCAAATAATAAGTCCCAAGGAAGTATGTAATTACTGCCCCTAACCAAGTCAATAGAAACAACAACCGAACCGTGAATAACAAATTTCATTTGTTGAACCAATTTAATCTAATTAAAAAAAAATCTGATGTGGCCAGCACATTACCTTCCGTCAGTTCTATGTATTTTGTACAAATTTCATACGGAAAGTTCCTTGCTAAATTAAATATTCTATTTCTTGTACATTACCTTCCCGCAGTTGCATGTATTTTATGCAAATTTCATACAGAAAATTATTATTTTGTGACGTTTTCTATATACAGTGTAATGTATCTGCAGAAATAAAAGATTTATTATTATTATTATTTCTTGTACATTACCTTGAAGCAGCTGTATGTATTTTATACAAATTCCATACAGGAAGCAAAAGATACTATATTTCTAGTAAAAGTATAAAACAAACACACTATGTCAATTTCACTTGACACTGACATCTTTCAATCAGAATTTTCTGTATATAGTAGCTGTTTTCGCAGCTATGGCTACTTTATGAAATTTAATTTCTTTATAATTTTTTAACTCTATATTCATTTATTATTAAGTATAAAATGCAGTCAAATCGTATAGAGAATAAAATATTCTTTAATATTTATAATAACATCAAATGTGAAAAAATTATATTTAACATAGTTTTTTCAAGAAAAACTGTTAAAATCTTCAAATGATGGTACTTCCGGTTGACCAATTGTAACCAAAATCTAATCAGCTCTTCATATGGATGTAACAAAGAAGTATACGAAAAAATTATAATTTTTGTAACTGTAGTATTAGAGTTATCGCAGACGAAAATTTTGTTACACACACACATCCACACACACACACACATCCACACACACACATCCACACACACACACACACATACAGACATCATCGTAAAAATAGTAAATTCGTATTCTAGGGACCCTAAAACGTGCTTATTGATTAAAAACTCATCATCGAATTTTTTGACCAAAGACAATACCTTCCTTACCTAAAGGTGACGGAAGGTAAAAATGAGAGTTAAAATCTAGTATTATATCACGCTTGAAAATTATTTGTAAAAACAAACATAATCGGTTGTGGTCCACACAATACCAAACTTTGTTCAATAATTTCATTAAACATTGCTTTCTAACCGTATTATATTTTGTATATCCCGAAAAAATTTACCATGGAATTAAACCGCTCTCAATTTTTCACACTAACTTTGGTCTGTCAAATACAAAAATTTGTAATTTTCCTTAGGTTTTCTCAAAGTAGTTTGGGCTGTGAGATTTATTTCCGAATTCTATATTATGGCTATTATTTAGGTTTAAATCTATAAAAAATATAATAAATAAAAGTATAAATGTAACAAATAGAGAGTTTAATACATATTTACATAGATTGTTAAAAAAAACAGTTAACTTTTCCAGGTAAACTACTATTTCAGGTTTTACCAATAATAATTAGTTCTATGCATTTGTGTTATAATTAATATGAGCAACGAAGAAACGGTTTAACTATATTCTAAATTCTTATACACGCTCGCTCGCACGCACGAATGTAGATATATGCGTCATCATAAATATATTAGCTCATAGTATAAATAACTGATTGGGTGATTAGTGAGCAGTTGACTAGCATTGTTTTATCTCTGTCAATCGATTATGCATTATTTTAGAGAAAAATTATTTAAATAAAATATGCATACAATATTTTTATAACGATTTTTTAAAGTTTTTTTATCCGAAATAATCCATTAACTGCTCGCTAATCAGTTGTTCATATTAACAGCAATGGTATCAGATTTCAGTGACTTTTAAACGTGCTTAGTCACTAAAATCTCAATATGCGATTTTCTATTTATATTTACTTGTAGCTAGTAAACCATACAATTTTTCTAGATTAATAAAAGGACTGACGCCAAAATTATTTTGTATTTTAACTGGCACAAAAAAGAACCTGGTAAACGCCCAACCGCTTCGAATATGTTATCATCAATACTGGAATCTGCGTACAAAGCATATTGATACACCCAGCAATGGGTAAATGCCGTGATGATATATTTACTTAATTATTAATTCATTTATATTTTCTAGGTATAATTCTTGATACCTCTATATCGGATACGTTTTCTTGGACACCTGTATCGTATCATGTATTCACGGAAGCAGTAAATACGGTTTATATGTAAACATAAATCATTGTACATTAGCCCAAATTAAAATTTGTTCTTTTAGCGCTCAATCATTGTAGTTGGGTTATTGGATATTTCGCAATTTCTCTTTATAATTAAACATTTTATTTAAAATTTTAATACTCGTATAGCGTGTTTTAAAAACTTTCACAGCGCTTAATTTTTAAAAAGCTTAAAACACGGCAAGAATCCGTTTTAATTATTATTTGTAGTCGTTCTCATAACACTTAATGGAAGTAAGAATAACGAGTAAATCAGAACTCCACATTTGTTTTTTGGATCATTGTTCGCTCCATTAATTCCATAGACATATACAAAAAATGTGATAAATGCCGAAAAGTATTGCTGGGGTCTCGTCAAAATAAGATTTTTAACAAAAGTGGGGCAAGATTTACGCAGGTCAGATATACTGACTATTTTATATTGTAGTATATATACGCCTTTTCCCAGTGTGAATGTAATTTTATTACATTCACTAACACTTCAACACCGGACAAAGACAGATGATGCGTGATTCGCCAAATGTATGTAAACGTTAGCGGTTCATCGCATTCAGGAAGCAACTGTTATACACTCATTCCACGGACTCTCTGGGATAAATAAACACTTAACGTTGTCATATGTTTGAAAAATGGTTGAAAATGTCATAAAACATGAAATAACCATTATATCTAACATGATAACAGTAAAATATCTACGTAAAATGAAAATATTACATCAGCATTTTTATATTTAAAAAAAATTCGCTATTCAATATTTTGATATAATTCTAAAACTGGAAAACATTGATTATTTACTCTTATCTGTATCTTTATAAGTATGTTATCTATAATCAGTTTGGTAGTTTTGGTAAATATTCATTCCCATTTAAACTGCTGGTATTGGCAACCATATTAAGGTTGTTTTTTGTTTTGCGCCAAAATCCCTAAAATGCGGGACGGAAAAATAATCCAGGTGGGGGGTTGATGCTATAGGTTTTGGTTAAGGTCTAAAAAATAATGAAACATAGGTAACTTTTATTCCTCAAAATAAAAAAAAAAAAACAAGTATTATTATTATTATTAATAGTACCCATTGCATTTGTATTTTTGCACAGAATGGATTTTTTTATTGCATTTCTATAATTATCACATGATTTTACGATATTACGTTTTACGATAAACATAGCTTTCAATGTATTGTAATGGACGTCGTTGTCGCAGCGCCTCCATCGCAGCCGTGCTGCAGTCGCCGCAACGCCTCCGTCACCGCTGCGCGAGCGATGAGCGAATGTCTATTTTGAGCGATGACGCACTCACCGCAGGCAACTTGACGACGTAAACAAGCTTGTTCAGACCTGCTTAATTACTTGGATGACGTGATCTGTTGTATTTGTTGTTTTTATTGCGAAGAATATTCTACTAGTTATTCGAACAAAGTTGCCGGAGTATATAAACTGCATATAGGGAGGCAGCGGACAGTCTGATATAAACAAGCG
>OY720455.1:32967758-33092758 GCA_963082715.1 Harpalus rubripes | reverse complement strand
AATAGTAATAGTAATAGTAATAGTAATAGTAATAGTAATAGTAATAGTAATAGTAATAGTAATAGTAATAGTAATAGTAATAGTAATAGTAATAGTAATAGTAATAGTAATAGTAATAGTAATAGTAATAGTAATAGTAATAGTAATAGTAATAGTAATAGTAATAGTAATAGTAATAGTAATAGTAATAGTAATAGTAATAGTAATAGTAATAGTAATAGTAATAGTAATAGTAATAGTAATAGTAATAGTAATAGTAATAGTAATAGTAATAGTAATAGTAATAGTAATAGTAATAGTAATAGTAATAGTAATAGTAATAGTAATAGTAATAGTAATAGTAATAGTAATAGTAATAGTAATAGTAATAGTAATAGTAATAGTAATAGTAATAGTAATAGTAATAGTAATAGTAATAGTAATAGTAATAGTAATAGTAATAGTAATAGTAATAGTAATAGTAATAGTAATAGTAATAGTAATAGTAATAGTAATAGTAATAGTAATAGTAATAGTAATAGTAATAGTAATAGTAATAGTAATAGTAATAGTAATAGTAATAGTAATAGTAATAGTAATAGTAATAGTAATAGTAATAGTAATAGTAATAGTAATAGTAATAGTAATAGTAATAGTAATAGTAATAGTAATAATAGTAATAGTAATAGTAATAGTAATAGTAATAATAGTAATAGTAATAGTAATAGTAATAGTAATAGTAATAGTAATAGTAATAGTAATAGTAATAGTAATAGTAATAGTAATAGTAATAGTAATAGTAATAGTAATAGTAATAGTAATAGTAATAGTAATAGTAATAGTAATAGTAATAGTAATAGTAATAGTAATAGTAATAGTAATAGTAATAGTAATAGCAATAATAATAGTAATAATAGTAATAGTAATAGTAATAGTAATAGCAATAATAATAGTAATAATAGTAATAGTAATAATAATAGTAATAATAATAATAATAATAGTAATAGTAATAATAATAGTAATAGTAATAGTAATAGTAATAGTAATAATAATAATAATAATAGTAATAATAATAATAATAATAATAATAGTAATAATAATAGTAATAGTAATAATAATAATAATAATAATAATAGTAATAATAATAGTAATAATAATAATAATAATAATAATAATGATAATAATAATAATAATAATAGTAATAATAATAATAATAATGTTAATAATAATAATAATAATAATAGTTTATTAACCAGTATACAAGTTACATAGAAAAATAACATACAACGTAAGTCGGAAAAGAGCAAAATATGAAGAACTGGAATCATAATTAATTACATGAATTTTAATATTCATTTACATTGTAAAAACAATTATTAATAAGATATGACTTAATTTTGGATTTGTATACATTTAATGATGTTACATTTTTCAAATTTGTTGATAACTAATTATACATAATAGCACACATATAAATAGGGTTATTACATGATAAAGATAAATTACATTTATTTACATAGAAATGGTTTGCTTGACGAGTGAAATAATTATGTATATCGGAATTGTTTACAAATAAATTTTGGTTTTTACGAACAAAAATAAATATAAATACAAACACGGAAGTGGAAGAATATTTAAGGTATTAAAAAAAGTTTACATGAAGGCTTGCTACCAACATTCATAATTTATCTAATTATGCGCTTTTGTAAAACAAATAATGTATTTGCTGATGGCGAATTACCCTACAAGGTAATAGCATAAGAAATGATAGATTGGAACTTGGCAAAATATAACATAGTAAGTGTTTCAACAGATACAAAGATTCTTAATTTTCAAACAAGAAAACATAATGATTTAAATTTTGATAATGCATATTCAAAATAGGTGGACCAATCCATATTTTCTTGTAAAAAACTCCAAGTATATTCGTATTATCAGAAATTTTAATACTTTCGTTGTTGTAATTATTATGTATAAGTAGGCAAGTGTATTGTTTATTTAATAGAGTATGAAAATGCATTATGATAGTCTTTTCAGTTTATTATTAGTTTATTGACGTCACTCCAGGTAAAGACACGTTCCACGAAATTTTTAACCGTTTCACGAACAATATCCACCTTTTAGGTTCTAATTATCTGGCAAATGTCATCTGCAAAGACGAATGTTTCACATTTAAATTTATCACTATTGTTATTTTGTTTAGAAGATGTGTTTAGAAAGTCATTCACAAATATTATAAATAAGACCAAGGACCCAATTTTGAACCCTGTGGTACACCAATATTATTAAGTTTACATTCGGAGAGAATTGTGTTTGTAATATTGTCTTTATTATGTGTTATTGAGACAGACTGGTCTCGATGAGATAAATAACTTTTTATTAAATTATTTGTGACACCACGAATACCGATATTAAGTTTTTGTAACAAGTCCTGATGAGTTACACAATCGAAGGCTTTAGTTAGGTCATAAAATGCCCCGTAAGTTTGTTCGCGGTTGTCAATCTCGTTATATATATATATATATATATATATATATATATATATATATATATATATATATATATATGTCGCGGGGTAGTATCACTGGCAAACTCTATGTCGACCAACACTATTTCAGAACCACAGCGATAATATAAACGTGATGATCTCAGCGAGGCGGACATGCACTCACCCTGAGCACCGCTACACACTGATTCCATCCAAGCATTCTAGCCAAGAATGCTTGCCGTTTCGATTACGACAATACAATTAAAAGATTATAAATGATTCATGTAATACTTGATTCATTAAATTATCGTTACGACATGCTTTGATATTACAGTCTCCGACACGGCCATTCTGACGTTTCACACGTCCTCGTGTGAACTTATCTGAAAACAAAGAATTTATCCACAGTATTTTCGCTCGGCCATCTCTGACCAATAAGTGCTCAAATAGTTACAACTTTGTTCACATTTATATTAAGCTCAAAAATTAGCTATAGTACACTAAATTATTTAGTGGACGCTTTTTTACAAGACTTCAAACAAAACATAATTCTGTGACAATACATTTCACCAGTAAATACATGACTACCAATATCAGTATTCAAGCATTGTTATAGCTTGTCCAACAGCGACAGACCATCATTGCTTAACCAGCAATCGATCGCTATTTCATCTTCGCTTAACCAGCGCAAGAAAACCATACCGTCATTGCTTACCCAGCAATGGAATACCCTTCCGTCATCGCTTAACCAGCTCGGAAAACCACACCGTCATTGCTTACCCAGCAATGGAACACTATTCCGTCATCGCTTAACCAGCTCGGAAAACCACAGCGTCATTGCTTACCCAGCAATGGAACACTATTCCGTCATCGCTTAACCAGCTCGGAAAACCACACGACAGAGGCACCTATGTAGTTAGCATGTTACCTTCGGCAGAGGTATCACAGTAGCATACCGAAACACCATGACAGAGGTATCCAGCAGCACGTCATCTTCCATCACGATTAATAATTCTAAAGAATTTAACGAAAATGTCCAATGTCCAGACCAACGCCTCAATTGCTCCTTAGCCACTTTTGTTATAAAAGTTTGTCGGCTCTTCAAAGTTTTAGTCACCCCTGTGGATTTTCAATGATCCACTCGATTAGCCTAACTAAATTGTGGTCTCAACCTCATTATTGTACGCACGAACCGCTCTACTTAAAAATTAGAACATGGATTCATGTGTTATGTAAATAATACGTAATACCAAATCGAAATAATCCGGCATGCTTAAACTTAAAGCTATCAAAATGTTCTAAATTTGTTAAATAATTCAAACAGATAGTTCTTCTTTTCGTTTTCCTAACTGTATTTTGGCTTAGTGTTGTTTAGTTTAATTTTTTGACAAGTTGGTTTTTGCTCTTATTGGAGGTTAGTAAGTTTTAGTCAGTTGATCTTACACTGTCACAGGTGATGCTGTCCTTTATAATGTTTCTCGTTTGGCCTACATATCTCACAGGTATTTTTTTTTTAAAAAAGTTGTTTATTTAAACTTGTTGTTTATTATTGCTTGATTATACTCTGGAAAACGATTGTCGTTGATTTGTGTCATATATTTTTATTGTAGCACTTGATGAAGGTAAAATAATATACCGAAACGTTTGCAAGAGGAGATGTAGAAACAATTTTTTTTATCTTCCTTTATATCCATCATCCGATGAACTTTCTTCAATTAAATTTATCCTAGGATACGATCAAAATATTTTAAAGCAATTTGTTCCAGCGTCCATCACGCTGCACTTAGGCGTCCCAAACATTAAGACATACATTTAAAAAGCAAGTCCTGTCTTGTCAGACTTCTCTGCTTCCAATGGCTGACAGATTTCTGTTGCTCAATTGTTTTTCGGGTAAAACAGTCGGCTTCGCAACCGTGGCAGGCTCCAGTCCGGGCACCAGCTGTCCTGTGCAACTCCTCTGCGGATGATCTAGCTTGCCACAATTTAAACATTCAACAAATTCACAATTTGACAAAACTGGCATGGTCATCCCGAAAACGGTCACGAGGAGCCTGATCGGCCACAGCCCCATCAAAACCAAAACGCAAAAAAAGTTTTATAGCTACGACCATGCTCATCGGAAATTTAATAAAGTCATACAGTATGTTCTGGGAATAGACTCAGGGACTATTTCAAATCACTACCATATTTGTACCTAAATTTCAATATTCATGAAAGTTCCATCCGTAAAGACTCAGGGTTTTGGAACATGGACGTGCAGGAACTTGAATAACTTCATACAAATTATACCATGAACATTTGACAAAAGTTCACTCAGATTTGAACTGTCTGCACAGCGCTATATTATTCACGCTAACACGGTACATCCAATACATTCTCTCACTATCAGTGCTACACATCGCCTCATTCGTAGATCTTGGGCAGGATGCTCGCCCATTCTGGCTTATTATTTCGAGACAGACTGGTACAGACTTCGTCCATAATTACAGTTCTCCCGCCACTGTCAACAATATTTTTCCCAAATAGCATCATCGTACGGTAACTGATCGAATGCATCGATCTCTCACTTCAATCACATTACCCTTAATGTCAACGCAGATACCTGAAACCTGAATACTCAAAAGTCCACATGCAATTTATACATTAGCAAAATCATCAAAACAAATCCCGTAGCAGCCTCGGACACAAGCCGCTGTCCTTCTAGCAAAAACTAGAGATTGCAGGCAGAAACGAACCACTGGTCATACATCACCGTATTTGGATCAATGATCACTCATGCATCGTTAGTATGGCGGCCAAAATGTAACAAAACACAGCACAAGCGTCTTTGCGGAAGCGCAACGATAGTTTTTCTTTGTATCACATACCACAGGCGCTATGAATACCTGTCCAAATGCAGTAATGGAATTAATTCTGGGGCCAACGTCTTTGCACTCTGCAAGACAAAACACTTCAAGCTTGGAGATCTCGTAGGCCACTCATAATTCCTAAAACAAAAAGCTACACAAGGGAGTTTTTGGTAATCGCCTTCGGTGGACAGTAGTAAGGCCACTCTTCCAAATAGACTCTCTGTCCTGGTTTGCGGATATTTCTAAACTAAAGTTAGGAGAAACTGGATCCATTTTATTTGGTCCGTGCTGCCAAAGAAAGGAATCCAAACACAACGGTTTCATTATATCTTAAGCAATAAATCTGTGTGCTCAATAAACTTAAACAAGCTCTCAAAGGAGAAGCAATCTACATAACGACAGATGACCAGCTGCTTTCACTTGTGAATCAAAGCTAAAATAGGTACCGTAGTATAAGTGAGTCTTAGGCAATTCCTGTGGATACTTGAAAAGCCATAATTCATAGCCTGGAGATATTCATTTCACCCTCGACGATAAACGTTAAACTGCTATTAGCTCTCAACAAAAGGGACATTGAATTATGACAAGTATCTTTACTAGTCATTGTTCTATAAAATACCAAATTTCAGTTCATCAAAACTTTGGAGTGGCTTCCAAACATTCAGTCAAAACACGCTACAGCAGATCTTACTGGTCGCGGTGACAAAAGTCACCAGCGCTTAAAGCCCTCAATCTAATAATGATAATAACAATATCATCTATCTACAATTTGTAGCTCAGTAAACTTTATTTGCAGTTAATAAAATATTAATCTTTAGCATAGTTTTCTAACATATTTCCACCTTTAACTATCTTCCCTGAAGATCTCCAGTGAAATTTTCATGTTATAGTTTCTATTTCGGTACATCATGGTTCTGCACCCGCATCGGTAATATCTGGATAAAAAGTAAGTAACGATATATCAGGTGCCTGAAGGTTGCAGTGTACCTACTCAACGTGTCTCTTAGTTTGCGAAACTTGTACAATGAAAACATTTTACAATCTTTCTTGACATACCGGAACGCTTTAAGGAATTTGTATTAGTTCGTTTGTTATTTTACAAATAACTAACTAAATCGCAAACTGATTGATACTCCCGATCTGTGACTACTTGACCTACATTCAGTTTAATAATATTGTCACGTCGCAGACGATGTAAAGGAGTAGAATCAAGCTACCAAAAATGAAATACTTATTACGTCATACAAGCTCAATGACAAAACATCAATCAAAATATAACAACTGCCGTGAACACCTACTGTAATGAATAATATCTTAAATAACATATATGGAGATCGGTAATCCGGATCATCGGACATCACAATATCATAAACAACAAACTCAACTTCGTCTCTCGTTTCTCAGCAAGCAACTGACCGAATTGCTTTCATTACAACAGCAACCCAATTGCCACCAACATAGCTTACAACGATATCTTGAGCTTTGTAATAAAATCTCTTACCAGTATTGGAAGACCGCTTAACATAAATTCAGTACTCATTACTCACTGTTCTACTTAACGAGCTCTTGTAATTGCGTCACCACTCTCTGGGTGGGACACAGACGGAATCCTTGTTACTGGTCAATGCCCTATGATGAAAACCTGCAAAAATTGCTAGACGGCCTTTCCATCTTAATCTGCTTGGCCCTACACTTCACTTTATAATTCACCAACAGAACACAAACCCACATACAATATTGTGGATCGCAGGCGAATCCCACTTCTGATGTCGCGGGGTAGTATCACTGGCAAACTCTATGTCGACCAACACTATTTCAGAACCACAGCGATAATATAAACGTGATGATCTCAGCGAGGCGGACATGCACTCACCCTGAGCACCGCTACACACTGATTCCATCCAAGCATTCTAGCCAAGAATGCTTGCCGTTTCGATTACGACAATACAATTAAAAGATTATAAATGATTCATGTAATACTTGATTCATTAAATTATCGTTACGACATGCTTTGATATTACAGTCTCCGACATATATATATATATATATATATATATATATATATATATATATATATATATATTGTTCGTAATATTTACCAGTGCCTGTGATGTTGACCGTGACTCGCTTTAGTTAGGTCATAAAATGCCCCGTAAGTTTGTTCGCGGTTGTCAATCTCGTTATATATATATATATATATATATATATATATATATATATATATATATATATATTGTTCGTAATATTTACCAGTGCCTGTGTGACTCGCGAAATCCAAATTGGTTAGGGTGAAGTATAGAATTTTTTTCGAGGAAAGTGTATATTCTTGTGTATATTATTTCTTCGAAAAATTTTGAAAAACATGATTGCACAGCGATTGGCCTGTAGTTATTTAAATGTTCAGCTGAATTTTCTTTAAATACTGGAACAATTCGAGATGTTTTTAGTTGATCAGGGAATACACCTTCTTGTAGACAAGAATTTATTATCTCTGTAAGCGGTTCCACAATTTGGTCAACCACATAGTATAGAATATTGCATGGAATTTCATCAATACCATGCGATGTTTTCTTTCCAATCTTACAGATGATTCGATATATTTCATTCTTTGTAGTGGGAAACAAAAATAAGTTCTGATTGTGGTATTCATTTGAACTACTATATTTAGGATTTATCACGGAATTAATATTTTGTGTGATGTGTTTTATATCGTTAATAAAAAAGTCATTGAAGGTATTTGCTATTTTTATTGGATCACTAATTAGGTTATCTTTAATCAAAATGTTTAAGTTTTTATTTTTAGTATTGCTTTTTGAACTATTAATTACACTCCATGAGGTCTTAGTAGGTTTGCTAGATGTACGGATGATATTACCAAAGTATTTTTGTTATTTTGTGAAATCAGTTTTTTAAATTCAATTTATATATATATATATATATATATATATATATATATATATATATATATATATATATATATATATATATATATATCAATATAATTATTAAAACTTTTAATCTCCTCTGTAATCCACTGAGCTTCTCTAGGGTGAAAAGAATTGATTGTGCACATCGGAAAAGCACATTGAAATGCATGAAGAAATATATCGTAGAACTGATTGAATTTATTGTTACAATCCTCTGTGTTACAAATATGATTAAAAGATTCAAGTTTAATTAGATGAATAAAATAGTTTATATTATTGTTATTATAGACACGACCGAAACGATAATTATTAGTTTTCTTGCTAACACTAATATTTTTAATTTCAAAATAAAGTGGACTATGGTCTGAAAGAAAGTTTTTTAGTAGTACACCACTCTCATAGTTTTCTGTTTCAATATTTGTCATAAAGAAGTCAATAAATGAGGAACTATGCTAAGTTATTCTGGTAGAAGTTTTCATTGTAATTGTAAGACCATATGAAGACAGTAGATCAATGAATGAACTTTTTATTGTTGATGTTTCATGATGGTTAATGTTGAAATCGCCACATAATATAAAGGAAAAATTTTTATTGTCTTTTTCATAATTTTTTACTAAAATATCATCCATATGTTTTATAAATTCTTGTGGGCTCATGGATGGTGCTCTATAAAAACATAAAAGATAAATTTCCTTATTTTCATATGTAGCTAACACCCCACAACATTCGAAAATCTGCTCAATGCTTATATCACTGCAGAACTTTAAATTTGTTGTTTTAAGTTCAGGTTTAGCGAGAATTATTACACCTCCATTTTTACTATGAGTTCTACATTAGTGACTCGAAATTATAAAATTTTTAATTTTAAAGTATTTAAAATTTTCTTCTTTAAACCAATGTTAATTTAAACAAATGAAATCGAAATTCGATTCATTTAGAAAAATTTCCAAAGAGTCCAATTTATTTACCGCAGATTGAATGTTCTAATTTAGGATCAATAATTTATTATTTTTTGCCTAAAAAATAGTCTGCTTTTTGTTTATTATTAGATTGTGTTTGGCGTTTCTTCGTGTAAAATTTGTTGATAAATGTATCCTCGGGCCAATTATCAGTATTTAGCACTATATCTGTAAATTGAGTAGGAATGCTAATTTTAAATTATTTATAATGTTCATATTTTGATTTTAAATCAGCGCATTTATTTAAATGATTTAAAAAAATTTCACATGTGGAATCAGGATGTAAGCGAGAAATGAAGAAGTGCTCATATTTTTGGATTGCACTTAGATTAGAGATATACTATTGTGGTTATTTCGTCTAACATTTCTGCCTTCAACTAGAATAAAATTATCATCAACAGTATTCTTTTTATTTTGACTGTTGATTAATGCATCGGGGTTCTTATTTTTTTCATCTACACATGTAATTTGAGATCTAGTTTTTATTGCATATGTATTCTTTGCATTTGACATTTTGTTGTTGTTACCTGTCAACTGAGAGCTCGTGTTTACTTTAGTACCGGATGGGCCATCATCAGTGTTTTTTATTAATTGATCGTTCTCAGCAGGCAGATTATTGTTTATTAAATTTTGGTTTGAGTTCTCGCTAATTCTCACTTTCGAAGATTTATTTATATTTGTAAGGTTAATATTTATTTTGGTGATCTCTGATTTAAATTCACTTCTTTGTAAGCTAAGATTAGTTATTAAGCTTTCTTGATCACAAATTTTTTTGAGGCACTTTTCAATTAGATCACATTATTTTTCATTTGATTTATCACTAGTCAAGCACTGATCACAAAACCATTTTATATTAATATTTCCCGATAAACTGTTGCATTCAGTTTTCTTTAATTCAGCACAAGTAGTATGAAAAGTGTTACCACAAGTACCAAAGCATGAAACTGATGATATAGCAGCTCTTGCCGTAATTTTTTCACTACAATGTTCACAAATCGTGTTACTATCCGCCATTTTTTTAATATTGTAAATAATTAATATTGTATTAATAATGTTTTAATAGTAACAGTAATAGTAGTAATAGTAGTAATAATAGTAATAATAGTAATAACAGTAATAGTAGTAATAGTAGTAATAATAGTAATAATAGTAATAATAGTAATAATAGTAATAATAGTAATAATAGTAATAATAGTAATAATAGTAATAATAGTAATAATAGTAATAATAGTAATAATAGTAATAATAGTAATAATAGTAATAATAGTAATAATAGTAATAATAGTAATAATAGTAATAATAGTAATAATAGTAATAATAGTAATAATAGTAATAATAGTAATAATAGTAATAATAGTAATAATAGTAATAATAGTAATAATAGTAATAATAGTAATAATAGTAATAATAGTAATAATAGTAATAATAGTAATAATAGTAATAATAGTAATAATAGTAATAATAGTAATAATAGTAATAATAGTAATAGTAATAATAGTAATAATAGTAATAATAGTAATAATAGTAATAATAGTAATAATAGTAATAATAGTAATAATAGTAATAATAGTAATAATAGTAATAATAGTAATAATAGTAATAATAGTAATAATAGTAATAATAGTAATAATAGTAATAATAGTAATAATAGTAATAATAGTAATAATAGTAATAATAGTAATAATAGTAATAATAGTAATAATAGTAATAATAGTAATAATAGTAATAATAGTAATAATAGTAATAATAGTAATAATAGTAATAATAGTAATAATAGTAATAATAGTAATAATAGTAATAATAGTAATAATAGTAATAATAGTAATAATAGTAATAATAGTAATAATAGTAATAATAATAATAATAATAATAATAATAATAATAATATATTTATTGCCCAACGGTAATACCATTTACAGGACAAAATTACATAAAACATATAAATAACATATTGAATTGAAATAACAATAATCAGAAACAAAAATTAGTTAAAAATATGTAAAGACAAATGATTAGCAATTTTACAACAAATAAATATTGGTGCATGTTTTAAAATATCAGTGCGTGGTATAGGTAGATGGAACATCTTTGAATGCCTGGACTCTAGTCGCGGAACGTGAAATGGCACACGGGTGAGGAGGAATGGGGCATCTACTTTGTTGTGCAGCAATCCACAGAGAAATCTTGCGCACAATAGTTCTCTTCTTTCGGTTAAAAACGGTATGGAGTGACGTTGTAGCAGAGATGCCTGGTCTGAACCTCTTTCTGGATATACCCTATCTATTTTGAATGAAAGATATTTCAAAAACCTACGATTTACTTGATCCAGCGCTTGCTCAAGGTATGCAGTGGAAGGATACCATATTAAGGAAGCATATTCAAGTTTGCTCATAACAAAGGCCATATACAGGGATTTTAAAACGCTTATATCACTGAACATTTTTGATACTCTTATTAAAAAACCTAGGGTTCTGTTTACTGAATTACAGACATTATGTGTATGTTCATTAAATTGAAAATTATATGTAAATGTGATGCCCAGATCTTTAATAGATGTGTTTCTCTTTAATGGAACATCACGCATGGTATACACAAAATGAATTTGATTCTTTCTGCGTGTGAAAGTTACAACACAGCATTTATCAATGTTTAAATTAAGTTTGTTATTAGCACACCTTTTAACCATGTAATTAATGTTATTTTGTAATTTTAGAGTATCAGCAGGTGTATTTATACTCATATATAATTTAATATCATCAGCATATGCTAGAACATTACAATTAAGAGATAACAGAAGATCATTTATGAATAAGGCAAATAGAAGTGGTCCAAGATTAGAACCCTGTGGTACACCTGATTCTGCAATGAACTTGAATGAATTATAACCATTATATGTTATCCAACATATGCGATTATCTAAATAAGATTTTAAAAGTCTGATAACGGAGGGGACTGCACCCAAATTGCTGATTTTATGTAGAAGCAAACTGTGATCGATGGAATCAAATGCACGTGATAAGTCAGTGTAGATAGTATCTACTTGACCACGTTCATCTAACACTTCAGATATATATTGCGAAAATGAGGCAAGATTTGTGGTAGTTGATCTACCTACCATGAAACCATGTTGATCCGAGGAAATAAGACCACGGGTATTGGCAAAAATGAATTTGTACATTACCATTTCAAGAAGTTTGGCAAAATTATTAAGAATCGAGATGGGACGATAATTTTTAATGGAAGACTTATCGCCCTTTTTGAAAACAGGCGTGATTCTTGTGTTTTTCCATCGCTCTGGAAATATGCATGTATTTATAGATAGGTTTATAATAATTGAAAGTGGTTTATTAAGAATTAACCTACAATCTCTAATTATGAAGCTTGGAATTTGATCGTCTCCAGCAGTAAATTTATTCGAAAAAGACGCCATGAAAGTAATAAGTTCATCTTCATTGACAGTATTAAGTTTAAAAGGTTGGTAATATTTACATTCTTCATTGAAATTATATGGTGAACATTGAGAAAAGAAACCTGAAAAAAACGAGGCAAATGCGTTCACTATATCTTGGGGGGAACTGTACTCGCGATCATCATCATGAAGTATACCAGGTATCCGGGTAGTGCCTTGTTTAGAATGAATAAATTTCCACAAATCTGAAGGATTTGACTTTATATTTAGTTCGGCGTTATGAACATAGTTCTTGTATGCTGCGGTAATTTGAGATTTTACTAAGCTCCTCAACCTTTTAAATTCATGGAGATAGTGTAGATTATTTGTTTTTAACCATTTATTTCTGAAATAGTTTTTTGTTTTTAGATTGTACCTGATTTCAGAGTTAAACCATACAGGAGATTTGGAATTTCTATATTTATATTTAGGGACTGATTTGTCAAAAATAGTGTATAACATTGTGTAATAATAGTAATAATAGTAATAATAGTAATAATAGTAATAATAGTAATAATAGTAATAATAGTAATAATAGTAATAATAGTAATAATAGTAATAATAGTAATAATAGTAATAATAGTAATAATAGTAATAATAGTAATAATAGTAATAATAGTAATAATAGTAATAATAGTAATAATAGTAATAATAGTAATAATAGTAATAATAGTAATAATAGTAATAATAGTAATAATAGTAATAATAGTAATAATAGTAATAATAGTAATAATAGTAATAATAGTAATAATAGTAATAATAGTAATAATAGTAATAATAGTAATAATAGTAATAATAGTAATAATAGTAATAATAGTAATAATAGTAATAATAGTAATAATAGTAATAATAGTAATAATAGTAATAATAGTAATAATAGTAATAATAGTAATAATAGTAATAATAGTAATAATAGTAATAATAGTAATAATAGTAATAATAGTAATAATAGTAATAATAGTAATAATAGTAATAATAGTAATAATAGTAATAATAGTAATAATAGTAATAATAGTAATAATAGTAATAATAGTAATAATAGTAATAATAGTAATAATAGTAATAATAGTAATAATAGTAATAATAGTAATAATAGTAATAATAGTAATAATAGTAATAATAGTAATAATAGTAATAATAGTAATAATAGTAATAATAGTAATAATAGTAATAATAGTAATAATAGTAATAATAGTAATAATAGTAATAATAGTAATAATAGTAATAATAGTAATAATAGTAATAATAGTAATAATAGTAATAATAGTAATAATAGTAATAATAGTAATAATAGTAATAATAGTAATAATAGTAATAATAGTAATAATAGTAATAATAGTAATAATAGTAATAATAGTAATAATAGTAATAATAGTAATAATAGTAATAATAGTAATAATAGTAATAATAGTAATAATAGTAATAATAGTAATAATAGTAATAATAGTAATAATAGTAATAATAGTAATAATAGTAATAATAGTAATAATAGTAATAATAGTAATAATAGTAATAATAGTAATAATAGTAATAATAGTAATAATAGTAATAATAGTAATAATAGTAATAATAGTAATAATAGTAATAATAGTAATAATAGTAATAATAGTAATAATAGTAATAATAGTAATAATAGTAATAATAGTAATAATAGTAATAATAGTAATAATAGTAATAATAGTAATAATAGTAATAATAGTAATAATAGTAATAATAGTAATAATAGTAATAATAGTAATAATAGTAATAATAGTAATAATAGTAATAATAGTAATAATAGTAATAATAGTAATAATAGTAATAATAGTAATAATAAGTGTAATTTTAATAATAGTAATAATAGGGGCAACCTGGTTTGATCCCGACCGACGTCAAATATTTACAATTTTAGACGGCGCCTCTGTGGTTCACTCTCCCCTCTAGAAATGAGTGCCCGTAAAGTGACGCATGGTAAACTCCCGCACGGTGCAAATATAATCATCTTTACCGATATTTGCGTACAAAGCAGGTTGGCACACCCAGCAATGGGTAATAAACCGTGATGATATATATTTTTTTATAATAATAGTAAAAATATTAATAATAATAGTAGTAATAATAGTAATAACATTAATAATAACATTAATAATAACAGTAATAATAATAGTAATAATAGTATTAATATTAGTAATAATAATGGTAGTAATAATAGTAATAATAATAATCATAATAATTATAATCATAATAATAATATTAATAATAATAATAATAATAATTGTGATAATAATAGTAATAATATTTAATAATAGTAATAATATTGAATAATAATAAAATAAATAACGATAACTATAATGATAATAATAATGGTAGTAATAATAGTAATAATAATAATAATAATCATAATAATTATAATCATAATAGTAATAATAATAATAATAATAATAATAATAATAATAATAATTGTAATAATAATAGTAATAATATTTAATAATAGTAATAATATTGAATAATAATAAAATAAATAACGATAACTATAATGATATTTTTTACAATGCTATGTGTTTGGACTGCCAGATAGAGTAGACTGACTTTTAGGTACGATTTAGGTATAGCATGCAGTAGCGGTACTCTGCTAAAATTCATGTCAGAATTTTCTATGCGTATGTACGAAAATCACCTCGGAAATCATGGCTGGAATATTTGCGTGAAATTAGAGTAAAAGACGCAAATTTTATACTAATATAATATTTAGATGAACATTAGTAATGAATTCAGTTTTTATTCAATATACATACAATTATATGAGCAGAAAACTAAATGTCACAAGGCTCCTATGAATTATTTTAATTGTCCTAGGTGGGTGAAGGGACCTGGCTAATCCTTCCTAGTTTTGTTACTGGAACGTATTTTGGTTTCGCAGTAAGAAAACATACTGAATCTTGCTGGTACTTGCTAATTGTAGGTATTATCAATCTATACAAGCAAAAAGTTAGTTAATTTCCGTATTTGACATTTAGTTGTATTGAGGTATTTGACATAAATGACATTTCCCAAACTCAAAAGAATTATTATATTTGTTTTAATAGTGTTGTGGAAAAAATATAAGGAAGATTCAATAACAGTTATAAGTTCAAGAACATTCAAAAATCTGGACAATAAAAACAAATTTAAATTCGGAATATGTTTTCTATTACAAGAAATGGTTTTAAAATTAGATTCTAGTTCAGACGAAAAAACATAAAAATAACGTAAGTTAATATATTACGGTTTAATCAAATTAACTCGGGCTCTATAAACCAGAATAACCATGGAGTCCTGTCTGTATCATTAAATTATAGTAATGGTAACGGAAACTACCAAGATTCCCATTTCTGAAATTGTTGAAAATTTTATTTACGTTTTCGTTTCTGTTGGTCTTCATAATTAAGTACAGTAGTGCAAATTAGTTGAAATTAATTATATAATAATTCTTGATTACATTTGTTACCACTAACTAATATGAAAAACAACACTATTTAAGGTCAATAAATAACATTCCATTGAATAAATGTTGTATTTACAAATGAATAAAGCATATACAATCTTATAAGTTATTTAGTTTTATTGTTATAAAACTCACATTTTATTTTTATGTCGATCCGAATTTGGTTAGTTTAGCAGAGATGATACTTAAATTTATTCAATAGCATTTTCAATTGATGTGTAAGTTAATTTTTGTAGAAGTTTTGTTTTGCTAGGATAAAGGATTAGTCATACTCTTAAATGTTTTTTTAATTAATCGAGCACAATGTCTAACTACTTAATTCAGAAATGTAAATTACACACATCTATGAACATATTTTGGCTTTATATTACTCTAAATATCATATTTCTTCTGATCGAAGTCAATAATAGCATTAATTAATGTAATATTAATTGTATATATCATTCACAATTTTAATAATATTTTAAAAATGATTGTTTTTGTAACAAGTAGCTCAGTTTTGTATTCAGAATACAATATTTTGAAACAATTATTGTTTTCTACACATTACAATTTTGGTTAATTGAATACTAAAAATTGTATACTTTGCAATAAATTTTTGACAATTCATTTTTTGTTTTGTGTACAGTATTGTTTCAGAATCAATGTTCACGTGAATTTAAAAATTAAAATTTATTGTTTGCCAGACAATAATTGTTTTGATTACAATATTGTTTTCTAAACAAGTATCACGAGAATCAAGCCGAATATCTCTTGTTGTTAAGATATATCTTATGATTTCTATAATTATTAATTTTATAAATTGAAATTATTGCACACATAAACAAAAAACGCAGTTCTAGAACAAACGTACCTAGTCCGGGCGGTGCCCGGAAGAGGCGACAAATTTGCAGCATAATAGTACGGAGCGCATTGCTGAGTAACATTTTTTGCTGTGTTTAAAGAAATATAGTTATAGTTTAGTTGTTTTTCATTCACCCACCTACATATCAGTCTAGTTTAGCATTAGGTAATCACCACCCAACACTTCTGTTTATTTAATCACAATCGAGCGCTGCATTTAAAGCAGGCGCAGGCCACTCGATTTTCTGGTCAGAAAGGCTGTTTCGATTCTGTCTTGTTTACAACATGCTATCGCACAAAGTGTGCCTTGGAAGGCAAGGATAAATCGGCCGCACGGGACTACGGGACCAAGCTGCGTTGCTTGAGGCCTTGACACGAAACGCTGCCGTATCATTGAATCTCGACGCTTAACAGTTTAAGAGATAATTTCCAACGTTGATAACAATGATTATGATAACGATAATGGTAATATCCATTAAGATCCTGAATTCTATTCGCAAAATACTTAATCGGAGTTAAATGCTAAATGTGATAAACGTTTTACCATTCCTTTCTTTCTTTATATCAAGAATCTAATTTCAAACAGCAATGAATAGTGTTGTAACGGAATACTTTCTGCAAAAGTTTGATGTTTGATTTAAATTACCTGGGATTCTTATTTGACATTCACAAGTTTCTACTTCTATCATATCTGATCACCGAATACGAGTGAAATACCGTGGGGACAATCGAATATTCAACTGTTACGCCGAGGCGTGAAAATTTACCTCGACGCATTGCCGTATCCAATTTAAACGAAGCCGGTACATACATCAAAGGCAAACCGTGCTCAATATGGACGGCTATTCTACTGATTTCTATTGAACATTTGACATTTGTGCATAACACTCAGTTTGTACTATTCAGAATTCCTTGTTTAAATGTAACAGAGTTTCAACGGTAGTATGAAGAAAATGCTTCAGAAATTTTTGAGATATTTACATTTCCAACAGTACGGTTTCATTGAAAAAGAAATCATACAATTTTAACGAGACATAGTTTTTATTAAACATTTTGATTACTCGAGATTAACTGGGATGTAATTTTCATTTGAAAGCAGGTTACGGACACTTACAAGTCATAAATGTTCAAAATTTAGATTGCCAATAAATCTAAAGAGAAAATATTCTACATTTTGTTCAGGATACAATAATGAATTACTTTACTAAAAGTTAGTCATTTTATTTCGCAACAAGGATCTCGTGTCTTTGTTTTATACCTGGAAGTGAATCTGGAATCGAAACTAATTGGGCGTCAGAGAATTATGCCTGAAATATTTTCCGTGAGACGGGTAACTACTTTGGAGAGACAAGATACTTCCAGCCTACAGAAACATAGCACCAGGAATTGAACTACGTGCGAAAGCTAAGACGTAGAAACTATTAAAATTGCAATAGTAAAGATTTGAGGCGTCATGATGAAATAAAGGACTTAACAAAATAATTGAAATGAAGAATTAAAAAATGACAACGCCGGTAAAATATGTAATTAGAACCATATGAGCGTTCATAAGATAGTGATCTTTCGGGCTCGCAAAAACCATTGTTTTAACCTATAAATTTAATAATTGTTACATTTTTGTAGTTTGAAATATATGAACATGGACATATTATATAGCTAAAAAAATCTTTCCAATGATATAATTTTCTAATATAGAGTCCATACAAAAATGGAAACTTTGAGTATCGCCATTTGAAAAAACATAGAAAAGTGCCTTAAAGATGTGCAAATTAAAATCCAGTATTATTTTCCACTTAGAATATATTTAGAAAAATAAAGAAAACTGTATAATTTACATTTTCGCCTGTATCTAGTGACCTATGCATTTTTTCGCAAATAAAAAAACATTAAAATGGACTCCTAAATGGGGCAACTTTTATATAATTTAATTGAGTTCGTATCTCTCATAGATCTCCATAACCTCACGTTGGAAAAATTATCCTGGACACCCTGTGTGTATACAGGGTGTTGACGCTAAGGTGCGAACGTAGGGATTTAATATGGGACCTTAGTTTTCTGCAATTTCCTTCTCTCCTGTTTATTTTACGGGAAAACCTGTAGAGTGCGAAGTTGTTCAGAATTATAAATTTTATACAAAACTGTTTGTACATTTATTATTATTATTATTATTATTATTATTATTATTATTATTATTATTATTATTATTATTATTATTATTATTATTATTATTATTATTATTATTATTATCATTATTATTCTATCGTTTTTATTTATTTGGGTGAAGTGTAAATATTATTAATTAAATTTAAGTGTTTATTAAACTATAATTAAAGTTACTATTACTAATATTAAACAATTATTTAAAACTAATTGAGACTAAAACTATAATTAAGTAGATGACACTAACACTAACATTATTTATTTGACCAATTAACACTACTATTTATTTCCACGATGTTACAAATTATTTATTTCACTACTCGTTCCAATCTTAGACTTCCGGTCTGTTGCAGACTCTTTTAGACTGTTTACGCAATATTTATAACACTATATTTATTTCACTATATACTTATTACGTTCAACTGTCTGCCTACCGACCTCCACAGCGTCTATATACTCAACTGACTCAACAGCGTCTGTATATTCAACTGTTCGAACAGAAGTCACCTCTTTCACAACACTATCTGTCTATTTATGTCACTCTCTGTCTAACCTCCACAGCCTCAGTATCACCAACTGTCCGTATGCCACCACTGCCGAGTATTCACTTCCACTTGCCGTTACTGTCCCCATATACCTAGGTTCCCAATACTCTTCAACACTACCGAGTATTCTCTTTAAAAGCTATCCCGATATACCAGTAACTTTCCGACTCGCCGTTACTGTTCTTGTACACTATAGCTTCCCAATACTCGTCAACACTACCGAGTATTTACATCCAAAACTATCCCAATATACCAGTAACTTCCCCAGTACCTACTCGACACCAACTGCATTCGCTTACTAGAATACTGCTGTGCTTCCCAATCACTATCGCTTTACTCTCTAACACTCCATGTCAATCACTATGACTCTGTATGTAACTAACTGTGTCTCCCGAGCATAGCTACGTCAGTTATATACAGCTGCCATTATTTTATAGAAAAGCCCTAGAATGTTCGACCGCATGATAACAATGAACACAAAAGGTTTAGCCGACCGCAAGTAATTAAACACGTCGCGACCAGTTTGTTTACATCTCCCGGCTGCTGGCGCGATTACGTCACCGCTATAAATAGACACTCGCTTACAGTGGCGGCGACGGCGGGCGTTCCACATTACATTATTATCCTATTAGTTTCTTCAAAATTTATTAGAATCAAAATTTCGGCTTATTAGTAGCAATAGCTATGACACTTGTTTTATATTTTCTAGTTTTCTCAAATTATTTATAAACGTGACATATGGAAATAAATTTCGTATTCTTCTGTAACTATTTTCATCATAATACTCCTTTAGATAGGTTCCCCATTCGAATAAATACTTATTATTTAATTGTTTTCTTTTCTGTAAGTCAAATTGACGTTTTACGTTCATAAATAATTTATGTAAACTAGAAAAATATATAAAATAAATAATGAAAAGTGTCATGGCTATTGCTACTAATAAACCTAAATTTCGAAATTCAGTTTTAAGATTGTGAAAAAACTAGAAGCATAATAAAAAAAATTAAAACAGTATTGTATACAATTTTTAATTCTGAACAATTTCGCACTCTACAATTTTTGCCGAAAAATGAACAGTTGAGCAGGAAAATCAAAAAAAAAATAAACCCCATGTTAAATCCCTATGTACCTATGTACCTTACCGTTAATACCCTGCATATACACCCATGGCCAAAAAAACGGAAACTAAAAAAAACTGTTTGTCTGCTTGAAATAACCGTAATATGGTTTAATTTGTTATTTTTTATTAAAATATGGATAATTGATGTGTAAACTGAGATCAGAAAATAAAATAAGTTTAGCAAATACTTTATTTATTAAGAAAAGTTCCTGAAACAGAAAAATGAACAAAAGTAGCAAATTTATTTTTCCTTATTAAGTTTGATTTAAGTTTAAGGTATAATTTATTTTGAGAAAGTAATGGTGTGTATTGTCTCTCACAGACTTCTACCATATGGTTTGGTAAACTCTTCGTGTTAATTATTCTTCATTCTTCAGAACGCGATACTGTTAGATATTGAATAGTTTTTGGTACGTATTATCTATGCTGAACACTTTGCCTTAATGTATTTTGGTAAATAAAGAAGTCCGTTGAAGATTGAACAAAAGTTTAATTAATACAATTTAGAAAATACAGTAATGAGAAAACACTTTAAAAATGACGGTTATGATTGACATACACAGAAACAACTTGTTGTACATATCGCCTACTTATTTATGTAAAATATAATTTACATTGTCTCTATGACAATAAGAAAGTATTCAAGTATATTGTCCAACACTCCCCCTATTTGAATATTTTCATATTATTTACATTTATACTATTTCTTAGCATTACGAATCTGTCTTTAGTTAATGCTTTCGTAAAAATATCTGCATATTGGACCTCACTTGGAACATACTCCATACACATCTCACCATTTTCATATTTCTCTCTTACAAAATGATAACGTACGTCAATGTGCTTTGTCCTCTTATGAAATTCTGGATTCTTTATTAATCTGATAGCACTTTGATTGTCCATGTATAATACTACTGGATAAGCACATCGATGTCCGATGCCATTTAACAGTTTCTTTATCCACACTGCTTCTTTCACTGACATACTTGCTGCTACATATTCAGCCTCTGTTGTACTCAGAGTCACCATCTTTTGACGCTGTGCTGCCCAAGTGATTGGCCCACCTGCTAATATAAAAATATATCCCGTTGTCTATCTTCTAGTTACAACGTCTCCGGCATAATCTGCATCACTATACCCGACTAAATCTAAATTTGCATTTTTGTTTAAATTCTCGTACATAATTCCAAAGTCTATTGTTCCCAATATATATCGCAATATTCGCTTCACCGCTTGACAGTGTGTTTCATCATAATTGTTCAAAAATTTACTAACTAAATTTACAGCGTAAGTTATATCTGGCCTTAATACTGTGGCCAGAAACAGGAGTGACCCCACTGCCTCACGGAATGGAAATCGTACAGTTTCATCGCTACTGCTATTATTTACAGGAACATCTAACCTTACATTTGGGTCCGCAGGTAAAGCTAACGGGTTTGCTTCCTCCATTCTGAAGCGTTTGATGATTTTCTCGGCATAACTCTTTTGATGTATAAACAAGCTTCTATTTGGCTGATCGCGCGTGATTTTCATTCCAAAGAAGCATTGGAATTCCGTCATCTTAATGATGAAAACTTTATTCATCTCGTCCAGGAAATTCTCCTAGGTCCTCCTGTTTCTGCTCACAACTAAACCATCATCTACAAAGAGTACCATAATTAAAACATCATTATAAAACTTGTTGTAAAATATGCATTTGTCGGCTTCAGTTTCTTTCAGATTGTATTTATTTAAAAAATCGACAAAAGCTTTATTCCAGCACCCAGGTGCTTGTTTTAGTCCATAAAGCGACTTTTCTAATTTGCAAACAAACTTTGAACTATCAGAGCTTACCTCAAGACCCTCTGGTATGGACATATAAATGTCCTCATCTAATTTACCGTTTAGAAATGCTGTCTTGACGTAAAATTGCAGCATCTCGTAGTCCTTTGACGCCACCATCGCCAGCAGTATCCTTAGCGAATCATACCTGACGACCGGAGAAAAGGTTTCATGGTAGTCTATACCTGGGCGTTGTGTAAATCCTCTTGCGCAGAGCCTTGCTTTGTACCTATAACCCTGACTTTTTGTTGAATTTTAAAGACCCATTTAGAGTCTACTAGTTTTTGGCCTTGGTTAGGTACAATGATCCAAGTTTTATTGTAATCGTGAGCTTCTAGTTCTTCACGAATAGCTTCTTTCCACTTGTTTTCATCTGGACTAGTTAGAGCTTCTTGAACTGTTCTTGGTTCCTCTAATTCATCTAGATTCACTTCAAATTTTCTCGGTTGCTGCAGTAGTGACCTGTCTCTTAATGTGTGTCTTGATTTGACATTACTATACCTTTCTTCTTAAGGTTTCCGTTTTCCTGATTTTTCGGCGTTTTCGTTGTTTATTTCTTCTGATTCGTCTGCTACTTTTCTTTTTTCTAATGGCAGCTTTATCTCAACAACTGATTTTGTCAAGAGTGGGACGTCTATAGTTTTCTCATTGAAGTTTACATCCCGAGATTCTATTATTTTCCTTCTTTCAGGATCAAACAGCCTGTAGTTAGACGACTCCCGCTGATAGCCAAGCATTATCATTTTCTTTGCTTTCTTATCTAATTTACGTCTAAACTGATGAGGAATATGGACAAACGCCTCTGATCCAAAGGTCCTCATATGCTACAATCTTGGTTTCTTCCCGGCCCAAGCTTCATATGGTATCAACCCATTCTCATTTTGCGTCACCCGGTTGATAGTATATATTGCGGTGTTGACCGCCTCGGCCCATAACATCTTTGGAAGATTCTTTGCTGCCAGCATTGTTCTCGCGCTTTCCATAATCGTCCTATTATCACGCTCGGCTTTGCCATTTTGGTGCGGAGTATACGGTGCTGTCATTTCTAGCTGTATAAATTCAGTCCCACGGGCAACTCTCAGGGTTCGAATTGGATGACCAAATTTAGTTTCTACCATGGTAGCGTATCTCTTAAAATTATCAAAAACATCAGATTTATGTTTCATAAAATAGACATACCTATACGACGTAGCATCATCTTTAAACAGTAAAAAATATCTCGCCCCTCCAAGAGATTCATTATGCATGGGTCCACACACATCACTATGGACCATGTCTCCTGCTTGAAGTTCTCTTGGACTTATGCTGTTAGGAATTATATTCCGATGTGATTTTCCATAATTACAGGCTTCACAGGAAAATTCTTCATATTCTTGTGAATTTAATCCACTTATCAATCCTGACTTCGCTAAATTTTTGAAGGTTTTGATATTGACATGACCCAACCTGTCATGCCACACTTTAAGGTTTTTTGGAGTTGCTATATTTGCTTCACATTGTGTTATTACAACAAACAACATTCTGTACAACTCGTTGTTGTGTTTGACCCCATTTGCCACAATGTCTCCATTTTTATATATTTGCACTCCATTTTCAGCAAACTTAACCTGAAACCCCTTAGTTGTGCACACTCCCACCAAAAATAAATTTTTCTTCAATTTTGGGACGTACAGCACATCGTTTCCTATGGCTCGCGTCTCTTTTACCAGTGCCAGCAATCTTTAGCTTTATGCCCGGTTTTACCACACACGAAACATTCGTACTTGCCTTTCTTTCTCGCGGTCTTCTTTTCAGACTTTTCTATTCTGTCCTTTTCTTTCTTGTTCCCCTCGTTCATCGTCATTGCAGATAGAGCCCTTGTAGCTTCTTCCATTTCATTAAGCCGCCGTTCCTCGGCGATGAGCCGCTCTTGTAGTTTGTCTACTGTCTGCTCCGCCACTGGAACATTGTCCCACGCTGTCGCTAACGGATGATACTTTGTAGGTAAACTTCCAAGGATCTTCGCCATGATGGCTAGATTTGAAACTTCTTCGCCAACATCTTTCAGCTGACTTGCCATGTTCAATATTCTTGAGACGTGTTGCACAACGGAGTCGTTCGAGTTCATTGAATACCTGTAAAAACGCTTCATCAGAATTAATTTATTAGCTTCTGATTTTTGTTCGTAAATCAAACTTAGGTTGGCCCACATGTCTTGTGCATTTTTACAAGTAATTAAGTACTGAAGTTGTGAATAGTCGACTGACGATGATATTATACACATGGCTTTTGCATTGTCCTTGATCCATGCTTTACCTGATTTTCCTTCTTTCTCTTTTGGTTGCTGACGTGTTCCGTTAACTATATCACTTATTCCGTAGACATTGAAGATTGTCTTCATTTGAAACTTCCACAACTGAAAGTTACTTCCATCGAATTTCGCGACATTTTTAATAATATTTTCGTCGGACATTTTCCTGCTCTATTCTGACACCTCAAATTTTTATATTTTCAAAAAGTATTAAACTATTTCAATCTAGCGATAATCCTGGGCCCATAACCTATTGGATTTTGGTAAATAAAGAAGTCCGTTGAAGATTGAACAAAAGTTTAATTAATACAATTTTGAAAATACGGTAATGAGAAAACACTTTAAAAATGACGGTTATGATTGACATACACAGAAACAACTTGTTGTACATATCGCCTATTTATTTATGTAAAATATAATTTACATTGTTTCTATGACAATATGAAAGTATTCAAGTATATTGTCCAACAATATATATACGAGTATATGCAAAGTTAGTACGCATTTTGTCAACTTTTAAGATGAAATTCTCGGGAACAAATAAAGCAAAAAGGTACTACGCAGTCAGCTGTGCATTATCTAGTTTACAGAACTGCTTCCAAACCACCATATTTAATCAAAACAATTTACAAATTGTACTACCACTGTCAAATGGTGTTTTTCAGGATATACAATATCCTAAAAACGGTTCTCCTTACCATCTCCATTCGCATTTTTTTATCTAATGAACACGGACAGTAATTGGTTCCATATATGAACAATAAGGATCTCCAGTGCTCCATATCGTAATCCCTATGATCTAGCGTAAAACGTAGCCACTATACTCGATGTGATACGAGCAAAGCTTGGCAAGCAACGGGTATCCTAGGGCTTACACAATATTCGCATAACCGTCGGTGAACGGTTCGTGCAGAAATTTCAATTCCGCGAGCATCTGCCACTTGACAACAGACAATAGTTGGTAGAAAGCCTCATTTTTGTGGCCCACATATTAATATAAATCGATGTTTAAAGGGGATGGTAATGCATAGTGTTCCTGATATTTGTTATATGATGTTTGATGATAATGCCGAGTTACATGTTGGGCAGTACTTCTGAGAATAATCAAGGCTACAGCGATGTATTGCATAATGTGATCACCTTCACCAGAAGTTTCTGCTCAGGCTGTTTGCCGATTGAATTTTAACAAATTTATTCATAATCAATACCATAAGTACTAAGAGTGCAATAAACTACACCCCAGAAGTCATCAACCAACGATAATTAAAGAATTTATTGTCATGGTTGAATTTTTGAAAACAGATAATTTGCACAATTTTTTTTCTTTTTCCTAAATAAATAAAGTGTTTATTATAATTTTTATTTTCTACCTTTACATTATAGTTCAGTTGTTTATATTCCAACATAAAAATAATAAATAAACAGATATTTCGTTTGTTACAAGTGGGCAAAAACCTTTTTTGTGTCCGTTTTTTTTAGCACGAATATATTATAGTTCATGTTGCTTGTGCCTAGCTGAGATAGCTTGACAACACCATGGTCTCAACTTATTGCGCGGACAACTAATAGCCGGCTACCAACGGCGCCTGACTCGGTGCAAGGTTCGTGTATATAGAAGGTCGTCTCATTCGCATAGGCTAATGTCTGGAGTAAGAGAAGGGATAACGTGACGTCAGCGCTAGACCTACAGCTACTAGATAATACATAGCTGACTCGTCCGCTATATTGGTACCAAAGTCAATGCAGTAAATTATGAAATAAAAGTGCATTTCTTATAATTTTATGCGCTAACTATTTTTCATAATTAAATATAACTTTCATATTTGTCATTTTATACTTATTTAAAACAATAAAACAAGAAAAAACACGGATCGTCAAAATTTTTGAGGTTAGAGAAAAATATATGAATTGCATAAGTACCTGTAAAAATTATAACCTTATCTCAAGCGATTTCTACAATTTGGAGCAGAACAATCCGTTTTTATGTAAAATTCCTGATTCATAATACTGTAACATTGATATTGAATGACTTAAGTAGCTGCACAATTGTGGACGAGTCAGCTGTAATTTATCTAGTAGCTATAGCTACTAGCACACTAGACCTTAGTAATAGTAAAAACATTAATTTAGAAGTAATTTGGATGTATTTTATTTTTCTATTGGTATGAAATACTTATTGACTTCAAATAATTACAAACATTATTTATCTTTATGTTTCTTCATTCTAACAGCAACCTGTACATTACTTTGGTATTAGACTTAAGGAACATAAGGTAATGTGAAACATAGTAATTTACAATCCAATACAGCAAATCATTGAGTGGAACACAACCATAATTGTGACATCTTAAATTTAGTTTTATTACATTATGTAAACAAACGACGAAGTATAATATTCCTAGAATCCTTTGAAATCAAGAAAGCTTCATTAAAGGGAAAATTCTAATGAACAATTAAATAGAAATAATGACGCTCCGTTCCTAGAAATGTTAATCCCGGACATTATTTCAACCGCTCTACTTTTGTAACCCAAAGTGTAATAATAATAGTAATAATAATAATAATAATAATAATAATAATAATAATAATAATAATAATTTTTTATTGTATTTAACTTATTACAAGTATTACAATTGTTATTGATGAGGGTGAGTCAGTTTTACCTTATATTTTGAATCATTTTATTAATTTGCGGTGCGTTGATGGAGATGAGATGAAAGGATAGTCACAAACATCTAAACCCCTGGTGGGAATCGAACTCACGACCCCAAGAACCGAGCAGTGATGGTCGCTTCGAGCGCTGCAGAAACACGCTGCCTCAGCTCACTCGGCCACCGAGTATTAAAATAAGATTTATTTTCTTTATCGCGATTTCGGCGTTTACACCATCTTAGAAAACGTACTAAAAATTACCTGAATATACAGACACAGGTATAAGAATATAAACTATAACTGTTAAAACACTGGAATTACCATCCTAAAGGATTAATAAAAATTCCCTTTGGTTAATTTATTCAAAAAATTTAAATGGAGGACATTTGTTTGGTTATTCGTGAGTTTTTCATTATGTTAAATGACTTTATCTATATCAAAAGCCAAGAAATTCAATTTGGAACCTTTCTTTTTTAAATGTGAAATTTTTGTGTATTTATATTTTATAAATTTTTATGAAGAATTATATTGTGATAATTATAAAATTTTTGTTAACGCCTTAGGATGGTATTTCCTATGTGCTTCAATAATAATACCTGTGTCTGTATATGTATCGCGAAATTGTGTACAAATCAAACATTCTTCTGATGCTCGTCTAGCATCTGAAATCATGATTTTGTGAATCTTGGCGAATATCATTTATTTATATATCAAATAATATAATTTGCGGTGAGAGAAACATTTTTTTTAATATGCTAGTCTTCATTAATAAATATGTATTAAATATTATTATGATTTAAAGATGCCCATGCAATATACCCACCCAAACTGCCCACACAACACGCCCACCCAAACTGCCCACGTAACATGCCCACTCAAACTGCCCACGCAGCATGCCTATCCAATTTTCCTACGCAACATGCCTACCCAAACCGCCCACGCAGCATACCCAGCCGAACTGCCCACGCAGCATACCCACCCGAACTGCCCACGCAACATGCCCACCCATATTGCTCACGCAACATACCCACCTAAACTGCCCACGCAACATGCCCACCAAAATTACTCAGGCAACATGCCCACCTAAACTGCCAACGCAGTATGCCTACTCAAATTCCCCTCGCAACATGTCCACCCGAACTGCTCACGCAACATGCCCACCCAAACTGCCCACCTAATGTGCTCACCAAAACTGTCCACGCAACATGCCCACCCAAATTGCCCACGCAACATGCCCGCTCAAACTGCCCACGCAACATGCCCACCCAAACTGACCACGCAATTTGTTCACCCAAACTGCTCACGCAACGTGCTCACCCTAACTACCGACGCAACATACCTACCTAAACTGCCCACGGAACAGACTTACACAAACTGCAACATTCGCACCCAAATTGCCTACGCAATATGCCCACTCAAACTGTCCACACAACCTGCCCACGCAACATGCTCAACAAATATTCTTGAAAAAATGCTGTTAAATATGATTTTTTACATTTAATGTTATTGTAAGCAATAGAGAATATTTAATTTTAATTTGAGTATATTTTATGCATAATATTCATTGAGTATAGAGTTAAATATTGTAAAATAATTATATTTCATATAGCAGGAAAATATGCTATAACCATGGAAACAGCTAGGTACTATATTAAGAAAATTCTGATTCACAGATGTCCGTATCAATGACTATGGAAATTGTACAAAATACATAGAACTAACACAAGGTAATGTAGTGAAAATAAAGTCATTTGCAAGAAACTTTCTGTATGCAATTTGTACAGAATATTCAGAACTGACGGAAGGTAATATGCTGGCCACATTAAACTTTTTTAAATTCATTTTATACTTTATAAAATATACAATGTTTCATCACTTATGCCTAGTTCCACTGTTGAACCTTAAATTTAAAGCCAGTCCTTTTGCATTGTTCTAAAGTAATTTTCGATTATTAAATGATTTATTTCTTCTTTTTTTGTATAGAATGAGTTCTTTGGGTATTCCGAATGACTATGGGCGGTATTTTGGAAAGAATATTTTTGTTAATGTTAGGCATGCTGTGGTTAATATAGTTGAGAATTTGAAGGATATCGTTTTGGTAAACTGAATGGTTTTGTATAGATGTTGTTGAGTACAGAGGATCAAAGACATGGCTGAAACATAGGTGATTCTGTTGGCTTGCTATTTTGGCAATATATGTCAGACGAATGTCACTCGCTAAGTTCACTATATTTTCTTGTTTGTTTATTAATAGAAATCTAATAGATATCAATTTACAGTAGATTTCAAAGGTACAAAATCAGACCCCACACGATTTTTTTATCAAAAGATAGTACTTTTTGAACAAACGGTGTAAATTTGGCTAAGCGGTATAAAAATTGTATATAATTTTTATTTCATTAATATTTATTCCGTTTCCAAATTTACATCCTTTATCCAATCCATTAAAAATCTGTCTTAATTATACCTCAATCATTCCCCTGTGTGTTCGTCTTAACAAGATTTGGGATATCTTTCCTCGTTTTTGAATTATGAATTTTTTTTAACCACCCCTGTCAAAATAACAGTTAATATTTTTCTTAGTCAATACAGATCTTTGATTTTCAATAACTCTGTTTTAAAAAATTCATAATGTCAAAATGAGGAAAGTTAAATTAAAAAATAAAGTTGCAGCTGCCAAATTTTGAATATATACATAATTCAACCCATACTTTTAAACCGAGGCGTGAGGTGTTTTTAATGCGATATTTAACCATTCCGGAAATGTAGAAAACAACCCTCTAAAATGCGTTTTTGCAAGAATAAACATTATTTGCAACAGAAATCTTGAGATTGAATCATTTTTAATCTCACATTTTTAGCCGAAACTAATCAAGAGTACATGTATATTTGAGGGCTTATAACTCCTGAACTGTTTGAAATTAATACAGAAATGGTGATGTATGGAGTTGATATATGAATGGGCTCCTGTATTATTCTTGTAATCAACACATGTTTTTTATAAATGCTGTGTTGTGATTATATTGTTATAAAGCACTGTTGTAATCAAGACATTTTACATAATAAATATGTAAAATACATTGTTTTTAAATGACAACATTTTAAAGGAAACATTTTAATTGTTGACAACCTCATGAATTATTTAAATATTATATTGCTATTCAGTAAGTTATTCAGTGCTTACCTTTGTTATATAATCTTTCCAGGTAAGTCTAATACATTGTCCCTCGTTTTTTGTGTCATACTCATCAAATTTGTGTTTTATTGTAAATTACCTCGGACACGGTTGAAATATCTCATTTCCAACTTTAAAAATGTATTTCAGATACAGTCTTTATCTCCTATACTAATTTTTATTAACAACGATAGTGTGGTGCACAAAATATTTAATATTTTCTGGTTTAACATTTTAATTATCTCGTCTATATGATAACTTGTGTTTGTGTATGTAAATAACATATGGAAAACGTCCTAAGTAGTTTTAGAGATATGTATTTTGTGTTTTTTGTTTTAATAGTTATGAATATTCCAAATAAACTAAATGTTATTGTGGAACATTCGAGGGGAAATGTAATACCACAAAATATATTCGGTTATTAAACAGTCGTTATAGGAATAATTAATGGTTCATTCGTTAATTTTTATTTTCATTTACAGATCTTAAATGGTAACATTGTTTTGAATATAATTGTAAGTATATCCTAATAGTAGAAATTATTTGTGTTCTCACACACTTGCATAGATCAATTGAAGTCTAGGCTACCTGGTCTTAGTTGAGCGCGCCCTAACAGAGGGGGAATTCAAGGCTGGACTACCTGCTCGTGGCTGGGCGCGTCTCAACAGAGGGTAAAGCAGCATTGAATTCACAGAACGGTAGGTGTTTGAGATAATCAGCATAGAAGCGGGGAATTATAGGGTTTTGCGTCCTCACTTTTGTGAGTTTGACGATGCCTATGGAGACGTTTTTTTGCAACGTTTTGATTAGTTATTCCACTACTAAAACCGTAGTGGGGATTAGGAATATAAGCAGGTAGCAGAGCATGCTTCGGTATAGTAAATTTTACATCGGGTTAGAATCCAGAAATCTGTGAGTACCTACTACCATCAGCTAGGTACCTTCTCCAAGATCCTAAGAACTTACATCTATCTTGTACCTTCTTCTAACAGCGAGAACTTCCTCCAAGAGTTGGTTTGGCTCCTGTCTGTATTCATTAGATGGACAACCTCTCCGGCTTCCCCAGTCTTGAGACCTAGTCTCACTTATACAGGCTGATTCATCGGTCTGTCTTCTCTTTATAACTCTTTTATTTTAAGTCTGATAGAAAAACTCTTCAAATATAATTTATATGTTATATTATTGTCTATCTACGTACCATATGCATTTGTATACAGGGTGCTCCGTTTAAGCGCAACAATATGTAACTTTATATTTTTTAATGGAACATCCTATATTTATTTATTTATTTTGATAGTAAATTAGATTCCCTTTAAAAAAGTATTAAGTAATAAGGGGTCTAAAATTATAAATTAAGAAGTTATTTACGTTCATAAAAAAATAGTAGTTCAGAGTAGAAAAAACCATAATATAAAACAAAATTTTGATCCTTTTTTATTAATACTTATTTTAAACATTATACTAATTCCAAAGAAGCTATTAAAATTTAGTGACAGACTAAATAATGCAAAATTATAATAAATGCTCGAAAACTTTTACTTCAACTTCAATAGATTTTTCTATTATAAATATTATATTAACCATCTCATCTTAACTAAAATTTGTATTATTCATTTCCACATCAACATCAACAATGATAAACTAAGAGTATTTGAACAACTTGTTTGTTTTAATTTGAAACAATTGATCAAATTATCTATAGCTTACTTTGTTAATAATAACATGATAGAAACATATCATTCAACGAATAAAGGTAAATAACTTCTTAATTTATAATTTTAGACCCCTTATTACTTAATACTTTTTTAGAAGGAATCGAATTTACTTTCAAAATGAATAAATATAGGATGTTCTATTAACAAATATAAAGTTACATATTGTTGCGCTTAAATGGAGCACCCTGTATAAAAATGGATATGGTATGAAGATAGATAATATTATATGATATAAATTATACTTGAAGAGTTTTTCTATCTGACTTAAAATAAAGGAGTTATAAAGAGAGTACAGACCGATGAATCACCCTGTATATCATCTTCACAACAAGTCTTGCCTAATGCAATCCTGTCTCTCTACAAGAGTCGGCAAGTTTAGACAGGTAAATTCCTCCGCCAGCGTGTCCAATTCCTTCGTATGTCTTTCTAGTAAACCCTACTACGGCAAACCACCTTCTCCGCCAGAATCGGCTCGTTTTGACAGGCAATCCCTACCTCAGTATTAATTACACGTCCTCCTAGCAAGCCTTACGTAGTGCATCCTTCCTTTTTTGTCAGAGTCAGCTCGTTTTGACAGGCAATTCTCACCTACGGCCGCTCTTTTAATTACAACAATGACCACTAACCCTTGATCCTTTTTCCTAGGTTGTAAGCCTTGGTAAACGGAGATTCTTGGCGCAGTAGATCTTTTGTGCGATCGTCATTTAGTTTGTTCCACAGGTAAATAATAAAGTCCCTATTTCCGTCGTTCCTCTGTATTTCTGGTTTCGTCAGCGGAAATTCCGGTACAGGAGTAGTTTTTAGATTTATTTATCTTCTTTTAATCTTGGCCAGAGCTCGACTTTTGGGTATATGATAATTATTTTTATTTGTTTGAGTACGTCTTTCATTACAGAAATAATATTTAGCATTCTGCCAAAGTCTGATTTCGCTACGTGAAAGCTTAAACTCAAACTTCTCATTGAGACTCACAGTTGTCTGTACCTAAGTCGTTACGTTGACAGATATTACATAATTATTCCTTATTACCTGATTTTTCGAGGAAGGTTCAGGCCTGTAATCGAATTCCGCCTATCTTATATGAATTCTAATAGGTAATAAATGAATTTTGAAATTGTAGGTACTATGTTTCATGTAAAATAAATCGTCCTGGTAAATAAACCTACTATTTTCACTTCACTTTTTGTAGGTACTATTATTGACGTAAAATAAATCTTATTCTCATCTCACACTATTTTAGATTTTTTTGACCCTCGCCGCTTATGGTTTTCATGTAATGTTAATGATATATTTCATTTATCAATAAATTATGTAAAATGCAAGAGATAAATAAATGCACAAGAAATCCATCCTTTTGGGTAAAATTATATTTTATTTCTTTCTTTTAGCTTTTCTCTTCATGACAGATACTCTGAATTGCGGTCAGTTTGGGTTACTTTCTACACATTTTTTCACAAACAATGTAGTACTGGTTTCTATCATTAATCCGTCACATTACAAGATATTCGCTTTCGGTATGTGTCTGGTGGGGATTGCTGTTACAACGCGAGAGCTTGACATAAGGAAAAGTATAAACTATTCTTGGATCTTGAACAATATTGTAAATATGGGAGGTGGACATTTAAATTGTAAAAAATAATAATAAAAGTGTTTGCGTTTACTCGTTTCCGACTGCTTTTGAGATATTGAAACATGAGCTTTGGCTAGCTAAGTTTCAGAAAACCTCGGGGAAATATATACAAAAAAAACTTCAGACAATAAAAATGCATTTTTATGAAATTGGAGGCCTGATTCAGATTGGTACAGTAAAGATAATTAAAAATATAATATTCAAAATTTACGTAATAAAAAATCTGGTCATAATTTAACTTTTATAAATAAAAAAATTTTTCATATACATGATAATACAAAAATAAATAAAGTTAATTTTGTTTTTATTATTCCTAATCCGCCTTTCCGCATTGAAGTAAAACAAAAATACCAATTTTGTTTATCTTTAACTTATTGCGGTTAAGTTATCAAGGTATTATATTGCAATATTCTTAGTAATTATGTGTTCAAATACCGTGCATACTACTTACGTCTAATTGAACTTTGCATGGAGAAGATGTTACTGATGTTTGATGTGGAACGCATGGGTGCCGACTTTAAAAAAATCCTATGGGGGCAAAGAAAGTGCCAGCCTAGTGTCGTACGTAGGGCCATTGACACCGGAGTACCCCCTCCTCCAGTATAAAACGCCGCAAACGAATTTTTTTAAATTTTTCAATGTCAAGCGCTCCAATGAAAAGTTAAAAAATCGCGATACTGAAATATTTTCTCCGACAAATAGGTTTCATTAAGCAAATTTTCTTAAAAAAACATTAAAAATATTTAAAAGATTTAGAGATCTACAGGATCAATATTGAAATATGTATTTATATTAAATATTATTTCCGAAACAAAGGCAATCCTAGAAAATATTTCCATGGGGTACAGCCCTCAAAGAATATATATATATATATATATATATATATATATATATATATATATATATATATATATATATATATATATATATATATATATATATTATCCTATATATTTATTTAAGTTATGACAAAGGCAATCCTAGAAAATATTTCCATGGGGTACAGCCCTCAAAATATATATATATATATATATATATATATATATATATATATATATATATATATATATATATATATATTATCCTATATATTTATTTAAGTTATAACACTGGTTCTATGTTTATACGTCAAAATATTACATATTTACCCAAAAATAACTAATATACGACATCTTAATATGACGGTCAAATTACGTCTGCAAGAGAAGTAGGTACATATAAACAAACGAGTAGGTTCTACTTGTACATCTAAATGACGTTATAATATAACGGTCAGATAATTATTTAAATATGACTAAAAACTAAAAAATACGTCTTACCGACGTTAAAAATAACGGTCAGATGGTGACTTAAAAATGATTAAAATATGACGTCTAAATGTGACAGTTGCATTTGCATTGTCTGTAATAGACGTATATTTAACATAATTTTTACGTTTAATTATGACGAGAATACTACTAAAGTACGACGTTGATTTTTGGTCGACGGTCAGTTATTGTTATTTGGGACCAGTGACCAGCGTAATATGAGTAGCATATTGTAATAAGAGTTAGCTGTATAATGTATTTGTAACTCAATAATTGTAGATAAACTGTACTTTATCCATTTTAACTATAGAGTTGTGGGAAAATAGGTGCAGTTTGATCTTGTTGTTTGCATAATATCGGAGTATTATTCAATCAAAATACAATATCAAACTGTACCTATCTTCCTACCTCTCTATAGTTAAAACGGATAGAATATAATTATATAAAAACGTATTGTACGGATTATGGAATAATATTTTTATAACTACGAAATATAGCTTTACGATTTATTTGTAGGTAGTTTGTAAGCAGCAGTTAAACAGGTTTTAAATCTACAGAGGTTTTCTGCATATAGCGAACGTATATAAACTGCATAACTAAAAATAAATACGGAAGCAATGTAATGTCATACCAGTATATAATTTTTTGCTGATAGCTGTGTATACAAGCTAAAGCACTTTTATTTAATTAACATTCTGTATACACTGCAAACGTTGGAAACTTGTTTTATTTGTAAGTAGCAAAAACGTATTAAAATGAAATATGCTTTGCGGTTTTATAATTTTGTTCTTTCTTATTTTAAGTATTCAAATTCCTTTTATTCTCCACTTTCATTTCAAAGGTAGGTACATATAGAAAGTAAAAGAAATGAATTTTAAGGTATAAATATATTATATTGTTTCGCATTGTCCATAAAAATTACAATCACAATCTGCATACATATAAAATGAATCCTTATAAAATACTTAGTACGACATGTCAATTTAATTTCAAATGAAAATGTCATTAATAGATCTTATAAAAACTTTAATCAAAGCCGTCACATGTCATTCACGTATTTTAAATTAGAATATTATAGTAAATCTATTTAAATATCTAGTGTTGTTTGGGTATGTAATAAATTACCCATTTAGGCCCGCCTAACAAATAAAAAATATCGCATAGCAAAATTGCATAGACATATGATTTTACAACGAGCTTTGTTATGAGATTGAAATACTGGGTCTTGATGCAATTTGTCTTTTTACCTGAAATAAATTATAATTTTAAAAATATTTCTAAAGCAGAGTGTGGCAGACTTATAGAATGACGTTATACTCTTGTGTGAATCCAGCGCCGAATCTCGTTTTATGGCACAATACTTTTTATAGATGTGAATAATCTCCATTCACGTTGCAATGAGACAGCGGTTAATATTGAAAGTATGCTTGGACGCATTTCGGTTGTACCAACTTATATTTTAACCTTGATCAGAAATGGATGAAATAACTAACAGGTTTTGAAAAAGTTAAGCATACTATAAATTTCATTTCAGAAGCCATAAGAAATACAAAAAGACTTGTATAATAATACACAATAAATATTTACCCTACAATATTTTTCATAATAATACGCACTACATACGTAGAAGTATTATGTGTTCTATACATACAAAAGCACACATATTTATCAGTGGGTAGTGTGGGTCCAGGAAACATTTAAAATTATCTTCGTTCCTACCTCCTATATATGCGCACGCGTCTGCATCGCCATATTGCCACAAAACAGAAGAAGTATTCGTTCAGTAACGCAGAAGTGGGGTCAATTAAAATTGTATGAAACAATACATTTTCAAATTTAGATATGAATTACAAAAATGTTAAGGAAAGCAAGGCAATCAGCCCAATTCACAATAAAAATTGTTAAGTAAATTGTTATTTAACAATTTAATTTTAACAACTATTTTAACGATTCTATTAGTAATGAATTTTTCATTGCTATTCTCTAAGAAATATTTTAACAATATTGTTAAGAAAATTATAATTGAACAATCATTGTTAAAATAGACATGAAATCAGCAAATGTTGAACAAAATTTCTGTTGCAGACGTATGTCATTACTTGCGCAGGACATTTAATTTGAGGTTAGGTTGATTTCAAATGTCAATTTGTGTTTGCTGTTAATGGTGTGTGATCTGTGATTTAACAATATGTGCAATTCTGAAAAGAAAAAAACTCCAGGTTCGAGATGAACTTTAGAGCAGTATAGTATTATGGTAGATTATAAATCATCCTATAATGAACAAAGGAAAGTTAAGTCAGGCTGAATATAAACAAACTGAAATATTTTGGTAAGAATTAGCTACAAATTTAAAGTAGACAAGAGGAGCTGAAAGGACATGGGCTGATTGGAAACGAGTAAGAAAAATACTTAATTTAATTGTTTTTGAAGTACTGGTACATCTAATAAGTTATTTTGTTTTAGACATGTATCGAATATAAATGTAAAACTAGAAAAATCGCAAGAGATTATGCTTTATCTCAACGCCAAACAGGAGGAGGTAAACCTACAGCAAAACCGTTAAATGACGTTGAAGAAAAACTAATGAACTTTATTGGGCAAGTGACCACCGAAGGGGATCCAAATTTAGTCGAAGCGGGTTTAGAATTTGATCTGGCGAATATTCAAAATGAAGATATTATAATCATGAATTATGTAGACTTACCAATAGGTAATTATTATATTTTATCTAAAATGACAATAAATATATTTATGTACCTTTAATGTATACTCGTAGATAATGAAAATTTTGTGTTAACAGAAGAATTTTGTAATTCTGCGACTGCCGTTATTACGAACGAAGATGTAATAATTGAGAGTGGTCTTACAGATTTTAATAAAAGTGCAACTGATGAAATTCCAAGATTAGTTCGTAAGAATATAAACCCAATACCACATAAAATAAAAAAACCTGGAGCAATAACAAATAAGAAGTCCAAGGAAGGTTGTTTTATAATATTTTATTAACGTATCTTTTAAAAAAAGTTTTTTATTTTTTTAGTAACTAGACCCATCAATAGAATTGAAATGTCTGCCAAAATAATTAAAGATAATTCAAAAAACTTATGCGAATCTATAAATAAATTATCTGATTCTCTTAAAATTCTTACAGTTTCAAATGAAAATTTAGCCAAATCAATAGTTTGTTTAACAAAAAGCCGTAAAAAATAATTATAAATAAGTTTTGTATTTTACATAATATTTACTGAATAAATACTTAAGGGGTATCAAAATAAAAATTGTACTTATAAATCCAACTACATATTTTTTCTATTTTTGTAACAAAATGTTAAGTAAAGTGTTCAATTATTAAATTACTTCTTATTCTTCACCCTGCAGCTAATATATTATTATCTTTCATTTGTATTTGATCGTTTTGATCATCTCCAAATTCTTGTTATTCAATCTCAACAATTTCTTCCTCAATTTCAAGTGCATTATGTTCCAGACACATGTTATGGAGTACAGCGCAAGAATATATTATTTTGCCGGCTTTCGGTGGTAAGTAATTTAATGTGCGATGTTTGAGCAAACAGCGAAACCGACTTTTCAGAACACCATTTAATCGTTCTATAGTATTTCTGGTTGATATATGATAATCTGTATAGCGACTTTCTGGTGAACCGAGAGACGCATTTTCAATAGGCGTTAACAACCACGGTTGTAATGGGAATCCTGAGTCACATAGAAGCCAACCATTTTGTTCGCCAGAAAAATATTTTGCCAGATAGCTGAATTATGAGTAGCACCAGGATATCGAGCATTGATTGCAGTAATTTTAAGATCAGCATCACAAATCTATAATAAATTTTAAAACGACTGTTGAAAAATATATCAAGTTATACATTATACAAGACTTACAATTCATGTATTTATACTGTAATATCCTTTTCTATTATAATAAGGAGCTGCAGGATACACGGCATGTTCAGCTTGTGGGGCGATGATGGCTATATGTGTTCCATCAATACATCTTATTACATTTGGAAATCCAAACTTATTTAAAAAACAAAAAAAATATATATTATGACTCATAAATCTAGCAATAAAATTAACTTGTGTATGTACTTTATTACTATTTACCCCAGTTTAGTTTTCTCTATATCTTGCCGGGTCGTTGGAAATTTTATTTTATTTGGTAATGTAATGTGCAGTGCCCGCCGTCGCCGCCACTGTCACCGCCGCTGTCCCCGTCGCTATCGCCGCCACTGTCGCGGGGTCGAGCGAGCGTCTATTGTTAGCGATGACGCAACCGACTGGTCGGCGCCTGCTTAATTACGCGGTTGATGTAACCTATTGTGTTTTATCTAGAAGTCTTCCAGTGAGTTCTCGAATTTTTGGCTAGAGTATATAAGCGCTGTTAGCGAAGGCACTGGACAGTCTGATATAAATGAGCGTTGCGTGTTGAACAGTTAGTGATATAAACAGAAAGTAGACAAGTGGTGAATATAAATAAATACAGTTGTATAAATAAATAAGTGATCTATGTATTGTTTAAATAAATAATCTTAGTGTTTAAGTGTTTTATAATATTCTTAGTTTTAATTAGTGTTTAATATTTATTTAATCGTAGTGTTCGTTATATTTATCATCTTGTAATTATATTTAATATCTATTTATCGTTATAATAAACTTTTATTTTAATTAATACTAATTGTCTAATATTTACACTTCACCCAAATAAATAAAAACGTTACAATTGGTGTCAGGTGTGGGGTTAATAAACTGTGAAGTGTTAAATAAAAATAAATAATATGGCAACTAAACAAATAAAATTAAGTGAGTTAAAAGTAAGTGATCTCAAGACCGAATTGGGAGAAAGAGATTTGGACACCACAGGAAAGAAGTCAGTTCTTCAAGAGAGACTGAGAGAAGCATAAATCGATGCTGGAGAAAATCCTGATGATTACTTATTCGAAATTCAGTGTGACATTCGTAAACTTATAGAAGAAAGTTCTAGAAAGTCAGAAGAAAGTTCCAGATCACTAAAAGAAGAATTAAAACAGGAAATAACAGAAAATTCTAGAACATTAGAAGAAAAATTAATAGAAAGTTCTAGGAAATTAGAGGACTTAGCAGAAAATTCTAGAATATTAGAAGAAAAATTAATGGAAAGTTCTAGAAAAGCAGAAGAAAATTCCAGAATATTAAAGGAAGAATTAATGGAACATTCTAGAAGTTCAGAACAAAAGGTAAAAGAAAATTCCAACTGTTTAGAACAAAAATTAGAGGAGAATTCTAGAAAGACTGAAGAAGACTTGAAGAATTTAAAAATTGACTATGACAAGAAGATTGAAGAATTACGAAAAAAATTCACTGAAATTACATCGTCGTCAGTGTCGAATTCCGATGTAGCAAGGGCAAGTCTAAGAGAGGAAAACAAAGTAGTAAAACAAGATAGTACTACAACAATGCACATTGAAACACCGGAATTTGATGGAAAGTCTTCGTGGCCGAATTATTTAAAACAATTTGAAGCGGCTGCGAAAGCACATAACTGGACGTCCAAATAGAAGGTTACAGCGTAGACTGTTTCGTTGCGTGGGGAAGCCATCGACATCCTACAAACGCTGAAGGAAGAAGAACAAGAGGACTACGACCAACTAGTCAAGCGGTTGGACATGCGATACGGCAATGCGCACCTGGAGCAGGTGTACCAGACGCAACTGAGGAACCGCTATCAGAGTTCAAAAGAAAGCCTTCAAGAATTTGAAGTCGACGTAGCTCGTTTGGTGCGTCTCGCACATCCTGCAGCTCCTGACAGCGTTTTGGAGTGCCTTGCTGTTCAAGCATTCATCTGCGGAGTTTGAGATAGCGAAACGCAGCAAGCACTGCGATTGGCCCGCCCAAAAACATTAATTGACCCACTCTCATATGCACTAGAACATGAAGCTGCCAAACAAGCTTCACGTAACCAATCTCGAGTGCGAAATATTAATGCCGAGAGAAAAGAAGACACGGAAGACCTAGAAGAGAAAATGCGACGAATTATAAATGAAGTGTTTGCTGAAAGAAAGAAACTTAGTTCTTCGAAAAATGCAAAAACATATGGAATCGACAAAAGAAGAAAAGGAGTTGGAAAACTAAGTCGGGTTGATGCGAAGGGGCAATCGTCAACTTCTAATCTGACAGTCCCACAATCCATCAGTTATGTCGCATCCCTTCATCATCAAACCAGTAGCATCTACGTGAATGGCTCTGTTAATGGAAGGCCACTGAAAATGTTACTAGATACGGGTGCGACAAAGACTATAATCAGACCCAATTTAGTAAAGAATATAGGCAAGATGCGTCTTCAACCAACCAAGTGGCGATTACGTACAGCAACAGGAGAACAAGCTACCACATTAGGCGAAATAGATTTGACCATCACTATTGGAAACACATCGTTGAAACATCGTGCTCTGGTAGCTGACGTTGAAGATGAATTAATACTCGGTATGGGCGTAATGAAAAAGCACGGTTTCAAACTTGACCTGAAGAATGGAGTAATGATGGTCAATGAAGAAGAACTTGTTTTAAACCCACGAGAAGACAAGGCTGTGCGAGTACTAATGGCTGAAGATGTTACCCTTCCAGAACGAAGTGAATCTATTGTGCAAGCACAATTAGATGGTAGTTTCTGTAAGGGGAATATTGTTATGCTTGAGCATGAGGAAAATCATTGATCAAAGCCAGTCAAGTAATACCAGTTCGAATAATGAACGTAAATTTTTATCCAGTTGTTCTTAAGAAAGGAACAATTGTAGGAGAATGCTTGGCAGTATCCTCGATTATATGAACTGTCAAGGCCAAAGGAAACATATCTTAGGAAGTTCCGGACACATTAACTAACCAATTATCAACCTCCTTCCAAGAACTGACCGTCGACCAGAGAACCAAGGCGATGAAATTAATTGTAAGATTTCAAGATGTGTTTCAAGTTGACAAGAAGACCAATGGGAGAACTAATGTGGTTCACCATAAGATAGACACCGGCGACGCAAGACCCATCCGCCAACCAGCAAGAAGACTACCAATGGCGAAGCGTGAGGAAGCAGAAGGAATTATTGAGGACATGAAAATGGAAGGTGTGATAGAACCTTCAACCAGAAGAAGAAGGATGGCTCTACACGATTTTGCGTCGATTACTGTCAACTTAACAACGTCACCAAGAATGGTAGCTACCCGATACCCCGAATAGACGATACACTAGACACTTTGGCTGGCTCGAACATTTTCTCCACTCTGGATCTAAAGAGCGGATACTGGCAAGTCGATTTGGATCCAAAAGATAACGAAAAGACAGCCTTCACAATTGGCACCGGACTGTGGCAATTTACTGTACGTACGTTTGAACGACTCATGGAAATAGTATTGGCTGGACTATCATGGAAAACCTGTTTAGTCTATCTTGACGACATTATTGTGGTAGGTAAAACATTTGAGGACCACATAAAGAATTTGGAAGAGGTTTTCCAGAGATTACGGAAGGTTAACCTGAAGCTCAGCCACAAGAAGTGCCACCTGTTTCAAAAGGAAGTCCATTACCTTGGACACGTGGTTTCAGATAAGGGTATTGCAGATGACCCGGAAAAGATAAAGGCTGTGAGACATTGGCTAGCGCCTAGAGACAAACACGAACTTAGAAGTTTTCTTGGTTCGTGTACTTATTATCGGCGATATGTACCTGGATTTGCCAACATAGCCAAGCCACTGACAAAGCTTACTGAAGAAGGTCGAAGATTTATCTGGGAAATTGACTGCAAAGTTGCGTTCAAAGAACTTAAACATGCTTTGACAAGCGCACCTGTCCTGAGTTATCCGTTACCTGAAGGAGAATTCATACTAGACACAGATGCAAGCAACGTGGGAATTGGTGGCGTTCTTTCCCAAATACAAGACGGGCATGAGAAGGTTATTGCCTGTTTTAGTAAGACTTTGTCAAAACCAGAGAGGAATTATTGTGTTACTAGAAAAGAACTCTTGGCAGCCGTGAAATCCGTGGAACATTTCTACAAATATTTGTACGGAAGGAAATTTTTGATTAGAACTGACCATGCTGCATTAAAATGGCTGCTACAATTCAAGAATCCTGAAGGTCAGGTGGCTAGATGGATTGAAAGACTACAGGAATACGATTTAGCATAGAACAGGTACCAGCCATCATAATGCCGACGCATTGTCCAGAAGGCCGTGCCAAGATGATTGCAAGCATTGTAGTCGACTAGAAGAGAAATTTCCTACTGTCGCCAGAACAACAGTAGTCGACGATAATTGGCAGCGCGATGGACTACGCGAAGATCAAGAAAAAGACCCAACTTTGAAAATTATACTCGAATGGAAAACAGAGGAGAGCAAACCAGTATGGGAAGATGTTGCACCACACTCACCAAGTGTAAAATCGTACTGGGCGCAATGGGATTCCATGGTGATTGAGGATGGCATGTTAAAGCGTATGGTAGAAACTGCTGATGGAACTGAGAAGAGAACTCAGTTAGTTATTCCTAAGAGTAGAGTACCAGACGTGTTGAAAGAGATCCATGACGGATCTGGAGGCCATTTTGGAGTCATCAAAACGCTAGAAAGATTGCGTCAGCGGTTTTACTGGGTTAACTTCACGGAAGATGTTAAATATTGGTGCAAGAAATGTGTGGTTTGCGCTGGAAGTAACGGTCCGCATAAACGACGAAAAGCTCCAATGCGTTAATACAACGTTGGCAGTCCATTTGAGCGTATTGCGATTGATGTGGCTGGACCATTCCCAGAAAGTGACGAAGGAAATAAATACATCGTGGTTGTCATGGACTACTTTACCAAGTGGGTTGAAGCGTGTCCATTATCCAACCAGGAAGCCACTACGGTCGCTGAAACTTTAGTTAAAGAATGTATATGCCGATTCGGAGTACCACGTGAACTCCACTCCGACCAGGGAAGAAATTTTGAGTCTGCCGTTTTCCAAAATATCTGTAAGATATTAGGAATAAATAAAACTAGAACAACTGCTTTACATCCGCAGTCTGATGGCATGGTTGAACGAATGAACAGAACGATCAACCGATATTTGTCGAAGGTAGTCTCCAACCACCAAAGAGACTGGGACCAACACCTCCATCTGTTCCTGTTGGCTTATCGTTCCTCCGTGCATGAAACAACAGGGCAAACTCCTGCGAACATCTTATTCGGGCGTGAGTTGCGCTTGCCATGCGACTTGGTGTTCGGCAGTAAACCTGGGGAAGATCTGGCCGGAGAAGATTACGTTACGGAATTACGGAGAAGAATGGATGACATTCATGAACAAGTCCGTACAAACATTCAAGTTGCCAGTGACCGAATGAAGGACCGGTATGACATCAAGGCCGAAAAGGGTGGATACCAACCTAAAGATTTAGTGTGGCTTTACAACCCACAAAGACGTCGTGGTTTATCACCAAAGCTGCAGAAGAATTGGGAAGGTCCCTATGAGGTAGTCAAAAGGATAAACGACGTTGTATACAGAAATAAGAAACAACCTAGCGGGAAGCCGAGAGTAGTACACTTTAATCGGCTAGCCCCTTTCGCCGGAGACAACCACGAAGACCATAATGGAGCGACGGTTCGTCGGATCATAACACAAGAACCAACTTTTGAAGACTTCATGGAGAACTATTCCTTTGGCCGCAAGGCGCGGTTTGGCGTGTCGAAAAAAGAACACCGAGATCTATTCACCGTGTCTTCAGATTATTCCCTCGGTCACTGCGTATCAGAATACTTAAAGATGTCCCGCGGCATAGCCTCAGCCTTTAAGGCGAAATTTAGGCGACTACAAGAACTGGCCAACCAACGCCCAACTTTTGGTAAAACGCTGCGCCTGAGGGATAACAATGCGGTACATCTATTACCTGGTTACAAAACCACGCTCGTACCAGAAGCCGTCGTATCGTGACCTTTGGAACTCGTTGTGCGATTTGAGGGATCATCTGCTTGAGAATGACATTTTGAAGCTGGCCGTACCGAAGTTAGGCTGTGGTCTAGATGGTTTAGATTGGAGGATTGTTAGGAACATGATAGATATCCTCTTCCGTTTTACCGGTGTTGAAATTCTCATTTGTAGCTTTAACCCTAACGGACATAAAGAAGGTGTCGAGCGGACCATCGACTGTCATTTCTTCAAAACTTCGAAATGCACCAAGGGTAATGCATGCAGAATTCGTCATCACAAACTGTTCCGGGACGAAACAGTCTTAAGGAGGGGGCAGTGTAATGTACAGTGCCCGCCGTCGCCGCCACTGTCACCGCCGCTGTCCCCGTCGCTATCGCCGCCACTGTCGCGGGGTCGAGCGAGCGTCTATTGTTAGCGATGACGCAACCGACTAGTCGGCGCCTGCTTAATTACGCGATTGATGTAACCTATTGTGTTTTATCTAGAAGTCTTCCAGTGGGTTCTCGAATTTTTGGCTAGAGTATATAAGTGCCGTTAGCGAAGGCACTGGACAGTCTCATATAAATGAGCGTTGCGTGTTGAACAGTTGGTGATATAAACAGAAAGTAGACAAGTGGTGAATATAAATAAATAAAGTTGTATAAATAAAGAAGTGATCTATGTATTGTTTAAATAAATAATCTTAGTGTTTAAGTGTTTTATAACATTCTTAGTCTTAATTACTGTTTAATATTTATTTAATCGTAGTGTTCGTTATATTTATCATCTTGTAATTATATTTAATATGTATTTATCGTTATAATAATCTTTTATTTTAATTAGTACTAATTATTGTCTAATATTTATACTTCACCCAAATAAATAAAAACGTTACAGTAACAAATGTTGCACTATAGTATCTGTCACAACATTTATAATTCTACCAGCAGTCGACTGGCTGCATGGAAAGTTGAAATCGTCACCTACAATACCTTGGTACGAGCCATATCCGTAAAAATTCAATGTTAGGAGAACCTTTAGAAAGTAGAACTTGTAAGTTTTACTACTCATGATTACATACGCTCTTAAATAACACTCAACTTACTTGCAAGTGATTCGGAATATATGTAGCTTTTTTAGCTTCTGGCATAAAATTAGTCAATATGCTATATAAATTAAATGCTAATTCTCTACTTAATCTAAATATTTTGCGAAATCGGTTTTCTGGAATAGAAAACGGATCACTTACATCCCTCATATTTCTATGCGTTAACTTTAAACTCTTCCTGTAAATAAGTAATAAATTAATTCGTTTTTTTATTTCATAAAATATTTGCCAACCTGCGGATTTCTTCGTCAATTTCATGTAATATTTGATTTTCAAACATCAAATTATGAATAAGTGCCATTTTAATGTTAGCAAGTTGTCAAAAATCATTTAACAATAAAGAAATACCCAGTTGTTAATTTAGTAACTCAATTTAACCAGTAGTTGTTAAAACTTAACAATTTTTAATAATTGTGAATAGCAATTTCTGTTTTACAATTGAATTGAATTTTAACAACTGATAATAGTTCTTAAAATTAACAATTTTGCTTACAGAATTGGGCTGATTATCAGCTTTTCCTTCAAGCATTATGGACCTCGTGGTATTTATTCTAATCTACGTTATTTAATCATTTCTAGATTAAAAAGCTTCTATTTCTTTATCACGTAAATTAAGCATTTGAGGTACTTTGTCTTAAAAAAAATTAAAATGTACATTTATTTGTAGGATGCCTTTCGTTTTCGTTGTGCTTTGCGATTTGCGAATTCTTGAAACAAATGATATTGCTGCGGTGCCTGCTACCTGCTGCCGAATAAACTAGATGATTTATTTTTATAATTTCACAAGTGATATTTCCTTTTTAGTTATGCGTTATAACTTTTTATATATTTTTCTTTTTTTACACATGTTTATTATTAAGGTACGATTTGTTTTTTGCAATACATATATATCACGTATTTTTTTATTAATCCCATGTTTTGTAAAAATGGCAATAAAAAGTATTTATAGCAATAACGTTGTATGTACGGTATTCTAAACATTTTATAAATGTCTTTCAGAGACCTCATTTTTCGTTGTTATAAGATGTCAATTATACGACGTATAAAGAGGTATAGTATACGTCGTTTAAAAATGTGAACTATATACGTCGAATTGTCACACAGCTACTCGCTGAGACGTAGTCAGGACCGCCATGCAACCAAATTTATAACGCCGATTCGATATTGTTTTATGAAAATTTATGGTACTTGGGGTACAATTTACAATTTACTATTTATTTACTATTTACTATTTACTATTTACTATTTACTATTTACTATTTACTATTTACTATTTACTATTTACTATTTACTATTTACTATTTACTATTTACTATTTACTGTTTACTGTTTACTGTTTACTATTTACTATTTACTATTTACTATTTACTATTTACTATTTACTATTTACTATTTACTATTTACTATTTACTATTTACTATTTACTATTTACTATTTACTATTTACTATTTACTATTTACTATTTACTATTTACTATTTACTATTTACTATTTACTATTTACTATTTACTATTTACTATTTACTATTTACTATTTACTATTTACTATTTACTATTTACTATTTACTATTTACTATTTACTATTTACTATTTACTATTTACTATTTACTATTTACTATTTACTATTTACTATTTACTATTTACTATTTACTATTTACTATTTACTATTTACTATTTACTATTTACTATTTACTATTTACTATTTACTATTTACTATTTACTATTTACTATTTACTATTTACTATTTACTATTTACTATTTACTATTTACTGTTTACTGTTTACTGTTTACTGTTTACTGTTTACTGTTTACTGTTTACTATTTACTATTTACTATTTACTATTTACTATTTACTATTTACTATTTACTATTTACTATTTACTATTTACTATTTACTATTTACTATTTACTATTTACTATTTACTATTTACTATTTACTATTTACTATTTACTATTTACTATTTACTATTTACTATTTACTATTTACTATTTACTATTTACTATTTACTATTTACTATTTACTATTTACTATTTACTATTTACTATTTACTATTTACTATTTACTATTTACTATTTACTATTTACTATTTACTATTTACTATTTACTATTTACTATTTACTATTTACTATTTACTATTTACTATTTACTATTTACTATTTACTATTTACTATTTACTATTTACTATTTACTATTTACTATTTACTATTTACTATTTACTATTTACTATTTACTATTTACTATTTACTATTTACTATTTACTATTTACTATTTACTATTTACTATTTACTATTTACTATTTACTATTTACTATTTACTATTTACTATTTACTATTTACTATTTACTATTTACTATTTACTATTTACTATTTACTATTTACTATTTACTATTTACTATTTACTATTTACTATTTACTATTTACTATTTACTATTTACTATTTACTATTTACTATTTACTATTTACTATTTACTATTTACTATTTACTATTTACTATTTACTATTTACTATTTACTATTTACTATTTACTATTTACTATTTACTATTTACTATTTACTATTTACTATTTACTATTTACTATTTACTATTTACTATTTACTATTTACTATTTACTATTTACTATTTACTATTTACTATTTACTATTTACTATTTACTATTTACTATTTACTATTTACTATTTACTATTTACTATTTACTATTTACTATTTACTATTTACTATTTACTATTTACTATTTACTATTTACTATTTACTATTTACTATTTACTATTTACTATTTACTATTTACTATTTACTATTTACTATTTACTATTTACTATTTACTATTTACTATTTACTATTTACTATTTACTATTTACTATTTACTATTTACTATTTACTATTTACTATTTACTATTTACTATTTACTATTTACTATTTACTATTTACTATTTACTATTTACTATTTACTATTTACTATTTACTATTTACTATTTACTATTTACTATTTACTATTTACTATTTACTATTTACTATTTACTATTTACTATTTACTATTTACTATTTACTATTTACTATTTACTATTTACTATTTACTATTTACTATTTACTATTTACTATTTACTATTTACTATTTACTATTTACTATTTACTATTTACTATTTACTATTTACTATTTACTATTTACTATTTACTATTTACTATTTACTATTTACTATTTACTATTTACTATTTACTATTTACTATTTACTATTTACTATTTACTATTTACTATTTACTATTTACTATTTACTATTTACTATTTACTATTTACTATTTACTATTTACTATTTACTATTTACTATTTACTATTTACTATTTACTATTTACTATTTACTATTTACTATTTACTATTTACTATTTACTATTTACTATTTACTATTTACTATTTACTATTTACTATTTACTATTTACTATTTACTATTTACTATTTACTATTTACTATTTACTATTTACTATTTACTATTTACTATTTACTATTTACTATTTACTATTTACTATTTACTATTTACTATTTACTATTTACTATTTACTATTTACTATTTACTATTTACTATTTACTATTTACTATTTACTATTTACTATTTACTATTTACTATTTACTATTTACTATTTACTATTTACTATTTACTATTTACTATTTACTATTTACTATTTACTATTTACTATTTACTATTTACTATTTACTATTTACTATTTACTATTTACTATTTACTATTTACTATTTACTATTTACTATTTACTATTTACTATTTACTATTTACTATTTACTATTTACTATTTACTATTTACTATTTACTATTTACTATTTACTATTTACTATTTACTATTTACTATTTACTATTTACTATTTACTATTTACTATTTACTATTTACTATTTACTATTTACTATTTACTATTTACTATTTACTATTTACTATTTACTATTTACTATTTACTATTTACTATTTACTATTTACTATTTACTATTTACTATTTACTATTTACTATTTACTATTTACTATTTACTATTTACTATTTACTATTTACTATTTACTATTTACTATTTACTATTTACTATTTACTATTTACTATTTACTATTTACTATTTACTATTTACTATTTACTATTTACTATTTACTATTTACTATTTACTATTTACTATTTACTATTTACTATTTACTATTTACTATTTACTATTTACTATTTACTATTTACTATTTACTATTTACTATTTACTATTTACTATTTACTATTTACTATTTACTATTTACTATTTACTATTTACTATTTACTATTTACTATTTACTATTTACTATTTACTATTTACTATTTACTATTTACTATTTACTATTTACTATTTACTATTTACTATTTACTATTTACTATTTACTATTTACTATTTACTATTTACTATTTACTATTTACTATTTACTATTTACTATTTACTATTTACTATTTACTATTTACTATTTACTATTTACTATTTACTATTTACTATTTACTATTTACTATTTACTATTTACTATTTACTATTTACTATTTACTATTTACTATTTACTATTTACTATTTACTATTTACTATTTACTATTTACTATTTACTATTTACTATTTACTATTTACTATTTACTATTTACTATTTACTATTTACTATTTACTATTTACTATTTACTATTTACTATTTACTATTTACTATTTACTATTTACTATTTACTATTTACTATTTACTATTTACTATTTACTATTTACTATTTACTATTTACTATTTACTATTTACTATTTACTATTTACTATTTACTATTTACTATTTACTATTTACTATTTACTATTTACTATTTACTATTTACTATTTACTATTTACTATTTACTATTTACTATTTACTATTTACTATTTACTATTTACTATTTACTATTTACTATTTACTATTTACTATTTACTATTTACTATTTACTATTTACTATTTACTATTTACTATTTACTATTTACTATTTACTATTTACTATTTACTATTTACTATTTACTATTTACTATTTACTATTTACTATTTACTATTTACTATTTACTATTTACTATTTACTATTTACTATTTACTATTTACTATTTACTATTTACTATTTACTATTTACTATTTACTATTTACTATTTACTATTTACTATTTACTATTTACTATTTACTATTTACTATTTACTATTTACTATTTACTATTTACTATTTACTATTTACTATTTACTATTTACTATTTACTATTTACTATTTACTATTTACTATTTACTATTTACTATTTACTATTTACTATTTACTATTTACTATTTACTATTTACTATTTACTATTTACTATTTACTATTTACTATTTACTATTTACTATTAATTAATAATTTATTTAACTATATTACAATGTATTAAACAAGTTTATAGTACGTCAAAACAATTATAAAATAGAAACAATAAATTGCGAAAAAAAACATATTACAAAATTTGTTTCATATCAACATTCAGATATTCTTCTAAATCATAAAATGCATGTTTTACCAGAAAATTTTTAATTATGTTTTTGAAAGTTTTGTGATTCATATTTTTTATTTTCTCAGGCAATTTATTATACAGGTCTAAATTTAATGAACATTTAATAGACTTCTGTAGCCTGTAAGCAGGTTTGCGCAATAAGTTTGCAGATCTAGTGTTGTAGCGGTGGCAATCTCCATTTTTAGTGAAGTTTAAATTGAACTTATGTACTTCAAGTACTGAGTGTAGAATATAAATAGACGGTAGAGTCAATATACCTAAATTTTTAAAGCCTTGTTTACAATGGTCTCTATATTTAAGGCCTAACATGATTCGTATAGCTGTTTTTTGCATACGAAAGATTTTTATTGCATTTGGAGAGTTCCCCCACAGAATTGTCCCGTAAGATATTAGTGAGTGGAATAAAGAAAAATAGCTAACTTTTAAAGTAATCATATCTACAGTATGTTTTAATCGTCTAAGTAAGAATAATATTCCGGATAGTTTCTTACTAAGAACTAAAATATGAGCAGAACCATTAAGAGATGGTTCAATATAAAAACCTAGAATATTTACAGATTTCCCTTGATTGCAATTTGTCTTGTTTGATATAATTAATTTTTGCGTTTTGGCCTCATTTAACAATAAGTTATTTGCGGCAAACCATTCTTTAGCTCGGTTCATATCGTTGTTACTATTTTGTAACAGAGTTTCAAAGTTCTTATTTTTACTAATGAGGGTGGTATCATCCGCAAATAGTATTGCATGGCCGAACAAAGTCACTGAAATCATTTATGTAAATAATAAAGAACAGCGGACCCAAAATAGAACCTTGTGGAACTCCGTGCTCTATCTTTTTATTATCTGATACTACACCGTTTATAAATACACATTGTTCACGATCTTGTAAATACGAGGTGAAAAATTTTAATGCTAAACCATTAATGCCATAATGCTCTAGTTTCATTAAAAGAAGTTCGTGTGAAACACAGTCGAACGCTTTTGACAGATCACAAAGTGTTAAAGCTATGTGATCACGATTTTCAAGGCCCTCAATTATGTCGCGCATAATATTTAGCACAGCCTGGGTTGTAGAGCGACCACTGCGAAAACCAAACTGTTGATTATTAAGTAATTCATTTTTATCAAAATACTCAATTAAACGATTTTTTACAATACTTTCAACAATTTTGGATATCGTGGCTATAATAGATATGGGTCTATAATTCTCCACCTTATTACAATCTCCTTTTTTGAACAGTGGGATCACTTTTGTTTTCTTAAAGGCTTTTGGGTACACGCCCTCAGCAAAGCATTTATTAATTAGTACAGTTAGGGGTTCAGTAATAAATTCTTCTAGTTTTTTTATAAAATTGTTGTTCATATTGTATAAATCTAGACAACTAGAATTTTTTAATGATTTAATAGCATGCGAAACTTCTACTATGTCAGTAGGGTAAAGAATGAATTCACAATTTAAAGAGACATTTGTTCTCATTAAAATATCCTCCGCTTTAAGATGACCTTCAGAAATATTTTTTATGACATTGATTGCAACTGTACTAAAATAATCATTGAATTCATCAGGAGAGAGGTCTGGGTGAATATTTCGGTTAATGATGTTGTTTCGTTCAAAGTTTATTAAACGCCAACTATCTTTGCACTTATTATCGGATCTTTGTATAAAATCACTGTAAGAGGTAACTTTTGTTTCCTTTATTTCAGTTCTGTAACTCTTAAGTTTTGCTTTATATAGTTTTTGAAAGTAATCACTTTTTGTACTTTTGAAACAAATACTTAAGGCTTCTACCTCTTCTCTTGACTTTTTAAGAGATGTATTGTACCAATTGACAGGTGGACAGTTTTTTTTAACCAAACGTTTTCTCGCTGGAAAGTAAATATCAATGAAATAAGATAAACAATAAAATAGGTACTCAGTGTGCTTTTCAGCAGGCAAAGAGCAATCAACAAAAATATTGTGAAAATCATTAATATATAAAGCGTATTTAAAATTTTGAATATTATTTTGAGAAATTTAAATTGTTTTACATCGGTAGGACACTTGTTGAGAAAGACAAAATATTGACCATGATGATCAGAGAGACAAGAATTTAATACTTCTGCTTCAAAGTTATTGTTATTAAAATTAGTAATGATATTATCTATACAACTAGATGAATTTTTTGTAACTCTGGTAGGTGATGTAATAGTATTTTTTAACCCATAGGAGCTTAATAAATTTTTAAGATCGATAGATTCCTTTTTCTCACCAATATCGGAAAACTCTGTATTGAAATCTCCTGCAATAATTATCTTATTATAATGACAGCTGAGTTTATGTAACACTTGTTCAAATATACTCAGAAATAGACTAAAGTTACCTTTACCGGTTCTATATATCGCAATAATAATAGTATGATGATCGGTCAGCTCTATTCCACAAATTTCAAATTGATAAGCCAAATTAAATTCCGCCAAATCAATAGCTTTGTAATTTATAGTGTTCCTGGCGAAAATTGCCACACCACCATGTCCACGTAAATCTCTGCAAAAAAAGCTAGTTAAATTATAAAAAGTTAAATTGACAGTTTTTAAAGATTCTTCATTGAGCCAGTGTTCTGTCACACAAAGAATATCAAATGGATAATCATTTAAATATAAATTTAATGTATCTATTTTTTACTATTTACTATTTACTATTTACTATTTACTATTTACTATTTACTATTTACTATTTACTATTTACTATTTACTATTTACTATTTACTATTTACTATTTACTATTTACTATTTACTATTTACTATTTACTATTTACTATTTACTATTTACTATTTACTATTTACTATTTACTATTTACTATTTACTATTTACTATTTACTATTTACTATTTACTATTTACTATTTACTATTTACTATTTACTATTTACTATTTACTATTTACTATTTACTATTTACTATTTACTATTTACTATTTACTATTTACTATTTACTATTTACTATTTACTATTTACTATTTACTATTTACTATTTACTATTTACTATTTACTATTTACTATTTACTATTTACTATTTACTATTTACTATTTACTATTTACTATTTACTATTTACTATTTACTATTTACTATTTACTATTTACTATTTACTATTTACTATTTACTATTTACTATTTACTATTTACTATTTACTATTTACTATTTACTATTTACTATTTACTATTTACTATTTACTATTTACTATTTACTATTTACTATTTACTATTTACTATTTACTATTTACTATTTACTATTTACTATTTACTATTTACTATTTACTATTTACTATTTACTATTTACTATTTACTATTTACTATTTACTATTTACTATTTACTATTTACTATTTACTATTTACTATTTACTATTTACTATTTACTATTTACTATTTACTATTTACTATTTACTATTTACTATTTACTATTTACTATTTACTATTTACTATTTACTATTTACTATTTACTATTTACTATTTACTATTTACTATTTACTATTTACTATTTACTATTTACTATTTACTATTTACTATTTACTATTTACTATTTACTATTTACTATTTACTATTTACTATTTACTATTTACTATTTACTATTTACTATTTACTATTTACTATTTACTATTTACTATTTACTATTTACTATTTACTATTTACTATTTACTATTTACTATTTACTATTTACTATTTACTATTTACTATTTACTATTTACTATTTACTATTTACTATTTACTATTTACTATTTACTATTTACTATTTACTATTTACTATTTACTATTTACTATTTACTATTTACTATTTACTATTTACTATTTACTATTTACTATTTACTATTTACTATTTACTATTTACTATTTACTATTTACTATTTACTATTTACTATTTACTATTTACTATTTACTATTTACTATTTACTATTTACTATTTACTATTTACTATTTACTATTTACTATTTACTATTTACTATTTACTATTTACTATTTACTATTTACTATTTACTATTTACTATTTACTATTTACTATTTACTATTTACTATTTACTATTTACTATTTACTATTTACTATTTACTATTTACTATTTACTATTTACTATTTACTATTTACTATTTACTATTTACTATTTACTATTTACTATTTACTATTTACTATTTACTATTTACTATTTACTAGTTACTAGTTACTAGTTACTAGTTACTAGTTACTAGTTACTAGTTACTAGTTACTAGTTAGTTACTATTTATTATTTATTATTTATCATTTAATATATATATATATATATATATATATATATATATATATATATATATATATATATATATACTCGTTACGCGTTTTTCGTTACTCGTTACTCTTTATTCTTTAATCGTATCTCGTTACTCGTTACACTTTATTCGCTTCTCGTGACCCGTTACCCTTTACTCATTACTAGTTACTCGATACTCGTTATTTGTTACTCGATACTCGTTGTTCGTTACTCGTTACTGATTACTCGTTATATTTTACTCGTCATGCGTTACTCGTTACTCGATACTTGTTACTCGTTACTCATTACTCGTTACTCGTCACTCGTTATTTGTTACACGTTACTCGTTACGCGTTTCTCGTTACTCTTTATTCTTTAATCGTATCTCGTTACTCGTTACTCTTTATTTGCTTCTCGTGACCCGTTACCCTTTACTCATTACTAGTTACTCGTTACGCGATACTCGTTGATCGTTGATAGTTTCTCGTTACTGGTTACTCGGTACTCGTTATTTTTTATTCGTTATTAGTTACTCGCTACTTGTTACTCGTTACTTATTACTCGTCTCACTTTACTCTTACTCGTTACTCGTTACTCTTTACTCTTTACTCTTTACTCTTTACTCTTTACTCTTTACTTTTTACTCTTTACTCTTTACTCTTTACTCTTTACTCTTTACTCTTTACTATTTACTCTTTACTCTTTACTCTTTAGTCTTTAGTCTTTAGTCTTTACTTTTTACTTTTTACTCTTTACTCTTTACTCTTTACTCTTTACTCTTTACTCTTTACTCTTTACTCTTTACTCTTTACTCTTTACTCTTTACTCTTTACTCTTTACTCTTTACTCTTTACTCTTTACTCTTTACTCTTTACTCTTTACTCTTTACTCTTTACTCTTTACTCTTTACTCTTTACTCTTTACTCTTTACTCTTTACTCTTTACTCTTTACTCTTTACTCTTTACTCTTTACTCTTTACTCTTTACTCTTTACTCTTTACTCTTTACTCTTTACTCTTTACTCTTTACTCTTTACTCTTTACTCTTTACTCTTTACTCTTTACTCTTTACTCTTTACTCTTTACTCTTTACTCTTTACTCTTTACTCTTTACTCTTTACTCTTTACTCTTTACTCTTTACTCTTTACTCGTTATTCGTTATTCGCTTTTCTTTTTTCGTTTTTGTTTTTTCGTTTTTCGTGTATCATTTTTAGTTTTTTGCTTTTCGTTTTTCATTTTTCGTGTTTCGTTTTTCATTTTTCGTTAATCGTTTTCGTTACTCGTTATTCGTTATTCATTATTCGTTATTCGTTATTCATAATTCATTACTCGTTATTTATAACTCATAACTCATTACTGATTACACATTACTCATTACTCATTACTCATTACTCATTACTCATAATTTATTACTCATTACTCGTTACTCATTACTCATTACTCATTATTTATTATTTATTAAAATTAAGAGTTAAATCATAAGCATTAGTATAGCAGTCAAGCCTGCTAAGGTCCTCTTGAAGGACCGAACAGTCGGATATTGAATTAATACGCACATCAACTTTTAAATCATCAGTGTACAATGTATATGTCATATTAAAGTTAACATGTAAAAAACAGACGCCAGAAGTGACAGAAAGTGTTCAGATTGATATCCGTTTAGTGTAACACATTGTTGTCTATCACTGATGTAAGCTCTGAACCAAGAAAGCAAATTACCGTGTTTACCGAGTGTCTCTATCTTTGATAGTAAGATTATGTGATTAATCTTATTAAAAGCCTTACTGAAGTGCGTATAAACCGCATCAACTTGGACCATGTCGTCCATGGATGAAAGACTGTAATCTGTAAATTCAATTAAGTTTGTTTCAACTGATCTTCCGGAATAAAAACCATGTTGCTCAAAATTTATAATATTTTTCACCAAGGCAAATAATTGTTCATAAATAATTTTTTCAAAAACTTTTTCCAAGACACACAATATCAATATTGGGCGATAATTCCAAGCAAGGTTTCTATCTTCTTCCTCAATAATTTTTCTTCTTATCTAAGAAATAGACAACAGTGTGTTGACACGGGTAATACAAAATCAAACATTCGTCTTATAAAACACGGTGAGCCTCAAGGACCGGTACTCGGTCCTGTCCTGTTTATAATTTATGTTAACGATTTATTTCAATTCTTATGCCCAAATAAATGTATACTCTATGCCGATGACCCAACACTTATCTCATCGGCTGAAGATATCAATATACTCGAAGAAATGAAAAATCACACTTTAAATTTAGCACAAGAATGGTTTGCTTGTAATAATTTAAGATTAAATCCGGATAAAACTCAGTTCCTAATTTTAACCACGAACGTGAACCTCAGCCAAGGTGCTGCCATAAAAATTTTACGCATGACTGTCGACGGTAGACTAAACTGGGATAAACATATAGATACATTATGTAATAGACTTGCTTCTATAATTTTCCGTCTTCGCCAGTTGTCTCTATACTTAGATCAGAAATGCCTTATTATGGTTTATTTTGCTTTATTTCACAGCTTAATGACGTACGGAATAATCCTATGGGGGTAATGCTCCAAACACTATAAAGGTGTTAATAATAAAAGAGAAGAACACATTACAAGAAAAAAAGACAATATAAGTATATATATATATATATATATATATATATATATATATATATATATATATATATATATATATATATATATATACTTATATTGTCTTTTTTTCTTGTAATGTGTTCTTCTCTGTTATTATTAACTTGTCATAAATGCCTTTGTAGCACAATAATGACCAAATAAAATTATTATTGTTATTATTATTCTTTTGACCATTTTTATAAATAGGAATAACTAAAGCTTTTTCCAGGAATTCGAACAGTGACCTTCAGTAAGTGATTTCTCAGAGATTAACTGTAAATGCAGAGAAAGAGATTCAATACACTGTTTTACAAAAAGGCTAGGGATGCCATCGTGACCAGCACCTTTAGTAATATTAAGAGATGCTAAAATTTCATTAGCCTCTCTCTCTGTAACTAATACCTTATGTAGATTAACAGTGGTATTACAATTATCGTTCGTATACTGGGTATGTGAAGCATTAGTATCCAAAAAAGTAGCAGGCCTTGCAAACATATTGCATATTTGAGTGCCATCAGATGAGTTGACCCCGTTGAACATATTGCAAGGAATGTTGGACTTTTGAATGTCACATGAATTAACCCTAACCCTCAAAATTTACTACTTACATTTTTATTAATTGTGGAACATAGTTTTCGATAAAACTTTGTTAGATACTCGATTGCGAAATGCTTTTGCATTCTTGAATTATTTTTATACTCGCTGTTTTCGCAAAATAGCTATTTGTGCATTTCGAGAGAATGTCGCGCTCCTGCGTCGCTCGTCAACAATCTATCCATTGACAATGTCCCATTTTTGCAGTGAAGATAGGAGCGTATTGAAATATGACTTCAAAATATTGTTTTAGTTTTGGTTTATTCAAAAAATTAATGCCAATTTTGTGACGAATATTATAAGTTTTTTTTTTATATAATTTATTTGTTTCAAGTACACTAAAATAGTGCAGTGGCAGTGAAAAAGTGAATGTCTATTGGGAGCGTTCATGCCAAACTTTTTCAAGTGGCACCACAACTGTTCACACAATTTATTCTATATTTAATTTTAATTGATCGTTATTTTCAATTCTTCTTGAGCTATTGCTTCAATATAATCTAAGCATTTTATACTTCCGTTTTTGTAAATAAATGCCCTATTTTATTTTCAAAACAGTGCGGCATTTTGTTTCTTTATGTAGTATCTATATCAACAGAACAGATATGTGTACTATTGACTTCTGAAGGTGGTAAATGTGTAAATACAGTGCCATTAGTTGCTGACTAAACGTTTCTATTAAGAATGTAGACAAGTGACATTTCTCAACATTGTATAGTTAGATATTTGGACAGCGAGCGTTTTTCTACTTTGTCGCGCATAAGCGGCAAAGTAATATTTTGCGTTAACAAACGAGAGAGCAAATGGCTGCTTTGTATATAGACTGTAGAAAAAATAACTTTCATTCTCGAATACAAAAGTGACATTTCGCAATTACGATAAATGACAAGCTATTGTATTACATTCCTAAAAATACTGCATCATTTTTACTTCTTTACTGTGGGTTTCAAAATTTGCCTAATGGTTTAATTACTTAATTTACTTTTTCCGTAGATCGTGGAAACTAATAGAAGTCATTAATATAGTAAATCATTCATTAATAACTTCTATTATTGCATGATTTTCTAATAATAAATTGCTATTTGTGTATTAAGAGCGCAAATTGGGAGATTGTCGATTGAGAGGTTGTTGCCGTGCGACGCAGAAGCGCGGCATACTTTCGAAATCGAGAATGTACATTTGCGCTCGAAACACACACAAGATTTTTTCTACAGTCGCCACAATGGGGTCCTCTACCATAACAAAAAGTTTTTTTGTATAATTTATTTGTTTCAAGTACATTAAACTAGTGCAATGCAAGAGTGGATGTCCATTGCAAGCGTTCATGCCAAACTTTTGCTATTGCTTCAATCTAATCTAAACATTTTATACTTTCGGTTTTGTAAATGAATGCCTCATTTTATTTTCACAGCAGTGCGGCATTTTGTTTGGCTCTGTAATATACCAGCAGAGCAGTTATATGTCTTATTGACGTGAGAAGGTGGTAAATGTGTAACTACAGTGCCATTAGTTTCTGACTAAACGTTTACATTTTACATTATGAATGTAGACAAGTGATATATGTATCTCGACATTGTATACTTAGAAATTTGTACAGAAAACGTTTCTACTACTTTGTCGCGCATGAGCGGCAAAGTTATATTTTGCGTTGACAAAAGAGAGCGCAAATGGCTACTAAATTAAAATAATTATTTATACATATGCCTGATAACGATAAGTGCATAGGTACAAATATGTATTCATATATGCGATATTTTTAATAAGTATTTTGCAGAAAAAAAGAAAAGAGGTCGACGAACCACAGCGCGTTGGCATCCTTCTATTCCATGTTGACAGCTGCCATGGCCCATGGCCATATATATTAGATATTTAATGCAGCTAAAAACTATATTAATAATTAGTTAATGTACCATGAACTATGAATTTATTAAATTACTATTACCCGTTTAGTGATAAGTATTGCAGTGATTCTCATTGGATTACTTATATAGGGTGTAAGAGCTGCAAATAAATCTAAAGCACTGTGCTTTGACTATCTAAAACTTTAATTTTAATAGATACTTAACCGGGCAAATAGAATAGAGCACTTGTATCCCGAATATTTCGAAATCGTAATATTTCGTAGCGCTAAAGTTGTGCAACTTATTTAAATCACGTAATTTTTTACATGTAAAAAACACTTGTAAAAAACTTTAATGTAAAAATCCTATCTAAAAGACTAAAACTTACTCGTATTTCGTATATAGTTACACCTAACGGTAAGTATTTATTTTTACGAGACTACTAAATCATAAAACTGGTACTGATAGTGACAGCGGACAGCAATAATAACAATAGACAAAGCTACATGGCGCAAGCACAGTTGGAGTTTTTTTTAGGTTTTTTACGTGAATTACAGTTATTTACACAAAGTTTGTATAAAACTAAACAAATTAGTAAAAAACATCTCTGCGTAGCGCCTAAAATGATTCAATGTATTTGGACAATTTAAAATTATTTGTGTGCTTATGTGATATAAAATCACGCATGAATCATTAATTATTCGTATGTAAGTAATAATTAGTTCAAATAAATACACTAATTTATTTACCTTCCATTAGTCTCTCAAATTCTTGTAATAAAATCAAAATTCAAATAAAGCAGCTTAACTCGCGATCTCTCATCTGTGCAAATATTATAGGGTCACCGGATTGTTAGATTTTTGAAAAAAAAATCACACAAGAAGCGCAAATTAGTAAAACAAATATTTTTATCTAATTTATTACATTGAACACATAGGCATCAACATAAGTGTAAATAACAATGATTTATTTTAGCTTATGCGGATGAATAAGCCTTCTTAGCAGAATCTTTTGTCGACTAACAAAAGAAATTCACACTGTTAGACTAACATTGTTATTTAAATTCACTAGTAAAATAAAAATGATACAATGTTACTGGGGTCGACCAAAGAAATTCCAGTACCCGTTTGTCCTCAAAGGAGAAAAAATTAAAATTGTTAAAAATTTCACATACTTAGGAGTAACTTTTTCTTCATCTAGTAAATTCTTAGATGAATATGTAAATGCAGAAAAGAAAGCTGTTAAAGCGTCAGTTAAATTTAATTCAATACTGTCCATAGGTAAGTCACAGTGATGTCATGAAAAAAAAAACAATTAAAGGAGTTTATAGTTAGTGCCTCTATGTTATATGAATCTGAATTTTGGGCTCTTAGGTACTGGAAAACCCTGGAAAAAAGTCAAATTACTTTTCTTTAATCCCTCCTAAGTAGCCCCAAAACAATATAAAGTTATATGATCAGATTGGAAAATGGGGTAACGCATACATTAACTAAAATTATAAAAAGGGCTCGAAACTGGTTAAATAAAATTTCTCAAATCAATAACGATAAGTATACGTATAAAATTCTTAAAAGATTACAGATTTTAGACAAAACGTCAAACAATAAACTAGAATTTAGTTGGTTCACATAGTTAAAATCCATATTAAACTTTTTCAATATTGATACGTCAATTCTTAATTACCGCTTTACAAAATCAAAGACTAATATTATAATAGACAAAAGATACTTCATCTTTGAGAGAGGGCAATTTTAATGCATTAATAAATAAATAAAATATTTTTGAAATACATATTATTGATAACCTCAAGTTATCAAGTAACAAATTTATATCCATGTTAAAAATATTACTCATTACTGTAACGCTACGGCGCTCTGTTCAATCTGTAATTTAAAAATCTGTAATTTAAACAATCCGACAAATCTGCAACACTTTTTCATAGACTGCCCAATTACCACACAAGAACAATAGAAATTATTTTCATTCTGACATGCAAAATTTATGTACTATTAATTACCCATTGCTGAGTGTGCCAATCTGCTTTGTACACAGATATTGGTAATGATGCAATATTTGCACCGTGTGGGCCCTTACCAGGCGTCACTTTACAGGCACTCATTGCTCGCGTGGATAGTGTACCACAGGAGTCAATTTTGTGACATTTATAACGACGGGAAATAATCAAAATACTAATTTCATTATTCATTACTATAAGAAAAATTAAACAAACAGGATACAAGATTTATAAAGTAATTTTGAGCGATTTTTCTGTTAAACAGAATTATTAATAATTTGTGTTTCACTAGGCCAAAGAAAAGCATTTGCTTACAAAATTGCAACAACTTAATAAATTGAAGGCTAAGGATCACAAAAATTGGACGGAAGAATAATGGCATGGCGTCATTAAAAGTGATGAGTCCAAATTTGAAGTTGCCTGTGAGATTGCAGAAACACGTATTGCATACTTTTTCCGAGACATACCAGACAGACTGTTTAAATAAAGAAGTGAAATTTTCTGCAAGCATTATGGTTTGGGGTTGTTTGTCTGGAAGAAGGTTGGGCAAACTACATTTCATACATGGCAATGTTACCGCTGATAAATATAAAGTTATACTTTGGCAGTCCTCGTGCCAAACCGCCAAAGAGAGCTACGTTTTTCAGCAGGACTGAGCCCCATGTCATACGGCAAAAACCGTAAAAACCTGGATTGAAAATCATAATATTCGGTTTCTAAAGTGGATTTCAAGTAGTCCGGATTTGTTGCTAATTGAGTCCGTTTGGCATAAAATGAGAGAAAAATGCGTAAGAATCCGGCCCGTACAGTAAACGAATTAAAAGTAAAATTGCAACAAATATGGGATAGTATTCAACCCGATGGGTGGTCAAAGTTTTTGATACAATGCCTAACAGTATTAAAGCCGTTAAAGTCAATAAAGGAGGCGCAACGCAATATCAAAATAGTGGCCGAACTACTCTCGTTAAATTAGTTTAAAACCTAAATGTTAAAGAAACTGCTTTATTTTTGTTCTTCATTTAAGCTGAAATTGTATACTTTACGGTATTAATATAATTTTTGTAAGAATAAATTTTTATTGAGTTTTTGATAATAAAATAAAGAGTCATTCAGGTAAAATATTGTGCCAGCGGAACTAATATGATTATGGGCTCGTATAGATAATTCAATATATCAATAAACCGATATATTGATAATTCGAAAAACCGATATATCGATAAACCGGTGTATCAATAATTAGTCAAACCAAATTATTCGATATATCGACATTTTTTCAATATTGATATTTTTGATATTTTTTCTGTTAATTTTTACTGAAAAAACACAAATTATAATACTGATTACATCAATTCTAGTTTCGTAAAATATATTTTCTTCTTCGAGTTTTTTATCATGATGTCCAAAAATATTGGTCACTAATATATTAATATTAATAATATCATTATTATTGAAAACATTGTATTTTAATTTCAAAATCGATATCTTTGGTACTGGTTTTATAACAAATTGATTATTGAAATAGTATCTATTTCGATGAACCTATACCTATGCGACTATGATAATTTTTATTTCTGATTTTGATATAATGCAACGTAGTCTTTTACTTTTGCAATAAAAATTTGCTTTGCTGGGTTACTTTTCTAGAAACCATGCCCAGTTATTTATTTTTCCGTTCTTCTGATATAAATGTATTGAACAATTCTTTTATTTCGAAAAGTTTATTATAATCGACATTTACATACCTATGTGTACACCTTGAGCAATACTTTGTGCCACTAGCGTAATATTTAATTAGTATTGATTTTCCAATATTACCATGTCCAGTTTTTCTTTTATCAATAGAATTAGTTGTCGTTTAATGTAATTTTAAAATAGTTTACCACATCTTTATTTATATCATCATATTATTTATATATCCCGGGGCTACCTGTATAGGAGTAATGAAACAATTAACGTAGAGGACAATTATGTTTTCGTATTCAAATCGCAAATTTTTACTTTAGATAGTTTATTGTTTTTAACCTCTGTTCCTGAACCTATAGTTTCCTTTTTTCAAAATTATCCTAATTGTTTCCGCTAGATGATCCTGTGCATCTGAATTTGACACCCAGATATGCGTACGAGTAGTAATTAATATAAAAAAATTAATTCAATAAGACACATATAATTGATTTTACGCTTGAGTAGTCTGCCTTTATGAAAATAAATTATCTTTGTTTTTTCTGTATTCATATTGGAATTAAGATGGTTGCAACATTAAATAGGGTCCTCCACTATTTTGATATGAAAGTTTAAATAAACTAAAAACAAATTTAGAAAATATTTATTGTTATTTGTTAAGCCGTAATATTTTTCTTAATATTCTGTGACAAAATAAAAAATATATCATCATGACATATTATCCATTGCTGGGTTTGACAGTCTGCTTTGTACGCAGATATCGGATATATTCGGACCGTGTCACTTTACGAGCACTCATTGTTTGCGTGAAGAGTGCACCACAGGGGTCAATTTGTGCCAATTAAAGTGAGGTATATTACTAGGATCGAATCCGGATCCCTCAGGCACACGGCTATGACATCCTATATAATATAATATAATATAATATAAATATAATATAAATATAATATAAATATAATATAAATATAATATAAATATAATATAATATAATATAATATAATATAATATAATATAATATAATATAATATAATATAATATAATATAATATAATATAATATAATATAATATAATATAATATAATATAATATAATATAATATAATATAATATAATATAATATAATATAATATAATATAATATAATATAATATAATATAATATAATATAATATAATATAATATAATATAATATAATATAATATAATATAATATAATATAATATAATATAATATAATATAATATAATATAATATAATATAATATAATATAATATAATATAATATAATATAATATAATATAATATAATATAATATAATATAATATAATATAATATAATATAATATAATATAATATAATATAATATAATATAATATAATATAATATAATATAATATAATATAATATAATATAATATAATATAATATAATATAATATAATATAATATAATATAATATAATATAATATAATATAATATAATATAATATAATATAATATAATATAATATAATATAATATAATATAATATAATATAATATAATATAATATAATATAATATAATATAATATAATATAATATAATATAATATAATATAATATAATATAATATAATATAATATAATATAATATAATATAATATAATATAATATAATATAATATAATATAATATAATATAATATAATATAATATAATATAATATAATATAATATAATATAATATAATATAATATAATATAATATAATATAATATAATATAATATAATATAATATAATATAATATAATATAATATAATATAATATAATATAATATAATATAATATAATATAATATAATATAATATAATATAATATAATATAATATAATATAATATAATATAATATAATATAATATAATATAATATAATATAATATAATATAATATAATATAATATAATATAATATAATATAATATAATATAATATAATATAATATAATATAATATAATATAATATAATATAATATAATATAATATAATATAATATAATATAATATAATATAATATAATATAATATAATATAATATAATATAATATAATATAATATAATATAATATAATATAATATAATATAATATAATATAATATAATATAATATAATATAATATAATATAATATAATATAATATAATATAATATAATATAATATAATATAATATAATATAATATAATATAATATAATATAATATAATATAATATAATATAATATAATATAATATAATATAATATAATATAATATAATATAATATAATATAATATAATATAATATAATATAATATAATATAATATAATATAATATAATATAATATAATATAATATAATATAATATAATATAATATAATATAATATAATATAATATAATATAATATAATATAATATAATATAATATAATATAATATAATATAATATAATATAATATAATATAATATAATATAATATAATATAATATAATATAATATAATATAATATAATATAATATAATATAATATAATTATAATATAATATAATTATAATATAATATAATTATAACATAATATAATTATAACATAATATAATTATAATATAATATAATTATAATATAATATAATTATAATATAATATAATTATAATATAATATAATTACAATATAATATAATTACAATATAATATAATTACAATATAATATAATTACAATATAATATAATTATAATATAACATAATTATAATATAATATAATTATAATATAACATAATTATAATATAATATAATTATAATATAACATAATTATAATATAACATAATTATAATATAATTTAGTTATAATATAATATAATTATAATATAATATAATTATAACATAATATAATTATAATATAATTTAATATATATATATATATATATATATATATATATATATATATATATATATGTGGGAGTGCAGACTGCTGGCCCAGCAGTACCGAATTTGCCCAGCGCCCGCAAGTCCCAAGCCACAGTACAGTGTACGAAGGCGACTCGAAGAAAGCAGTAGTAGTTAGCATTTATTCCAAATTTAATAATTATGTAACATTTCATTTATTTAACAATCATTAATCGTATATATAATATTATTGTATTACATTAAGTTTTATTTTAATATATATAGTTTGTTTGAAAAATATTCTTTTTTGTCTCAACACATAATCATAATATAAAGGGATTGCGAGACAGAAAAGATCGCGTAATTCTCCAGTGCTGGTAGTGTAGTAAAAAAGAAGTCCGCTAAAAATAAACAACTAAATTAAAAAATCATTTTTATCGCGTAATATTTTAACAGCTTACTATAAATATTTGTGTATCGTGGAGTGATTTCCGAGGTGCTGTGAAGTGCTGTGTGTAGTGTTTTTGTTGACGACGGCCAACAAGAAGAAAAACGGTAAATAGGAAGCCAAAGAAGGCGGGTTTCGGTCACCAACACGGCGAGAGCGACGACGACGACGACGATTACAGCAGCCACACCCAGAATTAAAAACTGATGGAAATTAACCACTATAAGCTAATGTGGCACAAACTGAAGTAGAGACCTTAATTCAGGGTTAATTAAGTCTATACACAGGGAGACACTATTATCGCGAAATTTTACGAAGTTAAGAAAACCACAAACATTGCAACGGAGGAACGTGACTTAACTGAAAACAACGACGATACCCAGACGCATAGCGCGCGATACTCCTACGCACTGATAACAAAGTAGCAAAGCTGAGAGTGCTGTATACTACAAGGACTGCAAACAAAGAAAAGTGCACTGCAACAAAAGAAGTAAAGACGACAAAAGAAGTAAGAAGTAAATATGAAATGAGAAGATAGAAGCCAAAAGAAGTAAGAAGTAAAAACAAAATAAGAAGAAAGAAGTAAGAAGAAAGAAATAAGAAGAAAAAAGTAAGAAGAAAGAAGCAAGAAGAAAGAAGACAACTTTAAGAAGGACGGCGTAAAGAAGCCAAAAGAAGCACGAAGACATTCACCGAGCTGAGATTCACCAAGCTGAGATCCACTGAGATTAACCTGTTTGCTGAATTCTAAGGGCAAACAACACACCAATTAAAGATAAGTAAAAATTACTTATTATACTAACATAAAAATAAGATTTTTTGGCAAACTAACAACTTGCATGTTAATTTGGAAAAAAAGAAGACGTAAAATAAGACGTAAATAATTAAAAAAGAATAAGAAGAAAAGACGAATCCAAGATGACAACTTTCCAAGATATACCAGTAATCGCACAAAACATCGAAACATCACCGTTCAAAACCATAAAAATATTTTATAAGTTGATGACTGGACAAGAAGGAAACAAAGCATGTAGAAGAATAGTTAGAAGATTCGACGGATTTCATTTTGAGGCAGACTCAGAAGAATACAACAACAAAATTGAATTCATTGATAATACATTCGACGTAGCAGATTTGCAAGCGATTGCAAATATATTGCTGATCAATCACAACACCAACAAGGAACAGTAAATCAAAAAAAAATATGCCAAGCATTGATGAATTTAGATTCCTTAAAAAAGGACAACGAAAAAGAAGACGAAGAAGAAGAAGAAGACGAAGAAGAAGTACCTATAGAAGACAAACTTTGTGAGACAGCGTCAAGATTATCACTAAGTCCAAGCCCGCCGGCAAGACCAACGATGTCAATGAACTTCAGAGATATCGAAGATTCAATAAGACCCTTCTACGGTACAAGCGCTTATCCAGTTGAGAAGTGGATAAATGATTTCGACGTTTTAACCCAATTACTTGGATTAACCGAATTACAATGCCTAATTTTTGCAAAAAAAATCGCTCAAAGGATTAGCAAAATTATTTATTCAAAGTGAAAACGGAACAAATACGTGGGACAAGTTGAAAACCGCATTAAAACACAAATTCTCAAAGAAATTAAATAGCGTTCAATTACACCAAATGTTGTCAACCAGAAAATTAAAAAGAGAAGATACTGTCCAAGAATATTTTTTTAACATGAAAGAATTAGCCAATAGAGGAAGTATAGAGAACGAATCTCTAATACAATACGTCATAGATGGCATAAATGATTTTACGAGTAATAAAATTATTTTGTATGGCGCCATGACGATAGAAGAATTCAAACAAAAGTTGAAGGTCTACAGCGAAATCAAATGCAAAACTCCGACATCATCATTTCGACGAGTAGTAGGTCATAAAGCCGATAACAGAAACAATGATAAGCTTGAGAAGAGAAAAGTAATACGATGTTACATTTGTTGAGGACAAGGTCACAAGACAAACGATTGTCAATCAAAGACAAAAGGAAACAAATGTTTCAGTTGTAATAAATTTGGACATATTGCAACAGCATGCCCAGAAAAAGAAAAGAAGCCAATAAAGAAAGAAATTGAAAATAAACCCAAAGAAAGTACAATGGTAATAGAGACTACCACACGAAAAAATAGTATGCTAAAGACAGTAAGCATAAACAATCACGAGATAACAGCTTTAATTGATACAGGAAGCAAAATAAATGCGATTACGAGTAGTGAATTCTCACACTTGAATAATGTAAACAAAGACGATGAGATTACAAACCTACGTGGGTTAGGCACGCACAACGATATCAAAACAATGGGAACATTTCAAGCCTTAATAAAAATTGATGACGAAGAATTTTCAACAAAAATACACGTAGTACCAGATTCTGCAATGCCATTTACACTAATAATTGGAAGAGAATTATTAGACAACGCCGAAGTGAAAATAAATAAAGAAGGGGTAAAGATTACAAATATTCCGAAAAATGAAAATTATTTAATGGTTATACAAGTGTTCAACGATGATGAAAACAGCGACGTACCAGAAGAAATAAAGCCGTTAATAAAGAATTACCAACCAAAAAAGACGAAAGACACTCAAGTACGAACAAAAATAATTTTGACAGAAGAAACCCCAATTTACCTACACCCAAGAAGACTGTCATTCCCAGAGAAGAAAGAAGTAAACCAACAAATTGATGAATGGCTAAAAGAAGGCATAATAAGACCAAGTTCATCGGAATTTGCAAGCCCAATTGTTCTAGTAAAAAAGAAAAGCGGTGAAACAAGAATATGCGTAGATTACAGAAAGATAAATAAAAATATCGTAAAAGACAGGTACCCTTTACCTTTAATTGAAGACGAGATCGACAAATTGCGAAACGCAAAAATTTTCACAACGCTTGATTTAAAAAATGGATTTTTCCATGTGCCGGTAGAAGAAAACTGAAAACTCCTGGTTATGTAACTCACCAGCGATATTTCAACGACGTATTAATTTTGTTTTTAAAGATTTAATCAACGACGGAAGTATAATGATATACATGGATGACCTAATTATTCCATCAGTGAACAAAGAAGAAGGAATTAAAAAATTGAAAATTGTACTCGATCGAGCTGAAGAATATGGATTACAAATAAAATGGAAAAAATGTCAATTCCTGAAATCGAAAATAGAATATTTAGGATACATTGTTGACAACAATACAATAACACCTGCAGATGCAAAAAACGCAGCAGTACTAAAATTCCCCGAACCGACGACATTGAAACAAATCCAAAGTTTTTTTTAGGATTAACGGGAAGTTGATGGCAGACAAGCCAATTTTAAACATATTTCGTTATGAAGCGGAGACCGAACTCCACCCGGACGCAAGTCAACTAGGATACGGAGCTGTGTTATTACAAAGAGATAATGATAAGAAATTTCATCCTACTAGAAAAGAGATACAGTAGTTACGAACTAGAAGTTCTAGCTATCATACAAGCATTGAAAAAATTTAGAGTCTACTTACTTGGAATAAAATTCAAAATAGTGACGGATTGCGCAGCATTCACCAAAACTATAGAAAAACGAGATCTAGCAACACGTGTAGCAAGATGGGCACTGTTAGTTGAAGAATTTGATTATACGATAGAACACCGATCAGGAACAAGCATGAGGCATGTAGATGCATTAAGCAGAAATCCGATTGTAATGATCATGAAAAAAGAAGTGACTGATAAGATTATTAGAGCGCAGAAGGATGGTGAAGATATAAGAACGATTAAGAAAATATTAGAAACTTCACCATACGATAACTACTTTGTAGAAAACGAACTTTTGTACAAAGAATATGAAGGTAGAAATTTATTAGTGATATCTAAGAGAATGCAGCACGAGATAATAAAATCTGCACATGAAAACGGACATTTTGGAACGAAGAAGACAGAAGAATTAATTCAGAGAGAATTTTGGATACCGAAACTTAAAACGAAGATTGAAACAGCGATAAGAATCTGCATACCTTCCATTTTAGCTGAAAGGAAAACAGGAAAACAGGAAGGACTCCTGAAGGCAGTTGAAAAAGGAGACAGACCACTGATAACGTATCACATCGATCACCTTGGTCCATTAACATTGACAAAAAAGGGATATAAACATATTTTTGCAGTCACAGATGCTTTTACTAAATTTGTATGGTTGTACGCCACCAAATCGAGGACAACACAAGAAGTCATCCAAAAATTAGAAAAACAAGCAACAATATTTGGCGATCCGGAAAGAATCGTATGCGACAGAGGAACAGCGTTTACGTCCAATGAATTTCAAAAATATTGCGAAGAAGGAAATATTAATTTGATAAACATAACGACCGGAGTACCAAGAGGAAATGGACAAATTGAAAGGGTTAACAGAGTAATAATACCTGCGTTAACAAAGTTAACAATCAACAACCCGGAAGAATGGGACAAACATGTCGGGAAGATACAAGTTTACCTAAACAAGCCATATCACCGAAGTATAGACAAAACACCATTTAAACTAATGGTTGGAACCAAAATGAAGACAAAAGATGATATTAAATTACAACAAACGATAGATGAAGAGATGATTTGACAATTCGAAGAAGACCGATTAGAGTTACGGAAAGAGCGAAAAAACAGATCGTAAAAGTCCAACAAAAAAATGTAAAAAGTTATAATAAGAAGAGAAAGCTACCATCCAAATTTGACGATCTTGTAACTATTAAGCGTACCCAGTATGCTCCAAACTCTAAGATTTTAACTAAGTTTTTAGGTCCATACAAGGTAGAGAGGGTCTACCGCCATGACCGCTACGGAGTGGTAAAGCTGAGTGCCGCAACCGAAGGCCCCAATCGAACATCCGCATCAGCCTACCATATGAAGTCCTGGTGCCCCGATGTCGAGTCCGAGTACGAGAGTTAATCCGAGGCGGATGAAACGCAGGACGGCCGAGCTGTGGGAGTGCAGGCTGCTGACCCAGCAGTACCGAATCTGCCCAGCGCCCGCGAGTCCCAAGCCACAATATAGTGTACGAAGGCGACTCGAAGAAAGCAGTAGTAGTTAGCATTTATTCCAAATTTAATTATTATGTAACATTTCATTTATTTAACAATCATTAATCGGATATATATATAATATTATTTTATTACATTAAGTGCAACCTTTCGCCGAGACATTGAACGTCTAGGAGTCATGTGGCAAGATGCACATGCAGTAGCAGAAGACAAATTATACTGGAGAAGACTCATTGCCCGGTGTGTCTAGTTACACGTATAGAGAATAAGAAGACATTAAGTTTTACATCAATATATAATTTGTTTGAAAGATATTCTTTTTTGTCTCAACACAAAATCCCATATATATATATATATATATATATATATATATATATATATATATATATATATATATATATATATATATATATATATATATATATTATAAAATAACTTTTGTGGTCAATATAGGAAATATGCGTGGATAATAAGCAGTTTAGTACAATAATGCTAAAGAACCATGTGCTTATATTAGTAGTAAAAGGTTTGAGTGCCACCGGCAGCCTATGCCATCTTTCACTTTCATACAAACGCATGGAGTATCCATTTAGCGTAACATCATAAATTTAAATAAGTAATACTTGATTTACTTCCGTTGTTTCGTTATTTCCTGCATACATATACTTGCAAATGGAATTAGTCTGTCACCAAAATAAGATCTTGTCTGAGTTCTTAACGACTTATATCTTGCCTTGAATCTAGATTTCTTACGTACGGTATGTCTTCGATATTTCAGTGAATAGTGTTGAGTTGGCGTAAATAGTTTTCAAAAGGCAGAAAATGGATTCACATTTAGAGAGTCATGAGAATGGAAAGTTACATGAAAAAGAGGGCAATGAGAAACAATTTGAGTAAGATGATGAAAGTGTGCCAGTAACTAAATAAGAAGCATTGATATAGGTTTGCAGATTTTGTTACCATAAAATCTACAAAAGAAAGAAGAGTACATTGTAAATTTTTTAATAAGAAACCAGCAAGATTTAACGTTGAATCACTGACGGTAATTCTTTTTGTTTGAAGATGTTATTCAATAACTCTCTCAAATAATATATCAAGTCTCTTGGATGATTCTTCTACAAGTATTTCACATAATAAAATTTTACGATTTTGGTTAAATAATAGGAACTTGGATGCATAACAAAAAAAATATATTCCGAGTGCCGTGCACCCAGTTTTAAACACAAAGGTGCCACCCCTAAAGACTGGAGGTGGAAAGGATGGAAGATTAGATGTCCATACGTGAAACCTATGTCGTCGCGTTTCAAATAAAATAGAGCAGGAGTTATTCCGGTTGCCACAGCAGATATTTTGTTTGCATTATTGCATTTATACACTAATTTTATAGTCACGATTTACATTTTCTTTGGCTTAATAATAATAATTACAAATATAAATTTTTCAATAAAACAGTTTAAAAACAAGAGATAATATTAATGTGAAATATTATTATTTTAGTCTTGTTTTTATCATGGAAGTTTTCTACTGAGAAACCTTCTCAATTACTATTTATTTAATACAGCGGAATTCAATGATTAATTTACACTAGAGGCTAATTTGTGAATTTGAAATTAGAGGCAATCTTTTATTAAAATGAACTCTACCTCTCAATATTTTTGTAGTCTTAAAGAACAGATATCCTATAAGATGTAACATAGTCATGAGTCATTTTTGGATTATTCAGTGCATAAAATGTTATATATATATATATATATAGTATAAGATTTATAATTCTTCCACATTATACGACTTGATGATGGAACACGTTCCCATTCTTATTGAACGCAGTATAAATAATATGAAATAATTGAGAACATACATAGATGTCATAAATATTATTAGCTAGGCAAATATAATAACTGTTCAAACAATTCATATATTAGTTGAACCGTTGAGCTACTAGGAAGACATGTACGTGAGCCAAATACGTTGTACCCTGTAGAACAATTATTTGTCAATGTACATCAACTCTGTTACGCTTGACATTTCCCAGTGCTCGCTTGTTGCCAAGCAACTAAGTATTGCACTTTGTGATCGGTGTGAAGCTATTGTCTGTCTACACAATATGATGTGATTATAGACATTACTAACGGAAGACAAGAGGGACTAAAATGTTTGTTCTCTAAAGTACAAGTACAAATTGAATTACATGTGTTATAGAAAATACGATTAGAACAGAGATTATGAGATTGTCTCTTATGACTTACCTTGTAATATACACCCTTGATTATCCAAAATATAATTTGTTATCTCTTAGTAGTCCATGAATCTAAAAAGGAATTTATTTGTGTTTTGCATACCTAAGTGCAATGTGTGTCGGTTTATACGACGATTTATACAACGCCTTTAGATTTTATTTATTATTTGTCACAATATTTATACATTTTTAATTTGCAGTATTTCTAAACGTCACTCAATATAACCAGCGTTTGTTTTGTTTCCAACGTACTAACTGAACTACATGCGCGGCTTCTTATTGAATTTTTCTGCAATTACAAGTTCAATTCCTATGCACAATGTCGTACTGATATTCTATTTTCAGTTCACAATGTTCGAGTATGTTTAAACTTTAGTATATCTGCCAGTGAAACAAACTCGTCGATTTTTTTCACTAAACTAAAAATTATTGACTTACTAAATGATTATTACATTTTTTTCCTCATTCACCTGACCCGTCAAAAAATCTAATATTATTATAATGTTTCTTATAACTTTTTTTCACGAGAAACTTATTTACAACGCAGTAATGACCTTCATAGTGGAGCACCCACATTAAAAGATTTTCTTTATAACTTAGTATGTCTGCCATATTAGTTGAAATCTAACAGTCAAGTACTCAAGATAGTGCTTTTCGTTGTTTATTAAGTGTATAAGTACTCGTATAGCTGAATTTACAAATATGAATACTGTAATACAGGAAAGATCAAAGCTAAGATATGCATATTGTCTCATATGGAAAAATAAACACATTCAACACAATTGCGTACACTGTTCAAAACTCATAATATATAAGGAACAGTAAAAAAATACTATTTTGGGCACGGAAAAAATACTTTTGAAGATTAAAAAGATTGGCACACCCAGCAATGGGTAATATGCCGTGATGATATATTTATTTATTTAGGATAAAATTATATCAATAATATGTTTGTTTTGTATGTGTTCAATGTATATAATAATATTTATTTGATGCAAGTTACAAAACTTTTCATATAGAATAATAGAATAATACATACATACATACATAAAATCACGCATTTCCTAGTTTCTGGGTTAGCACAAACCCGAAACAATAATAATAATCACATCAACCACCAAAATAATCACTCTCTCTTCTTACTAACCAGACAACATACAACAAATATTAAAGTGACCGATTTTCGGTAGCGAAGTACCGCAACCAGACCACAGAAATAGTTACGAAACAATTGTCCTTCGCCACACATTTCTGTCTACGCACACTTCTTTCGCCTCGGCGAATATTAATAATTACATTAAATAAAAGAAGTAAATCACAATCGAGAAGTGCTCAATAATAATCTAGAATGCAGTTAAAGCAGTATATACATATAAATAGCATATAAAAGGCTAACTAACATAACCAGAATAAACTCATTAATTACATTTAAATAAAGAAAAACATAAGTAAAGTAGTGCAAATATATAGCGTCTTAAAAGCTAGCTAAATACTTTAACCATAATTTGCCAAACATTTAATAAGACGTAATTATATGCTTATTTATTGATTTATTGTAATAATTTGATCAACGATTTTATTTCACAATTTTATTTAAAGATCGATGATCAGCATTAAAAGTTGACGGTGGACGAACAGTTTTTTCCTCTCCATAACATTTCCATTTTCTTTAAACAAACTGCTTAATTACTCTGGTTTTGTAATCTATTGTGTTTGAATTTTTATCTGGAATAAAGTTCTAGTAATTTCTCGAATACAAACGCCAGAGTATATAAGCACTGTTAGCGAAGGCATTGGACAGTCTGGTATAAATAAGCGTCACGTACGAACAGTTGGTGATGTAAACAGATGGTCGACAAGTGGTGAACATAAATAAATATAATTATATGAATAAATAAGTGAGATATATTTTGTTTAAATATATCTTAGTGTTTAAGTGTTTTATATTCTTAGTCTTAATTAGTGTTTAATATTTGTTTAATCGTAGTGTTCGTTATATTTATCATCTATTATCAAAGGTTTATAAATTACCTATCCGCAGATATCTTGATATTCAATCATGATACCATACCATAAATACGTACCCTATAAAATTACACACATGTCTATGGTATGCATAAGCATTAAATGAGTATATTAACGTATAATAGACTTTATCTAAAACTACACATAACTAAACTTAAGTTTAGATGAAAATGATTTAAATTGCGCGGTAATATGGTTTATTCACTATTCAACACGGCCACATTTACAAACCGTACATACATCAGGCGTATTTCATGTTTTGCAACTTATCAAATTTGGTATTTAAAACTCGTGTATAGTTTAAAACCAAATATTATATTTTGACTATACTTATATGATAAACCGGAAGTGGTACTTAATTTGGAGCTCTTAACAGAATTTGGAGGAAAAACTATAAAATATAATTCAGAATTTCGTATTACAGACTTTTTTATTTATTGGAACGAGAAATTAGATTTTGTTTACAAACGTTCAATCGGAACTGATACTATACACAAAGCTCATTGCTATATTGAACATGGAATTGACGGGAGGTTATGTGCTGGCCACATCAGATTTTTTTTACTTACAGTAATCATTTATTATTTAATGTCAGTAATATTTATAGTAGTAGATGCTAAAGTTACACCAGTATTAAGCAAAACGCCTGTGTATCCTTTGGACTAATAAAACGTATATGAGAACTAAAAACAACAAATGATCAGATATTTAAAGACTTGGGATGCATAAAAAATTATGAGTATGATATAGATTTAGTAGCTGAACCAAATCTAAAAATACATCACCCTCGTAAAATACCATATTCAGTTAAAGAAGAAGTGAAGAAAGAATTAGATAATATGGTCAAGTTAAAGGTAATAAAACCAGGAAAGAAAGAAAAGAATGCAAGCCGGCGGGATTTGAACCCACGATCTTAACATGTGTACTGTTATGTGTTACCAACTACACCACGGCTGGGCTACAAATCCGCCAGTCTATACAATCTTTTCTTAAGTTATATTCTCATAGACTGTGTATGAGACCCGCATCACATGTAAGGTGTGGGGTATATCTAAACTACCACTACGTTTAAACACCTGTGAATTGTCAAACATTCGCACAACCTTATCAGGAATGTATTGCAATTAGTAGATTAAGATGAATGTATATTTTATTTGGTTTTTTAAATCTAGGAAAGAAAGAATGGAATGCTAGCCGACGGGATTTGAACCCACGATCTTAACATTTGTACTGTTATGTGTTACCAACTACACCACGGCTGGGTTACAAATCCGCCAGTCTATACAATCTTTTCTTAAATTATATTCTCATAGACTGTGTATGAGACCCGCATCACATGTTAGGTGTGGGGTATATCTAAACTACCACTACGTTTAAACACCTGCGAATTGTCAAACATTCGCACAACTTTATCAGGAATGTATTGCAATTAGTAGATTAAGATGAATGTATATTTTATTTGATTTTTTAAATCTAGGAAAGAAAGAAAATACATTCCTGATAAGGTTGTGCGAATGTTTGACAATTCACAGGTGTTTAAACGTAGTGGTAGTTTAGATATACCCCACACCTAACATGTGATGCGGGTCTCATACACAGTCTATGAGAATATAACTTAAGAAAAGATTGTATAGACTGGCGGATTTGTAGCCCAGCCGTGGTTGGTAACACATAACAGTACAAATGTTAAGATCGGGGGTTCAAATCCCGCCGGCTAGCATTCTTTTCTTTCTTTCCTAGATTTAAAAATCAAATAAAATATACATTCATCTTAATCTACTAATAGTAATTAAACCAATTAGAGAAGCCATTCCAGCTGTTGCGCCCATGGTGATAGTTAGGAAAAACAACAAGATAAGAAAGAATCTGTTTGGATACAAATGATATACATTCTAACGTAATAAGAAGACATCATCCGCTTAAAACAGTCGAGGCAATCGTTGCAACCGTGAATGGATCAAAATACTACACTCTGTTAGATTGTAAGAGAGGTTTCTGGCAGATCAAAGTGTCAAGTAGGTCACAAAAATACTTGGCGTTTGCAACACCCTGGGGCAGATACACTCTTCAACGCCTTCCGTTTGGTTTAGCCTCTGCACTTGAAATTTTTGAGAGCGTGATCACACAACCGTTAGACAAATATAGTAACGTGGAAGTATTAATGGATGATATGTTAATACAAGGAAAAACCAAAGAAGAAGTAGAACTAACAACCAAACAAGTAATGAAAACTCTAGAAGAAGCAGTGTTAAATTAAATAAAGAAAAGTGTACTTTTAACAAACAAAAAGTTCAATTTTTGGGCCATATACTTAGTCCCAAAGGTTTAGAACTTGATAAAGAAAAAAATCAAGCAATTAAACAACTCAAAACACCAGGAAATAAAACGGAGCTGCAACGAGTGCTCGGAATGGTCACTTATCAGCTATAATATCCCGAGGACATTGATAATTACGAAATAATTTTATCACAGTTACCGAAAGCGCGTTGCTTGGTAACCGCCCGACGCCGAAGGCGGAGGGATGTTACCTAAAAGCAACGTGCTTGAGGAAGTTGTGATAAAATTATAAGTATTTATCAATGATCGAGAGGTATTCGGTGAGAAAATTTTTTGCAATTTTGATTATTAAACTTTCGAATAGTTTGTATTTAGCAGAACTTTTATAATTATAAAATCACCCAATAGATGTCAGTAGTAGCTATGAATAAGTTCAACGTCAACTGTGTAACGATAATAAGATTGACATTGACACGAGAAGACAAGACACGTCCAGTTTTATTATACAAACGTTTAATAGTAATAATTTTATTAATTGAACCGTTATTTTCACTGAAATACCGTGAAAAATGACATTTTCAAATTAAAACAATTAATCTTTAATTATCTGTCAAAAAGTGTTTGTTACTTAGCAACTTAGTGACAGAAGTGATAATTGTCCTAGGGTAATTATCAGTGTAAGTTTGCTTCGATTGGTTACTTTCGCACACGTGATCAAAAATACAGGGATTCAATTGGATAATTTTTTAACCAAAAAATTTTCTGAGTAAGTTCATTAGAAACCTATTACAAATGGGACTCTTGAGGTACACCTGACAAAACTTTAATTTCATTAGAGATAAATTGTTTTTAAAATGTTGTAGTTTAAAAACAATGTACTTTACATATTTATCATGTAAAATATCTTGATTACAACAATGCTTTATAACAATATAATCACAACTCAGCATTTACGCAAAATATGTGTGGTTTACAACAATAATATAGGAGTTCATTCATATTTCAACCTCATTCATCACCATTTTTGGGTTAATTTGAGGACATTTCAAACAGTTCAGGAGTTATGAGCCCCTAAAAATGCATGTACTTATAACAGGATGCGAGGTACAATTTGGAATCTAACTCTTTCCTGTTACCCGTTTAAAACGGTTTGTTTCAATACTTGACCCGCGAGTGAAACACTAATTTAATTAATGTAAAACTTAATTTGGATCAAGGGTATCACTGCCAACACTATCCGTGTTTTAAAAGTCCTCGGATAGCAGGACTCAATACAAAGAGTATGAAAAAGATTAATTTACCAAATAAACAATATTCACACAGAATACTTACTCTTCCGCAATGACTGAAAATACTTGGGAGAACTTAAACAAATACAACTGAGAACTGGTAGATGAACTTATTTATTTACACAATAATAAATAATAAACAACAATACAAGAACTAACGACTAGTGATAGTGACGACTACAGTTTAAAGGACGGTACCATAAAAGTAATTAAATTTTTTAAAAGGGCGACCTCAGAATAAGCTTTAAGCTTATTAAATTGCTATCAGCGCTAAGTATTCAACACCAACTACCAAGAATCAAGTAATCTGTTAGGCTACTTACTTTTCATCACAGGTCGGCCTCGAATGAAGCACATTATTATTAAACTAACACACTACTGAAGAAACAAAGAAAAATTATTAAATTTGGATTAACACTCTAATCAACTTGGGAGAACGCAGACTTCAACAATTACTTTAGTCACAAAAACAACAAAAATTTATGTCACTAAGATAATTAAGAACAGCCGAATGGAAAAGAGAACGTCACAATCAACAGTCAGATCAAGACTCCTCGAGATAAGATCTTCTCAAAATCATCTTTTCTAGATTTGCACCCCACTTCCAACAAGGAAGTCCAACCCTCATACCCTTATTGGCTAACTTAAAAATTAACACGATATAATTGGTCAAGTAACTGGGACACTTTTCGAGTGTTACAGGGGAGAAGTGAATTCCTAACGGCGTTTCACATCGTCTGTGTGACAAAAGTTACTCAACCAAATTACTCAAATTGCTCTTCCCTGCTGAGAACATTCGTCTTTTCTAACATTTTTCTTTTGTAATCTTACACTTTTAAAAATACTTCGAAAAGCAATTTATAAATTTACAAAAAAACAGAATACTTTATAAACATAAAAGTTCTGAACGCAAGATCCATAACTAATCTTGACGTCCGGCTCCAATAATTTAAACAAAGGGGTGCCGCTAAGCAAACGTGTTACATACTCTTGATTAGTTTGGGCTAAAAATGTGAGAAAAAAATGATTCAATCTCACGATTTCTGTTGCAAATAGAGTGTTTATTCTTACAAAAATGAATTTTAGAGGGTTGATTTGTATATTTCCGGTATAAAAGAGGTTAAATATCGGATTTATAATACCTCACGCACGGATTTAAAAATATGGGTTGAATTATGTATATATTCAAAATTTGGTAGCTGAAGCTTTATATTTTACTTGTACTTTCCCCATTTTTAAAAATTGAAAATAAAATATCTGTGTTGACCAACAAAAATATTAACTGTTACTTTGAAAGGGGCGGTTAAAAATATTCATAAATTATAAACGGGTAAAGATATTCAAAATCTGTTTAAACGATTACACAAGGGAATGACTGAAGTATATTATTTGATACAAATTTTTAATGGATTGGATAAAGAATGCAAATTTGTAAACGGAGTAAATATTAATGAAATAAAAACTATATAATATTTTTTACCGCTTAGCCGTTTGTTCAAAAAGTACTATATTCTGGTATAAAAATCATCTGGAGTCTGATTTTGTAACTTTCAAATCTACTGTGGGTTGATATCTATCAGATTTCAATAAATAAACAAACAAGAAGACAGTGAACTTAGCGAGCGACGTTCGAAATATAACGAATATAGCAAGCCAACCAAACCAACCATGTTTCAACCATATCTTTGATCCTCTGTCCCCAACAACATCTATACAAAACCATTGAGTTTACCAAAACCATATCCTTCAAATGCTCAACTCTATTAACCCCAGTATACCTAATATTCACAAAAGTAATATTTCCAAAATACTGCCCATGGTCTATTTAAAATACCCAACATAAATTTAGACTTCAACAATTACTTTAGTCACAAAAACAACAAAAATGTATGTCACTAAGATAATTAAAAACAGCCGAATGGAAAAGAGAACGTCACAATCAACAGTCAGATCAAGACTCCTCGAGATGAGATCTTCTCAAAATCATCTTTTCTAGATTTGCACCCCACTTCCAACAAGGAAGTCCAACCCTCATACCCTTATTGGCTAACTTAAAAATTAACACGATATAATTGGTCAAGTAACTGAGAAACTTTTCGAGTGTTACAGGGGAGAAGTGAATTCCTAACGGCGTTTCACATCGTCTGTGTGACAAAAGTTACTCAACCAAATTACTCAAATTGCTCTTCCCTGCTGAGAACATCCGTCTTTTCAAACATTTTTCTTTTGTAATCTTATACTTTTAAAAATACTTTTACAACACACAATAATTTTCACAAAATGTCAAGAACTAAACCCATCCCAAAATCTAACAAAGACTTTAACTTCGAAAAGCAATTTAGAAATTTACAAAAAAACAGAATACTTTATAAACATAAAAGTTCTGAACGCAAGATCCATAACTAATCTTGACGTCCGGCTCCAATAATTTAAACAAAGGGGTGCCGCTAAGCAAACGTGTTACAACTTTCCCTTTTCCTTTTTCCTTAAAATAAATTATCTTCCTGAAGGGAATATAATTTATCAATTCCATCCATACACAGAGTATTGGCGATGACTGGGGCTTCTGGCACGTGCCACGGGATACCTGGCATGGCCTGGACACCGCGTTGATCTCCACCCTTTGAAGTTGCTCGCTCGTCTCCCTTGTTGTGGCTACGCTACAATGGCCTCTGCTGGGCGCCTTTCCAGCCGGTCCTAAAACCATAAAACTCTCGGCAGAATCACTGGCCCTAATACTTTTACTATTACTATTCATGCAAATTATTATTAATTTCTTGTAAGTCATAATTGTCCGCCGTACCAAATAAAAACTTTAATATATTACCACCCACATTAATTAATCCGCGTTTATTTAATACTTAATTCTCTACTTACTATTTCATTGAGGGCAGTCTTGAATGATGGTTCCATATCCAGTCCTAGTTTGATGTCCAGCTGCGTCACATTGTGTAGAACCTCTTCAAGTGCCTCCAACATGATTCGGCAATCACTCAGATTGATATCAGTCGTCAAAATCCAATTGTCGCCGGTTAACAACACCTCTTCTTCTTTTATAAACACTAGCCCCTTGTCCATTCCAGACCCTGGCTCCTCGGCGGTGCTTATACAAAGAATCACACGCAAGACTAGACCTCCGAGCACTGTAAGCAAACATGATTAACACACGAACAATACATGAATAAAAATGCTGCGGAATTATATCCGACTTCTAGAAATCCATGGTTCATTCGGAACCCTACCACGACTACGTAATGCATATCTACCGCGCGGCGTTTCGGTGATTTCTACCTGCCTGTCGTCATTAACTTCTTTTGGTGGGCTATGAACTTCGACTTCGACGGTTACGGTAGAACCACCTGGTTCGTTTAGCGACTCTAAACTTTGCGCTCTGCTAACTTCCGGTACTCTAACCGTACGGTCGTTTTCCCGTTCAACGTGATCATATTTTCGCGGTGTATACACGTAATCAAACTTTTTCATATCGGTTTCACGCGAAACTGGCCTACTGACTTTCTCTAACTCTTTAAAATTCGGCTCCAAGTACAATTTTAATCGGTTAACATTAACCACCATTTCTTTACCGCCTGTGGCGCTCTGAATCACGAAGTTTACAGGACTGGTCTGCTTAATAATCTTGTACGGCCCTATCCATGGCTTTACAAACTTTTTACTTAATCCAGGTTTTACTACCTCGTTGTGTAATAAAACTAAATCTCCAACTCGAAGGTTGCGCTCTGCTGCTTTCTTATTGTACTGAGCCTGATTTCTATTCTGCGCCTTATTAATTCGCTCTTTAACGACTTGATAAGCATCTTTCAGCTTATTCTCGATAGTTTGACTATAATCAGTTTTATTCTCCTTCTCTAATGGAGCTAAATTATCTTCACACGGAATCTCAAATTCCCGGCCATACATTAAGAAAAACGGAGTTTCACCCGTCGAATTATGCACTGAATTTCTGATGGCCATTAATACAAACGGAATCTTCAAGTCCCAGTCCTTGTGATCGCTGCTGATATAATGTGACATAGTGTCTGAAAAAGTTCTATGAAATCGCTCGATAGCACCGTTTCCCATCGGATGATACGCTGTTGTTTGTAATTTCTTAATGCCAAATGTTTCACACACACTCTTAAATAATTTGGATAGAAAATTTGTCCCTCTATCTGTCAATAGCTGCTTAGGTACGCCATGCCGTGAAATTATCTGCGTGATAAACGCATTAGCGACTGTCTCCGCTTTGTCATCAGGTATTGCAATTGCTTCTGGGTAACGCGTGAAAGCATCAATAAATGTCAAAATATATTTATTGCCTCTACAGGTTCTTTCAAACGGACCTACGATATCCATGGCCGTTCGCTCAAACGGCTTACTAAGTTCACTGAACTTCTGCAAGGGGGCTGGCCTGTGATGGGGTGATGTTTTCCTTTGGTTACACGACAAGCACCGAACACAATAATCTTTTACCTGCTTACCCATATCTTTCCAAAAGAATTTCTTTTTAATCAAATTATAGGTTTTCTCAAAGCCTGGATGCCCTGCATGTGGTAAGTCATGATGCGATCTCAATATTTTATTAATCATACTAGTTGGAGCAACTAGTCTATCTTCGCGTTCGTTTTCATCTCTTAATTTATAAATTACGCCATCTCTATCTTTATAAAATTCGCCGAATTTTTTTTTTTCCACTTTTAACAAATTTTGAATTTCCGCATCTTTATCTTGCTCATGCCTTATGAAGTCTCGATCCCATACGGGCTCATAATCATTCACGCAACGGATTTCTATTCGTGATAATGCGTCTGCATTACTATTTAATTTTCCCGGTTTATGAACGACATCGAATACATATTCCGATAATTTTAACGACCAGTTTAACAATCTACTACTTGGGTCATTTACACTATTTAACCATCAAAGTGGGCGATGATCCGTTATTAATGTGAATTGCCTTCCATATAAATAGGTCCTGAAAAACTTCGCTGCCCAAATAACTGCTAAACACTCTTTTTCTATTGTTGGGTAATTACATTCGGCTTTGTTTAGGACTCTACTGGCGTACGCGATTGGATGTTCCACACCTTTGCGGTTTTGACTCAAAATTGCTCCTAAGGCGAGATTTGACGCGTCTGTTGTTAATGTAAACGGCTGGCTAAAATCAGGATATATTAATATTGGCCCTTTAATTAACTCATTTTGTAATTTGTCAAATGCAACGAATTCTTTATCTCTCCATATAAACTCAACGTTTTTTTGTAACAACTTAGTTAACGGTTTAGCTGTATTTGCGAATTCCGGAATAAATCTACGGTAAAACCCAACTAATCCCAAAAATGATCTCACGTCACGGACTGATTTTGGTACGGGAAATTTCTCAATTGCATGGGTTTTTGATGGATCTGGTTTAACACCTTCACCCGAAATTACATGGCCTAGATACGTGGTCTCTCTGCGCACGAATTCGCATTTACTCGGTTTTAATTTTAAATTGAATTTCCGCAATCTATTAAATACGTCTTTAATCTTTGACAAATGTTCATCTATATTATCTCGCGAGAATATACAAATATCGTCTAAATAGACATAACATTTTTCCCCAATTAAACCGCTTAGAACACAATACATTAATCTTTGAAAAGTACTTGGCGCATTACACAAACCAAAAGGCATTCTGTTCCACTGATAATGCCCCCAGGGTGAGCTAAACCCAGTCTTTTCTTTATCTTCCTCGGCAATTTCTACCTGGTGATACCCCGACGCTAAGTCCAGGGTTGTAAACAACGCTGCACCATGCATGTGCGAAATTGTGTCTTGCAAATTCGGCAAAGGCAAGAAATCCTTCTTCGTTATTTTATTTAACGCACGAAAATCTACACACAGTCTAACTTTCGTTGAACCGTCCGACATAACACGATTTACTAGAACAATAGGCGCTGACCATGGCGAATCACTTTCCTCAATTATGCCATCTTTCAGTAACTCTTCTATTTGTTCTTGCAAAATTTCTTTCTGCGTAAACGGTACTCTATATGGCCTTTTCGCTATAGGGTGGATGTCCTCGGTAATAATCCTATGTTTAACTTTCGACGTACAGCCTAATTTCACTCCTGGTCTTATAAATATATCTTTATAATCCATTAACACGCCCTCAACTTTACATCTATCATTCCGCGACAAGTGTTCCAAATTGAAAAGGGTTCTAAAATCTGCATCCTGTACTGATGCAACTAAATCATTGGGTTCGGCAGAACCACCTATGTCAATTGTGACATCTTCTTCGAATCCAACAATTGTTTTCGCAGGTATAACTAAATTATCATTAGTTACATTCATGAGCTTTACCGGTACGTCGGTCTCTTCGCCTCTCGCTACAACTCTAGCAGCTATTACGCCTTGAACACTAAGTTCTACAGGCTCTACTAAAATACTACCTGCTTTTCCAAGAACAATACTCCTCTCCGCCAAGCACACAGCTTCTGACCTAGGAGGTATCGTGAAACTTTCTTTGATACGGACCGACCGTATCTTATTACGTGTCGCATCCGCCTCACTTTCTCTTTCCAACTCTTGAGGATTGTTTGGTATTTGCATACTACTGCCTGAACCTTGCAAACCGACGATATTATGCTGTACCTGCGCAATTTCCTCGAACTGAACCGTTTTCAATATACTTTTTGGAAGTGTCGCATCAGCCTTACTTTCTCTTTCCAACTCTTGAGGATTGTTTGGTATTTGCATACTACTGCCTGAACCTTGCAAACCGACGATATTATGCTGTACCTGCGCAATTTCCTCGAACTGAACCTCTTTCAATATACTTGTTGGACCGCTTTCGGATTTTTCAGCACAAAAAGGACTCGACTCAGATTTTCCGTCTTTGTCTACCCTATTCAACTCAACATTGTCGTGCTGACTAATGGGTTTATTACCTGCTCTTTCCTTTTTATTTTTACAATCCGAACTAGCTACTTTATTCTAATTTTCATTTTCTTTGTCTAACTTTGATTGGCATGTACCTACAGTTTTATTGCAATTTTTATTACTTTTCTCGGTATTATTTTCAACAACTATTTCTGTTTCGCGATTTTCGTTGCGACTTTCGACTTTTAAAGTACCGTGAGTGACTTTTAACCGTTTGCGGCTTGGCTCGCGACATTGGTCTTTTATACTCCCGTGAGTAACACAATTATTGTCACTCGAAGCTTTGTTTCCTTCAATCCGAATTTCCTTATCACAAAAAGAACCTAACGAACTTTTTGTTTCAGGGTTATCCACGGTACGCGATGCTGAAAGAGAAGTAATATTATTCTGTTTTGGAACACTGAGTTCCTTATTTTCGGCTATCTTTGCTTTATCATTCGGATTAGAATGAGATTCGAGATCGTCATGATTCGTCTGTTTCCCATTCGCCGTATTTTTACTTTCCGTAATTGTTGAAATCGTGAGTCTCTCCGAATAAATGCGCATCTCGTTGCATGCATAGTTAATGTGGGCCTTATAATCGGTTAAAAAATCTAATCCAAGCAACCCGTCAGTAGCTAAACTAAGCCTATCTTCACACACAACAAAGTTATGAAAAATAACATACTGGCCTACATTCAACTCTACCTCAGTGCCGCCTATTACAGGTAGTTCCTTCCCAGAAATACCAATAATGGTTCTGGATCGTGCAAGGGGAAATACATGCTGTTCCTTAACTACGTATCGCTGAACAAGACTAACACTTGCGCCGGTGTCAATAAGGAAATTAAACCGTTTGCCATTAATAATTAATTCTACTTTATTTAGCCTTTTACTTTTGTTAGCACTACTAGGGAGAGTGGATATGACATCGGCTGATCGCGATACTTTGCCAGGGCCGCCAGATTCGGAACTAACATCGACGGCCCAACCTAGTTTAAATTATCCCTTTGATCTTTATTACTCTTCGGTGTACTACCCGTTGGAAGCATTACATAGCAATTTCTTATAGCATGTCCGCGTTTCTTACAACGTTTACAGACAATATTATCCCGACAATCTTTAGCTATATGCCCATACTTTTGACATTTAAAACAAAGAACATTATTATCCCGACAATCTTTAGCTATATGCCCATACTTTTGACATTTAAAACAAAGAACATTATTTTTATTGTCTCTACTTGTACTCGAACCTGGTTGATTGTTATAATTTTCTATTCTAAAATTTTTATTACCGCGATCCGGTATAGATTTCTTATTCTCGGCATGATTCAACGCCAAAACTTGAATTAATTTTTCAATTGATTCCGTCAAATGTGAATCATTTCTACTGGTACTCGCGCTACTCGTAGCTCTTTCATCGGCAACTCTATTTTCAAAGTCAGCTTCATCACGACGCAACATTTTAAACACCGTCTCCGATCTTTTCGCGATCTCTACCGCTTTCTCGAACGTTTTTGGGTTTTCATAAAATACGTCCCTTTGCAAATGTGGTAATATACCCGCCGTGAACTGATTTAACAACTGTCTGTCTATATAATTTGAAATTTCATTACTCGCGGCCTCTGCAGCAACGCCCGTAGCATCAGCCGAACTGTCTTCTTCACTCTCAATAAAACAGTTTGCTAAAGCATGCAATCTATACACATATGCAGATATTGTTTCGTCCCTAAGCTGATAGCAATTATTAAAAGCCCTTTGTACCGTCCTAGAGTCTTGTTTAGGTTGATACCTCTCTAATAATTCCTTTTTAAATATTTTCCAGCTGTTAGTATTTCTAATTTTTGCATTATTTTTCACAAAACATGTCGCGTCTCCCGATAAATTTATTTTTGCCATTCTAATTGTTCTCTCTTCATCCCATTTTCCCAGTACTTTACAGTTCTCAAGTTTCTCCACAAATTCAACAACACTCTCGTCGGGTTTTCCCGAAAATAAGGGGATTTTTGTGTTTATTCCCGACATGGATGATACCGCTACAAGGTAATCTAATAACAATTGATCATTCATATTTACTGGACCAATTTGTTCTTGCGCCATACTAAATTACTCAATATTGAACAATACGCCCCAAAATAAATTTATTGTTTTACAACTCTTACCAATTTAAAGGCTTGGCAACTACCTGCTTGACCGTAATAAATACTCCAAGTATTTACTGGCGCGTAACAAAAACTCTCTTGTCGTTTTAAAAGGCACGACAACTACCTCTATGACAATTAACACACTATTAATTACAACTCTATCTATATCAATTTTGAAAACAATTTGATGATTTTATACTGGTTTGAGTGGGTAGTTCTTCGCGAAAGAAAAACTTTAGATCCCACCCGCTGTTCACCACTTTTATATAACAGGATGCGAGGTACAATTTGGAATCTAACTCTTTCCTGTTACCCGTTTAAAACGGTTTTTTTCAATACTTGACCCGCGAGTGAAACACTAATTTAATTAATGTAAAACTTAATTTGGATCAAGGGTATCACTGCCACCACTATCCGTGTTTTAAAAGTCCTCGGATAGCAGGACTCAATACAAAGAGTATGAAAAAGATTAATTTACCAAATAAACAATATTCACACAGAATACTTACTCTTCCGCAATGACTGAAAATACTTGGGAGAACTTAAACAAATACAACTGAGAACTGGTAGATGAACTTATTTATTTACACAATAATAAATAATAAACAACAATACAAGAACTAACGACTAGTGATAGTGACGACTACAGTTTAAAGGACGGTACCATAAAAGTAATTAAATTTTTTAAAAGGGCGACCTCAGAATAAGCTTTAAGCTTATTGAATTGCTATCAGCGCTAAGTATTCAACACCAACTACCAAGAATCGAGTAATCTGTTAGATTACTTACTTTTCATCACAGGTCGGCCTCGAATGAAGCACTTTATTATTAAACTAACACACTACTGAAGAAACAAAGAAAAATTATTAAATTTGGATTAACACTCTAATCAACTTGGGAGAACGCAGACTTCAACAATTACTTTAGTCACAAAAACAACAAAAATTTATGTCACTAAGATAATTAAGAACAGCCGAATGGAAAAGAGAACGTCACAATCAACAGTCAGATCAAGACTCCTCGAGATGAGATCTTCTCAAAATCATCTTTTCTAGATTTGCACCCCACTTCCAACAAGGAAGTCCAACCCTCATACCCTTATTGGCTAACTTAAAAATTAACACGATATAATTGGTCAAGTAACTGAGAAACTTTTCGAGTGTTACAGGGGAGAAGTGAATTCCTAACGGCGTTTCACATCGTCTGTGTGACAAAAGTTACTCAACCAAATTACTCAAATTGCTCTTCCCTGCTGAGAACATCCGTCTTTTCTAACATTTTTCTTTTGTAATCTTATACTTTTAAAAATACTTTTACAACACACAATAAGTTTCACAAAATGTCAAGAACTAAACCCATCCCAAAATCTAACAAAGACTTTAACTTCGAAAAGCAATTTAGAAATTTACAAAAAAACAGAATACTTTATAAACATAAAAGTTCTGAACGCAAGATCCATAACTAATCTTGACGTCCGGCTCCAATAATTTAAACAAAGGGGTGCCGCTAAGCAAACGTGTTACATACTCTTGATTAGTTCTGGCTAAAAATGTAAGAAAAAAATTATTCAATCTCACGATTTCTGTTGCAAATAGAGTGTTTATTCTTACAAAAATGAATTTTAGAGGGTTGATTTGTATATTTCCGGTATAAAAGAGGTTAAATATCGGATTTATAATACCTCACGCACGGATTTAAAAATATGGGTTGAATTATGTATATATTAAAAATTTGGTAGCTGAAGCTTTATATTTTACTTGTACTTTCCCCATTTTTAAAAATTGAAAATAAAATATCTGTGTTGACCAACAAAAATATTAACTGTTACTTTGAAAGGGGCGGTTAAAAATATTCATAAATTATAAACGGGGAAAGATATTCAAAATCTGTTTAAACGATTACACAAGGGAATGACTGAAGTATATTATTTGATACAAATTTTTAATGGATTGGATAAAGAATGCAAATTTGTAAACGGAGTAAATATTATTGAAATAAAAACTATATAATATTTTTTTACCGCTTAGCCGTTTGTTCAAAAAGTACTATATTCTGGTATAAAAATCATCTGGGGTCTGATTTTGTAACTTTCAAATCTACTGTGGGCTGAAATCTATCAGATTTCAATTAATAAACAAACAAGAAGACAGTGAACTTAGCGAGCGACGTTCGAAATATAACGAATATAGCAAGCCAACCAAACCAACCATGTTTCAACCATATCTTTGATCCTCTGTCCCCAACAACATCTATGCAAAACCATTGAGTTTACCAAAACCATATCCTTCAAATGCTCAGCTCTATTAACCCCAGTATACCTAATATTCACAAAAGTAATATTTCCAAAATACTGTCCATGGTCTATTTAAAATACCCAACATAAATTTAGAGCTCAAAGAAGAAACAAATCATTTATATATATATATATATATATATATATATATATATATATATATATATATATATATATATATATATATATATATACAGAGTGTTTCCTTTAAAACAACCAGCGCTTTTTGAGCGAATTAATGACTTTAGAAAAAAATGTTATACACAAGAAATTATCAAGAACAAGAGGCTAATTTATTAATAATAACAAACCGAAAATTCGACCAGTGGTTCTCAAATGGCAGAACAAAATTATATTTTTTTAATTGGCATCCTATATAATTTTTTATTTCAACGATATAAATATGGTATATTGTATAACAATTATTTCAAGTAAAATGGTATTAAAAATGTTATATTACAATAGGCTATGCAATACGTCTGTTGTCTAGTGACACAAGTAGTAAACCCATTTTTTTATTACATTATTTCTAGTTTTTAATACCATTTTTCTCGAAATAATTGTTATACAACTCTATTCTATATTTATATCGTTAAAATCAGAAAATAATTTAAAAATATATAATTTTGTTCTGCCGTTTGAGAACCACTGGTTAAATATTTTGTTTGTTACTATTGATACATTATCCCCCTATTCTTGATCATTTTTGGTATAACATTTTTTTCTGAAGTCATTAATTCGCTCAAAAAAGCGCTGGTTGTTTTAAAGGAAACATCCTGTACATATATATATATATATATATATATATATATATATATATATATATATATATAAATTGGTGTCGTTATGGTCTTTTTGGATTGTTTTAAAGAGATTTTTGATTATTAAATGATTTGTTTCTTCTTTTTTTGTATTAACTGAGATCTAAATTTATGTTGGGTGTTTTAAATAGACCATGGGCGGTATTTTGGAAATATTACTTTTGTGAATATTAGGTATGCTGTGGTTAATAGAGTTGAGCATTTGAAGGATGTGGTTTTGGTAAACTCAATGGTTTTGTATAGATGTTGTTGGGGACAGAGGATCAAAGATATGGTTGAAACATGGTTGATTTGGTTGGCTTGCTATTTTGGTAATATTTCGAACGTCGCTCGCTAAGTTCACTGTCTTCTTGTTTGTTTATTAATTGAAATCTGATAGATTTCAGCCCACAGTAGATTTGAAAGTTACAAAATCAGACCCCAGATGATTTTTATACCAGAATATAGTACTTTTTGAACAAACGGTTAAGCGGTAAAAAAAATTATATAGTTTTTATTTCATTAATATTTACTCCGTTTACAATTTGTATCCTTTATCCAATCCAATTAAAAATTTGTATCAAATAATATACTTTAATCATTCCCTTGTGTAATCGTTTAAACAGATTTTGAATATCTTTCCCCGTTTATAATTTATGAATATTTTTAACCGCCCCTTTCAAAGTAACAGTTAATATTTTTGTTATTCAATACAGATATTTAATTTCAATTTTTAAAAATGGGGAAAGTACAAGTAAAATATAAAGCTTCAGCTACCAAATTTTGAATATATACGTAATTCAACCCATATTTTTAAATCCGTGCGTGAGGTATTTTTAATCTGATATTTAACCACTTTTGTACATACCGGAAATATACAAATCAACCCTCTAAAATTCATTTTTGTAAGAATAAACACTTTATTTGCAACAGAAATCGTGAGATTAAATCATTTTTTCTCACATTTTTAGCCCAAACTAATCAAGAGTACATGCATTTTTAGGGGCTCATAACTCCTGAACTGTTTTAAATTGAAATTAACACAAAAATGGTGATGTATGGGGTTGAAATAAAAATGAACTCCTATATTATTGTTGTATTCAACACATATTTTGCATAAATGCTGAGTTGTGTTTATATTGTTTTAAAGCATGATAAATTTGTAAAGTACATTGTTTTTAAACTGCAACATTTTAAAGAAATTTACCTCTAATGAAATTAAAGTTTTATCAGGTGTACCTCAAGGGTCCCATTTATAATAGGTTTCTAATGAACTTACTCATATAAGTGACCATTCCGAGCACTCGTTGCAGTTCCGTTTTATTTGCTGGTGTTTTGAGTTGTTTAATTGCTTGATTTTTTCTTTATCAGTTTCTGAACCTTTGGGACTAAGTATATGGCCCAAAAATTGAACTTTTTTTGTGTTAAAAGTACACTTTTCTTTATTTAATTTAACACTGCTTCTTCTAGAGTTTTTATTACTTGTTTGGTTGTTAGTTCTACTTCTTGTTTGGTTTTTCCTTGTACCAACATATCATCCATTAATACTTCCACGTTACTATTTTGTCTAACGGTTGTGTGATCACGCTCTCAAAAATTTCAAGTGCAGAGGCTAAACCAAACGGAAGGCGTTGAAGAGTGTATCTGCCCCAGGGTGTTGCAAACGCCAAGTATTTTTGTGACCTACTTGACACTTTGATCTGCCAGAAACCTCTCTTACAATCTAACAAAAATAAATAAAATAAATATATCAGGGCATATTACCCATTGCTGGGTGTGCCAATCTGCTTTGTACGCAGATTAACAGAGTGTAGTATTTTGATCCATTCAAGGTTGCAACGATTTCCTCGACTGTTTTAAGCGGATAATGTCTTCTTAATACGTTAGAATTTAAATCATTTGGATCCAAACAGATTCTTATCTTGTTGTTTTTCCTAACTATCACCATGGGCGAAACAGCTGGAATGGCTTCTCTAATGGGTTTTATTACCTTTAACTTGACCATATTAGCTAATTCTTTCTTTACTTCTTCTTTAACTGAATATGGTATTTTACGAGGGTGATGTATTTTTAGATTTGGTTCAGCTACTAAATCTATATCATACTCACAATTTTTTATGCATCCCAAGTCTTTAAATATTTGATCATTTGATGTTTTTAGTTCTGATATACATTTTATTAGTCCAAAGGATACACAGGCGTTTTTGCTTAATACTGGTGTAACTTCAGCATCTACTACTTTAAATATAACTGACTTTAATAAATGATTACCGTAAGTAAAAAAAAATCTGATGTGGCCAGCACCTAACCTCCCGTCAATTCCATGTTTAATATAGCAATGAGCTTCATGTATAGTATCAGTTCCGATTGAACGTTTGTAAACAAAATCTAATTTCTCGTTCCAATAAATAAAAAAGTCTGTAATACGAAATTCTGCATTATATTTTATTGTTTTTTCTTGAAATTCTGTTAAGAGCTCCAAATTAAGTACCACTTCCGGTTTATCATATAAGTATAGTCAAAATCTAATATATTGTTTTAAACCATACACAAGTTTTAAATACCAAATTTGATAAGTTTTGGATTATGTTTTAGTATATTTTTTCCAGAAAATCTGTTTATAGCTTTCTGTAATGTACTACTTCCGGTTTATCAATTTTAGAAAAAAATATATAATATGTCGTTCTCATTATTATAAAAGTCCTAAATACCAAATTTGAAAAGTTTTGGATTTTATCAATATTTTTTTCACAAAAATAAATACGTTGAGAACTCAAATAAAGTATCACTTCCGGTTGATCAATTTTAGCCAAAATCTAAGATGTTACTCCCTTTCATATAAAGTCTTAAATACCAAATTTGACAAGTTTCGGTATATATCATAATATATATTTCACGAAAATTTGTTAAGCGTTTCAATTAAAGTATCACTTCCGGTTTATCAAATTAATAAAAACGTGGTATGTCCTTCTTATTAACATAAAAGTTTTAAATAGCAAATATGAAAAATTTTGATATATATCAAAGTATTTTTTACGAAAATCTGTTCAGAGCTTCAAGTAAAATATCATATCCGGTTTATCAATTTTAGAAAAAATTTAATATGTCGTTCTCATTAATCTATAAGTCTTAGGGCCGGTTTTATAAACAAAAATTTAATAGAATCGTAACTAAATGATAAATAAATTTACTTGTTAAATAAATACATGTTGGATTTTATAAACATAATCTACCAATTAGTGGAGATATAATTTTTGTTGCGTTGTGTGAAAATGACTCTTTTTAAATTTATGAGTTGCTTGTTTATTCTTATGACAGTATATATGGTTTTGTTTTGTGTTTTTGATCGTTTGACGTATTGACATGCATTTGACAGAAAGTAAAATAAGGAGAAATGGGTGAAATATGGGCAGAAGACGGGAACAAGGCAAAAAAATATTTATAGGGAAAAATGTGATGTTTTGGATATGGTAAAAAAATATTTAAGTATAGTAGAAAATAAGAGAACGGATGGTGTAAATGATAAATTAAAAAAAGAAACGTGGGTAAAGCAAAGAATATAATGCTATACAACAAACTCGTATTCGAACGGGAAAACAGATAAAATTGTTACATGAAAATATAAAATTTAAAGCCAAGAAAGATATAGCTGAAGACAAACTAAATTAAACTATACAGTTGAGAAATCCACTAATACTAAAAGACTACATATTTTGTACCGTTGTTCAACAATTTTCGGCATTTTAATGTACATATCTTTGTTTTAAAGGAATCAACCTGTATATATATATATATATATATATATATATATATATATATATATATATATATATATATATATATTGTGACGTAATGGTAGCAATAATAATGTAAAGTAAAATAAATTTTGGAAGTAATTTTCCGGAGGGAAAATTACTGTCACACTTACCGCGGCTGCTCAGGCCGGGTTGTGGTTCGCGGGGTTGTGGGTCACTAGACACAAGAACAAAAAAAAAATGGGCGCCAGTGATGTCAGGAAAGGGAGTGGACATACACACTCAAAGAAAATTATAGACAAAATTTTATAACAGTGTAAATAAAAAAAAATTAAAAATGGTATCTTTTATGCCTTTACAAACCTTGTTGAGGGAGGTTACAATTTTGATGGGTCCTAGGCCGATGAGGCCGGAGAGCGGGGAACCTGGAGGCGGAGTAATAGTCGTCAGAGCTCCGTCAGAATAGCTGGGCAGACGGACGGACGCCAAGGCTATCTAGTACCCTACCAATTGTAGGTATTTGTGGGCAACGATCAGGTACACCGCCACGCACCTATGGCGTCGCGGCGTCGTCGTAGGAGGCCGGCGCCGTCGGCAGGTAGCCGGTGCCTTTGGGTAGAGGCCAGGGGCGCTGTAGTGTCTCAAAGCCCTCCACGTTCCTTTATTTGACCTGGAGCTCGGTAGCGTGGTGAGCTTCAGGAGGCCCTAGTGGTAGGGGTCGACGTCCCGTAGCTTGACTAGACGGTAGGTTCCTCTACTCTCACAACACAATCAACCCAGAGCCTGTAACGTATAACAAAATAGGCAATAAAAGGTTAAACCAACAATCGTAGTTAAATGTACAAATAGGGCACTTAGACCCCCAAATAAAATCACTGTAAAGCAAAAATCTAATATGAGAATATAATAATAAATCTATAAAAAAACAAGTCAACAAAAACCTTCCAATTAAAATTACTTCCAGTTCTTTACAATCAAATGAACTACAAAACAAATTTACAAAAAACTAGAATTTATAGTGCACTTTTGATAAAAAAAATTATAAACAAATAATGGAAGATAATAGCTGGCCAAGCTAGAAGTGAAATTAGACACAAATAAATAGAGTAAGGAAGGTAGAGAATAATTGGTTCGTAAAATCATGAAATTATTTCAATGCGAGAATTTTGTAAGTGGGTTACACTCGTGGATGCCAACAACCCAAAAAAAATTATCTCAAAAAACTATCTTGGCTTCCACAAAAAAATAATAATAATAAAAAATAACCTACTACTTACACATGACTTCAGATCAGCTAAGAGCTAGTCATAAATTCCGCCATACAAATCATTAACGAACCCAAAAAAAAAATGGGAAACGACTGAACCGAACCCCAAATAACTGACAAAAAAATTCTACAAAAAAAGGAGACCAACCCAAGGGAGTTTAAAAGTTCTCTTCAAAACAATTATATAATTAAATTTTACCAAAAAAAAATTTACAGCCAACGTGGGTGTAACAGAAACATACATATGAATTTAGAAAAAAAAAACCACCAAAAATTGACAAACAAAATAGTAAATTTTGAATCAGAGAACTGTACGAGTTGAAAATTAAAAACTACAACTCCCAGAGAAGTGCTTCACACTCGTAAACTGGGGCGTGATGCATCCAGAGCAAGGTTAACAATACATTTTCAATAAAAATCAAAAAATATTATTACAACTCACCCAGGAAGATCACATGTACAGACTCCTCAAATGTAAATAACAATGTGGGTACAGCATTCGTAACTCAGGACCTAATAGCATCAAACTGACATTAGCCAATCAATTTTTATACTGTCAATGAAAAATTGTAAATTTTAAATAAAACTACTTGAGAAATTGTTGCCAAATTTGACATTAGAAATTAAGTAAAAGACAAGTATTCCTTACTGCATTATTGTGAAGTTAGCCCATTAATTCAGTACTGATCTTAATAATACAGTAAATTTTATATGTAACTAATTAAAAAACAAATATTCCTAATCATGAATGATGAAAATAGGAAATTATTTCTCACAAGTAAAAAAAGCCTTTAACATAATTAAAAACTATAAATTTTGACGGTTCATATGAACTTGGAAAGTGTTGCCAAATATGCCATAAGTAACTAGGTAAAAAACAAATATTCCTAACTAGACTAATGTGAAGTACGTTCACAAGTGTTGCCAAAGATGCTATAAGTAACTAATTAAAAAACAAATATTCCTAACTACATCATTGTGCTGTTAGTTCGTTAATTTTCATACTGCTAATAAAAAGTAGTAAATTTTAAATGAGTAATTGTTGCCAAATTTGCTATAAGTAACTAAATAAAAAACAAATATTTCTAATTAAATCAATGTGACATTAGTCAATTAATTTTTATACTGTCCATAAAAAATTGTAAATTTTAAATAATAACGTATAATTATTAAATATCTACATATTTTAGAGATATTGAACAATAATTTAGCAAATTTTTCATCCCGCATAATATGGAAAAAATGACCAAAAATGAAAAGCCGGTAGTCGACAAAAAACTTACATATTTGCAGACAATGGAAATGATGAGGTAGAAAACGCACCAACAGATCTTAATTCTTTTAAAAATTAGAGAAACAGGAAGAAAAGCATCCAGTAAAAACAATTTAAAGTTCCTCAAACATTTTCCTGAATTAGATGCAGCGATACATAACCAAAAGTTAAAACAACCTACACACTGTCTTCTAAAAAATGGGAATCTTACGCTTTTCATATTCAATGAGAGAAACACTCTAATAAAGATTATAAACACCTGTGCATTTGATTCTCTTGCTTCCGTAATAGAAAATGCCTATACAGAAATAATACAATATCGCGACTTTATTGACAAGTCAGAAAATCTTCTTTTGAAGATTTCAAAAAATTTGGCATTAGTAGATGCAGTGAAGCAAACGTAAAAAGTTCGAGCTGAAGCCCTTTGTGAAATCCTAGAGTCTACTGTTTTAGCAATGCCCTCAAATACTCGTACATTGCGAAAAAATCACACTGTTTCTTTACAATATGATTCGTGGTCCAATATAATAAGTATAAGTAAAAAGTTACTTGAGGACATTCCAGACATTATTATTAAAGTAAATTGCCCCAACAAAGAATTTGAGCATGTTAGAGAAACCAAATATTCTATTATAGACACAGATTCACACGTAATAGTAAATGAAGGAATAACTTCTCTTTCACGATCGGTATCAAATACATTAAATGTCTCTGTAATTAATAATAATGAAATTGAAAAAAAAATATTATTGTCCAAATGTATTACTCCTTGTTCATCTTCGCCGGAAATAATAATTGATGCGTATGAACATATTTTCGTGGATATAGATAATTTGGGATCAAATATTTCCCTATTAGGGAGATAAGCTCATTCTTTGGAGGAAAAAAAAAATTTGCTACTTGGATAACAAAAGAATTACAAATGGAACGTGGGATCTTCATGACGACCTGTCACGAAAAGTCATGAGCAATATATGTCCCAAGGAAAAACTGATGTCTCATTTATTGTCTTATGTTTCTTATGAAAACTGCGAGTAATATATATACATATATATATATATATATATATATATATATATATATATATATATATATATATATATATGTATATATATATATATATATATATATATATATATATATATATATATATATATATATATGTATATATATATATATATATATATACTGGATGTTTATTTTTAAGATGTACATTGGAGATTAACATGGTAAATAAGTTTTTTGCAGACTGCTGCCCCTCGTTTTGACTGACAACAACGGTTGTGATATCAGTAGAAAGATTATGTATCAAGTAACACCAAATATCAACTATGTATTATTTTAGTTCCACAAATTTATAAAAAATCTTATTACTAGGGATAGCTAAAAAATTTCAACAAAGCAAAACAAATGTTTAATTTTTCATTTGTGAGATTTCGTTAGCTGTGAGTTCTTTTATAATATTTTTTTAATATTTTATAAAAGATTAGAAATTGCTTGAGAAAATTAAAATTAAGAAAATTATTACATAATAAAATTTGCACAAGTTTTAGGTTATAACAAATTCTGGTAGATAAAAGTCAAGTATTTATCTCTCTCTCTTTGTTTCAGAACCGAGCTATGTATTATAGTCCGTTCGCCGAAACGACAGAAATTTTGAATTCCCTTTGAAGAGATGACCTTTTTTAGTACAATGGTTGGCCAACCTTGTTTCTGGTACTTATTTAGTAATTGCATTTAAATGTTCATTTGTCCGAATTCTTCAAATGTAGCCAAACACCTGATGAAGGCAATTTCATTATAATTCATAAGCGGAGTAAAGGATTAGAATCAGCTATACTAGATCAAGGGAAAATCCAATGAGACCATGAAAGGAAAAATTTTAACGAACTAACAGTTAAATACACAGCAGTATCCTAGTGAGCGTATGCAGTTGGTGTCGAGTAAGTACGCGGGAAGTTACTGGTATATTGGGATAGCCGTGGATGTGAATACTCGGTAGTGTTGACGAGTATTGGGAAGCTATAGTGTACAAGGACAGTAACGGCGAGTCGGGAAGTTACTGGCATACCATGATAGATGTTAAAGAGAATACTCGGTAGTGCTGAAGAGTATTGGGAAGCTAGGTATACGAGGACAGTAATGGCATCTGTCACCGCTTCTAAGTTTCCTTTAATCTTTTTTTCTATGCATAATGGTGTTAAAATCGAAGTGAACATCAATATGATTTAATAAACATATTTTAGCAATAAAGAGAATTGTAAAATATGCGTTCCAATTATTTATTGTTTTACTGTGGCTTCTTATTTACTAGATATTTCATATTAATATTTAATGATTTAATTAAATTGATAATTAAATAATTTACCTGTAATTATTAAAATCTAGAATTTCTTATAGTACCTACCTATTTTTATTTCGGAGAAGTTCCTTAAAATTTATTTTCAAAAAAATTTCTTTTATATTTTCACGTTTAAATTTGTAAAACAAAATGCTTTTGTTTTAACTAACAAAGAAATAATGAAAAAAACCAAAGACTTACAAACATTTCTTTTTAATATAGATAGGCATATGTTTTCTTTAAGAACCATCCTAATATACCGTAAGCATATTTTTTATGAACCTTAGGATATATGGTAAAAGTGTCATTTGCCTATAATTTCTGTCCTATTAATTGTAAAACAAAAGTGTAAATACAAAAACATGTTCATATTATAGAATCATGCTGCTTTTGTACTAGATGGTTGTTTGAGCAATACGGAATTACAGAAATTGAATATATTTTTTTCTTTTCAATTATTGATATAAGGATTTTATTAAAAAATATATAGCCCTAATTATGGTAATATGATGAAAAATGTGACTTAATTTTTACTAGTACTTAGACTAATATAGTTTTTGTGAGAATTTGTAAGTATAGTACCTAATAGTTATCTTATAAACTAGTAGTGGTAAACAGATATTGTTATTACTGATCAAAACAAACCTAAATATACCGGGAAGTAATTTTTATTATTAAACAAACGTTTTGCAAATTCCTCGGGCATGTGTGAAAACGCGCCACATAAAATAATACAGAATTACAAAACTAAAAGTTAATGAAATATTTATTTTGGCCAAACAAACCTAAATAAACGATAAATATACAACTGTCACTTTTAAATAATAAACAATTTTTGAAATGGGAGCGGTTGAATGAAGGTTTTCGCACCCAAACAATTTTCTAAAGATGCTTCATAATAAACTCAAACAAATGAAAAAGAATGTGTAAACAATCCTAAACAAACGATAAACAAACGAATGCCAACTTTAAATAAACCATATTTTAATTTTTTTTTAATAAGACAAAATAAACCTAAACGAACGAAATAAATCTAAACGAACGATAAACAAACGAATGCCATATTTAAATAAATTTTTCAAAATTAGACTTAATAAACCTAAAAAACGAACACCACTCTTAAACAAATAGTTTTTTTAAATAAGCGCAAATATGTGAAGTTTTCCGCGACCAAAAAATTTTTTTATAAATAAGACATAATAAACCTAAACAAACGAAAAAATTATCTAAACAATCCTAAACAAACGAATGCCACCTTTAAAAAACAATTTGTTAAATGGGCGCGGACAGGTTCACGGGCCTGCCGAACTATTCTGATTCGTGTGTTAAAGTTAATTTAATTTAGTGTAAAACCTAATATATAATGAAACTATTTTCTTTTCGTTGTTAATTTAAACTGAAATTGTATATTGAGTTTTTTGTATTAAAATGGAATGTCGTTCAGGTAAAATATTGTGCTGGCTGAACTAGTATGAATTTCAGCTCGTAACCTATGTACCTAATTATCGACATATCTAATTATCGATCAAGTGTAAAAGTTGTATGCGATATATTTATAATTTCCAAACGTGTTATTTAATGCGGTAAATACCAAGTTTTGATTATTTTGAAAATTGTATAAATTAAATCATATTATTAAAATAGCACGTCACGCAAATTGAAAAGTACTTTATTTAACAGGCACAGGAAAATGAAAGGGCAAACCTTTTTGTGTGATAAAAATTACCTTTTTTCTGATATTGCGGATAGTATTTTCATTACAAAAAAATGGAATAACTATCTTACATATGCGAAAATAAAATAAATACCCAGTATATTATTTTACAATATTATTTATGAATATGGCTTTTAATCATATAAACCATTATCAATTGATCGAAATGTTCGGTGGTTAACGTGGTTCTGTTTTCAGAAATTACCATACTTCATTTACTGAAAACACGCTAGGAAGAAACGCACGTGTCTCGGTACACAATTTTTTTTGCAATTAAAGCTAACTTGTGTATAATAGCTGGATTAGCTTCCATCGTTTTAATGGATCTTTAGTTATACCAAACTTCTGAATTTGGATATATCGATTGTTTGATATGTCAACAGTTTGATTTATCAGTATATAAAATTATCAAATATTTGATATATCCCACTTTCGATACTCGTTATGATATATACTATTGTTTTTCTAATTTTAGTAGTATTATGATATAGAAATTGTTTGCTAATTTAATCAACTTCGTATATCTTATAGTTCTCTAGATAGCAATAGTGCCCCACAAAAAGGAACACCCTGTATACATACATTTGTTTAAGTTATCCTAACCTAGGAAATGCTAACTTAAATCTTACAAAGACTATTTATTTTTATCATCTGTTTATTTATTTATTCTTAACCCTACGTCAGTCGTGCGGTCTACATAATATAGACCACGCACTAAACATATTAATTGCAAAAGCGTGGTTCAGAATAGCTGCTGACTATACGGCCTTCTATAATTGTAGCATGCTAAACACATTTTATACGGGTAGTACTTTGAGTTTGTACATTTTAAATACAAATATTTTACCATTGTAGACCGCGCGACTAACCGAATTATATTGCATATCCGTAACGAGATTTTTTTGTTGCTATTATGTGTTAGTTTTCTTTTTTGCGTTTATTATTGTTGTAAATTTTAGATGTAGATATATCTCTACATGAAGAATCGAGACTAGTAATGATCACATGAATGGGTTTGAAGAGTTGACGAGGTCTTATTTTTTCTAAATTCAATACATAAGCCAAATGTTGTATTTACCTTATTACATTAAAATCGTAAAATAATCTTTTTAGACGACCATTTCAGTAAATAATAGATATGGCAACAGTAGCCTACTCAAGAAAGTTGGAAATATCGTACACTAGCATGATATGAATATACTGACACGATATAGCTATTAGAGAGTTTTCACATAACGTCAAAATAGATAGCGTGAACGTTAAAAACCAGGTAATGTGAACGTTATTTTGTACATCAAAATATGTTTTCACATACCGTACACGTTATTGTATGTCACACAAGGAAAATGGAAGGAGAAATAGAATGACTCATTTTGATTGCTGAGTTAGCAAATTTAAGTGAGAAAGATTTCAATTATATCTTAAATTGTCACACAAACAAAACTTAAAATATAAATATTACTTATAGTCTTGCAACCACTACATACAGTTACGCAGAATGAAATGTTACTAAAGCGTTTCAGCTATCTTCCTCTAAAAGTTTGGTTAGGTCGAATTTCACGTCAAATATATAGTAGTTTTCGACCGACGCCATTTCTAGACAAATAAGGCTAAACGGTCTATACATACCGTAAAAAAATATGTACGCATGCGTATTGAAATAAAAATGAGCTATAGCGTTCACGCTATTGGTGAGGAGTTTGGCTTTTCAGTGGAGAAGGGTAGTTTTCAATTTTAAAGAGGGTGCCACTCCATTTTGAGTAGCGCGCTCGCCCAACTAAATGGTGATGACTGATGACCGCTAGGACAAGTGACGTCGAGGTGCAAGTTATCCAGTGACTGCAGCGCTGAATAAATATGGATGAAAATGCTAATATCTTGAGTAAGAGTGCGGAGGTAAGGTTTGTAGAATAAAAGTTCCGATTAAAATTAACTACTTCGTTCACTATTGAATGAAGTCTATACATACAAATGTATAGATAACAATAATAAAGTATAACAATGAATTTATAAATATAATATGTACAATATCTCAGAAAAATTACCATGTGATAGACAGTCGTGATGATTTGAGCTTTCAGTACTAAAATTGGAACACACAAAATCGGAACTTGATACTTGCTTGCACAAAAACAATATAAATAAAACCTCCACCTTTATCTGTCCGTAGCGCGACCTCCTGGGCTCAAATACTCAATGCAGATGTAACGACGATGAAGTCGGTATTCGTTACTTTATTGTATAAATAATAAAAAATATATTTGTATAGGATTTAATATAATAAATAGTGGAGTAAAGAATGACATGTCAATTTCTAATAAAAATATATAACAACTGAATATATAAATATACATAACAACAATAAATAAAAAGAATGTGTCGGTGAGCAACGTAGCGGCTACTTGATACAGCCGCTACATTACTCCCCGCCCAAAAAAAGCACAGGTACAGGTCTCAACCATTTTATTGTAGTATTTATTGTTGATGTTGTTGTCGTTGTCGTTGTCGTTGTTGTTATTGTTGTTGTTGTTGCTGCTGTTGTTGTTGTTGCTGCTGTTGATGTAGTTGCGGTTGTGTTATGTGTTCTTGAAAATTTATCTGGACTTTTTGGGGTCATAGACATGTTCATGAGGAACATGCCTATCAGAAAAAAAGATTTCCCACGGTCGTGGCAAGTGAGTCTGCCGACCGGGGAAATGGTTGCTTGCTTCCAAGGGAGGAGGAAAGAAGAAAAAGCGAAGAGAGAGGTACCAGAAAATTTTCAAGAAGTGTTTTGTGATTGATGACGTTTGTAATGCGTGACGTTTAATTATGTTGTTTGTGATAAAATAGTGTAAAAATGGCTGAGCTGTACCTGTTAGTTTCTTTCTTCCACTGATGTCCAATGGTGGTCGAAAGGTTCTATACAGTGGTTGTAGACGCTGCAATGTGAACACCTTGGCGGCCGGTAAAACTTGCAAGTGATACACCATTTCATGCGAACCGTAATGCCGTTGATCTCCACGTTCCTGTAGAGCGGGGCCCGGTAGTCGCCCTCCCGGTCTTCGTCGGGTGGGGCGTTCGGCACGAAACGTTGCTTGTCGAGGAGCGTTGTTCTATTTTCGGGGTCACCAATGTAACGACGATGAAGTCGGTATTCGTTACTTTATTGTATAAATAATAAAAAATATATTTGTATAGGATTTAATATAATAAATAGTGGAGTAAAGAATGACATGTCAATTTCTAATAAAAATATATAACAACTGAATATATAAATATACATAACAACAATAAATAAAAAGAATGTGTCGGTGAGCAACGTAGCGGCTACTTGATACAGCCGCTACACAGATCTAGCGTTTCGACTTCGCGGACCAGGAGGTGCCGGGTATAAAGAATTGGGGTTATGCGAAATCAGTACAACGCGACCGGTAAGTACCAACAATGTACCCAAAATAAATCCACAATAAAACAATGACAAATTCAAGACTCAATGTTTCCTTACAAAAATCTCGAGCATAAATTACAAAAAATACACAAATTATAGGTACTTGAACTCTAATGTCTCAATATAAATCACTTAAATCTGACAACTAAATCAAATGAAATTAACAATTTGCATTAATAAATATAAGGCTTTCAAGTTCCACTATTTATTTGTTTACACGACCCATTAGCAAAATCAGTTGTTAATGGGCCGTTTTAGCGGCATGTTGTACTGTTGAATTGGGGGCCCATGCTCTATCTGACTACGTAGATTATATTTTACATGTAATTTTACAACTTTCGCTTATGTACAACAATGTAATTCTGCTTCAACGTTTATATGTAATTACTTGTAATTTTCAACATTAATTGTATAGTGGCTGAAGATGAGCGGATTCTCCTCGAAACATCCTAAATAAAAATAAACAAATAAATAGTAGAACTTGAAGGCCTTATATTTATTAATGCACATTATCAACATGGTTCCCTCACCACACAACATTAAAATTAACAATTATCAACTTAAATAATAAATCCAATGATTGACTTTAATTGAACAAAACAAATTATTATTATTATTATTATTATTATTATTATTATTATTATTTAATTATTATTCGTGTTAAAAGCATCGATACAAAAAAATATATTTAACAAAGTAACAACAAACAACTTAAACATACGAACAAATCAAATTATACTAATTTAGACCAGTATCTATCTGGCCACCTCCAATGCATTTGGCGACGCCTGTATTTAATCGTCCATATTACATGTAGATAAAAACAGTCTGCACTCCAGAAGATAGGCAGTTCTACACCACACTCGCACGATGTAATTTCACATGGAAACCCCCACCTCTGCATATTGTCCCTTGTCCTTGCGACACCCGACCGCAGCCTGTTGAGTGATTTGCATGTTAACCAATCTTCCTTATTTCTCAACGGAAGATCTTCACATGGAATTATCCAGTTTTGATTCCTCGTCCGTACTTTCCACATTTGTATTCTTGTTTCCTTGGCTGGTTCTATAAGGTTTTCCGTATAAGAAAGAAGAGAAGAAACTTTTCCTCGACTTTAATCGTTTCCGAGCCTGTAGATGTTGGAATAGTGGATGGTCTTGAGAATTCAAAGCTTTCAATTTAAATTAAATTCCTTGAAATCCAAAATTATTTAAAGTTTATTCAAAGTTGCTCAAGTCTACTCAAAACTTTATTTACTGCACTTGATTCACAGTAAACCCAAGTGACCCGAATTCGTTTCGCTTAGCTGCGATCCTCGGTTACGAAGAATTGTACTGCACTCAGGTGGGCCGGTACATTCATTGGCTCAATACGAAGGTGGGTTCCGCTTCGAACAAATCGAGAGGCGTGGGGTGTTGGGTGGATGAAAATCACACAACGATGCCTTCAGCCCTTGGTGGGATGATAGAAAGTTTATAGAGAGTTAGCACTTAATTTAATCCCCACCTGGGAATTTCAAAGTAGGCTAACCAAAACTGACTTACGTCACCAAAAACCTCACAACGGAATATATAATCCGGCTAGCTGTTTCCCAAGTAGAGATAATATATAACTCAAGACTCAATTCTTCTCTACCATAATTCAGAAATAATCAATAATTGTTACACCCATTATTGTAAAAGTATTATGTTTGTGTTAACAATAATTTACATTTAATTCTTGTCAACCTCGACCTGAATACTAAATAATAATGCTAGTGACATATGTTTTCGCATTAAAGTTTTACTTTGTAATTATGTTTACATTGTTGTGGTATATATTTTTGTATCTTCCTATTTGATGTATTATGAATATTGTACGATAATCTTAAATCTTGTAACTTTTAAACTAGAAACGCTTTGAAAACGGTTGCAAATCTGCATGTAAACTAGCTAAATATATTGAAGCTGTAAAATTATAAATGATTTCTGACATAACTGAACTAATTTCAAACAAGATTAATGAAATTAATAAAATCCAATTGTTATCTACGTGAAATAATTAAACCTGTTCGAATCTTTCACCGCGATTGCAAAGTTATCGTTCATTGGTTTATGCTCGCGAATTCAGTAATTGCAATTAAATTAATACTGAAATTTGTAAGGTAGACAATTGCTTGCAATTTATGAGCTTAATATTAGCCAGTGGAATTTAATAATTAAAAAAAAAATATAAAAATTGCTTTAGAAACGATAACCGACTAAAGAATTTTTGCATTTGAACCATTCTTTGATACATGTTGTTTTATATTTGTCATAACGTTGTTTTAATTTTTTTTTTACTTTACAAAATATAATGTATTTCAGCTCTTGAATGTATATCTCTGATAATCACAGTGATTGCTGTGCCGTGCTGGCTTTATTATGTACTTATGAAGTGGAGGCTCGTGTTGCACCTGCCTACATATAAGATACGTAATATGCATTCCTACAACTTTGAACATTGTACAACTTTCGACAGCATTGTACTTCTGCATCAACATTTTTGTGTATTATTATTTAATTTTAGGTGCTGAGGATGAACGGATTCTGCTCGAAACGTCCAAAACAATTAAATTAATATTTGAAACTTGAAAGCATGCATAAATATTATTTCAATTTCTGTACTAGTTTAATGGCAGAAGACATTTTATACCGAATAAGTTCAAAAGTTTTGCAAATTGGGGATTTTGTACACCGAGATGTCATTAAAAACATAGTTATTTTGGAACCTCGTAACTTTGCCGCTGGCGGCTCTACAGTGGTATTATTACTGAAAAAACAGTTATTAAAAAAATGAACGAGAATTAAATTCTCTACAATTTGTTTTATACATTTTTCACGAAAACGATTATTTTCGGCGTAGGAGCGAGTATAGTTAAAGCATTTTCAATGCTATAAATATCATTTTATGGTTCTAAATCACTTCATAATGCTTTTTAGTAATTGCTTTAAATTTTTTTTTGTTTATCTAAAAGAACTTTTTAAACAACAATAATAGTCAATAGTATATATAAATGAATTGGAAAAATTCCTTTCGACAATACATTTTTATCAAAGCAAAAGTACAACAATGTACTAGTAATATTAAGGTATTCTTAAATTAACTAAAACAAGGTATTTGGAATGAAATAATTGCACAATAGTTAATGATAAGTACCTAAACAAGGTTGTCAAATTTACATATCTTAGGTGACTCATATATACTGACGACGATATTTTAGCCGACACACGAACACAAGTGGAAGCTGGTTGAATGAAACGACGTCAGATGACTGATGCACAATGAGTCATTCAAATACCTATTCGTTTAAAAGACAAAATAAACGGGTCTACGATAGGTACAGAAAGAGTGTTGGTCGTCGACTATAAAACTTGGACAAATATTGCACGCGACGAATATTTCGGTGGTACCTTTGTTTCACGCGAGTTGAACATGCTAAGAACACTGATATACGGAAGACTATGCACCCAAAGTAGACAAAATGAGAGAAGAAAGTCTTAGATGGTACGACCATGTAATGAGAGCAAACAAAGATTCAGTGACAAAAATCTGATGCGGCCAACACATAACCTCTCGCCAGATAATTTACCTGGTTGTACGCATAAAACGAAAAATATTTTTAATTACAAATACATATATTTATGTTTTACTACAAAATAATTCTCACATATATTTGGAAAATCGATGGGATATATTAATGTAAATTGGGTACAATACATACATTTTCTTTATATTCAATATCCTGATATTTTCTTTTTCTACTTTCCATTTCTTTTTCTTTATATTTGTCATTTTTTCGAAAATTCCTTTTATATTCATTTTGATGTATATTCTTTTGCGTTGTTGACTTTTTTTATTTTCATAATCTTCATAATGATGTACAAATATTTTTGACAGTGACATTTATGTCAATTACAAAAAATTGAATTTCTTGCTTCGAAGTAGTTTGATCTGAGATTTATTACATCAAATTATTTTATGTGCATTTCTTTATAGAAGATATATTAATGAATTTATATTTTTCGAATAAAGAATTTAACGTTCTTTAATATATGTATTTACATAAACTTTCGATAAATAATATTTAGATGATTTTTTTGTTGTAACTACTACTTTCGGTTGTCCAATTGTTACCAAAGCTTAATAAACTCTTCCCATTATTGTTAGATTGAGGAATCCGTAGGTAAAAATGTCTTACGTCTTATAGTATTTGAGAAATCGTGGATCCAACATCCACACACGCATACGGACATCATCGTAAATATGTTATAATCGGATTCTAGGGACCTTGAAACGTGCTTATTCACTAAAATCTGGATATGCGATTTTTAGCATGATTCCAATACCTCTCTTAGCGAGAGGTAAAAAAGCAATGAATATCATCCTTCCAAGGCGACGCGCATTTTGGTTCGATGGAAAGAAGATATAATGTATTCCAACCTTTGTCCAAAAGATGTCTTATCAAGTCAAATGGGCATTAGCTTGTAAATGCGGACCCTATTGCGGGTAAAGTAAACCTTTCATGTAGTCAACAACAATGACAGATAAGTCCACTTTTCTGTTAATGATTGTTTTGTAAACGGATTTCCATTGGTGTGAAGGAAAAATCACCGGAGAAGATGATTTTTCACCATGAAGGGCGACCAGGCCTAATTGACGCATTGCGTCGGGACAAATTGATCGGACAATATAATTACACGGACTCTCCAATAATATAGGTACAAACGTAAAGATGAAGAAGACATGTATTACCTATAAAAATTAAAATACTTTTTTTTGCTTCCAACTTGACGGGACAGGTTCGCTGTGATCTAAAGCTCGGTATTATAAAGATCTGAATCACGCTCGTAATTTTTTTCGTTCGTATCCAATGCCAAATTGATCTCGCCAGAATAAAAATCAGAGTTACAGACTACTTGTGGTATATTTTGACAGGACTGTCCACTACAAAATCCAGATTTGGTGGAGCACTTTAAGCCAGTCTTTCTACAAGCTCATGTAGCTTCACAACCTTTATACAATTGCAGAATATGAATTTAAGCAATGCTGCGGGAGCAGGATTCTTGAGCGTCGTGACTGGACCGAGATTACTTTTAGTTTTCTTCCCTCGCCATTTATTTGGATATTTATATACCCCATACCAACACTGGAACTGGTGATAGGTTTTTAATGAATGTTGCTTTGTAGCTGCGCTTGCAAGCGGTAATGATGCCAAATTAAATTTATTTTTAATTAAAAATTAAAAAACTATAAGGGTAATTTTCATAATATAATTTATCTTCACTTTAACACTTAAATTAAAGTCATAGTTGTGTACGTTTTCAAAATATAACATCTGCACTTTTGCGAGCACTGTAGCATTATTTTAAATTAAAGATAAAATAATTTTAATAAAAGTCTTAAAGTGAGCCTGATTATGAAAACGGCCCTAATATCTATAGCTATCAAGAGATAGGTTTTCTTCTCGATGTATGCAAAATAGCGCGAGAATAAAATATTTTACTGCCTCAGCAATTGCATCAGATTGAATATTTTCCATATTGAAGATATGTGTTCAAATATTTCTGTTTTTGAAGTACATTCAAGAACTTGATCTTGCCACAATTAAAAAAGGCAGAAGTAGTATCGGAGCCACTGAAGGCTTGTAGGATTAGTGTGTTATCTCGTAATATTTTTACACTTTGCGAACTATTTAAGGAATACAATTTCTGTACAATACAGTACGTAGAATCTAGTGGTAAGGATATTTCGACCTCCTTGTTCACTATAAGTGTATCTGCGTATTCCATTGCTTGTCTAACCAGGAATTTCACATTTTCGAATTTTTTTATCAACATAGTGATGAAACGATTTTTGCTCGCTTCATTTAATAAAAAAATTATCTTGTAGTCCAGTCAATAAAGGGGTTGTAGAATGCATGAAGGGTGGCACAATTTTTGACTTCAGGGTTTTGTTTGGAGTCATTAGGAGGTAAACGTACCAACAGTCCCGAACATAGGAGGTGAGTGGGATGCAGGGCGAACGAGATTTTTCGTTTTTTGCTTATATCTTGAAGACGGCACGTCTTAGCAAAAAGTCGTTATATATAAAATGAAAGCTTACATAATGTTCTACATTTCTGCATTTAAGGTTTTTTTTCTACAGAAAAATTCACAGAAAAGAAGTTGTAGAGGATTAAATTTCCTTCAAAATAATATAACATTTTCTATGTAACTTCAACTGATCAAAAGTTATGGTAAATAGTTATACATTAGGTATTCTGACGCAAATGACCTCAAGTGACACCACTGTCTACAGGTGACCTGGTTCAAGACCGCCTACGGCTCAGACGTCGCTGTCAACCATCAGCGGAGCCCAGTACGATATCCAAGACATGATTCAAGGCCTCCTACGGCTCAGACGCCGCTGCCCACCATTAGAGGACCCAATGGACCTGATTTAATGTGACATTGAAGAATTAAGGAATAACGTTAACAATCAGTACATGTGGATTAAGAATCTCTCTCGCCTGTTAAGCAAACAACTATCTAATCACAAGACAGGAAAATGATTTTGTAACAGGTGTATCAACCATTTTACTACTGAAAAATTATTGAAGAGACATCAGGAATGTTGTAAATTGAAGAACAAGTGCTCCATAAAACTTCCAACCGACAGTAATAAATATCAGTGCTGTAATCTAAATTACGAAAATTCCCACATTATTCCTGTAGTTTTCTATATTTTAAATGCGTGTGATTCACACTTTATTATAAAAAAAACGTTGCAACGGATTTTGAGGGGCAAATAAAACTATTACCCATAAATAAGGAGAGATACATTTCGGTTACTAAGTATGTGAGTGGAATTAATGTCAACCTCCGCTTTATCGATTTATTCAGATTTATGGCTAGTAGTATTGAAAAATTGTCATCGTACGTAAATGACAATGAGAAAACAATAATTAGAAAGTACTATAACAATGCTGATGAGTTCCACCTGCTGAATAGGAAAGGTATATTTCCCTACGAGTACGTGGATAGTTGGGAAAAACTTGAGGAAGACCGGTTATTAGCAAAAGAAGAGTTATACAGCTCACTGAACGGGGAGGAGGTCACTGACGAAGACTATCAATGTGCATGCAACGTGTGGAATGTGTGACATATCTGTTTTGTTGTTAGCGGATGTGTTTGAAATCTTTCGCGCCAGCTGCATGGAGTCCTATAAACTTGACTCCCTACACTACTACACAGCACCAGGATTCGCGTTTGATGCAATGCTAAAGTGCACAGACGTAAAATTTGAATTACTGACTAATGTGGATAAAATAATATTTTTTGAACGAGGTATGCGTGGTGGCTTGTCACAGTGTTCCAATAGATACGCGATAGCTAACAATAGGTATATGGGTGAATCACATGATCCAACTTTAGATGAATCATAACATTATGTACTTTGATGTAAATAATTTGTATGGAGCTGCGATGAGACAGTACCTACCATACGGAGAATTTAAGTGGATAGAAGAGCAGGATTTTTACTTATTTGATTTAACGATTATTATTGATTCATCTAAAGTTGGATATTGTTTTGAAGATGACTTGGAGTATCCATCTCAATTACACAAACTATATAAAGATCTACCACTATGTCCTGAACACTTTACACCGCCAATATCGAAAAATCCTAAATTAGTAAGAAACCTATACGCCAAGTCCAGGTATGTGTTTCATTACCGCAACTTAAAACAATGCTTACAACTAGGAATGAAAATAACAAAAGTACATCGGGTGTTGAAATTAAACAGAGTAATTGTCTAGCAATATATTAACTTAAATACTAAGTTGAGAAAGCAGGCAAACAATGAATTTAAAAAGAACTTCTACAAAATAATGAACAATGCTGTGTTTAAGAAAACCATGGAAAATGTTCGAAAATACAAGGATATTAATTTAGTAACTAGGTGAGAAGGGCGTTATGGGGCAAAATCATATATTTCTCAACCAAATTCTTATAGTTGAACAATATTTGATGACGACATATATGTAGGATTTTCAATATTAGATATTTCAGAAACATATATTTATGATTTTTATTACAATTATATAAAGCAGAAGTTAGACGAAAAGGCAAAATTGCTTTGCACAGATACAGACAGTTTGATTTATTATTTTTCAGACATAAATATCCATGAAATTATAAAATATGATACACATAAATATGATACATCTCACTACGATAAAAACAATATTTAAAATATTCCACTAGTTAACACAAAGGTCATTGGTCTCATGAAAGACGAAAATAATAGGCAAATAATGACTGAATTTATTGACTTAAGATCTAAAATGTACAGCTATAAGATAGCAGGTAAACTTGATACTAAAAAAATTAAAGGAATAACAAGTGCTACTACAAACACAATCACATTTGATGATTACTATAATTATTTATTTAACAACAAAACTGTAATAAAAAATCAGTTTTGTGTAAAACACCATACCGTGTACACAACAAAACAACAAAAACTTGCTTTAAGTCCGCATGATGACAAAAGAACTGTAAATTATTTGTATACTAATACAATTCCTTGGGGATACACTTGCCAATAGATGTCAACAATTATATGTTAAAACTAATTTAATATAAAATTAAAATGCATGTAAAATTATATGTAATACTAATGCGAAATAAATGTAAAATTATATGTAATATTAACGTTAAATAAATTTACTTATAGAAATAAAAAATGTCCTTTAATTAATGTCATTATTCTACAACCATCACAAACTTTTAAATTATCACTGGAGTGTGGCACATATAACATGCCTCCCTTGGTACCATCACCCCAAGACCAATTCCACATGAGTCACACTTTTATAGCTAGGGAGCTGGTGGCAATTTCGGTATATAATTTGATCGTCGTTAGGAATGGCAGGTTATAGAGTTGTGAAGCTTGTGAACAGGATAAGCAAGGAGGCCAGGTCGGGTGTTGCTGCTTTTTCGAAAAAACAATTTTCAAAATTGCAAAATATATAACCTCTCTTAAATTATTTGATCGTGTCTGCCATTTAGTTATTATGTTAAATTGACTATATAGATACTAAAACAACATATGCCAGACAAATAGGACGCTGCGTTTTTTTTTTAGTGCTAATTTGTAAAAAATATAAGCTACATTAAATTATATGATCACCTTTCACTTTTTTAAAAATTTGTTCGTTTTTGTCTCCAGAACAAGACAAAAATTATGCCAAACACGTATGTCATTGCTTTTAGAAGATATTCATAAAAATCTCATACAAAAATGACAAAATACAAAAATTATTAAATTTATTCAATATCACTTCCCCCAGACACACTTTCTTCATCTCCACTAAAATCAGCCTCTTCATTCATTAAAATACTATCGCCTTCTGAAATGAATAACACATTGCAATTTTCTTGACATTTAATTTAATCAATTAAACAAAAAAAAATAACCTGTTTGTTCATCCTGTGGTAGATTTAGTAAAAAATCCTTGTATGACAGAGGTACTTGGTCCCCTTCAATCCAATTAAAATTTAATGTGTTCTCATTTTGGAGCCACCCGTAATCTGTAACTTCCAAATGTTTCAAAGGATTTTTCAAGTCGCAATTTTTCCATAATCGGCTTATTTGTGGCTATTGGGGCCCTAAAGGAACGCGTAAGTGCGCCGAGCCGCCCTGCGCGTGGGATTCCATTGTTACGTCAATTGGAGCTAGCCTTTAATTGTATGTTAGTGGGATAATAATCTACCCGTTAAGGAGTGTAGCCACCCAGAAACTAGATCTGTAGATACAATGGTTTGCGAACCACTGCGATTTTAAGAAAACCGCGCCAATGATTTATACAACCCACAATAACTCGTGCCTCCAAGGCATTTCTTTGTGGCTACATCTCTTAATCGCTAGTCCTAGTAACATGTGAACCAAACGACTTGCTTGCATCACAAAATGCAGGGTGGAGGAAAATTTTCGCCTACATCAATATTTCTGCGATATGTGCGTGTTTTGTCATTTCCCAAATATTCTGATATTTTCAGTGCTCTGTAGTTCAATAAGTATAGCCCATAGAAAAAAATCGTAAATATAAAAGTTGTAGAACATTTTGTCTTCTATAACATTGATAATAACAACTTTTACTCTCTGATGTATAGAAACAGAAGAATTGAGGAAAAGCCGAAAAAGACCTAAAATTTTGTACTTTTTTCCCTATAACTCTGGTAGCACAGGGTTTTCGTTTCTTCAAAATTGGTTTCATATCACTGGCTTTAGTCATTACAACATATTCAAAAATTATAAATACCCGACATTTTGCCAGGAAAGCAGGTTCTCTTGTACATATTGACTTGATTATTACAGTAGCTACAAAAAAATCTTCTGGCTTTAGAAAATCAGTGATACTAATGTCTGGCATAGCAATATTCATAGTTTTAACATACAATAGAACAACTTAGCCCAGAGCCAGACACGATCAAATAATTTAATGCGCCGTTTATTTTTTGCAATTTTGGAAATTCGCCTCTCATTATCGCAGTAAAAGTAAAATGGCAGATTATTGTTTTCTTGTTGTTTATGACCTAATTAACATTTCGTGTAAATTTTATTGGCGAGCAAATCATTTAAATTTTAATACACCAAAAAGTTAAAATAAAAAATGAATTACTCATTAATGCAGGGACATACACATCTGGCGATGAGATTTATCTGAAGGCCTTCTTAAGGACCATAACTTAAAAAAAGTGCCAGACGCGATCAAATGACTTAGGGACTCTTTTTATTTTTACATGTTTAATTACTTATTAATTAATAATGCAGCAATAATGGTTTTGCAGAAGTTGTTATTAGTGGTTCTTATAATCAAAACTTTAATATTTTCAACTTCTGCAACCCGATCAAATGACATAAAAATTTCTGCCACCACCTCCCTAACTATTAGTGTTGGTACTGAAAATTTCGCTACCAGTTGATATGTTGTCTGCAGGTTTCCCAATGTGGCACCACTTCCCTGAACATTGTCATACACTCATAACACATTTCCAAACTTCTGTGAGCACCATCCGCACACAAGAATGTGGCATTATATTGAACAAAGCGAATATAACTTTTTCCGTGTTGGGAAACTGATGCCTAATACCTCTAAACCAAGACCAGTAAAATTAATGTTTAATAACAATAATACAGTCAAATCTTTATTTAAAAATATTAAAAACCTCAAACAGAGTCCTAAATATAACGGCATAATATTTAGCGGTGATAAAACCCTTAAACAACGTGAACATTACTCATTATTACGGAACGAGTTAAATAAACTTAAAGCTGATGGTAATTCTGATCTAATAATCAAGTACATAAATGGCGTTCCTCAAATTGTTAAATCAAAAAACTAAATTCGCCTAAATACATCCGTGCGGCGTCCGTTTACTACCAAAACGTACGCGGACTCAATACAAAACTCTCACAACTCAATTTAAGTGTTGCTACTACATCGTTTGACTTTCTTGTCTTGACCGAAACCTGGCTCAAGGACAGTGTGTGTGAAGCTGAACTTGATCGTCGCTACCTGGTGTTTCGTTGTGACAGAGATCTAGCTGCAACCGGCAAAAGCAGAGGCGGAGGCGTTCCAATTGCAGCCAAGGCTGAATACACTCCATCAGTTTACAATATGTCGTGCAATGCATTAGATGTAGCGTTACTTTGTCTTAAATGTATTATAAATAATGCTTCACTATATTTAATTGCTGTATATATTCCCCCAACTGCTAGCATTGCTACATACGATTGTGTTTTCGAAAGGATTAACTCCCTACCATTTGTGTATAATTCAAAAACTATTATTATAGGTGATTTTAACATAACAAACTTAAATAGATACTACGATAGTCAATTAATATCAGATGCATTTGTGAATAACTTTACAAACTTTGTCAATTTACATAATATGAACCAATATAATTTTATCCATAACAGCTATGGTAGACTTCTCGACGTCGTAGTGAGTAACTTTCATGGTACTGTACAACACTGCATTGATCAATTACTTTTAGAAGATAAACATCACCCAGCATTGCTTTGTGAATTTTCATATTCTCTTAACAGCAAACTTAAATCTTGTGTTAATACTGATTTTTATTATCAATTCAGTAAAGGTAATTATGTGTTGCTATATGATTATCTTAGTTCAGTTGACTTGTCCCAAGTTATAAGTTGTGATAATGTAGATATAGCTATTGAAATATTCTATAAAATCATTTATAATATTTTTGATGCTTGACCTAAAGTTCAAAGACGAAAAAGTAAATACCCCGTTTGGTTTAACAAAGAACTCATAACTTTAATTAAAAAAAAGGAACACCATAAGAAACTTTACAAGGAATTTGGACAAAACATTCATTTACTTAACTTTAAAGAATATCGTAATAAATGCAAAAACTTGTCTTCAAATTTATATCACTCATATATTAATAATATGCAAGAAAATATCGCTAATCAACCAAATCACAATAATTTCTGGTCTTACGTTCGAAACAAAGAGCAACATTCTGGTATTCCTACAATTATGCATAATACTGATAATGAAGAATTTGTTGGCGGTCAACAAATTGTAAATTGTTTTAAACAGTTTTTCCAGAGCGTTTTTAGAATTGATAATGATACTGTCGTCCCTAATCTCGAAGATGTTCAAAGCTATAATAATATTTTTGTTAATATTAATAATGTTTCTACTATTGATATCTCGGATGCAATTAAGTCACAAAACAATTCTAAGTCTACTGGTCCAGATAATGTTCCCATATTTATTGTCAAGGGCTGCTCTGAACTATTTATATTACTACTTCACCACATATTTAACTTATCTATAAAACATCAATTCTTTCCTTCATTTTGGAAGACAGCTAAAGTTTGTCCATTGTTCAAATCCGGTGATCGCTCTCAAGTGAGTAACTACAGACCAATCTCGTGTTTAAATGCTTTCTCAAAAATATTTGAAACAATTTTATTCAAATATATCCAAATTCAAACGAAACACTACATTAGTAATTTTCAACATGGATTTGTCAGTGGTCGTTCTACTGTAACTAATTTATTATTTACACAATTTGTGTCAAATGCTTTAAAGGAAAAGGCTCAGGTCGATTGTGTTTACACGGATTTCTCTAAAGCATTTGACACAGTGTCGCACACATTATTAATTTTCAAACTTGCAAAAATAGGTTTCTCACAAAGCATGATAAACTTCATTTCATCTTATTTTCGAAATAGAATACAATACGTTTTTATTGAAGGATTTAAGTCGCAGAATTATGTAGTACCTTCCGGCGTCCCTCAAGGACCTGTCCTTGGCCCGCTGTTATTTATATTGTTTATAAATGATATTGTTGATGTTATTCATTTTTCTAACTGTCTGATATATGCGGATGACTTCAAGTTATTTTATACTATTGCAGATTTAAGTAATTGCCGCGATCTTCAAATAGATTTAGATAGCATCTACCAATGGTCTTTACCTAATAAATTATTTTTAAATTTGGATAAATGCCATATTTTGAGTTTTTCAAGAAAGGTTGAAACTATTTATTACAACTACACAAAAGATAATTTAAGTGTGGCCAGAGTCAATTCTATAACTGATCTGGGTATTTTATTTCACAAGAAAGTTACTTTTCAACCTCACATAGAACAACTTATAAGAGGTACCTACAAGACTCTTGGATTCCTATTTCGCGTAACTCGTTATTTTAATAATAAGTGGTGCTTAGTGAATATCTTTTTCACTCTAATTAGAAATAAACTTGAGTATGGCGATGTGCTTTGGAATCCATTCTATAACTATCAAATTGCTGCTCTAGAAAGTGTTCAAAGAAAATTTTGTAAATATAGCTATTTTTGCATTTACAGCTCCTGGCCTGATATTGACTATTATTGCTTACTGCAACAATTCAATTTAAAAAGTTTGTCAGCTCGTCGTTTGAAGCAACAAATTTTATTTGTTTACAAAATTGTAAAGGGTTTTATAGATTCACCTGAGTTATTGGGACAACTAAATTTTCATATTCGTCCATGTAATACAAGGAACTCTGTCACTTTTATTTGCAAATTTTCAAGAACAAATAATCATTTGAAGTCTCCCATGAATGCAATGTGTAAAACGTACAATATTTGCTCATTACACTTAGATCTTTCCGATAGCTTATCTGTGTTTAAACGGAAAGTATCGGAATTAGATATGTAGATTCGTAGTTCAATTTATTAAATTCTTTTTTACATTAACCATATGTAATTTTTATATAGGTGTACTGAGTTTAGAATACCTATTTCGCTGCTGATTTATAATTCATACCACACTACTCTGGGTTATACAATTTTTTTGTTGTGTAATTTTTTATTTTAATGTTATTGTTTATTAACTTCTTACTCTCTCTTTAATGTATTTACATATATTATTCTGTTATTGGGCTATATCCTGTTGAATAATGGTAATAAATAAATAAAATAAAATAAAATATTTATTCTACAAATTTTGAGATTGTTTTCCACAGGCAGCAACTCTTGACTGTCGTACACACCATCGTTTGTTTCATTGCCTTCGTCTTCTTCACTAGGTTGCTGATTTACCATTCAAATATTTATAAACTGAGCCTTGTTTGTGCACAGTTGAATAATTCTGATTTCCATTGGTAGTTTTGTTTCTCCTATGTATGTTTTTCCGCATTCACAATCCACCTGGTAGATGCCTGTTTGTAGTTTTAGTGACTGTTCTGGTTTTGTTACTGAATGAATCCAACCATGCCGAAAAACACCAAGATAGGGGTAGCTTACGCCCTACTTGACAGAGCTAAATCACACTGCAACACACAAGAAGGTTATGAGACAGAAGTCAAGAATGTCATTAACACACTCCAATGAAACGGATATACGGATAAAACAATCAAGAAAATAATAAAGAAAACCCGAACAACAAGAGCGAAGCAGGTAAACAGAGACGAAGGAAAGAGAAATGAATTATACATTCCTTATATAACGGGAGTTTCCGATAAAATCCAAAGTATTGCCAGCAAGTTAAACATATCTACCAGTTTCAAACAACAACCACAATTAGGAACATCCTATCAACAACAAAACCAGAACAGTCACCAAAACTACAAACAGACATCTACCAGGTGGATTATGAATGCGGAAAAACATATATAGGAGAATCGAAACGACCATTGGACATCAGAATTAAGGAACGCAGACGACAAACTGAGAGAGGAGAGACGTCCAAATCCGGACTTGCAGACCATGCGTTTGAATACCATCACCGAATTCAGTGTGAGGAAGCAAGGATCCTTAAGAAAGAAGAATATTGGTACAAGAGGAAGTTCAAAGAAGCCGCCATCATTCAAAAGAACAAAAACACTGTTTTCAGCCAGCCGAGTGTGCAAATTCGGCCAATCTGGGGAAAACAAATCATTGCGACCCAAACACCCAGGACGCTTGACCCACCCATTGGACCCGACAAGCCACCCGTCACTAATGTTCACCCCCCCTAACACCAGACATAAAGCTTGTATGTTAAAGAATTAGTCAGTAGTGTCATATCACCTGATGACGACAGCAGATTTTCGCTTTAGAAACGTTGTGAAGAATTATTTATGTTTTTACAAATAAAAATAATGGAAGTTTAAGATAAAATCGTTTTAATTCACATCTGTTTTAGCTGTTTATTTTTTGTCATTAGGTACGAATAAAAATCTTTTAAAAAGATTAATAAAACCTCGTAAGGCTGTCAAAAGAAACTTGCAAGCTTTAAAAAGGGTACTATAGAAAAGGAAATTAAACTTGCGAAATCATATCAACCAATAACAAAGAGTTAAAAAATTTATTATGTAAAAAGTAAGAAGGTTATTTTTAAATTAAATTCATTTTACATTAAATTATTGTTTATTGAAAGATAATTATATACACATCACATATAACATTTTTATAGTAGTGTCACATTTATTCTGAAAATTCTAAAATATTTTTTTCCAAGTTTTCCCTTAAACTGAACATGAAACTTCCAAGTTCTGCATCTTGATTTAAATCATCCAACTCTTTTTAGAATATTTTGTTGAACTGAGCCTCCAGAAATGTTGTAGTGGGTTATCAGAACTGGATTAGAAGAATAGATTGGCTGTGAGTTGTAGAAGTATAATTTTTTGAACTTTTCGTAAAGTTGTACCTATTCTATAATGTTATTTGGATTAGAATCGTATTTGTTTTCCATAAATAACGGTTCAAAAACAGGTTAGAAACGGGTCCGAAACAGGTCAGGAATGGGCCAACAAAGGTTAAAAACGGACCAAAACCAACTAAAACGGGTCAAAAACGGTCGAGACGGATCAAAAACTAACAAGTTTAAAAGAGTTTCAGGTTAAAATAAGTTACCAGTTATTTGTTTATATCTAAAGATTGAATAAAATTATATAAACTTAAATGGGTTGATTGAATTATTAACGAATGTAATTATAATCTATTGTTTATCCTATGTGATTTCAAACAATATATGTACACACCTTGGAATTAATTTTCACCTCTATGTACAATAATAAAGGTACAATAGTAACATCTTTTAGTAATACTGATAAAAGCAGTCTGGCTGTTCGACCATTACCATTATTAAACGGGTGTATGGAAAGAAATCTTTCAAAAAACTCCGCTGCTATTTCGTACCAATTTTTAGAAGTGATTTTCTTATTTTTAATCTTCTAAAACAGTGAGTCCGTGTGAGTAGAAAATAAGTGTGGATCTAGATAGATTTGAGATGCATCCCCGGATCCTTTCTGACAAGTTCCGAAACATCCCGCAGAAAGCAGCCCTTGTCCTACGATTTCATTGATCTTTCTTGCCAGCTGAATATCAAAATCACGCTTTAAGTGTTTAATAATTAATGAGTGAAAACCAAATGTTGATCTATTTTTAGACCATAACTCATCACTACATCCTGTTTGCTAGAACACGTGCAAGACAGTTGTTGAGCTATTTTTAGATCATGACTCATGACCACAAATATTGGTCTATTTTTAGAACATAACTCATCGTCACAACCTGTTTGCTTAAACACGTGCAAGCTAGATGGTCTATTTTTAAAACATGATTTATCACCGCACATGTTGGTCTATTTTGAGAGCATGACTCACCACCACATCTTGTTTGCCATAACATGCCAGATGTTGGTTTATTTTTAAAGCATGACTCAGCGGCAGATCTGGTACAAACCAGTTTTTCTAGGACATATGCAAGCCAGGTGTTGGTTTATCTTTAGAACATAGCTCATCAAAACATACTGTTTGCTTGAACACGTGCAAGACAGATGTTGGTCTATTCTAGAGCATGACTCGTCGGCAGATTCAGTTCAAACCAGTTCTTCTAGAACACGTGCAAGCCAGATGCTGGTTTATTTTTAAAGCATGAGTTATTGCTACATCCTGTCTGCAGCTTTTATATATTCCTGTAGTTTTTGAAGTAGCTCTCGGTTTATAGTAGTATTCATCTTTAAATCGTTAAATGTAGTCGTAGGGAAAGATGGTTTGTTCTAACGCAGCCTCCGGCCTATTTAAACCACAAAAATGAACACAAATAGAATAGTCAAAAGCGGAGAATATATTTTTAAACATGGTCTTACGCAACGTTTTTTTAGCATGGCAACGAGTTTCAACATGCATTCCCATGCAGTTATCTTCAGCGTATGACCTATCAGTAGCAGATCCAGCGCAAACCAGTTCTTGACTAAATTTCTAGTTTAAACAGGTTTGAACAAGTCAATGTGCGCAGTAGATGTATGTAGTTTAAAGTGGTTTAAACCAGTATATATGCACACTAGATATATGTTTATATTTTCATAACTAAAACTTGTTTGTACATGTTGTAAACTTCACACAAGATATCAATTAATTGTCCTGAGGAAGTTAACCTAACCGAAAGCTTGACTTCAGCC
>OY720455.1:32847758-32965258 GCA_963082715.1 Harpalus rubripes | reverse complement strand
TAGTAATAGTAATAGTAATAGTAATAGTAATAGTAATAGTAATAGTAATAGTAATAGTAATAGTAATAGTAATAGTAATAGTAATAGTAATAGTAATAGTAATAGTAATAGTAATAGTAATAGTAATAGTAATAGTAATAGTAATAGTAATAGTAATAGTAATAGTAATAGTAATAGTAATAGTAATAGTAATAGTAATAGTAATAGTAATAGTAATAGTAATAGTAATAGTAATAGTAATAGTAATAGTAATAGTAATAGTAATAGTAATAGTAATAGTAATAGTAATAGTAATAGTAATAGTAATAGTAATAGTAATAGTAATAGTAATAGTAATAGTAATAGTAATAGTAATAGTAATAGTAATAGTAATAGTAATAGTAATAGTAATAGTAATAGTAATAGTAATAGTAATAGTAATAGTAATAGTAATAGTAATAGTAATAGTAATAGTAATAGTAATAGTAATAGTAATAGTAATAGTAATAGTAATAGTAATAGTAATAGTAATAGTAATAGTAATAGTAATAGTAATAGTAATAGTAATAGTAATAGTAATAGTAATAGTAATAGTAATAGTAATAGTAATAGTAATAGTAATAGTAATAGTAATAGTAATAGTAATAGTAATAGTAATAGTAATAGTAATAGTAATAGTAATAGTAATAGTAATAGTAATAGTAATAGTAATAGTAATAGTAATAGTAATAGTAATAGTAATAGTAATAGTAATAGTAATAGTAATAGTAATAGTAATAGTAATAGTAATAGTAATAGTAATAGTAATAGTAATAGTAATAGTAATAGTAATAGTAATAGTAATAGTAATAGTAATAGTAATAGTAATAGTAATAGTAATAGTAATAGTAATAGTAATAGTAATAGTAATAGTAATAGTAATAGTAATAGTAATAGTAATAGTAATAGTAATAGTAATAGTAATAGTAATAGTAATAGTAATAGTAATAGTAATAGTAATAGTAATAGTAATAGTAATAGTAATAGTAATAGTAATAGTAATAGTAATAGTAATAGTAATAGTAATAGTAATAGTAATAGTAATAGTAATAGTAATAGTAATAGTAATAGTAATAGTAATAGTAATAGTAATAGTAATAGTAATAGTAATAGTAATAGTAATAGTAATAGTAATAGTAATAGTAATAGTAATAGTAATAGTAATAGTAATAGTAATAGTAATAGTAATAGTAATAGTAATAGTAATAGTAATAGTAATAGTAATAGTAATAGTAATAGTAATAGTAATAGTAATAGTAATAGTAATAGTAATAGTAATAGTAATAGTAATAGTAATAGTAATAGTAATAGTAATAGTAATAGTAATAGTAATAGTAATAGTAATAGTAATAGTAATAGTAATAGTAATAGTAATAGTAATAGTAATAGTAATAGTAATAGTAATAGTAATAGTAATAGTAATAGTAATAGTAATAGTAATAGTAATAGTAATAGTAATAGTAATAGTAATAGTAATAGTAATAGTAATAGTAATAGTAATAGTAATAGTAATAGTAATAGTAATAGTAATAGTAATAGTAATAGTAATAGTAATAGTAATAGTAATAGTAATAGTAATAGTAATAGTAATAGTAATAGTAATAGTAATAGTAATAGTAATAGTAATAGTAATAGTAATAGTAATAGTAATAGTAATAGTAATAGTAATAGTAATAGTAATAGTAATAGTAATAGTAATAGTAATAGTAATAGTAATAGTAATAGTAATAGTAATAGTAATAGTAATAGTAATAGTAATAGTAATAGTAATAGTAATAGTAATAGTAATAGTAATAGTAATAGTAATAGAGTAATAGTAATAGTAATAGTAATAGTAATAGTAATAGTAATAGTAATAGTAATAGTAATAGTAATAGTAATAGTAATAGTAATAGTAATAGTAATAGTAATAGTAATAGTAATAGTAATAGTAATAGTAATAGTAATAGTAATAGTAATAGTAATAGTAATAGTAATAGTAATAGTAATAGTAATAGTAATAGTAATAGTAATAGTAATAGTAATAGTAATAGTAATAGTAATAGTAATAGTAATAGTAATAGTAATAGTAATAGTAATAGTAATAGTAATAGTAATAGTAATAGTAATAGTAATAGTAATAGTAATAGTAATAGTAATAGTAATAGTAATAGTAATAGTAATAGTAATAGTAATAGTAATAGTAATAGTAATAGTAATAGTAATAGTAATAGTAATAGTAATAGTAATAGTAATAGTAATAGTAATAGTAATAGTAATAGTAATAGTAATAGTAATAGTAATAGTAATAGTAATAGTAATAGTAATAGTAATAGTAATAGTAATAGTAATAGTAATAGTAATAGTAATAGTAATAGTAATAGTAATAGTAATAGTAATAGTAATAGTAATAGTAATAGTAATAGTAATAGTAATAGTAATAGTAATAGTAATAGTAATAGTAATAGTAATAGTAATAGTAATAGTAATAGTAATAGTAATAGTAATAGTAATAGTAATAGTAATAGTAATAGTAATAGTAATAGTAATAGTAATAGTAATAGTAATAGTAATAGTAATAGTAATAGTAATAGTAATAGTAATAGTAATAGTAATAGTAATAGTAATAGTAATAGTAATAGTAATAGTAATAGTAATAGTAATAGTAATAGTAATAGTAATAGTAATAGTAATAGTAATAGTAATAGTAATAGTAATAGTAATAGTAATAGTAATAGTAATAGTAATAGTAATAGTAATAGTAATAGTAATAGTAATAGTAATAGTAATAGTAATAGTAATAGTAATAGTAATAGTAATAGTAATAGTAATAGTAATAGTAATAGTAATAGTAATAGTAATAGTAATAGTAATAGTAATAGTAATAGTAATAGTAATAGTAATAGTAATAGTAATAGTAATAGTAATAGTAATAGTAATAGTAATAGTAATAGTAATAGTAATAGTAATAGTAATAGTAATAGTAATAGTAATAGTAATAGTAATAGTAATAGTAATAGTAATAGTAATAGTAATAGTAATAGTAATAGTAATAGTAATAGTAATAGTAATAGTAATAGTAATAGTAATAGTAATAGTAATAGTAATAGTAATAGTAATAGTAATAGTAATAGTAATAGTAATAGTAATAGTAATAGTAATAGTAATAGTAATAGTAATAGTAATAGTAATAGTAATAGTAATAGTAATAGTAATAGTAATAGTAATAGTAATAGTAATAGTAATAGTAATAGTAATAGTAATAGTAATAGTAATAGTAATAGTAATAGTAATAGTAATAGTAATAGTAATAGTAATAGTAATAGTAATAGTAATAGTAATAGTAATAGTAATAGTAATAGTAATAGTAATAGTAATAGTAATAGTAATAGTAATAGTAATAGTAATAGTAATAGTAATAGTAATAGTAATAGTAATAGTAATAGTAATAGTAATAGTAATAGTAATAGTAATAGTAATAGTAATAGTAATAGTAATAGTAATAGTAATAGTAATAGTAATAGTAATAGTAATAGTAATAGTAATAGTAATAGTAATAGTAATAGTAATAGTAATAGTAATAGTAATAGTAATAGTAATAGTAATAGTAATAGTAATAGTAATAGTAATAGTAATAGTAATAGTAATAGTAATAGTAATAGTAATAGTAATAGTAATAGTAATAGTAATAGTAATAGTAATAGTAATAGTAATAGTAATAGTAATAGTAATAGTAATAGTAATAGTAATAGTAATAGTAATAGTAATAGTAATAGTAATAGTAATAGTAATAGTAATAGTAATAGTAATAGTAATAGTAATAGTAATAGTAATAGTAATAGTAATAGTAATAGTAATAGTAATAGTAATAGTAATAGTAATAGTAATAGTAATAGTAATAGTAATAGTAATAGTAATAGTAATAGTAATAGTAATAGTAATAGTAATAGTAATAGTAATAGTAATAGTAATAGTAATAGTAATAGTAATAGTAATAGTAATAGTAATAGTAATAGTAATAGTAATAGTAATAGTAATAGTAATAGTAATAGTAATAGTAATAGTAATAGTAATAGTAATAGTAATAGTAATAGTAATAGTAATAGTAATAGTAATAGTAATAGTAATAGTAATAGTAATAGTAATAGTAATAGTAATAGTAATAGTAATAGTAATAGTAATAGTAATAGTAATAGTAATAGTAATAGTAATAGTAATAGTAATAGTAATAGTAATAGTAATAGTAATAGTAATAGTAATAGTAATAGTAATAGTAATAGTAATAGTAATAGTAATAGTAATAGTAATAGTAATAGTAATAGTAATAGTAATAGTAATAGTAATAGTAATAGTAATAGTAATAGTAATAGTAATAGTAATAGTAATAGTAATAGTAATAGTAATAGTAATAGTAATAGTATAGTAATAGTAATAGTAATAGTAATAGTAATAGTAATAGTAATAGTAATAGTAATAGTAATAGTAATAGTAATAGTAATAGTAATAGTAATAGTAATAGTAATAGTAATAGTAATAGTAATAGTAATAGTAATAGTAATAGTAATAGTAATAGTAATAGTAATAGTAATAGTAATAGTAATAGTAATAGTAATAGTAATAGTAATAGTAATAGTAATAGTATAGTAATAGTAATAGTAATAGTATAAGTAATAGTAATAGTAATAGTAATAGTAATAGTAATAGTAATAGTAATAGTAATAGTAATAGTATAGTAATAGTATAGTAATAGTAATAGTAAGTAATAGTAAAGTAATAGTAATAAGTAATAGTAATAGTAATAGTAATAGTAATAGTATAAGTAATAGTATAGTAATAAGTAATGTATAAGTAATAGTATAAGTAATAGTATAAGTAATAGTATAAGTAATAGTATAAGTAATAGTATAAGTAATAGTATAAGTAATAGTATAAGTAATAGTATAAGTAATAGTATAAGTAATAGTATAAGTAATAGTATAAGTAATAGTATAAGTAATAGTATAAGTAATAGTATAAGTAATAGTATAAGTAATAGTATAAGTAATAGTATAAGTAATAGTTAAGTAATAGTATAAGTAATAGTATAAGTAATAGTATAAGTAATAGTATAAGTAATAGTATAAGTAATAGTATAAGTAATAGTATAAGTAATAGTATAAGTAATAGTATAAGTAATAGTATAAGTAATAGTATAAGTAATAGTATAAGTAATAGTATAAGTAATAGTATAAGTAATAGTATAAGTAATAGTATAGTAATAGTATAAGTAATAGTATAAGTAATAGTATAAGTAATAGTATAAGTAATAGTATAAGTAATAGTATAAGTAATAGTATAAGTAATAGTATAAGTAATAGTATAAGTAATAGTATAAGTAATAGTATAAGTAATAGTATAAGTAATAGTATAAGTAATAGTATAAGTAATAGTATAAGTAATAGTATAAGTAATAGTATAAGTAATAGTATAAGTAATAGTATAAGTAATAGTATAAGTAATAGTATAAGTAATAGTATAAGTAATAGTATAAAGTAATAGTATAAGTAATAGTATAAGTAATAGTATAAGTAATAGTATAAGTAATAGTATAAGTAATAGTATAAGTAATAGTATAAGTAATAGTATAAGTAATAGTATAAGTAATAGTATAAGTAATAGTATAAGTAATAGTATAAGTAATAGTATAAGTAATAGTATAAGTAATAGTATAAGTAATAGTATAAGTAATAGTATAAGTAATAGTATAAGTAATAGTATAAGTAATAGTATAAGTAATAGTATAAGTAATAGTATAAGTAATAGTATAAGTAATAGTATAAGTAATAGTATAAGTAATAGTATAAGTAATAGTATAAGTAATAGTATAAGTAATAGTATAAGTAATAGTATAAGTAATAGTATAAGTAATAGTATAAGTAATAGTATAAGTAATAGTATAAGTAATAGTATAAGTAATAGTATAAGTAATAGTATAAGTAATAGTATAAGTAATAGTATAAGTAATAGTATAAGTAATAGTATAAGTAATAGTATAAGTAATAGTATAAGTAATAGTATAAGTAATAGTATAAGTAATAGTAATAGTATAAGTAATAGTATAAGTAATAGTATAAGTAATAGTATAAGTAATAGTATAAGTAATAGTATAAGTAATAGTATAAGTAATAGTATAAGTAATAGTATAAGTAATAGTATAAGTAATAGTATAAGTAATAGTATAAGTAATAGTATAAGTAATAGTATAAGTAATAGTATAAGTAATAGTATAAGTAATAGTATAAGTAATAGTATAAGTAATAGTATAAGTAATAGTATAAGTAATAGTATAAGTAATAGTATAAGTAATAGTATAAGTAATAGTATAAGTAATAGTATAAGTAATAGTATAAGTAATAGTATAAGTAATAGTATAAGTAATAGTATAAGTAATAGTATAAGTAATAGTATAAGTAATAGTATAAGTAATAGTATAAGTAATAGTATAAGTAATAGTATAAGTAATAGTATAAGTAATAGTATAAGTAATAGTATAAGTAATAGTATAAGTAATAGTATAAGTAATAGTATAAGTAATAGTATAAGTAATAGTATAAGTAATAGTATAAGTAATAGTATAAGTAATAGTATAAGTAATAGTATAAGTAATAGTATAAGTAATAGTATAAGTAATAGTATAAGTAATAGTATAAGTAATAGTATAAGTAATAGTATAAGTAATAGTATAAGTAATAGTATAAGTAATAGTATAAGTAATAGTATAAGTAATAGTATAAGTAATAGTATAAGTAATAGTATAAGTAATAGTATAAGTAATAGTATAAGTAATAGTATAAGTAATAGTATAAGTAATAGTATAAGTAATAGTATAAGTAATAGTATAAGTAATAGTATAAGTAATAGTATAAGTAATAGTATAAGTAATAGTATAAGTAATAGTATAAGTAATAGTATAAGTAATAGTATAAGTAATAGTATAAGTAATAGTATAAGTAATAGTATAAGTAATAGTATAAGTAATAGTATAAGTAATAGTATAAGTAATAGTATAAGTAATAGTATAAGTAATAGTATAAGTAATAGTATAAGTAATAGTATAAGTAATAGTATAAGTAATAGTATAAGTAATAGTATAAGTAATAGTATAAGTAATAGTATAAGTAATAGTATAAGTAATAGTATAAGTAATAGTATAAGTAATAGTATAAGTAATAGTATAAGTAATAGTATAAGTAATAGTATAAGTAATAGTATAAGTAATAGTATAAGTAATAGTATAAGTAATAGTATAAGTAATAGTATAAGTAATAGTATAAGTAATAGTATAAGTAATAGTATAAGTAATAGTATAAGTAATAGTATAAGTAATAGTATAAGTAATAGTATAAGTAATAGTATAAGTAATAGTATAAGTAATAGTATAAGTAATAGTATAAGTAATAGTATAAGTAATAGTATAAGTAATAGTATAAGTAATAGTATAAGTAATAGTATAAGTAATAGTATAAGTAATAGTATAAGTAATAGTATAAGTAATAGTATAAGTAATAGTATAAGTAATAGTATAAGTAATAGTATAAGTAATAGTATAAGTAATAGTATAAGTAATAGTATAAGTAATAGTATAAGTAATAGTATAAGTAATAGTATAAGTAATAGTATAAGTAATAGTATAAGTAATAGTATAAGTAATAGTATAAGTAATAGTATAAGTAATAGTATAAGTAATAGTATAAGTAATAGTATAAGTAATAGTATAAGTAATAGTATAAGTAATAGTATAAGTAATAGTATAAGTAATAGTATAAGTAATAGTATAAGTAATAGTATAAGTAATAGTATAAGTAATAGTATAAGTAATAGTATAAGTAATAGTATAAGTAATAGTATAAGTAATAGTATAAGTAATAGTATAAGTAATAGTATAAGTAATAGTATAAGTAATAGTATAAGTAATAGTATAAGTAATAGTATAAGTAATAGTATAAGTAATAGTATAAGTAATAGTATAAGTAATAGTATAAGTAATAGTATAAGTAATAGTATAAGTAATAGTATAAGTAATAGTATAAGTAATAGTATAAGTAATAGTATAAGTAATAGTATAAGTAATAGTATAAGTAATAGTATAAGTAATAGTATAAGTAATAGTATAAGTAATAGTATAAGTAATAGTATAAGTAATAGTATAAGTAATAGTAATAGTAATAGTAATAGTAATAGTAATAGTAATAGTAATAGTAATAGTAATAGTAATAGTAATAGTAATAGTAATAGTAATAGTAATAGTAATAGTAATAGTAATAGTAATAGTAATAGTAATAGTAATAGTAATAGTAATAGTAATAGTAATAGTAATAGTAATAGTAATAGTAATAGTAATAGTAATAGTAATAGTAATAGTAATAGTAATAGTAATAGTAATAGTAATAGTAATAGTAATAGTAATAGTAATAGTAATAGTAATAGTAATAGTAATAGTAATAGTAATAGTAATAGTAATAGTAATAGTAATAGTAATAGTAATAGTAATAGTAATAGTAATAGTAATAGTAATAGTAATAGTAATAGTAATAGTAATAGTAATAGTAATAGTAATAGTAATAGTAATAGTAATAGTAATAGTAATAGTAATAGTAATAGTAATAGTAATAGTAATAGTAATAGTAATAGTAATAGTAATAGTAATAGTAATAGTAATAGTAATAGTAATAGTAATAGTAATAGTAATAGTAATAGTAATAGTAATAGTAATAGTAATAGTAATAGTAATAGTAATAGTAATAGTAATAGTAATAGTAATAGTAATAGTAATAGTAATAGTAATAGTAATAGTAATAGTAATAGTAATAGTAATAGTAATAGTAATAGTAATAGTAATAGTAATAGTAATAGTAATAGTAATAGTAATAGTAATAGTAATAGTAATAGTAATAGTAATAGTAATAGTAATAGTAATAGTAATAGTAATAGTAATAGTAATAGTAATAGTAATAGTAATAGTAATAGTAATAGTAATAGTAATAGTAATAGTAATAGTAATAGTAATAGTAATAGTAATAGTAATAGTAATAGTAATAGTAATAGTAATAGTAATAGTAATAGTAATAGTAATAGTAATAGTAATAGTAATAGTAATAGTAATAGTAATAGTAATAGTAATAGTAATAGTAATAGTAATAGTAATAGTAATAGTAATAGTAATAGTAATAGTAATAGTAATAGTAATAGTAATAGTAATAGTAATAGTAATAGTAATAGTAATAGTAATAGTAATAGTAATAGTAATAGTAATAGTAATAGTAATAGTAATAGTAATAGTAATAGTAATAGTAATAGTAATAGTAATAGTAATAGTAATAGTAATAGTAATAGTAATAGTAATAGTAATAGTAATAGTAATAGTAATAGTAATAGTAATAGTAATAGTAATAGTAATAGTAATAGTAATAGTAATAGTAATAGTAATAATAATAGTAATAGTAATAGTAATAGTAATAGTAATAGTAATAGTAATAGTAATAGTAATAGTAATAGTAATAGTAATAGTAATAGTAATAGTAATAGTAATAGTAATAGTAATAGTAATAGTAATAGTAATAGTAATAGTAATAGTAATAGTAATAGTAATAGTAATAGTAATAGTAATAGTAATAGTAATAGTAATAATAATAGTAATAGTAATAGTAATAGTAATAGTAATAGTAATAGTAATAGTAATAGTAATAGTAATAGTAATAGTAATAGTAATAGTAATAATAATAGTAATAGTAATAGTAATAATAATAATAATAATAATAATAATAATATACATACATACATACATAAAATCAGAAATTGACGTCTAAAATAAACCAGCAAATGTCTCGCTTATTACCGCAGAAAATTGTCCCGTCCAACAAATGATGGTACTATTAGCATCGATTTGCATAAGAAATTAGTTTTGGTAATTTTTTTGGATGAAAATAAGACAGTGAACTCTATCCTTATAGATGCATGGAAAGGCCACGCAATGCAAACGACTGAAGCAGAAATATTTTTATGCAACGCGCAGTTGTGTAGTATTCCACCCTCTTTCTATCGCATTGAAAGTATGGAGAATATAACTACTCGACATTGATTTTAAATTATGTGACATGTAAAATATATTTATACGTAAAAATTTGTAATAAAAATACATATAAATATAACATCACGGCATATTATCCATTGTTGGGTGTGCCAATATGCTTTGTACACATATTTTGGTAACATATTTGTACCATGCGGGCGTTTACCAGACGTCACCTCCCGGGCACTCAATAATAAAAGAAACATATACGATGTATATATATATATATATATATATATATATATATATATATATATATATATATATATATATATATATATATACATAAATTATGTAATTTATTTTACTTAGTTAATTTAAAAATAATAATAAACGAAAGCATTTATTTATTATAATAAATTTATTTTACAAACTACGATTATGTTAACACAGACAGTTGATGTAAACAGTAGAACAAGACTGATAAGACTAATGTTTTTTCTTTTGTTACATTTCTTTCTATTAACACCTCTGATTGCATTATCTTTAGATGAGTAGTTACTTAGTCACTCGGCAACCGAATCCAATGGTATTTTAGGTGGCAAACAATATTATAATTTCTGCCCGTCAAGATTGTTTGTCAATTATTAAGATAGTTGACATATCGGTTGAAGTTGTAAATCAGAAATTTTTGAGGATTTTTGTTTTTGTTTACTTTTCATAATTTAAATTATCTTATAAATAGATAGTGCAAACATTACAATTATAATTATAATAAATATTACACACAAAATATATCCATGTTTATTAACATGGTTCTTAAAATTAATAACATCATTCGTGATTTTTGATATTTTAATATGAGTAATATTTACATGTTCTTTGTTAAAGTCATTATTGATACTAAAAATTTTTACAGTTCCATTTTGTTTAACATCGTTTCTTTGGCGTTTACTTTATTGTTAAAGTTTTCTTTGTTTATTAAACAATTTTTTTCATTTTTGAATTTAATTACTTTATCTTAAAGTAACTCGTCGAATGATGTCTTACAATCTACAACTATATTATCAATATTTGAATACAAATAATATATATTCGTATTTGGTATTTTAATTATTATTTTAAAGAATCGTATCTTTCTTTATCTGATTGATCTAAATTTTCCGTGATAGAGTTTATCATGCTACCTAATCCATTTATTAATCCTCGTTTTTTTTAATATTATTATTTTCATATAATAAATTTATTCTATTATTTAAATTTTGCAGTTCCATTATTAAAGTATTTATTAATGATTTAGTTTCGGTTTTTATTTGCTTTGGTAAAATTTCAATTTGCGTTAATATCTTATTTACATTTTCATTTTAGAGATTAACTGAAGATTTTAAAAACTTTAAGTTTATATCGTAATATAGGTATTTTTCTTGTGAGGAAATGTAAGCGTCTTATAGTTGAAATAAATTTATAATTTCAATTGGATTTTCGATTATGTCGATACACCATGTTATTTGAAATCTGAAATAAAAGTTATAATTTTAATTTGTCTAATTTGACTTTTTTTAAATGTTGTTTTCCAACTGTTTCTGCAGTTTTTGTTTTATCGTTTAGATTTTGTATTTTTACCTTTTCGTATAGCGGTTTTTTGTATTTGGTAATCAATCTTCGACTTTGTTTCAAGTATGCATAATCTTGATTAATATTTATTTCTGGGTTTGGTTTGAATCTTTTAGTTTTTTCTTCATATAATTTGTTATACGTCTTTTTATTTTTTAGTTTTTCTTGTGTAGTTTCTGGTTTTTGTAGATAAATGTTTAAATTATCTTTCCCAAATATTATTTTATGAGGTGTTAGTTTACTAATAGAGTTTATACTATTATTATATGCATACATAGCATTTTCTCCTATTTTTTTAATTGTCGAATTTGGATATTGTTTAAACATGATTCTTAGGTGTTCATTCAATGTAGAATGAAACCTTTCAATTTGATTAGATTTTGGATTACCTATACTTGTTATATGTAACTTTATTTGACTGTCATGACAAAATACTTTAAATAATTATCAATTTTTTTGCCAGGATCGCAAATCATTTTTTTGGCGTATTTATAATTCATACAAAAATATTCAATTTTTTCCACTATTTCTTTCCCTGTTTTTGTTTTTAATAAATATATTCTAACAAATTTTGAAAACTGGTCTAGGATAGTAAGATAATTTTTTGATCTAATGTTAATAAATCTATGTTAATAATTTCGAAAGGTACATTTGGTGTTTTCGTAAAAATATCGTTTAGTTGGAAAAGTTTTTTGTCGTAATTACATGTTTTACAAATTTCGCAGTTATTTATAAAACTAGTGATTGTATCTATTATTTTAGGCCAATAATAAAGATTTTTTAATTTATTATAAGTTTCCATTATTCCTCTGTGGTTTGTTTTTCCAAAATGATGTGCGACAACAAGTTCTTCTTTGTGTTCCATATCTTTGACGAGTTGATTTATTTTAATTAGATTAATAGAATTTGGTTAAAATTTTTTGTTAATTATCTTATTGACATATTTTTCCAACTTTTCTTCTTTAAAAATACAAGAATATCGAATTTTAGGTACCATATACGTTTTCAAAAAATTTAATATATTTTCATTCATTCTATCTTTGTTTACTACAATTTCAAATCTTTGTTTTCCAAATTCAAAAATAATTTGATTATTTGCTATATTTAGTCTGTTTTCTATATATTTTAATCCATTAATTGGAATTTCGGGGGCGGAATGAATTGTTTTTTCTGAGTTATTGTTTATAATAGAAAGAATGTCGTCATAGTGCAGGCGCCAAGAAACATTTCGTTTGAAAAAACCGGTGGATTCATTCTAATTGATGATTTAGGTTCAGAAAGACCTAAAGAATGAAATTCTGAATGTTGCCGGACAAAGTTAGTGGTCAATTTTTTTTTATAGGGGGTCTAAGAATTATTGATGAAATCGCTGTAACGGTCAAGAAAACGTTTTTTATTACTACGTTTTTTATTACTACTAAAAAGTTGTTTATGTAGGGTATGAAATTACAAACATCACGAATATAATAAAATACAAATTTAATATAGTAAAAAAGCCGCGTGCCTGAGTGTTTGGTCGCGAATCTGGGGAACCGGGTTCGATTCCGACCGATGCCATAAAGACATATATCGAATTTAAATGGCACAAAAGTTACCCTTGTGGTGCACTCTCCACACATCACTAAGTGCCCATGAGGTGACGCCTAGTAAACGCCTGCAAGGTTGCCGGATACGACCGATGGTCGATTACTTTGTTTTCCTCTCCGCAGCAGTTTATACCAGCTCTAAAGTGTTGCAGTGGGCCATATTGTACTCGACACGGTTTAGACGTTTTAGTTATAAAAGAGTTTTCACATAACGTCAAACTAGATAGTGTGCTAGCTTATTTTGAATGCTGAGTTAACAAATTTACGTGAGAAAGATTTCGAGATGCCTCAATTTTTAATAAATTGTCACACAAACAACATTTAAAATTGAAATATTTATTACAAACTGGTGCACTACGGAGTGACTCCTAAAGCTTGTATTAATTAGAAAACAGTGTATTTTCTCATACTATATTCCAAACAGACCGTGAAACTTTCAAATCAGATGTAAAAACTGTTTTGCAACATGTCTCCCAATCGCTTGAAATGGGATTTTCTAAGCGAAATACGTGTTTTTAGAGTGTTTTGCAGTAACTTCCATAGTTCAAACCGGACTCCAAAAGCTTGTATTCACTAAAAAACAGTGTATTTTGTCATATTATACCCAAAACAACCAAGTACTACCGAAAGTACAGGTAGAATATATGTTCAAAGAGTACATGCAAATCGGTTGTTTCAAAAAGTGAAATTGTTTGCGTCACGACAAGCCGGGTAGGAGCTAAGAAACAATGTCTGTATGTTGCATCACAAGTATTTGGTCAAGATGCTCTCTCTACTTTTGGAAATAACCCAGAAACTCCGATGCACTTTCATCAGGTTGAAGAAGTCTGCACTTATTTGTTTTGCCAAACAAACAACCACATCAGATGAATTACGCTACAAGTTTATTACCCGTAAAATTGGGTTCAATTTAAATTTAACCAAAATTATTTGTACTTCTAATGCTTTATTTTTACATTGTTTAAGAGCTGCATCCCAAACGTATTTATGGAAAAAATTATTACAACCACTGTTCGAGTCTCTGAACTTCCTCCAATTCGTCTATGAATTACGAAATTCCAAGTCACGCCCGACGAAAATGATAAAACCTCCTCTGCCTGACTCTTTAATTAGGCCTTGCAAATGTAATTCAGACTGCAGAATAATGTCTTGTAGTTGTAAAAAAAATGATTTAAACTGTATCTCTTTCTGTAAATGTGTTCATAACGATTGTCAAAACTTATCTGTTTAAGGTAGTATCTTCTTCTTCTTCTTCTTCTTCTTCTTATTCTTAGGAGTCGCTGTTCCTTACTCTTGTCCTCCAATCATCCCTGTCCAACACATCTTCACACTCTCCTTTCTCACTCAAATCTTTTGCGTTACGGTCTTTCCTCCTTTTCTTTGCCCTTACTCATACTCCTGAGATTGAGAGTTCTAATCCTGAGGACTGGCTTCTCTAACCCCGACCGTCCATGACGGGGTAGTCCTAACCGACTTGGCACAGGGGTCAGGCGAGGCTACAACTGCATGTCACTTGCAAGGAACACCCTAGCCCTTATACCACTTTCCGATCCTACACTTTCCGTCTTTGGTTTCGGGGAAGATTTTATGGTTGGATACCTGTCCTACCACCAACCTCACCATTTACTCGGGCTTGGAACCGGCGCCAAGTTGAGCTGGCTTACTCCCTCAGTGGCTGGTTATTGTACAGAACAATAATATTTACATATTTTCTTATTGGTAAAAATCGATTGACCATCTCAAATTTGAGATAAATACAATCAAATAGAGCTCTTTTTGTATACGTTTTCTATATCAAGCAGAATAAATGTCATATTTTTCACTGTACCTGCAAAACAGTGCTTCCTACTCGTATTTTATTGGAAAACATCTCAGTTTATAGAAATATATAAATGACAAATATTAAAACAAAAATAACTTTTTGGGCATATTGTTTAAGAGATATAGCTTAATAAAATGCAAATTTTTTACTAATACAGAGACGGAAGGGGTCGAAGGGCTATGATCTGGCAACACCGGCTTGTTTAAATGTAATATACTTGGCCTCTAACTAAGAAAATTTTATCATCAATCTGCTTTTTCTGGAACAACTATTAGAATTTGCACTTAAATTTGTTAACTCAGATATCAAAATAAGCTACCACACTATCTAGTTTGACGTTATGTGAAAACTCTTTTATAACTAAAACGTCTAAACCGTGTCGGGTACAATATAACACGCTACAATACTTTGGAGCTGGTATGAACTGTTGCGGAGAGGAAAACAAAGTAAACGACCATCGGCCGTATCCGGCAACCGTGTAGGCGTTTACCAGGCGTCACCTCACGGGCACTCATTAATGTGTGGAGAGTGCGCCACAAGGGTAACTTTTGTGCCATTTAAATTCGAAATATTTCTTTATGGCATCGGTCGGAATCGAACCTGGTTCTTCAGATTCGCGACCAAACACTCAGGCACGCGGCTTTTTTACAATACTAAATTTGTATTTTATAACATTCGTGATGTTTGTAATTTCATACCCTACATAAACAACTTTTTAGTTGTAATAAACAACGTTTTCTTGACCGTTACAGCGATTTCATCAATAATTCTTAAACCCCCTATAAAAAAAAAATTGACCACTGACTTTGTCCGGCAACATTCAAAATTTCATTCTTTAGGTCTGTCTGAACTTAAATCATCAATCAGAATGAATCCACCGGTTTTTTCAAACGGAATGTTTATTGGCGCCCGGTCTATCATCTATAGTTTCGTTATTCATGAAATTATTTCCTAATTTATAAATATTAATTTGTATATTTGTATCTTTAAAAATATTATTTAGATATTTGATTAAATCCTTTCTTTCGAATTTATCTAAACCACAAGATAAATATGGAATATTAATTTCATAAATATCATTCTTTATCAAATAATCGCATAATTCTGTTAGTGACTTTTGTAGAATTTTCTTTTTACAATTTTCATAGTAATTTTCTTTTGAAAATAAGTGGAAATTTATTTTATCATTTATATTTTGAATAATGATGCCTACATTATTATTATATTTTTTACAAAATTCTTTACTATTAAATTGTTCATCTATTTGTTTGGCTAGGGTTTTTCCAAATTTTAAGTCTTTTGAGATACAGTGGGCAAAAATGTTTGTGTTGGTTATATTTCCTTTGTGATAGAGGATTTTAAATGGTTCACGAATTCGGCTAAGAAAATCTATCTTATTTGTTTTCCCTGGGACATATTCTATTTCGAAGTTGTATCCTGAAAGTTCGATCTTCCATCTCATTAATTTATGATTGGCATTTTTCATGCGAAAAAGCCAAATCAAAGGTCTATGGTCGGTTCTTACTATAAATTTACGTCCATGTAAATAATGTTTAAAATTATGAATAGACCATACAATAGATTTTAATTCTTTTTCAATTTTAGAATAACTTATTTCTTGGGAGTTAAATGTTTTGGATGCATAGCATAATGGTTTTTCACCGTCTTCGAATTTTTGAGATAAGACAATACCTATTGCGTAGTTACTTGCGTCAGTTGTAAGGATGAATGTTTTGTTAGAATCAGGATATTCAAGTATTGGGGGGCTGGATATCAATTCTATTGATTTTTCGAAAGCTTTGATGTACTCTTTATTAGTTATATCAATTCGTTTATTTTTATTTAGACACTCAGTAAAAGGTTACGTTAAACTTAAAAAATTTGGGATAAAGCGTCTATACCATAACAGTTTTCCTAAAAAAGATTTAATTTCTTTAGTTGTTTTTGGGATTAAAATTTTGTTAATAGCTTAAATTTTTTATAATTAGGTGTAAGATCTTTATTTGATATTAAGAATCCAAGATATTCTATTTCATTTTTAAAAAAATTCTGACTTATCTAGCTGAATTCTAAAATTTGCCTGTTTTAATTTCTCAAATACTTTCCTGATATTTTCGAGGTGTTCTTCATCGTTATCAAAAATTACTATGTCGTCCATGTGAACGAGTGAAATGTCGCGGGTGCATTAATAACACGGAAAGGCATTCTTAGATATTCATAATGACTTTATGTGGTGGAGAAAGATGTTTATTCTATGTCTTTTTTTTTAATCTGAATTTGATGACATCCGGAATGCAAATCAAGTGTGGTAAAAAAATTAGGTTTTCCAATTTAATCAAGTAAGGAATCGATATTTGGTAGTGGGAATTTATCTTCTATTGGTTTTTGATTTAAATTGCGGAAATCGATAACCAAACGAGTTTTTCTTTTTCTAAAAGCATCTAATTTTTTGGAACAATTCATATAGGGCTGTTATAGGGAGAACGAGATTTTTGTATCACTCCTTCTTGCAATATTTTGTTAACATGTTCCTCAACGTCTTTTTCAAAAATTTGTGGTAATCAGTATTTTTTTTAATATATTGGAGTGTCATCATTTTGTAACAGCCACGTGCGTGAACTCTAAATTTTTGTAATTCAGTATTTCCTGCGAACGAACGCCGTGAATATTGCAAACTGCTGACATGCGGCTGGCCAACTTCCACTCAATATTTTGTCGAATATTGGAGAAAAGCGGAATGTTACCAGAAAAAGTATTTACGTGGTAAATTGAACTAGCCTAGGAAGTGTTCGTATCCACAATCGAGAGGTTTTAAGATCGGTGCTTGAGAGTTCATGTTAAGTTGTAAGTACTTTTTTTCTTCGTCGATTATTAGAGGTGCGTTTTTTATGGCTTTTTTTAACTCAAGTTGGTATTTATTAGTGGGGTCGGTTTTCAATGTGGTGCAGTTATTATTATTAATAAAGTCAATTGTCAATATGTAAACAACAAAATAAAAGCAATAGACTTAACATCGCAGAAAACTTAGAAATCTATAAAGAAAAAATAAACAACCCTGTAATAAATGTGCAAACCAACAGCCAATCAGATGCGATATTTCAACCTTCAAAATTATTATTTAAAACAAACACACACAACCCAACTTCAGTCACCAGAAGATGACCGGAAGGTCGAAACGCGTCGTGACGAACATTTAACGTGATTTTAAAATCCAACCCAGTGCAGTTCGTGATCACCACCAGTGTCGTGCAAGAACAATTTCTCCACTCCAAACATCACACGGTATGCATCCTGGCTTATTTTTTAAATTACTGACAAGTTCATAATAAGGACACTTACATTATTTATTAACTTATGACAATGAACATTGGAAATTCAGCAACTAATTTTTACAAAATAAAAGGTTGTATTTTTATTATTGAAAGTGTTTGTAAAAAATAGTGTATGATGTAGGTACGTGTTAACAAGGCTTTTATTTTGTTGGAAGCTTTGGATCATTCCACTTCGCGTCGTGTTCCAAACTTCCTTTACATTAAATAAAATGTCCTTTTAATACATATCATAAGTAACTATTGTGTGTGATGAGCGTAAAGTATATTTGTCATCTTTTTTATCATTTTCCTCTCTAAATACGAAAATAACTGTTTTGATTACAACAATGAAGTTATTCATTGCAATAACGAAAATTTGATTACAATAATGAAAATGACTAATCCGACAATTTTAACAATGGTACCTAGAACAAGTGCCGGCTTAAAAACTAAAATATATACTAAACTAGAAGGTGTTCAAATTGGCACCGAAACTACTCACTTGAAAAGGGCTTGTTTGGTAGGATACATATATTTTTTACTCACATGGTTTATAGATTTTAAGAAATACCTAATTGTTGTCAAAATTAAAGGAACTTTCATTTATAATAATAAAAATAATGGTGGAGAACCTCATTATAGTATACATTAATATACGTTATACTAACTGTTAACGATACTGAAAACATTACCAATGTATAAGTGCGATAACTACAGAAAGTAGCTTTGTTTAGTTGTAATATAGTTGAAATATTTGAAATATACTCGTACTAATATTAAATTCTTAAAATTCCATTTCAATTTTATTATTCAAGGTGCAGAGTATGTACGACATCATATTGAATTTTCCCGCTGCTTGGTATTTTCATGCACAGTACACGACGTACGAGTATGTATGTGAATTTTTTGTTCGTGCACTTAGTAGTAATTAATTAAATATTATTTTCATAAAATGTAACTTGTTGATATGCCAAAATTCAGAATCTTTTATAAACAAAAAAGATAGACTGTAGTTCTTCGTAAATATAATTATTTCATGTACCTAATTTTATTCGCATCCATTTAAAGACGTTTTTACCTTTACGTTTTGTAATGTTTAACAAAATAAACCGTAACATATAACAGTTACATTAAGAATAGTAAGCGAAAGTAAAATATTACCGTAAAGTGGGGTTACTTCGTAAACGTGTCCGTGAAATTGGCACGTCAGTGGGAGCACAAATAATCTTTTAACCTCCCGTCCTACCGTAGATAAGGGAGGTAATGTAATTGTGCCAAAAATTCGATGGTGAGTTTTCAGTAAATAAGCACGAATTAGGGTCCCCACAACACGTTTTTACTATTTTTACGATGGTCTGTGTGTGTTTGTATGTGTGTGTGTGTGTGTGTGTGTGTGTGTGTGTGTGTGTGTGTGTCGATTATTTCGTCCACGATAACTCTTACAAGAAACTTCCGAAAATTTATATTTTCCGTATTTACGCTTCCTATATTCATATATAAAGTTAAGTACATTTTGGGTAACATTGGACGATCGGAAGTGATACTTTACTCGACACCCATAAAAGTTTTTAATAAAGAATTATATTAAAATATAATCCAAAACTTTTCAATTTTAGTATTTAAGAATTTCATATCAAAGGAAATAACATATTAGATTTTGGCTAAAATTAATAGATCGGAATTGATAGTTTACTAAAAGCTCTGAACAGATTTTCTTAAAAAATATATTATGATATATTCAAAACTTTATAAATGCAGTATTTAAGACTTTTATATAAAAGAGAATATTATATTAGATTTTGGCTAAAATTGATAAACCAAAAGTGATACTTTACTTGAAGCTCTGAACAGATTTACGTGAAAATATATTATGATGTATTCCAAAACTTTTCAAATTTGGTATTTAAGACTTTTAAATTAATAAAACGACATATTAGATTTTTTCTAAAATTGATAAACCGGAAATAATATTTTAATTAAAGCTCTGAACAAATTTTCGTGAAAAATATTTTGTTATATATAAAAATTTTTCAAATTTGGCATTGAAAACTTTTATATTATTAAGATGGACATATTAGATTTTTTATAAAATTAGTAAAACGGATGTGATACTTTACTTGAAGCTGTGAAAAGATTTTTGTGAAAAATATATCATGATATACACCAAAACTTCTCAAATTTGGTATTTAAGACTTCTACATAAAGGGGAGCAACATATTAGATTTTGGCTAAAATTGAGAAACCGGAAGTGATACTTTATTTTAACTCCGAACATATTTTCGTCAAAAATATATTGATACAATCCAGAACTTTTAAAATTTTGTTTTAAGACTTTTATACTAATGAGAACAATATATTAGATTTTTTCTAACACTTATAAGCCAGAAGTAGTACTTTACAGAAAGCTATAAACAGATTTTCTTGAATAAATATATTAAAACACGATTCAAAACTTATCAAATTTGGTATTTAAAACTCATGTATAATTTGAAACATCATATTAGATTTTGATAATACTTACATGATAAACCGGAAGTGGTACTTAATTTGGAGCTCTTAACAGATTGTCGAGGAAAAACTTAATAAAATATAATCCAAAATTTCATATTACAGACCTTTCTATTTATTGGAACAATAATCGGAGTGATACTTTACTTAAAGTTCTTTGTTATTTTAAACATGGAATTGACGGGAGGTTATGTGCTGGCCACATCAAATTTTTTATATTAGTAATTAGTGTTTCGTTAGTGCTCTTCTGTGCTTCATTTTTTTTAAAATTAATTGATGGGTTCATGGAGTAATTAAAATTATTTAATTACGTGCAAATTTCACACTTAGCACGTCAGTAATAAAATATCAAATTACTTGATACATTGGTGCTCTTTTGTGCTTTAAATATGTTTTTCTATTTCGGTGTTCTTATGAGTCTATAAAAGCACTGTTTATCACTGAAAACACGACGTTTAGAAGATCTATAAACGTATTGTTTTTGGCGCCTTTCGTACTCTACAGGTGGCAGTCATGACAGATGAATTACATATAACTTCAAAATGGTAACTTGTTTGTGTTGATATATCAGTTATAATTATTGATTTTTATCTTTTCTCCAGGTGATAGGACTAGAAAGAAGAGAAATTTACACCTACAGCAGCTGTGTTAGTTCAGAAATAATAAATAATAAAATTATGAAACAAGAAACAATGCGCTCAGACTTTGTCAAGACAATTTAAACGGTAAGTTTGATTTATTACAATTTAATTTTATGGTAAAATTGCAATTTTCAGATGAATGTATTGTTATATCAAGCAAGTTTTGAAATGTATGGTGCACGTAACTTGAAATGTTAACACTGTCAACTCAATTTGTGGCTACTTGCAAGCAGATATAAAAGTTTTACGATCTATGGTTTCCAGTTCCACGTCGAGGCGAACTGTCGAACATTAAATTTTTAAATTTGATTTAGATATAAGTGCCATATACAAATACTACATATGTTTTGTATTGAAAAATGTAAGAACAGCTGTTGCTGTTATGTCTCCAACTGAGCAGTGGATGTGTTAACAAAATGGTGGGATGTAAAAGTGTAGATCAATAAATTGTTCATTAAAATATTCCATTATTTAAAGAGTTTTATTTATGATAATAACTAACACGAACCAGCGATCCCTATTTGTTATTTGATAAATTTACCCTTATTAAAAAATATGTCAAATCAGGTGGTTTATTAATAAACCGGTGGAGTACGTTATAAGTATTGGTTTTCCTCTTCCATAATTATAAAATGCTTGATACAATGTTTCAATGTAAACAATCAGTCAGAATCACACAATACACAAACTGTCAAAATGTGAAATTTCAATTATTAGCGGGAAGGGCTACCAACATAACTGACAAAAAAACACCAAGTCATATTTTTGACAAGTCTTAAAAAAAATCGAATTACTAAATTACCTCAACAGAAAAAATAGTATAAAAAACATGTATCATAAGGCCTGTTAACGCACTCGCCCTTTCTGTGAAACTCGCCTAACGGCTTGTTTTCCAAACTTGCACTCCCACGTTAACAGATTGTCTTATAATACTTGTATTTTAATATACTATTGTAATCCATATAACTGTTCATGAAATAATTTACGTTATTTATTGACGTGCTAAATTTCATTAATTCTTTTCTTTTTATGCTTGTTTTGCGTTTTATCCTTTTAAGTTCTTCTCTTTTGTAAAGTAAAATAATTAAAAAAGATATAAGAAAGTATAACAACCAAAAAATAGAAGAAATGGTGGGAGCAACTGGTGCAATTAAAAGAATGAGAAAAGAACTGAACCAAGGAAAACCCTGGATAATAAAAATAAAGAATACAACAGCATCAGAAACAACAAATAGGGATGATATTCTGAAAGTAGCTACCAATTTTTATAAAAATTTATATACAAGCAAAATTTCTACAGTACCAGATGTCAGTATCGAACTAGAGGAAAAATCGGAAGTACCAGAAATGTACTAAAAGCAATAGATGAACTAAAAATAGACAAAAGACCTGGTAGTGACAAAATCACCAACGAATTACTTAAACTAGGAAAAGAAGAACTTATAGAGCAATTCTAATTTCTCTTTAATACTATAATAAAAACGAAAATAATTCCAGATTAGTGACTACACTCAGATATCGTTTTACTTTATGAAAACAGGAAATAAGGAAAATATAGACAACTATAGACCAATCAGTGTATCCTCGTGCATATATAAGATCTTTGCAATGATTATACACGCAAGAATATATAAAGAAATAAACAAATTTATTACGGTAGAGCAGGCTCGATTCAGAAGTGGCTCTGCTACAACTAACCATCTTCACACTATAAATCAAGTAATACAAAAAAAAAAGAGTAAAATCTAAAACTATATCTGGCTTTTATAGATTTTTGAAAAGCTTTTGACAGCATCGAATATAAATATTTTATTGAAGCAGGAATTGATCATAAATATATACGAATAATAAAAAATATGTACAAAAGTAGCACAGGGAAAATAATTTTAGAAAAACCAGGTGAGACTTTCAATATTGCTTGAGAGGTATAGCTAGGTCATCCGTTATCCTGTGTTTTGGAAACTGTATTCCAGAAAGTAAGTTGGGAAAACATAGGACTAAAAATAAATGGAAAATATTTATCAAATATAAAGTTTGCAGACGACATTATCCTTATAACAGATACTCCAAATTGCTTTACCGTGTGGGTCGGTTTGATCCTACCAAACCTAAACCCCGCTCAATTAAGCTGCAGTTATCATCAACTGATAATGTAGTTAAATTATTTCAGCATATTAAAGTTATTAAACCATTAGATAAATGGAAACATATTTCCTTTAGTCGTGATAGGACTCCCATGCAAATAGATTATTTTAAGTCCGTTAAAAAGGATCTTGATCGTATTTCTAAGGGTGAAAGCAATTTAAAAATAAAATGCATCAACAATATTCTTAAATTTGTCTCGGAAAACTAGTATATGCCAACAGTAATCAAAAACGTATTCAATTTTATTATCAAAATTGCAGGGGGTTAAATTCTAAATGTAAGGAATTTTATGTTAATTATTGTTCGTCAAATTTTGATATCATTATTCTAAGTGAAACATGGCTTTATAATTCAGTCAATTGTGTAGAACTCTTATCTCATTCTTATAATATTGTTCGACGTGATCGTGATTTTTTGTTAAGTAATAAATGTAAAGACGGTGGTGTTATAATTTCCCTGAATAGTAACATAGACTATGATATTGTCGATTTGTCACAACTGAATGCCATAGCGAACTCTATTGAGTTTATTTCTTGTCGATGGGCTATTGGTAGTTTTAGATTTATTATTTGCACAATCTACATTCCGCCTGATATTAGTTACTGCAGTTATGTAAGTTTCTTTGAATCCCTCGAAATTTTTCTTAATACGGAGGAATATATATTATTTGATGAAGACTTTAATACCCCTGATTTTGTTAATGTTTCTTCAAGTTCTCTTAAATCATTTTGTCTCTCTAACTTTTGTGAGCTATTAAATCTCAAAAATTCCAACATAGTGAAAAATAATTTCGATGGGATACTGGATCTGGTGCTCACTAAATTTGATGATTCTGTTCACATTACAAGGTCCTGTTCCCCGCTAGTTAAGGAAGATAAGTATCATCCTGCGATTTTCTTTGAACTCAATGCAAATTTAATAAATAACAACTCACACAAATTTATAATTATTAAAAATATACGTTACAACTTCCGTAAAGCGAACTTCAATAAGTTGTATAAAGATTTTTATTCTTATGATTGATCTTGTCTAAATAATTTCAGTAATGTTAAGGATATGTTAAACAAATTTTATGATATTATTTATAACATTTTAAATACTTCAGTACCTAAGTCCATATCGGTAAATTCGAATTTTCCAATATGGTTCACGCCAGAGATTAAATGCAACATTAATTCTAAGGCTTATTATTGACGTAAGTTTTTGCAAACTCGAGGGGAATATTATTTAAACGAATTTACACGTTTAAGAACTTTAGTAAAACAGCAAATAAGTATAGCATACGATGAGTATTTGAAGACAGTCGAACCTAATATTAAACATATTCCTGCAGATTTGTGGAAATATGTTCAGTCTAAACAAGGCATTTCTCGTATTCCTGCTAACATGAGTAATGCAGTATCGCATTTTAATTCCGCACAGAATATTGTGGACGCTTTTGCTGAGCAATTTTCCAGCTTATTTCAACAGGACACTTCCCACTATATTCCTCAGACAAGTGCTGAATTGCCTCACTTGTCGTTTAATGTAAATGAGATAACAGAAGATGACCTTATCAAATTGATGTCTTCTCTTCCTAACAAAGCGTCAGCTGGAGAAGACCAAATACCCTTTTATTTAGTCAAAGACTGCCAGTTTGTATTTGCTACACCACTCACATAATTAATTTAGCTCTGGAAACACATATTTTCCCCGATAGATAGAAACGGAGACTAATTTGTCCTATACATAAGAAAGATGACAAGACTATAATTCAGAATTATCGCCCTTTCTCGTTACTAAATAATTTTCCAAAACTCTTCAAAATACTTTCCAACATGATCTATAGTAATACTTGATCGCTAATATCTTATAATCAACAAGGCTTTATACGAGGTAGATCAACAACTACTAATCTTGCTTCTTTTACACAATTCAATTCTGAAGCCCTTGATATAGGCAGTCAAGTCGATGTCATTTATACTGACATTTCCCGTGCATTTTACACTATAAACCATGAACTGTTACTTAATAAAATCTGTAATTTTAGTGCTACTTCCAGTTTACTTGACTTGATTCGTTCATATCTTACTAATAGGATTTGTTGTGTACAATGTAATGGGTTATATTCTTCTGAGTTCATTGCTACATCTGGTGTTCCTCAGGGCTCAAACCTGGGCCTGCTCTTATTTCTACTTTTCATTGTGATCTTCTACAATCTTTCACATGCCCAATCTTGGCTTATAATAATGATAATAATAATAATAATAATAATAATAATAATAATAATAATAATAATAATAATAATAATAACTTTATTTCTAAAGACACAATTACATTGCATATAGAAATCGTCAGGTTTTTTATACAAACACAATTACATATTGAAAAAATTCATTCACATCATAAAAATTATATTGCAACAAGAAAAGTTTTAAATCTTTTTTAAATTTGCTTATATTCGATAGAGCTCTAATAGATTCAGGTAACATGTTAAATACTTGTAAACCAAGTCTATCTGGAGAATTTTTAACAACATTTACTCGTGAAACAGGTACATAAAATTTGTTTAAGCTTCTTGTGTTATGATTATGGATATTTGAGACCATGGTATATGATGTTTTGTTCTTGTAAATGTAAAGACATATTTTAATATAAAAATACCGGTTAGTGTGAGTATATTGAATTTAGTAAATATTTCTTTGCAGGAGGACCTATAACCTATACCTGCAATGCATCTTAAAATTCTTTTTTGTGATATAAATACCCTATGTGAGGCATTCGATGAGCCCCAGGAACTAATTCCATATCTTAAACGTGACTCTAGACATGCAAAGTAAAACATTAAGAGTTCTTTATTATTTAGATACTGTTTTAAATAACGTATTTGGTAACATGTAGAGTTTAGATATGAAATAAGTTCGTCGCAATGAGGTTTCCAATTTAAATTTTCTGTAATTGTCAATCCTAAAAGGCGGGCCGAATAATTTTTATTTTTTATGGAATCAGAAATTCGAATATTTATTTGTTGTTCGTTATGGTTGTGATGTTTAAACCTTACTATTTTAGTTTTAATATCGTTGAGGAATAACTCATTTTCATTACACCATAAGATTAAGGAACGAATATTTTCGTTGCATTTACTAGCCAAAACATTTTTGTCATGGTTCGACATAACCATGGTAGTATCGTCCGCATACAAAATTGGAAAGCAGTCTTCAGAGAGGACTGCGCTGAGGTCATTAATGTATATTGTGAACAAAACTGGAGCAAGTATTGTACCTTGTGGTAGTCCTGTATTAATTTGTATTAAATTTGAATGTATTGTTCGATTTACTGAAGACTTGTCATGGTAACTGAGCGAAACAAATTGATGTCTGTTATTTAGAAAAGTGGATATCCAGTTTAAGGCAACCCCTCTAACGCCTATGCATTCTAACTTGTGTAAGAGTCGCGCATGGTCAACACAGTCAAAGGCTTACCTGAAGTCGCAAAAAATACCAATCGGGCATTCTCCGTTATTTATAATTTGAATTATTTTATCGTAAAAACAATGTAAAGCGTCCTGGGTTGATCTATTTGTTCTAAACCCAAATTGCCGATGACATCAAGATCATGATGCTTTATTTCTTTTACAAAACCTGGAAAACATGACTGCGTGGCGAATACTTCATAAACTGCATTTAAATGTTGATAAGTGTTTCACAATTACTTACACACGTTGCCATACATCTATTAATCATTCTTATACTCTGTATGGCAATATTCTCTTTCCTAAGATGTCTTGCAAAGATTTGGGCGTTACCTTCTCTCATAATTTAAGTTTTTCTGAACATATTAATATAAATTGTGCATCTGCTAGTAGAACACTTGGATTTATATTTAGAATTTCTAAGCCTTTTACTAAGATTTATCTTTTAAAAACTTTATATTATGCTTTTGTTGTTAGTAAGCTAGAATATGCTTTACTAGTTTGGTATCCTATCTATGCTCACCATATTATACCTATTGAATTCAGCGTAGATTTTTGAAATACTTATCATTTAAACTCGATAATATTTATCCGCATGTTGGCACCGATAACAAAAGTTTATTAGGTCGTCAAAATATGACGTCTTTGTCTGACAGGAAAGATCTATATTCGGCAAAATTCCTACGCTTATTGCTGAATAACATTATTGGTGCAACATATTTGCTCTCTTGCATCCAATTTCATATTCCCAGATTGGCGTCTAGACACCACAGGACCTTCCATTTACCCACACCACATACTGATGTCTTGAGAAGATCTCCGATCCACATACTGTGCCGCAATGCAGAAAACCATTTGTGTGATCCATTTTTATAAATCGTTAAATACTCAAATTTCATTTTTGTTATGTATGTTTGTCATAATTTATTTTGTCAGTTTTTGCTTATATTTATATTTCCCTGTAATTGGATTTCTGTTAAGAATAAATCATTATTATTATTATTATTATTATTATTATTATTATTATTATTATTATTATTATTCCTATTATTATTCTTATTCTTATTATTATTATAATTATAATTATAATTATAATTATAATTATAATTATAATTATAATTATAATTATAATTATAATTATAATTATAATTATAATTATTACTATTATTATTACTATTATTATTATTATTATTATTATTATTATTATTATTATTATTATTATTATTATTATTATTATTATTATTATGATTATTATTATTAATATTATTATTAATATTATTATTATTATTATTATTATTATATTGATAAATTATAGCACAAGCACTAACGAAACACTAACAAAAGATGCATTAAATAATTGGATATTTTATTAATGACGTGCTAGGAGTGAAGTTGGCTCGTCAATAAATAATGTTTAAATAATTAAATCATAAAAGAGCACTAAGGATACACTAACAAAAGATGTATTGAGTAATTTGAAATTTTATTAATGACGTAGTAAGTGTGAAGTTGGCACGTCATTAAATAATGTTAATTGTATCGCAAACCGTGTATTTAATTACAAACAATTATTATGTTTGTCATAATTTATTTTGTCAGTTTTTGCTTATATTTATATTTCCCTGTAATTGGATTTCTGTTAAGAATAAATCATTATTATTATTATTATTATTATTATTATTATTCCTATTATTATTCTTATTCTTATTATTATTATTATTATTATAATTATAATTATAATTATAATTATAATTATAATTATAATTATAATTATAATTATAATTATAATTATAATTATAATTATAATTATAATTATAATTATAATTATAATTATAATTATAATTATAATTATAATTATAATTATAATTATAATTATAATTATAATTATTATTATTACTATTATTATTACTATTATTATTATTATTATTATTATTATTATTATTATTATTATTATTATTATTATTATTATTATTATTATGATTATTATTATTAATATTATTATTAATATTATTATTATTATTATTATTATTATTATTATTATTATTATTATATTGATAAATTATAGCACAAGCACTAACGAAACACTAACAAAAGATGCATTAAATAATTGGATATTTTATTAATGACGTGCTAGGAGTGAAGTTGGCTCGTCAATAAATAATGTTTAAATAATTAAATCATAAAAGAGCACTAAGGATGCACTAACAAAAGATGTATTGAGTAATTTGAAATTTTATTAATGACGTAGTAAGTGTGAAGTTGGCACGTCATTAAATAATGTTAATTGTATCGCAAACCGTTTATTTAATTACAAACAATTTTAAAGCATAAACGAAGCACTAATTACTCATATAAAAAAATTATTTGTGCCTCCAATGACAACTGCACGCTGGTTCCGTAAACGTATATTTTGTTTCATATTGAGGTAAGCGTTCTATTTTTAAAGAAATAAAAAATATTTCCCTTTTGTACAAAATAATAATTAACAGATTTTGGAGAAAACATAATAAATAGTAGCATGTTGTCGTCATATACGAACAGGAGTCACTTTGACATCACATTATTTTTTAACGGAAATTGAATGTAGGCACCTATATTGACATATCCAGCGTGTTTTTTTAAAAATCATTTTGTAATTAGTTATTAAAAATTAAAGGTATTGGGGTATCTGACACAAGAACAAGAAGTATAAATACATGTAAATAGGTATATTTAATGCATAAAAATATCACATATCATATAAACATAGTGTAATTATAATTATCATCACATGTAAATCAGGTACCTACTAAATAAAATAAAAAATAGAAACTATTCCAATATAATAGGCAATAGAAAAATATCATTTTTCTTTTTTGTCATACACACAACTGGTGCTTCAAATTTGTATAATACTTGATTACCTTTATCTCTAACATTTCGCGTCGATAATATTTCAATATTTCGCTAATTTCTTCAGCCTACTGGGTGCCTTTTGCTTCTTATTATGTTCAAATATATATATTTATTATGTTTTCTCCAAAATCTGTTAATTATTATTTTGTACAAAAGGGAAATATTTTTTATTTCTTTAAAAATAGAACGCTTACCTCAATATGAAACAAAATATACGTTTACGGAACCAGCGTGCAGTTGTCATTGGAGGCACAAATAATTTTTTTATATGAGTAATTAGTGCTTCGTTTATGCTTTAAAATTGTTTGTAATTAAATAAACGGTTTGCGATACAATTAACATTATTTAATGACGTGCCAACTTCACACTTACTACGTCATTAATAAAATTTCAAATTACTCAATACATCTTTTGTTAGTGCATCCTTAGTGCTCTTTTATGATTTAATTATTTAAACATTATTTATTGACGAGCCAACTTCACTCCTAGCACGCCATTAATAAAATATCCAATTATTTAATGCATCTTTTGTTAGTGTTTCGTTAGTGCTTGTGCTATAATTTATCAATATAATAATAATAATAATAATAATAATAATAATAATAATAATAATAATAATAATAATAATAATAATAATAATAATAATAATAATAATAATAATAATAATAAGAATAGTAATAGGAATAATAATAATAATAATAATAATAATGATTTATTCTTAACAGAAATCCAATTACAGGGAAATATAAATATAAGCAAAAACTGACAAAATAAATTATGACAAACAAACATAACAAAAATGAAATTTGAGTATTTCACGATTTATAAAAATGGATCACACAAATGGTTTTCTGCATTGCGGCACAGTATGTGGATCGGAGATCTTCTCAAGACATCAGTATGTGGTGTGGGTAAATGGAAGGTCCTGTGGTGTCTAGACGCCAATCTGGGAATATGAAATTGGATGCAAGAGAGCAAATATGTTGCACCAATAATGTTATTCAGCAATAAGCGTAGGAATTTTGCCGAATATAGATCTTTCCTGTCAGACAAAGACGTCATATTTTGACGACCTAATAAACTTTTGTTATCGGTGCCAACATGCGGATAAATATTATCGAGTTTAAATGATAAGTATTTCAAAAATCTACGTTGAATTCAATAGGTATAATATGGTGAGCATAGATAGGATACAAAACTAGTAAAGCATATTCTAGCTTACTAACAACAAAAGCATAATATAAAGTTTTTAAAAGATAAATCTTAGTAAAAGGCTTAGAAATTCTAAATATAAATCCAAGTGTTCTACTAGCAGATGCACAATTTATATTAATATGTTCAGAAAAACTTAAATTATGAGAGAAGGTAACGCCCAAATCTTTGCAAGACATCTTAGGAAAGAGGATATTGCCATACAAAGTATAAGAATGATTAATAGATGTATGGCAACGTGTGTAAGTAATTGTGAAACACTTATCAACATTTAAATGCAGTTTATGAAGTATTCGCCACGCAGTCATGTTTTCCAGGTTTTGTAAAAGAAATAAAGCATCATGATCTTGATGTCATCGGCAATTTGGGTTTAGAACAAATAGATCAACCCAGGACGCTTTACATTGTTTTTACGATAAAATAATTCAAATTATAAATAACGGAGAATGCCCGATTGGTATTTTTGCGACTTCAGGTAAGCCTTTGACTGTGTTGACCATGCGCGACTCTTACACAAGTTAGAATGCATAGGCGTTAGAGGGGTTGCCTTAAACTGGATATCCACTTTTCTAAATAACAGACATCAATTTGTTTCGCTCAGTTACCATGACAAGTCTTCAGTAAATCGAACAATACATTCAAATTTAATACAAATTAATACAGGACTACCACAAGGTACAATACTTGCTCCAGTTTTGTTCACAATATACATTAATGACCTCAGCGCAGTCCTCTCTGAAGACTGCTTTCCAATTTTGTATGCGGACGATACTACCATGGTTATGTCGAACCATGACAAAAATGTTTTGGCTAGTAAATGCAACGAAAATATTCGTTCCTTAATCTTATGGTGTAATGAAAATGAGTTATTCCTCAACGATATTAAAACTAAAATAGTAAGGTTTAAACATCACAACCATAACGAACAACAAATAAATATTCGAATTTCTGATTCCATAAAAAATAAAAATTATTCGGCCCGCCTTTTAGGATTGACAATTACAGAAAATTTAAATTGGAAACCTCATTGCGACGAACTTATTTCATATCTAAACTCTACATGTTACCAAATACGTTATTTAAAACAGTATCTAAATAATAAAGAACTCTTAATGTTTTACTTTGCATGTCTAGAGTCACGTTTAAGATATGGAATTAGTTCCTGGGGCTCATCGAATGCCTCACATAGGGTATTTATATCACAAAAAAGAATTTTAAGATGCATTGCAGGTATAGGTTATAGGTCCTCCTGCAAAGAAATATTTACTAAATTCAATATACTCACACTAATCGGTATTTTTATATTAAAATATGTCTTTACATTTACAAGAACAAAACATCATATACCATGGTCTCAAATATCCATAATCATAACACAAGAAGCTTAAACAAATTTTATGTACCTGTTTCACGAGTAAATGTTGTTAAAAATTCTCCAGATAGACTTGGTTTACAAGTATTTAACATGTTACCTGAATCTATTAGAGCTCTATCGAATATAAGCAAATTTAAAAAAGATTTAAAACTTTTCTTGTTGCAATATAATTTTTATGATGTGAATGAATTTTTTAATATGTAATTGTGTTTGTATAAAAAACCTGACGATTTCTATATGCAATGTAATTGTGTCTTTAGAAATAAAGTTATTATTATTATTATTATTATTATCATTATTATAAGCCAAGATTGGGCATGTGAAAGATTGTAGAAGATCACAATGAAAAGTAGAAATAAGAGCAGGCCAAGGTTTGAGCCCTGAGGAACACCAGATGTAGCAATGAACTCAAAAGAATATAACCCATTACATTGTACACAACAAATCCTATTAGTAAGATACGAACGAATCAAGTCAAGTAAACTGGAAGTAGCACTAAAATTACAGATTTTATTAAGTAACAATTCATGGTTTATAGTGTAAAATGCACGGGAAAAGTCAGTATAAATGACATCGACTTGACTGCCTATATCAAGGGCTTCAGAATTGAATTGTGTAAAAGAAGCAAGATTAGTAGTTGTTGATCTACCTCGTATAAAGCCTTGTTGATTATAAGATATTAGCGATCAAGTATTACTATAGATCATGTTGGAAAGTATTTTGAAGAGTTTTGGAAAATTATTTAGTAACGAGAAAGGGCGATAATTCTGAATTAGAGTCTTGTCATCTTTTTTATGTATAGGACAAATTATTCTCCGTTTCTGTCTATCGGGGAAAATATGTGTTTCCAGAGCTAAATTAATTATGTAAGTGAGTGGTGTAGCATATACAAACTGGCAGTCTTTGACTAAATAAAAGGGTATTTGGTCTTCTCCAGCTGACGCTTTGTTAGGAAGAGAAGACATCAATTTGATAAGGTCATCTTCTGTTATCTTATTTACATTAAACGACAAGTGAGGCAATTCAGCACTTGTCTGAGGAATATAGTGGGAAGTGTCCTGTTGAAATAAGCTGGAAAATTGCTCAGCAAAAGCGTCTACAATATTCTGTGCGGAATTAAAATGCGATACTGCATTACTCATGTTAGCAGGAATACGAGAAATGCCTTGTTTAGACTGAACATATTTCCACAAATCTGCAGGAATATGTTTAATATTAGGTTCGACTGTCTTCAAATACTCATCGTATGCTATACTTATTTTCTGTTTTACTAAAGTTCTTAAACGTGTAAATTCGTTTAAATAATATTCCCCTCGAGTTTGCAAAAACTTACGTCAATAATAAGCCTTAGAATTAATGTTGCATTTAATCTCTGGCGTGGACCATATTGGAAAATTCGAATTTACCGATATGGACTTAGGTACTGAAGTATTTAAAATGTTATAAATAATATCATAAAATTTGTTTTCAGCCTACTGGGTGCCTTTAGCTTCTTATTATGTTCAAATATATATATATATATATATATATATATATATATATATATATATATATATATATATATATATATAGGAATGTTGAAAATATTATTAATAACATTTTCAGTTTACTTAACCTTATAAAATATCTCTTAATAGATCAAATCAAAGTGTCACCAAAATTCAGTCAAAGTGGCACCTTTTGAAAAAATTGTCGTAAATAACACATTCAGTGGTTTAAGAAAAGCTAAGTTAGCAATTCGTTATCCTAATAGTCGACTTATTGACATTGTAATGTTAAAGATTACACTGCACATTTTAACGTGTAGAAGTTTCACATACTAGAAATATAGCAATATTTTGTCTGTTACTTTAGTATTTTTTTAATTAAAAACAACAGTACATACGATTTTTCTTTCTAGGTATTTACATATGACTGGTAAGTGTTACAATTTGATGTATTCAAAAAGACTACGATTCATTACAGTAGTAGAAAAATTAAAGCCAACCCGTGAAATCAAAATAACCTAATTTTATGTTAGTAAACTTGATCAATGGTTTGATATGAAATTTGAGACTACATAAATATTTACATACGAGTATACTTTGTTTATAAATTTCTTCACAAAGTGTTGGAGCATGACAAGAACGAACCTTAAAGAATTTTTCTACCGTTTGGAAAAGTTTATATGAGCTATAGCAGTGTTTCGAAACTGTGGAGCCCAAACTTTTCATAGGAAAAAAGTTCGGGAAACACTGAGCTATAACATATCAGTGCACTCAATACGTAGACTATTACTTTTGTTGTAATAAATAACATGTTTTATTGCAAATACTGAAAGTAACATTTTTAGACTTATTCCAAACGGTAGTAGAAAAAATCCTAGAAAAAATCTTGTGTGCAACACATAGTAGTAGTAGTAGTTTAACTTTTCCTGTACCTTCATTTTTACATTCTCTACCTAACTTACTCGAACGAGTATATGTTATACTCGTATCCTTTTTTATCTCCTGCTATGGCTAGTAGCTACGTAGAACCTATATGACACATTTTTCTTTATTAATCCTGAATTGGTATCGTGGGGTAATTCGACATCCAGCGACTACATTTTGATAAAAATCATGTACCTAGTTCGAACTAAAATTTTATATTCTTGTTATTCTCCTAGACTTAGTCGCTCGTTCGAAAAGTAATATTGGTCACTGTTACAAACTAGTTGTTTGCGAAAAAAATAGGGTTTAGTTTGTGCTAACAAGTAAAAAACATCCCGTTAGTTTTTTGCTGTTGGATGGTAATTACTCGTATTTTGTTCTATTGCAGGCCGTAAAAATGGACCCTGGATCTTAGGTACACATATTTGTTTTTTTTTTCATTATTTTGCCGAAATATTATTTTTCCTGCTGAGAAAAGAAGACAGAGTGTTTTAGTTTATTATTGTGCAATTTTCTATATTTTTTTTGAGTTTGTATGAAAATTTTGTAGTTTAATTGGTTAAATTGCAAATATAATGTTCGTTTTTTCTTAGTGATCGACATATTTTCGGGTTTCGAAACACCTTCACGATACCAGTTACGTTTCATGAAAACACGATATTAGTTGAGGGTTAAATTCGTATAATTCCCATTCATACTTCTAATTTACATGTTTTTACAATTTTATAATTATTTGCTGCCCTTGCTCAATCATTACTTTTATGTTTGAATTGTTCGTTTTCCAATTTTTCCTTTTCTTTTTACCTTCCGTCACCTTTAGGTAAGGAAGGTATTGTCTTTGGTCAAAAAATTCGATGATGAGTTTTTAATCAATAAGCACGTTTTAGGGTCCCTAGAATACGAATTTACTATTTTTACGATGATGTCTGTATGTGTGTGTGTGTGTGTGGATGTGTGTGTGTGTGTAACAAAATTTTCGTCTGCGATAACTCTAATACTACAGTTTCAAAAATAATAAATTTTTCGTATACTTCTTCGTTACATCCATATGAAGAGCTGATTAGATTTTGGTTACAATTGGTCAACCGGAAGTACCATCATTTGAAGATTTTAACAGTTTTTCTTGAAAAAACTATGTTAAATATAATTTTTTCACTTTTAATGATATTATAAATATTAAAGATTATTTTATTCTCTATACGATTCGACTGCATTTTATACTTAATATTAAATGGATATTGAGTTAAAAAATGATAAAGAAATTAAATTACATAAAGTAGCTATAGCTATGAAAACAGCTACTATTTTAAGAAAATTCTGATTGAAAGATGTCAGTGTCAAGTGAAATTGACATAGTGTGTGTCTTATAATTTTACTGGAAATATAGGATCTTTTGCTTTCTGTATGCGGAATTTGTATAAAATACATACAACTGCTTTAAGGTAATGTACAAAAAATAATAATAATAAATCTTTTATTTCTGCAGATACATTACACTGTATATAGAAAACGTCACAAAATAATAATTTAAGACATAAATTTTCTGTATGAAATTTGCATAAAATACAGGCAGCTGACGGAAGGTAATGTACAAGAAATAGAATATTTAGCAAGGAACTTTCCGTATGAACTTTGTATAAAATACATAGAACTGACGGAAGGTAATGTGCTGGTCACATCAGATTTTTTCCATATAGTATCTGTCTATAAAATATGCTACGCGTATCCCTAACCTAAAAGTGCGCGTACTGGCGTACTCCCGATTGAGAATCAGTACATTACTTACAATCGTTCTATGGAGCACTGTTTATTTTGAGTAGTATTATTTTGCTAATGTCTTCATTTTATTTGAATTTATTGTTCCCTTTTCTTTAAGTCTGGAGCAATATATATATATATATATATATATATATATATATATATATATATATATATATATATATATATATTGTTCGGCAAACGCATTTCAAGGTTGCATACGCAATGGCAAAGTGAAAGGGAAATTATATTGTGTTGTCCAAAGCATAAATAACATTACCAATTTTTACCATTATTGTGTAAAATATTTTAAATTACGTCTGCACTGTATAAACAAAGAAAGTATTCACAATATGGTATTACTTTCTTTTTCTATCATACAAGGTCAGTAATCATTTTCTAGTGTATAATAATTATTTTCTTTATTTAATTTGTTGTACGGACTGTACGAATGATCATTTACCTACAATTTTATGATCATCTCTATCGTGTCATTGTGCTATCGCATATGTTATCTTTGCGCAACTCAAATGAGTTCTTAGGCTGACTGACCTATATACCGCTAGCCCTAGTAAAACATGAATAAACAAAGCGCATTTTACGGCGTACATCACATAGAAAAAGTTGGATTAATGTTTTGAAATCTTTTTTTAATAGTTTTATTTAAATCATGTAATTTATATATTCATCAGTTAAGAAAATATATGCTTTTAGCAAAAGTTTGTACAATATTGTAACACGTAGGTTTCGACTCTATAACAGCCGGTACTAATAATCCCGGTAATTATAATCCAGACCAATAATAATCCTATCGACTGCGCAAATGTAACATGTGAAGGAATCGAATCTACATATCGTTTACATTCAGGGTAATTCCCGTTATGCGTTTATTAATACACAACTTGCTACAAATCGCACAATTTCTACTGACAGCAGATAGTTTTACAGTTTCTGCCAACTGTAACTTATGAACTTCTGAAGATAATATCAATGACGATACAAATAGCCCTTTGTCTATATATAACGTGTATGTCAATTGATATATAACCTTTAATCGAAAGTTCCAAATGTTTCGAATCCCTCTTTCCGGGGGTATGTAAACAGGCAGATGTTTCCACACCCCTAATCACGTATATGTCGGACATATGTGGATATTATGTTAGGAGCGGTTTTACATAGGAATGTAGGTACTTACTTACGTGTTATCTGTATACGCGAGTACAACCTCACTTGGAGCCGCTTATTTGCGTACTAAAGAATTAAACTTCAGCAAAAGAGTTCCTAAGTGATTAATGCTGACTTTACTAAAACGCGTATCTTTACGTCTCGCGTAAGTTGAATTGCGTTTCTCTGTATCTCGTAACATTTCTCACTGTTACAATATGTAGGCCGCGTTACAACGAAACTTAGTTTAATATGTATTGCATTATACGAGGGTTTACTGTAATTTATTATGAATGTACAGGCTGTCTCATTTTCGATGTTTTTTTAAGGTATCTCGGGTAATATTAATGATAGAGCAAAACCATTTTCACATTACAGGGTCAACTTTACTAGAAATGTTTAATAGTCACCATAGGAATTTTCGATCTTCTTTTGTTTCTTAGCTACAGGCAAAAACTTGTTTTCGCTCATTTTGAAAATATCTCATATCTTATTTATTATGATAGAGAAAAAATGTTTCTACAAAAGTTTTACCGTTTTTTTAAATAGAATAAAATGGTGTTATTAGATTTTTTGAAAACTTAATCATTCTCGAGATATAACGCAGACATATGATTTTTTAAATGGGAACCTATGTTGAAAATAGTCCTGTTTTTTTTCTTATTTTATATGCTTTTCAATAATATATAACAAGTCTACATTCTTTTATTTTAAATATGAATAAAAGACGAATTATTAATTTATTGGGGTGAAAATATTGCAAATTATTAAGAAACATGAAAAAATCTATTCCAGATCATAATTTGCATCAGTTTTACTCATTTTTTCAATTTATTTACTTCAAAAGCATATTAAACCATTTTGTTCGGATTGTGTCAAAGCCAACTGTAACGTCGATAAATAGTATTTTAACTAACCCGGAAATAATTGGTTAGGAACAATTTTGAGAACAAAATTAATAGATATTGAATCAAAATAAGCAAATGATGATTTGTAATAAATTTTTTCTTTTGCTCCTTAAAAATTTTCAAAATTTTCATCTCAATAAAATAATAATTCGTCTTTTATTAATGTTTAAAACAAAAGAATGAAGACTTGTTATATATCATTGAAAAGCTTATAAAATAAGCAAAAAGACGAAACTCTTTTCAACATAGGTTCCCATTTAAAAAATCATAAGTTTGTGTTATATCTCGAGAATAATTAAGTTTTCAAAAAATCTAATTACGCTATTTTATTCTATTTAAAAAACGGTAAAGTTTTTATAAAAACATTTTATCCCTACCATAATAAATAAGATATTATATATTTTTAAAATGAGCGTGGTGACTATTAGACTTTTTTTTTAAAGTTGACCCTGCAATGTGCAAACTGTTTCTCTCTATCATTAATATTACCGGAGATACCTTAAAAAACATCGAAAATGAGACATCCTGTACAATGTGTAAGTGTAGACTTATTTATTAATTAATTTAATTTTTTTAGCTTCCTACTTATACTACACAAACGTATGTGTTCTATAATTTTCACTGACTTTCATAATAATATGTAGAAGTATATAAGTTTGTGATTCCTTCATATATTTTTATTGATTTAAATTACTTTTATTTTTTTATAAACATATAAGTTTTGTATTTTATTTTTAGATTACTAATTGTTTGTTTTATTTATGCACTTTCAGATTTTAGCATTTTTTTCTTTTCCTAACTATGGTACTATCTACCTAAAACATTTGTTTATCTTAATCCATTTCCTTATTTTTAGCTTATGGGTATTCTCGTTGTTTTTTACATTTTTATATAATATTTAATGAGCAAAATTTTTAAAATTGTTGATACATAACATGCGAAAATATATTTTGTTATGAAAATGTAGGTAAATGAGCTCAGCATTACATAAATTACGCGCAGCAGTGCTTTCCAAATTTTCGCAGGCTTTTATCGCTGAATCTATTTACATGAAAAGGAAAGTGACAGCAGAGGAGCAAACTTTGGTTGCAGACGACTTATCTCAAGAGTTTATCCCTCTTTCCCCGCCAACCCCTATCATTTTCCAATTCACTGAAAAGTTAGACGACATCGCATGATTCGAATGACAAATTAGCTTTCTTTGATACGAACTTCTTGCAATATTACATTTGTGTAACCGGAATTGCTTCATTTAAATTCAACTCATTTTTTATTTTTAACTTTTCTACTTATACTTCTGCATGACTATTGTATTTATCATCTGCCTTGTAATTTTGAAACTTGTGATAGAAAAGAATTATTACATATTTGAATAACGAGAATTATGAGATAGTCACGATTTTTACCAAAGGATACGGATTTAGTTTTATTAGAATATAGAGGATGCTTGTTTTTTGATACTTTCGCTTATTTAAAAAAATACGAACTCAATAAAAAGAAAATAATAATTAGCAGACCATCTTAAACATATACCTACTATAGTAAAAATATTTATACAGAGTAGGAACGTCGACGGTTGGCAATACTGTATTGGTCAAATTAGCTCGTTTTTTCTAAGAAGTTATAAAATTATCGTTAAAAAATTCGTAAAATACATTATAATATTGTACAGTGTAGTTCATAAAACAAATATTACTTCAGTGAACTATAGTAAATAAAAAGCAATCAAATCTCTACCAGGTTTTTGAAATAGTTGTTATCAAATTGATATTAACCTCAACGAGGTACGAGCACGTGTTTAAAATTATGGATATAGCAGGACAGCTCAAGGAAATTATGACCAGACTTGAAAAACTTAATACCATTGAAACGATCACCAAAAATATGAGTGAAACTTTAATCAACCTAGAAACAAATTTCGATAATAATCACAAAAAATGTGAATTACTAGAGCAAAAATGTGAGGAACAACAACAAACCATAAACAAGTTAGAAATAGAGCTGAAAAAATATAATTTAATATTCCATGGTATTGAAGAACAGCATAATCAATACGAAAACCTTGAGAAAGCAGAAATAGACATCATTAAAAATCTTTTGGAGGTGGATATTGAACCCACGGAAATAAGAAATATATACAGATTTGGTTCGAAAAAAGAGGCCCAGATTAGACCAATCTTAGTCTCATTTTCTACGATGGGAACCAAAAGAAGAATACTCCTACAAAAAAAGAAACTTAGAGGTACAAATCTATTTATAAACGAAGATCTCACATCAAAAGCTTGGGCAGAAAGAAAGGAACTACTACTAATGAAAAAGCAGTTAAAATCAGAAGGAAAAGATGTCAGAATTGTTAGAAATAAGCTGATATTCGAAGACAAGAATAAAGCAAGAGACAAGAGAAGAATAGTCAGTGGATCATCCGAAGATTCACCTAGAGCACAACAACCGACGCTAAAGAAGCCCTGTGAGTTCATCGGCAACCAAACTCCGCAGCACAGTGAGTGTGCATGACTAGAATACGCCAATAGAATTCCCCTAGCTGTTAGACCGCCAGATACTAAGGGAGATTATAATGCCAAAATTGGTCAATTAAACCAATGCTCTGACGAAATATTTGTTAACCCATCAGTTACGGAGGTGCGAGTTTCACTGTCTGATGTAGTGGACCACAGGGGAGAATTGTTAAACAAAGTCATGGAGGATTATGGCTTGTATGTTCTGAACGGCCGTACAGCAGGAGATGTGCCAGGCAGATACACTTTTCTGGGTCATCAGGGAAGAAGTGTCATAGATCTTGTTTGGGGTAACGTACTTACTTTGGAAAATACTGAGAGGTTAGAATTTTATCCCACTTTGGACAGCTCCGGTCACAGTTTAAGTTTACTAACACTAAAAAACCAAAATTCACCTATAAATATAACAGAAAACAAAAAACCATCAGGTCATTATCAAATAAACTTTAAATTCGAAAGAAATAACGTAGATATTTATTATAATTTTATGAAAAATTCTCCTAATATTTACTTTAACAATAGTAATTCGTCTGAATTATATTTTAATTTTATAAATACCGTAAAATCTTCGGCAAGTTCTGCACAAATGTTAAAAGTTTGCAAATACGATAATAGAAAGAAATATAATAATATTAACAAACCTTGGTTTAGCAATAAAAGTAATATGTTAAAAACTAGATGTCATAAACAACGAAAAATTTACAAAAAAGCTTTGACCTCAGAAAGTTTAACGGATTACATAGAATCTAAAAGGCATTACAGAAAAGAGTGTAAATTAAGTAAAAAGGAGCATCAAATGCATATAATTAATTTATTATCAAATTTAAAAAATGGTAAAGAATTTTGGAATAAAATAAAAATGTTAAAACCATATAAACCCCTCGTAAATGATATAAATGTAGATACTTGGGCATTATTTTATCAAAACCAATTTCCCCCTGTAATAAATCTTATGACTTTTTTTGATTGTTTACATCCTACACTAGACACAGCTTTTACCTTGCAGGAACTACAATCTTGTATATGCAATTTAAAAAACAACAAAGCTCCGGGTATAGATGGCATATCCAATGAATTTTATAAAAAATTACCTCCTGAATGGGAACATTACTTATTAAATTTGGTCAATAATTTGTTAACCAATGAAGATTTACCATTGGAGTGGACACAAATTAATTTATTTATGATATTTAAAAAAGGAAATAAGCAAGATCCAAGCAATTACCGAGGCATAGCACTTGTTAATTGTATTTGTAAACTTTTTACGTACCTAATTAACAAAAGAGTACAACATTTTCTAGAGAACAATAACATCTTAAACGAATTTCAAATGGGGTTTCGTCCAAATCGTTCTACAATACATTGCATATTTTCATTGTCTTCCATTGTTCACCTTCACTTAAGGCTAAAGAAGTCTTCAATTTTTGCAATATTTGTCGATTTCAAAAGTGCATTTGATACAATATCTCATGAAAAGTTATGGTTCAAACTCTATGAAGCAGGTATTAGTACTAAAATTATTAGACTGCTAAAAAACTTAAACAGCAATGCAACAATTAATATCAAAAACTCAAATGTGAACAGTTATAACCCTATAAAAATAACAAGAGGCGTTTTACAGGGAGAAATACTGTCTCCGCTCTTATTTTCAATATTTTTAAATGACATCGAACTATTCTACAAAAACCATGGAGCACAAGGACTTAATATCGACGGGCATCATAACTTACTGCTACTTGCCTATGCGGACGACCTTGTAATTTTCTGTAATTCTTCAATAAACGTTCAGAGAAATTTGGACATTTTAAATTTATACTGCAAAGAAAATAACTTAATTGTTAATGAAAACAAAACTAAGATTATGAATTTTCACAAAGGCAGATCCAAAAAGTATTCATTTAAATACAATACAGCAGAAGTTGGTATAGTAAATAAATTTCAGTATTTAGGTTTGACAATCTCAAGTTCAGGCAAATTCGCAGAGGCAAGTAGGCAGGCATTAGTCAAAGCATCCCGGGCAATTAGTAATACCACACAAATACTATCCAAAGGAAGATCGAGTACATGGAATGAAAAAATTAAACTACTCGACACTATAATACAAGCAAATGCACTTTATGCAGCGGAAGTATGGAGCTTACTCTATATTACCGACCTTGAACCAATACAAACAAAATTCCTAAAAATAATTTTACAATGCCCGAGAAGTACCCCAAATTTTGTAGTTAGACTGGAAACGGGAGTAAAAAACATTAAGCTTGATTCTTTTCAATATAACAAGAAGGATTTTAATTGGGCAACCCAAATAAAAGAAATATTAATTAATTTAGATTTTGAAGAATTGTGGAATAGACAAACTATTTCCCAAAATGACATTACTTGTGTGTTAGAAAAATTGCATTTACAGCTTTCAGAAAAAGATCACAAACTGCTGACAGCAAGTAAGTTTAGGAGTTTTTACGCCAATTTGCAAATCGCTTCCGGCCAAGATGAATATCTAAATATCAAAGTTCCATTTACATACAAGCGAATCATAGCACAGTGCCGGGTATCCCACAAATATGGCTTAGTCATAATATACAAAAATACCCGATATAAGTGAGATGCAAGAGTTAATTGTACAATCTGTAACACTCAAGAACTAGAAGATTTATACCACTTCTTTCTAATATGTCCTATTTATACACACCTTAGACAAGTGTATCTCGCAGAGTACGTTCAGAACCTTGATAAAAAATAATTACTATACATTGTTTGACAACCTCAACCCTGCAAAAATTAAAAATATATTTTTATACGTCATCGGAGCACTTAAATTAAGAAGTTTTTGTTTGGTCGAATAAATCGGATTATTTCGTTCTAATTAATATACTTTTTTGTTTTTTTTCTCTTCTACTTTGAAGCCATGGCATTAAAATCTCTCAGTAAATCTGAAGCAATTGATTTAATCTAAAGATTGTTATAATTTGTGTTCACAAAATGTATTTATACTTTTCACTTGATTAATGTGTAAGTATATTAAATATTTTTGAAGCTTGGTAGTATTGTTATAGGTACCTATAGGGTAATTTTCGTATGTGCACAAGTATAAAATACTTGTACTTATTATCTATTAATTTAATAGTTTTTGCATTTATAAATTTTCATATATTGTTTGAACTGTTTGAATCAGGTACTGTAATATTTCGATGTATATTGCCAAGACATTGTGATCTTAAATTTGGTTCATTAGATTGATATAAAGTTTGACTTAATTTGGGTACATAACATGTATTTATACTTTTCACCTGAGTAACGATGTGTGTAGTATATATTTTGTTGTTTTTGAAATTTTTTGAAATTTGGAATTATTGTTAAGGTATTACTTGATATTTCTTTTTGTATTATCATACTATTGTAACTTTAGATGTATATTGCCTCCCCATTGGCATAAAATGTACAAATTTTGTAGCCAATAAACATGAATTGAATTGAATTGAATTGAGTAGGAACGTCATCAAAGTTTGTAACTAGATCTTACAGATTTATCTGATATACATGGTATACTAAATTAATTTTAAAAAATGTAATGTGTGATCTGTGTTGCTCAATTGTATTTACGTGCGATGTTAATTTTTGCGATCAAGTTAGTTGATTTATTTGATGATTAATAATTGAATATTATTTGTAAACTTAATATATTTCCAGTTTAATAACGAACAACGTAAACAAATGTTAATTACACGAAAATATAAAAACAAATGGCAAAACACCACATGGCTGATCGACATCGACAAGATATATATCATAAAAACCCATAAATTTTCAAATCCAGTAGTGCTAAAAGGTGGTAAAAAATTTAACTAATTACTTTCAATAAATTAAAAATGCGTTACAAATATTATGTTCTTTTAAAATAATTGTAAACTTAATTGAAATGTACTTTTCTTAGTATGCAAAAAAGTACATATTTTTTTTTTGTTTTCGTAAACATAAGCATCACTCGGTTATTACTGGTTATATTTTTTCACTTTGTAATGTTTTGATGACGTCCCTCCTCTGCATAATTATTTGTACTATAGTTATACCAGTAGCCATTGCAAATATTTGCAACAAACAGTATCATAGGGTATTATTATTTTCTGCATATTTCATGTTTGATAGTCTTCTAGCAAGGTTTTTTCAAACTATCTCACCCCTACTTGTCGGATACATAGGGAGAAGAGTTGATTATTTATCAGTTATCACCATAGGTATTCAGTTAATACTAAGTAAATTATTTAGGGCAGGTTTGTTAATGCTAGTTAAAGTGTCTGATGAGAAAACAAACAGTTAATAGGATTGTTCGAGCAAACAGTTTGTGGAAGTTTGAGATACAGTGAAACTACGCATGCGTTGGATTTGGATTAGTTTAAATTCAGTTTGCATTGACTGCCCAAACGCGTTATACAGAAACAAATTTGAAAAATATGACTGGTAATTTTCGCGTTATAACTTTAATTAACTTTTTTATTATTATTCCGATTAGAATAATTTATATAAACATACAGTCAAATTATTTATTTTCATTAATTTAATTGTAATTTTGCAATTAAATAAAAAATTCTGTTTTAATCTATTAAAATATATAGTATCTTAGAAGAGACGGCATCAGTTTAATGTTGATAACGTCAATTCTGCAAGTATAGACTTGTTCATGCGCGATAATTCTTCCTAAAAGAGTAAAGCATAGTATCTCAACTAGAAGTACATTAGATTTTGATCTTTGAAGTGTTCTACTATTTTATAAAAGGTTCCTAGCTGGAAGACTGCACGACATGGACGGTAAGTTATTTTTTCAATATAATTATTTTGTTTTATTATAATAATTGCTTATATTTATTAACAATAAATATACGATATTTATTTGAATTCAGAATCTTTTCTCAAATGTCCGCTATGCATAGAGTCCATTTAAATGGACATGCTTTTTTGCATATCTGGCAATCCAAAAAAATATTTTTTCTTTGGCATATTTTGTTAACTCTAATAAATAGATTTCTTTTATTAAAATATTGTTCATAAACAAAATGCAATTTCATGTACTAGTGGGCTTTAGCTAAACAATATGTTTAAATTTAATTATATCTTTGAAGTGTACCTACATACTTTACTCTTTTACAATTTTTAAGTTTATTAATCTCATGTTATAAAAGTTTTGCTTTTCAAGCTATTTAGCAATTTTAAACTTCAAAATTGTGTCCTTAACTATACGAACACTTTCCATATACAGAGTCCCGGGCCATAGGTCTTTAACATCTAAAATAATTTTTTCGTAAATTTTTGCACCCCTAGTTATTTTTAGGTAAAAATACTCCAAATAAAAATTGTTGAGCTTAAAATTTAATCCAATTCCTTTAAATATATTGTGTGAAAAAAAAATTATACAAAAACTAACAAATGTTTGACGTTTTGCCTGTCAAGTTGGGTTAATATATTTTTATTATGTTTTATTATTTATAATACCTGTTCAAGTGAACAATTATTATCCATTAATTTAAATTTTTCTTTTCGACAGAAATCACAAATAATAATAACAATAAATTAACCTAGCTTGACAGTTGACAGATAAATCGCAAACATTTGTTCATTTTTAGTTTCAATTTCATGGCTATCGCCATTTTTGGAGTGATTTTCATTTTCATACCTAATTTCTGCCGTTATGTAGTACGCAAAATTAAAATTGTGGATTGATTCTAACGTAGAATTTTATACTCTATAACATTCTTAGAAGCTTTTTTACCTAAAAAAATTAGGGAAGCAGAAAATTATAAAAGTATTATTTACATATTAAAGTCGTATGTTCCGGTATCGCGGTCAACACCCTGAATACTCGTATTTGTATACGAGTATGTGGGAAGGTGCTCACCCCCACATTAAGTTTATATATTAAAAATAGAAAAAATAATTCCCATAAAAGATTTATTATTTTAAGTATTACTTGTTGGAAGATGCAAATATTTTTTATAAAGTCAAATTTACAAGATAATACTATCAACTATTAAATTGTAAGTAGCAACTACTATAAATATTTTACTAAACTATAAATCGCCATTTCTTGTCTTTTCAGCGATGTATTAGTTTTTTTTTTCATGCATTTGAAAATAACCGAGACAAATAACATAATGAAGATATATAAAAAATAATTTTTATTCAAATATTGTAAGTGACTATACGAGAATAAATAACAAATAATAAGTAATAATAAATAAGTAACAAAGAAATTTATACTTTGATATTAATTTAACTGTTTAATATTGTTACATTTGGTAAGCCATATCAGGTAGGCTGTGATAACAAATAGATAAATTTTTTGTAAGATTATGTACGTTACAATGGACGAGAACTGTAGGAAAAGCTTCAACGACAAGAAAGACTGGCAGGACAAAGTGTACAGTGTACAGACAGAATGTCAAGGATTGTTTTCTGTGCTGGTCAGTGTATTAATCTAAGAATTGTTTATTTATATTTTATTTTGTAAATAGATTTTACAAAATTAATGAAAAGAAACTGGTAGTATTTGGGCTGGCGGTCCAGCGTACTTTATTTATACGGCTTTACCCATATGTTCTAAACCTAAACCGTACACAAATAACGGAGTGTGTGGGGCTCTTTAGGGCAGATTGCATGGGCAGTTTGGATTAGCAGTTTGGGTTGCGTGGGCAGTTTGGGTGGACATGTTGCGTGGGTAGTTTGGTTGGGCATGTTGCGTGGGCAGTTTGGATGGGCATGTTGCGTGGGCAGTTTGGGTGGGCATGTTGCGTGGGTAGGTTGGGTGGGCATGTTGCGTGGGTAGTTTGGTTGGGCATGTTGTGTGGGCAGTTTGGGTGGGCATGTTGCGTAGGCAGTTTGGGTAGGCATGTTGCTTGGGTAGTTTGGTTGGGCATGTTGCGTGGGCAGTTTGGGTGGGCATATTGCGTGGGTAGTTTGGGTGGGCATGTTGCGTGGGCAGTTTGGGTGGGCATGTTGCGTGGGCAGTTTGGGTAGGCATGTTGCGTGGGCAGTTTGGGTGGGCATGTTGCGTGGGTAGTTTGGATGGGCATGTTGCGTGGGCAGTTTGGGTGGGCATCATAAAACACTATCGGCGGAGCCCTAGGGTAAACTCGGCGAAGCCGAGGTTAGGCTAGTCCTAATACTAAACGATCAGATTTACTTTCGCAATTCTTTGAACACCTCTACAGCCTGAATGGTGTGAGCGATTTTCGTGAAATTTGCACCAAGTTGCAGGAAATGATTGTCTCGAGTGCCCTCGTAATAACACAAATTTCTGTAGGATGCATAGTTTTCGAGTAAAAAATTATTAAAGATTGAAAATTGGGACAGAAACAATATTTTTCACAGTAACAATCACAGTTTTCCTTGAAAATTTAAGACGAAGAACGCCATGTTTGACATATTTCAAACCTTTAAATGGAAATATTTATGAAATGGAGACAATTTGAAAGAAGTTTAATTCATAATCATAAATTTTGAGAATGGGCAACTATATCCGTACAGGTAAAAAGGCCTAAACCATTTTAATTAAAAATTATAAAATTTGACGGTTCATATGTACTTGAACAGTGTTGCCAAATGTGTCATAAGTAACTAGGTAAAAAACAAATATTCCTAACTAGACTAATGTGAAGTCCGTACACAAGTGTGTATTTTCCACATCGCAAAATTTGAAAAAAATTACCGAAGATGATAAGTCGGTGGCCGACAAAAATATTTTAAATTTGCGGTGAATGTAATGTTTTAATCTCACAATTTCTGTGGCAAGTAGACTGTTTATTCTTACAAAAATGAATTTTAAAGGGTTGGTTTATATATTTTCGGTATAAAAGTGGTTAAATATGGGATAAAAAACACCTCACGCCGGGGTTGAAAAATATGGGTTGAATTATGTATACATTCAAAATTTGGTAGCCTCACCTTTATTTTTTAGTTTTACTTTCCGCATTTGGAAATTATGAATATTTAAAAACAGGACTAACATTGAAAATCAAATATCTGTATTGATTAACAAATATATCAACTGTTACTTTGACAGCGGTGGTTAAAAATTCATAATCCAAAAACGGGAAAAGATATTCCAAATCTGTTTAGACGAATACACAGGGGACTGATTGAATTATATTTGAGACAAATTTTTAATGGATTAGATTAAAGGATACAAATTTGTAAACGGAATAAATATTAATGAAATAAAAATTATATATAATTTGTTTACCGCTTAGCCGTTTGTTCAAAAAGTACTATAGTTTGGTATAAAAAGCATCTGGACTTTGTAACTCTGAAATCTACTATAGATTGAAATCTATGAGTTTTCAATTAATAAACAAACAAGAAAACAGTGAACTTAGCCAGCGACTTTCGAAATCTGACATATATTACCAAAATAGCAGGCCAACCAAATCACCCATGTTTCAACCATATCTTTAATTATCTGTGCCCAACAACATCTTAGGCGATTTTTGGCGTTGAATCAGTTTCGTAGCGCTTTCAAAACTATTTCGTACATGACGTCATAAATGTGGGGATCGCTAAAATACTGTGTTTTGAACTAATGACATATAAATTTAAATCTGACAAATGTAAATAAGGCGTTTGAGTGACTTTGAATTTGCGGTGTACATAAAAACTATTAAAAACAGTGATTGAACTGTTATTTTCTAACAGGTAAAATATATGTATTTTAATATTTATTTATACACGTACAAACGTTTTATTTTCACAGATAATAATAGATAACCCAGAATTATTATTTTTTGCCTCTCGCTAAGAGATGTATTGAAATCATGCTAAAAATAGCATATCCAGATTTTAGTGAATAAGCACGTTTTAAGGTACCTAGAATCCGATTATAACATTTTTACAATAATGTGTGTGTGTGTGTGTGTGTCTGGGTGTGCGTGTGTATGTGTAATTATATTTATTTATTTAGTTATTCATTTATTTATTTAATTATTTAATTATTGAAGATTGAAAATTGGGACAAAAACAATAAAGGTCACAGTAACGATCACAGTTTTCGTTGAAAATTTAAGACGATAAACGCTGTCATGTCATTTGGCATGTCAATGATGACAAATTATTGGTTTTCATCCTTTTAAATGCAAAAAAATGTTTCAAGAATATGTAACATTAAAGAATAGATGATGAAATTAACGAGGTAGGTATATGTAATGGTTTTAAGCCATGTTTATTATGTTATATATTTTATTATGTAAATAGAATTTTGGAAAATATATATACGGAAACACGTCGAAAAGGATCAGAAAGGCAGACATCTGTCACATTTGATATGTTAATGACAAATCATGCATGTCGTATCGGTTGTCCTTTTCAATGCTAAAAAAATTAAAATATTATGTAAAATTGTAGAAAAGGACGTATGAATTAAACGAAGTAGTTATATGTAAAAAAAACATTGAAATCGTGGAAGTAAAAGTGCAAAAATATGGGTATATCTTTGGAAGATCAAACAATTTACACCTTATGCTTTGCAGGTGATCAAATACATATTGCACAAGACTATTACGATAGTCTAGAAGTAAACATGCATATAACAGAATATATGGGTATAAATTGAAACCAACAAGATTTGGTTCTAAACACAGGAAAAAAGATTAAACACTACAGAATATAAATAATTGGGATTAAAAATAACGAATGAGGGCACCATAAAGAAATTGTGTACACAGGACAGAAAGAAAGAAGGGAGACCTAGAAGAAATTGGGTAGCAGGAGTCCAAGCAGGAATAAGAGAGAGAAGATTAAATGAAGATCTATGGCATGATAGAGAGCAGTGGAGAATTGACATCGGAAGACATTGTAGAACGTAATAAGTCGACTGTATGCATAGGTATATGTAATGATTTTAAAACATGTTTATTGTTAATTCATATATTATTTATTTATATATTTGTATATTTATTTATTTATTTATATATTTATTTATTTGTATATTTATTTATTTATATATTTATTTATTTATATATTTATTTATTTGTATATTTATTTATTTATACATTTATTAATTTATTAATTTATTAATTTATGAATTTATGAATTTATGAATTTATGAATTTATGAATTTATGAATTTATGAATTTATGAATTTATGAATTTATGAATTTATGAATTTATGAATTTATGAATTTATGAATTTATGAATTTATGAATTTATGAATTTATGAATTTATGAATTTATGAATTTATGAATTTATGAATTTATGAATTTATGAATTTATGAATTTATGAATTTATGAATTTATGAATTTATGAATTTATGAATTTATGAATTTATGAATTTATGAATTTATGAATTTATGAATTTATGAATTTATGAATTTATGAATTTATGAATTTATGAATTTATGAATTTATGAATTTATGAATTTATGAATTTATGAATTTATGAATTTATGAATTTATGAATTTATGAATTTATGAATTTATGAATTTATGAATTTATGAATTTATGAATTTATGAATTTATGAATTTATGAATTTATGAATTTATGAATTTATGAATTTATGAATTTATGAATTTATGAATTTATGAATTTATGAATTTATGAATTTATGAATTTATGAATTTATGAATTTATGAATTTATGAATTTATGAATTTATGAATTTATGAATTTATGAATTTATGAATTTATGAATTTATGAATTTATGAATTTATGAATTTATGAATTTATGAATTTATGAATTTATGAATTTATGAATTTATGAATTTATGAATTTATGAATTTATGAATTTATGAATTTATGAATTTATGAATTTATGAATTTATGAATTTATGAATTTATGAATTTATGAATTTATGAATTTATGAATTTATGAATTTATGAATTTATGAATTTATGAATTTATGAATTTATGAATTTATGAATTTATGAATTTATGAATTTATGAATTTATGAATTTATGAATTTATGAATTTATGAATTTATGAATTTATGAATTTATGAATTTATGAATTTATGAATTTATGAATTTATGAATTTATGAATTTATGAATTTATGAATTTATGAATTTATGAATTTATGAATTTATGAATTTATGAATTTATGAATTTATGAATTTATGAATTTATGAATTTATGAATTTATGAATTTATGAATTTATGAATTTATGAATTTATGAATTTATGAATTTATGAATTTATGAATTTATGAATTTATGAATTTATGAATTTATGAATTTATGAATTTATAAATTTATGAATTTATGAATTTATGAATTTATGAATTTATGAATTTATGAATTTATGAATTTATGAATTTATGAATTTATGAATTTATGAATTTATGAATTTATGAATTTATGAATTTATGAATTTATGAATTTATGAATTTATGAATTTATGAATTTATGAATTTATGAATTTATGAATTTATGAATTTATGAATTTATGAATTTATGAATTTATGAATTTATGAATTTATGAATTTATGAATTTATGAATTTATGAATTTATGAATTTATGAATTTATGAATTTATGAATTTATGAATTTATGAATTTATGAATTTATGAATTTATGAATTTATGAATTTATGAATTTATGAATTTATGAATTTATGAATTTATGAATTTATGAATTTATGAATTTATGAATTTATGAATTTATGAATTTATGAATTTATGAATTTATGAATTTATGAATTTATGAATTTATGAATTTATGAATTTATGAATTTATGAATTTATGAATTTATGAATTTATGAATTTATGAATTTATGAATTTATGAATTTATGAATTTATGAATTTATGAATTTATGAATTTATGAATTTATGAATTTATGAATTTATGAATTTATGAATTTATGAATTTATGAATTTATGAATTTATGAATTTATGAATTTATGAATTTATGAATTTATGAATTTATGAATTTATGAATTTATGAATTTATGAATTTATGAATTTATGAATTTATGAATTTATGAATTTATGAATTTATGAATTTATGAATTTATGAATTTATGAATTTATGAATTTATGAATTTATGAATTTATGAATTTATGAATTTATGAATTTATGAATTTATGAATTTATGAATTTATGAATTTATGAATTTATGAATTTATGAATTTATGAATTTATGAATTTATGAATTTATGAATTTATGAATTTATGAATTTATGACGCCTGGTAAGCGCCCGCACTGTGCAAATATTTTATCATTATCGCATCTGTGTACAAAGCAGATTGGCACACCCAGCAATGTGTAATAAGCCGTGATGATATATTTATTTATTTTATTTATGAGCCAGAAAAGTCAAGAAGAGTGTGAGTGGGCAGTTTGGATGGGCATTTTGCGTGAGCATGTTGCGTGGGCATGTTGCGTGGGCAGTCTGAGTGGGCATGTTCCGTGGGCATGTTGCGTGGCAGTTTGGGTGGGCATGTTGCGTGGGCATGTTGCGTGGGCAGTTTGGGTGGGCATGTTGCGTAGGCAGTTTGAGTGGGCATGTTGTGTGGGCAGTTTGGGTGGGCATGTTGCGTGGGCAGTTTGGGTGGGAATGTTGCGTGGGCAGTATGGGTGGGAATGTTGCGTAGGCAGTTTGGGCGGGCATGTTGCGTAGGTATTTTGGGTGGGCATGTTGCGTGGGCAGTTTGGGTGGGCATGTTCCGTGGGCATGTTGCGTGGCAGTTTGGGTGGGCATGTTTTGTGGGCATGTTAAGTGGGCAGTTTGAGTGGGCATGTTGCGTGGGCAGTATGGGTGGGCATGTTGCGTGGGCAGTTTGGGTGGGAATGTTGCGTGGGCAGTATGGGTGGGAATGTTGCGTAGGCAGTTTGGGCGGGCATGTTGCGTAGGTATTTTGGGTAGGCAGTTTGGGTGGGCATGTAGCGTGGGCATGTTGCGTGGGCAGTTTGAGTGGGCATGTTGCGTAGGCAGTTTGAGTGGGCATTTTGCGTGGGCAGTTTGGGTGGGCATGTTGCGTGGGCAGTTTGGGTGGGCATGTTGCGTGGCCAGTTTGGGTGGGCATGTTGCGTGGGCAGTTTGAGTAAGCATGTTGCCTGGGCAGTTTGGGTGGACATGTTGCGTGGGCATCATAAACCACTATCGGCGGAGCCCTAGGGAAAACTCGGCGAAGCCGAGGTTACGCTAGTCATATATACTAAAAGGCATAAATTCATCTATACTTTCATTACTCAATGAAGATTGGAAAACTTTCAGAAAGGCTATAGCTTATATGGTTTGAGCAATTTTGTTAAAATTTGTTTCAAGTTGTAGGATTTTACTGTCTTCAGTGCCCTCGTAATGTGTGAAATTTCTGTAGGATGCATAGTTTTTGAGTAAAAAATTATTAAATGTTGAAAATTTAAATTAAAACAATAAGTCACAGTTAGATCACAGTGCTCCTTGTAAAATTTAAGACGAAGAACGCCATGTTTGACATGTCATTTTGAACCTTTAAATGGAAATATTTATGAAATAAGGACAATTTGAAAGAAGTTAAATTCATAAATTTATAAAAAAATTATAAATTTTGAGAGTTCATATGCACTTGGAAAGTGTTGACAAATATGTCATGAGTAATTAGATAAAAAAACAAATATTCCTAACAAGACTAATGTGAAGTCCGTACACAAATGTACATTTTCCACTCCGCAAAATGTGAAAAAAATGACCGAAGATGACAACTGGCAATTAAATAATATTGACACTTCAACCTTACAAATATTGTCAGTGAGTGAGTGAATGAGTGATTTCTTCCAAACTATAGACTGGGGTTAGATAGAACTAACGAAAATAGTAATTTTAATTATGAATACTAAAAAATAATGTACTGTAGTTAAGTAAATTAATGTATGATTCAAATATAAAAGGTAACTTTTCATTCCTCTTTATGTGTTTCCTTACGTATAAAAGTTTAAAAGTTATTATTATGTACTACGGTTTCCAGATTATAAGGACGTTTCAACAATTAAGTAAATTTATACGTTTAAACAATTTTAATATACTATAATAGGTAATGATTCAGTGTTCTAGAACTAATTACGTATAATTATAAATATTTGCATTAGATATTTATACAGATACTTCTCAAAGGTGCACCAGAAAGAGAAGGTGGTATATTTGGGTGAATCATGCAGAATTAATGGATCAAAATACAACTGATTTGTATACTATCGATATATAACCGTTTAGCAATATGAAATTTAAATTATCAGTGTTGATTAGAACAAGCAAATGCTTCCATTGAAATGTTTTGGTTTGAAAATGTATTAGAAATCTTGATACATGTAGCTAAACGAATCACAGAACTGCTATAATAGAGACTTCTATACTACGGAAACATTTATGGCCATTGTTTAAAAAGTTTTCGTTGAAAAATAACATACGCGTTAATAAAGAGGAAAGGAAATTTTCGTATTATCTATTAACAATAGGAAATGGACTTAATGAGGTATTAACTATTCCCTCAGCCTGTATTTTAAATATATCATTAGTAGATGAAATATTTGGTACAGGTAAAATTGCACCGCATGATATTCATAATTTTACAACGGCAATTCTAGCTCCCAAAAATTATGATTCAATGTTCACAAATGAAATTGTATTGGATAAAGGATAAAATCATTGGACCATCTAGAGAGTATTATAGTGCAGATTCTTGTGAATGCGATGATGCAAATAAATTAAGTTATCCAACCGTAATATTTAATAAACAAAAACAACTACTAACTGGTATGCCACCATATAAATTAAATTTAAAAACTGGTGCTAATGTAATGCTATTAAGAAATATGATTCCAAAACGTGGGTTATGCAACGGAAGTGTAGGTTCATAGTAAAAGATATGAAAACTAATTACCTAAATTTGAAGGTACTTTCAGGCCCAAGTACTGGCTCAATGGTTTACTTACCCAGATTTGAACTAACAACTCATATAAATTTGCCATTTACCTTAAAGCGGAGGAAATTTCCAATAAGGTTGACATTTTCAATGACTATTAACAAGTCACAAGGACAAACTTTTGATTATGTTGGAATCAATTTAGACAAACCAGTTTTCACTCATGGACAATTATATGTTGCTTTGTCGAGGGTTAGATCATTAAATAATCTAAAAATCAAATTATCTGACAATTTTATAGATGATAATAATAACGAAGGATTTACTCATAATATTGTATTTAAAGAAATATTGAATTAAGGATGCTTAAAAACACTGTAAATATAATATATAAATAATTCAATTGTTTGTCCCACATCTTATTTTTATCATCGAAAATGCAATAACTGAAACAATTATAGTGGTCCAGATACGGTATTTCGCTACCGAAAATTGGACAATCTCGTCCCATAGAACAAATTTAATTTAAACATTACCATGTGTTGTATAAAATAACTACTTTTGAAACTTAGTCCAGATGCGGTATTTCGCTACCGAAAATCGGCTACTTTAATACATGAAGTGTAAAATAGGGTTACTGGCAAACCTCCCTTAAAAATAAAGGTAACGCACCATGTAATAATTCCTCACTCTTTTTAGAGATAAGAACGTGTGGAAATTTATTACATATTAATGTCTACTTATTTTCTAGGTCAAATAATCAAACTTGTCAAATTCAAATTGTGTATTCGACAAGATTTTGCATACAACAGGATAAGTAGGTACTTCGAACATTTGTTGCAAACACGCTTTTCTGATTCCATTAAAAAATTCAAAAGCAGTATTATTTCTTTTATTGTAAAACTTTTATTAAGGAGTTTTTCGCCTTCTATTCGCACGTAGTATTATTCATTAAAAAAAATGCCCGTAAACACTCTGAATTAACGTAGAAGTAACATTGGCAAAGGCAGTATAAATGAACATATTTAATTTCTAATTACATGGACATAAATATGAAACAAAGTACAATTCTAATTTGAATTTAACACTATGCGTCAGAAAATTATATCATAAAATCTCATCGGTCTGTCAGATTGTAAATATATTGATTCCAAGAATGTTAATTCATGTGCATATCCTAGGAGAGCAACGGCGTTTGCACTGTGTATAGCTTATGCACATATCAAATCAAATCATAAAACACTATCCACCTAGGGAACACTCGGCGTAGCCAAGATTTCGCTAGTCATATATACTAAAAGGCAAAAATTCATCTATACTATCACTCAATGAAGATCGGAAAACTTTCAGAAAGGCTACAGCTTAAATGGTTTGAGCAATTTTGTTGAAATTTGTTTTAAGTTGTAGGATTTTTTTGTCTTCAATGCACTCGTAACGTATAAAATTTCTGTAGGATGCATAGTTTTTGAGTAAAAAATTATTAAATGTTGAAAATTAAAACGATAAGTCACAGTTAGATCACAGTGCTCCTTGTAAAATTTAAGACGAAGAACGCTATGTTTGAAATGTCATTTTGAACATTTAAATGGAAATATTTATGAAATGAGGACAATTTGAAAGAAGTTTAATTCATAATCTTAATTTATGAGAATGGGCAATTATATCTGCATAAGTAAAAAAGGCCTAAAACATTATAAATAAAATTTATAAATTTTGACAGTTCATATGCACATAGAAAGTGTTGCCAAATATGTCATAAGTAACTAGATAAAAAACAATTATTCCTAACTAGACTAATATGAAGTCCGTACGCAAATGTGTATTTTTCACTTCGCAAAATGTGAAAGGAAAATGACCGAAGATGACACGCAGATTGCCGACAAAATAATTTCAAATTTGCGGTGAATGTAATGTTTAAATATTTCGTGCATCACACTATAGTTGTAATTAGAAATTATATACTGTATCTGGAATACATTTTTGAAGTTGGAAATGAGATATTTTAACCGTGGCCGAGGTAATTAACAATAAAACATAAATTTTATGACTATTTCTTTATTATTATATTGTCTGCTGTAAATAGTAAAAGTTAGTAAAATATAGTAAACAATGTACGGAGAAAATAGTTTTCAAGTTAAACATCTGTAAATTTAACCATGAATGAGTTCAATATACTATTTTAAATCAGCCAGGAGCCAGGTAACTTAAGTATGGACACGAAAAAACGCGGGACAATGTATTAAACTTACTTGCAAAGATTTTATAACAAAGGTAAGTGATCACTGAATAATGTGCTAAAAAGCAATATAATATTTAATTAATTCATGAGGTTAACAACATATAAAATGTTTCCTATAAAATGTTGTGGTTTAAAAACAATGTACTTTACATATTTATCAAATAAATTGCCTTGATTACAACAATGCTTTATAACAATGTAATCACAACGCAGCATTTATAGAAAACATGTGTTGACTACATCAATCTTACAAGAGTTCATTCATATTTCAACCCTATACATCACCATTTTTGTGTTAATTTGAAGATATTCCAAACAGTTCAGGAGTTATGAGCCCTCAAACATGCATCTACTTTAGTTTAGTTTCGGTTAAAAATGTAACACTAAAAATGATTCAATCTCACTATTTCTGTTGCAAATAGTGTTTATTCTTGAAAGAAGGGTTGTTTTATATATTTCCGGTATAAAAGTGATTAAATATCGGATTAAAAACACCTCACGCCCTATCGAAAATTCGCGGGAAACTGTTATTTAACAGTGCTAGAGGATACTATTACAAAAATTGAATATTCAGTGGTCTATACTTACGTACACTTATACATATCTGCATATTTTTAGATGTATTTATTATCAATGAAGGAAAATAGACAAAATATTGCAATTTTCGTAAGCAGTGAATACATGAAACCTGTTGAAAGACGAAGCAAGAAAATAATATATTTCAATAATCTGTGTTGATTGCAACAGTTAAATATTGTTTGTTATGCTACTTGTAGAAAGTTAGAGGTATTTTACATTTGCTCACTTTTAAAATTGTAATTAAATAATATTGAAACTTTAACCTTACCAATATTATGTCAGTGAGTCAGTGAGTGAGTGCATGAGTGATTTCATCCAATTGTAGACTGGGGTTAGATAGAACCATCGAAAATTGGATTTTCAATTATGAATACTCAAAAATAATGTACTGCAGTTAAGTAAATTAATATATGAATCAAATATAAAAGGTAACTTTTCAATCCTAATTATGTGTTTCCTTACGTAGAAAAGTTTAAAAGTTATTATTACGTACTACGGTTTCCGTATTATAAGAACATATCAACAATCAAGTGAATTTGTACGTTTAAATGATTTTAATATACTATAATAGGTAATGATTCAGTGTTCTATAACTAATTACGTTTAATTATAAATATCTACAGTAGTTATTTTTATAGTTATTTTTCAAAGGTGCACCAGAAATAGAAGGTGGTATATAATGTAGAATTAATGGATCAAAATACAACTAATTTGTATACTATCGATATATAGCTGTTTAGCAATATGAAATTTAAATTATCCGTATTGATAATAATAATCAAATGCTTAAATTAAATATTTTTTGGTTTGAAAAATAAAATAGCAATTTTGATATTCGTAACTAAACAAATGACAGAATTGCTATAATAAAGACTTCTATACTACGCAACCATTTATGGCCACTGTTTAAAAAGTTTTCGTTGAAAAATAATATGTGCGTTATTAAAGAGGAAAAGAAATTTTCGGATTATTTATTAACAATAGGAAATGGACTGAGATTGCGTACTATTCCCTCAGCCTGTATTTCAAATATATATTATTAGTAGATGAAATATTGTGTACAGGTAAAATTGCACCGCATGTTATTCATAATTTTACAAGAGCAATTTTAGCTCCCAAAAATGAAGATACAATGGTCATAAATGAAAATGCATTGGATAAAGTCATTGGACCATCGAGGGAGTATTATAATGCAGATTCTGGTATGCCACCATATAAATTAACTTTAAAAATTGGTGCTATTGTAATTCTATAGAGAAATATGAATCCAAAACGTGGGTTATGTAACTGAAGTACCTAGGTTCATAGTAAAGTAAAAGGTATAAAAACTAATTACTTAGATTTGGAGGTTCTTTCAAGCCGAAGGATTTACTTACCCAGATTTCACCTAACAACTGACATAAATTTGCCATTTACCCTAAAGCAGGGGCAGTTTCCAATACAGTTGGCATTTTCAATGACTATTAACAACTCACATGGAAAAACTTTTGATTATGTTGGATTCAATGCTATGTCTAGGGTTAGATCATTAAATAATCTAAAAATCAAATTATCTGACAATTTTATAGATAATAATAACGAAGGATTTGCTCATAATATTGAATTTAAAGAAATATTGAATTAAGGATGCTTAAAAACACTATAAATATAATATATAAATAATTCAATTGTTTGTTCCACATCTTATTTTTATCATCGAAAATGCAATAACTGAAACAATTATTGTCATCCTGGTGCGGTATTTCGCTACCGAAAATCGGCCATTCTCATCACATAGAACAATTTTAATATGACCATTACCATGTGTTGTATGAAATAACTTGAAACTTTGAAACTATTATTGTAGTCCGGATGCGGTATTTCGCTACAGAAAATCGGCTACTTTAATATATGAAGGGTAAAATAGGGCTACTAGCGAACATACCTTAAAAATAAAGGTAACGCACCATATAACATTTCCTCAGTCTTTTTAGAGATGGGGTGTTTATTAAATATTAATGTTTACTTATTTTCTAAATCAAATAATCAAACTTGTCAAATTGTGTATTCGACAAGATTTTGCATACAACAGGATAATAACTTCAAACATTTGTTGTAAACACGCTTTTTTTGATTCCATATAAAAACTTAAAAAAATAGTGTTATCTCCTTTATTGCAAAACTTTTATTAAGGAGTTCAACGTTTTTCGCTTTCTTTTTGCACGTAGCATCATTCATTAAAAAAAGATGCCCGTAAACACTCTGTATTAACGCAGAAGAAATATTGGCAAAAGCAGTCTAAATGAATATTGCACATATTTAATTTGCATTTACATGGACACAAATATAAAACAAAGTACAATCTTAATTAGAATGTTTTAACAGGATGCGACATAAAATTATATCATACAATCTGATCGGTCTCTCAGATTGTAAATGTATTGATTCTAAAAATGTTAATTTATGTGCATATCCTAGGAGAGCAACGGCGTTAGAACTGTGTATAGCTTATGCACATATCCAATGTAGAAATGCCTGTAAACAGTCATAAAACGCTGATGACAAGCGGCGGTAGCACTTTTTATAAAATGTGCAACTATTATGATTTAGGCTACAGCTTATACGGTTTGAGCAATTTTGTTGAAATTTGTTTCAAGTTGTAGGATTTTATTGTCTTCAGTGCCCTCGTAATGTATCAAATTTCTGTAGGATGCATAGTTTTTGAGTAAAAAATTATTAAATGTTGAAAATTTAAATTAAAACAATAAGTCACAGTTAGATCACAGTGCTCCTTGTAAAATTTAAGACGAAGAACGCCATGTTTGACATGTCATTTTGAACCGTTAATTCATAAACTTATAAAAATTTATAAATTTTGACAGTTCATATGCACTTGGAAAGTGTTGCCAAATATGTCATGAGTAACTAGATAAAAAACAAATATTCCTAACAAGACTAATGTGAAGTCCGTACACAAATGTGTATTTGCCAATCCGAAAAATGTAAAAAAGTGACAGAAGATGACAAGTTGCTGGCCAAAAAAAATTCAAATTTGCGGTGAAAGTAATTTTTAAATATTTCGAGCACCACGCTATAGTTATTTAAAAATTTGTACAGGAGATAAATACTGTATCTGGAATACGTTTTTGAAGTCAGAAATGAGATATTTTAACCGTGTCCGATGTAATTTACAATGAAACACAAATTTTAAGACTATTTCTTTATTATTGTATACTTTAATGTAAATAAGAAAAGTTAGTAAAATGTAGTAAACAATGTAAGTAGATTTTAGTTTTTCAGTTAAAACAGCTGTAAATTTAAACATAAGTTCAATAAACTATTTTAAATCAGCCAGGTGGCAGGTAACGCGGGACAATGTATTAGACTCACATGCAAAGATTATATAACAAAGGTAAGTGATCACTGTATAACTTACTGAATAGCAATATAATATTTAAAAAATTCATGAGACTAACAACAATTAAAATGTTTTCTTTAAAATGTGTAAATTGTTGTAGTTTAAAAACAATGTACTTTACATATTTATCATGTAAAATGTCTTGATTACCACAATGTTTTTTTAAAAAAAAACCTCTCAACAGGATAAATCCCAATTACAGAGAGGTTTACATATACAAACATCCATGCCTTAGTGGGATTCGAAGCCAGGACCCCTAGCATACTCATGACTGAGAGCCGTTGCTCTAACCATTGAGCCACCAACAATATAATCACAACACAGCAATTATACAAAACATTTGTTTATTACAGCAACAATTTAGGAGTTCATTTATATTTCAACCCTATGTATCACTATTTTTGTGTTAATTTGAAGATATTTCAAACAGTCTAGGAGTTATGAGCCCTCAAAAATGCATGTACTCGTAATTAGTTTCGGCTAAAAATGTGAGATTAAAAATGTTTCAATTCAAGTGCTCTGCATTGATGTCAAGGTATATAGGTACACATAAGTAAGGAAAAAAAAGTCCACGAAAATTCACTGTTGCCTACTTCACACTGTATATACATTTTACAATTAATACTAAATCTTAGTCAAAATCGTAAGTGCTGATTCACTTGATAAATAATACATTATTTTCATGTACAATAAATAAAAATTAAAAAACAAACATCGCATCATATCTGACGGAAGTTATTCATTGTTTCATTGTGTCTCTGCATCTACACATATTTCACAAGTCCCAACATTCAAACACTCTTAATATGGAGTAATAAATTTTAATTCTTAAGATCATAATCTAAATAATTATTTCATTACCTTACATATACAAATTTCAACTGAAAACGCCTTGTGTCGGAATATAACAAATTCTAGGAAATTTCCAAATCTTAAAGACATCATTTTAAAAGTCTATTTGTATTTCATCAATTATATAACATCATCATATAAGCAAAATACGTGTTTTCATAATTTATTTCAATTTAATTAAGTTTATGTTCATTCGCGTAGTGAGACTGATATAACCATCTTCAGCGCCATCCTTTGTTCCTCTGGGAACTATTTTAACGTGACAATTTTCTAAATTAAATCAATATTCTGCTACAATACTAGTACTTATTGTAATAATTACCCTATACTGAGAATATAACTATTATGTATTTTGCGTTTCTCTACTCTAACGTGTATATGTAATTTTTAATAATTTCCTAATAAATTTTAATATTTACTCAGATGGCGCTGTCATCTGTCGGCAGTATAATAATTTATATATAAACTTAAGTTTCTATATTTTCTATTATATTATATGATAATATTGATATAATAAGTTTTTAACAATTTGTTCAGATTTATTTATAAAAGTCAAACTGAAAACGTCAAATGTAAGTTATTGTATTGTTAAACTTAAGAATAACAACATGTGATAAATACGGAAATTATGTAGATTGACGTTTTTTTAGTGTATTGAACTATAACAGAACATCATAATAGATATTTATTTAATACAGTAATATATATAAAGGTGTGCAACGAATGCGAAACATAGGAGTTTAATTAGAATATTTGTAGTACTAGATACTTAGAAAATACAATGTGACATTATCGACAAATATCATATAGCCATGGAAATAAAAAAAAAAACGAAAGAAAATATCAAATAAGATCATAATATTTTAATATTTATTTCTGAATTATAACAATGTAGACACAATGATTACAACAATTAACATCAATAACACTCAACTGTAAAAATGAGATTTTGGTTATTTTCATGGATAGAATATCTGATTTTTGAAGAAAAAAATTTTTTTTCTATATATCTACTGCAACAGATATTCTACTTATATTAAATAAAGATTTTTTTAAATTAAATATTAATTTTATTTGTAAATTTTTGCTCTAAAATATACAGGACAAAAAAAATTCGCACAATTTAATACCCATGTTAAACTTCTATTATGTTCCATCTTGTCGGTCTGTATTATTTTAAATATATTGTTTAAATGTAAGAATGTTAAATCATATTCTAAGAGGGCAAATTATAATAGTTCGATAGGCTTTTGTTTTTTGTCAAAATTCAGATTTTTTTGAGAGAATAGGTCTTTGATATCTGAGACGTTAACACGCACTATTCGTGAATTGTGTGTAGAAGTAAACAACTAAATATATATATATATATATATATATATATATATATATATATATATATATATATATATATATATATATATATATATATAAGAGCCCTAGGGGAAACTCGAAGGTTAGAGTAGCTTTCTATGGTTCATGGTATGATAAAGAGAACTGAAAGAAATTATAATCTGGAACAATCTGAAACATATTTTGCATATTTTGTAAAGTTGTAAAAGTTGTTATACTATAAAGTCGACCAATTACGTACCAACTAAATCTGAATATCAATTTATTCTAGACAACAATATTTGTTGATTGTCATGAATGACGTTTAATTTGCAAAAAGTTAAATAGCACTTATATATTTAGCAGAGCGGTAACTTGAGTTTTGAGCGCCTGTGGCAAAAAAAATGCGCTTCTACATATGAAAATAAAAACAAAATAAAGTTCTGATGAGCGGTTCGCGAGTTACTAACAAATTGAACTTACATGAATATATTTTAAAATTTAAAAACAATTGACGCGATTAAAAATAAATAATATTACCTACCTATTTAATATGTGTCGAAATTTCAGATGAAATGAGATCTAAACCGATTTGCAGATGTTTAAAATTTTAGAGGAATTTCATATGTTTAAGTTGTTAGTAACTCGCGAATCGCTCATAGGCAAAAATCGTCTATATTCTGTTCCATTTAAGCCATTCAGCGAATGGCGCTCGCATCAGTGTCATTTTTAAGTAGTCAAAAAATCATTGGGTAAACTTGTTTCATGTGTCCAATTTCAGCCAATCAGAAAGGTCAAAACTATTTCCTATTCTCTCTCTACAATACTGAATGGCTTAAATGGAACAAAATATATACCAAGTATTAAATACCTAATATTGTTTATTTTTTGAGTAATTTAAATTTCTATCATAAATTGTTATTCTGGTTAACTATATTTTAATATAACTCTTTGAGAATTCATACTAGGCAAAAAATGTAAGAATGCTTTTATGTACAGGAAATTACGAGCTTTAATTTTGTATTCTTGAAAAATTTTGATACGGGTCACTGTTTTCAAGAAAATGTCCAAAACTTATTTTTTGCACCTTTGACCCAAGGTGACGGCAAAATCCGGTGTCGCTAGAGGGTGCAACTTTAGTATGTCTTTTTGGAGATCCCAATAAAGAGAATAAAATTCACGCCAGCTTGTCAACAATTATTATTTCCATATTAAACACCTTGCCGAGTGGCATATCTGTGGATAATTATTTGTTAAATTTAGAAAATAGATTTTAGAAATATTTGATCTAAAACCATATAAATTAAAATTTTGCGCCCCTAAGAACTTTGCGCTCGTGGCGTGTGCCACCTTTGCCACGCCCTAGTTACGGCACTGATATTTAGATATGCATGTTGCTTTCACTAATCAAGTATACGACATACATTTGATTTACACAGAAGTCCGCCAAACAGTTGCCATTACTAAAAAATGTCTTACCCATGTTCCGTCTCTGACTTCAAACCTTCAAAAATGACAAGTGTTGTCTTCACTCAAACTAATCTAATTTTTAAATAATTTTTTGTTCAAATAAGTAATTTTTATTAGTCCAACTTGAACCAGTTTTACAAATGCTACACCAACAAGAACATTAGAAAAGAAATTATTGCAGATTACGACAGTTTGAGTCGACAGTATGAGTAGGCAGTTTAAGCGGGCAGTTTGGGTGTGCTGTTTGAGTGGGCAGTTTGGTTGAACAGGTTTGTGGGCAGTTTGGGTGGGCAGTATGAATAGGTAGTTTGAGTGGGTAGTTTGGGTGAGCAGTATGAGTAGGCAGTTTGAGTGGGCAGTTTTGAAGGGCATGCTGCGTGAGCAGTTAGGGTGAGCATGCAGCTGGGACTGTTTGGGTGGCCAGGTTGCAGAGGCAAGCGAAAAAAAAATGGTTTTACATTGTGCGTAGACGGGTTGGATGCACGTAAAGACTACTATAATACACCATCGGCGAAGCCCTAGGGGAAGCTCGGCGTAGCCGAGTTTTCGCTAGTCATATATACTAAAAGGCATAAATTCATCTATACTTTCATCACTCAATGAAGATCAGAAAACTTTCAGAAAGGCTACAGCTTAAATGGTTTGAGCAATTTTAATGAAATTTCTTTCAAGTTGTAGGATTTTATTGTTTTCAGTGCCCTCATAATGAGTCAAATATCTGTAGGGTGCATAGTTTTTGAGTAAAAAATTATTAAATGTTGAAAATTAGAATTAAAACAATAGTTCACAATATGATCGTAGTCCTCATTGGAAATTTGAAGACGAACAACGCCATGTTTGACATGTCATTTTAAATCTTTAAATAGAAATATTTATGAAATGAGGACAATATGAAAGAAGTTTAATTCTTACTCATAAATGATGAGAATGGGTAATTATATCTGTAAAGGTAAAAAAGGCCTAATACATTATAATTAAAATTTATAAATTTTGACAGTTCATATGCACTTGAAAAGTGTTGCCAAATATGTCATAAGTAACTAGATAAAAAACAAATATTTCTAATTAGACGAATGTAAAGTCCGTACACAAATGTGTATTTTCCACTTCGCAAAACGTGAAAAAAATGACCGAAGATGGCAAGTCGGTGGTCGACAAAAAAATTCAAATTTGCGGTTTAAATATTTCGAGCACAACATTATAGTTCTTTAAAAAAAATATAGGAGATAAATACTGTATCTGGAATATATTTTTGAAGTCGGAAATGAGATATTTTAACCGTGTCCGAGGTAATTTACTATATAACACAAATTTTATGACTATTTCTTTATTATTATATACTCTACTGTAAATATTAAAAGTAGTAAAATGTAGTAAACAATGTAAGTAGAATCCAGTTTTTCAGTTAAAACAGCTGTAAATTTAACCATAAGTGAGTTCAATAAACTATTTTAAATCAGCCAGGTTCCAGGTAACTTAAGACTGGACAAGAAAAACGCGGGACAATGTATTAAACTTACTTGCAAAGAGTATAGGTATAACAAAGATAAGGGATCACTGAATAATTTACTGAATAGCAATATAATATTTTTATATTTCATGAGGATAACAACAATTAAAATATTTCCTTTAAAATGTTGTGGTTTAAAAACCATGTACTTTACATATTTATCATGTAAAATGTCTTGATTACAACAATGTTTTCTAACAATATAATCACAACACAGCATTTATAGAACACATTTGTTTATTACAGCAATCATTTAGGAGTTCACTTATATTTCAACCCCATGCATCACCATTTTTGTGTTAATTTGAAGATATTTCGAACAGTCCAGGAGTTATGAGCCCCCAAAAACGCATGTACTCGTGATTAGTTTCGGCTAAAAATGTGAGATTAAAAATGATTCAATCTCACAATTTCTATTGCAAATAGTGTTTGTTCTTGCAAAAATGAATTGTAGAGGGTTGTTTTGTATATTTCCGGAATAAAAATACCTCACGCCCGATCGAAAAAGCGCGGGAAACTGTTATTTAACCGTGCTAGAGAACGGACTGCTCTTTTCCTAGCTATGACTTGAAACAATTATCATATTTTTTAAATCACGCGTTTGCGACTTAAAAAGCCGTCTTACATCATATATACTAAAAGGCATAAGTTCATCTATTCTTTCATCACTTAATGAAGATTGGATGACAAGCGGCGGTAGCACTTTTTATAAAATGTGCAACTATTATGATGTAGGCTACAGCTTAAATGGTTTGAGTAATTTTGTTGAAATTTGTTTCAAGTTGTAGGATTTTATTGTCTTCAGTGCCCTCGTAATGTGTCAAATTTCTGTAGGATGCATAGTATTTGAGTAAAAAATTATTAAATGTTGAAAATTTAAATTAAAGCAATAAGTCACAGTTAGATCACAGTGGTCCTTGTAAAATTTAAGACGAAGAACGCCATGTTTGATATGTCATTTTGAACCTTTAAATTGAAATATTTATGAAATGAGGACAATTTGAAAGAAGTTTAATTCATAATCATAAATTATGAGAATATGTGCACAGGTAAAAAAGGCCTAAAATATTATAATTAAAAATTATAAATTTGACGCTTCATATGCACCTGGAAAGTGTTGCCAAATATGTCATAAGTAACTAGATAAAAAACAAATATTCCTAACTAGAGTAATGTGAAGTCCGTACACAAGTGTATATTCCACTCCGCAAAATGTGAAAAAAAATTCGCCCACAAAAAATTTCATATTTGCGGTGAACGTAATGTTTAAATATTTCGTGCACCACCGTTAAAGGATATAGATACTGTATCTGAAATTTTTAAAGTCGGAAATGAGATATTTCAACCGTGCCCGAGGTAATTTACACTAAAACAAATTTTATGACTATTCTCTGCTGTAAATAATAAAAATTAGTAAAATATATTAAACAATGTATGTAGAATTTAGTTGTTAAGCTAAAATAGCAGTATATTTAACCATGAGTGAGTTCATTAAACTATTTTAAATCAGCCAGGTGCCAGGTAACCCAAGTCTGAATACGAAAAACGCGGGACAATGTATTAGACTTACTTGAAAATATTAAGTAATAAAGGTAAGTGGTCATTGAATAATTTACTGAGTAGCAATATAATATTTAAATAATTCATGTGGTTAGCAAAAATTAAAATGTTTTCTTTAAAATGTGGTTAAAAACAATGTACCTTACATATTTATCATGTAAAATATCTTGATTACAACAAAGCTTTACAACAATATAATCACAACTCAGCATTTATACAAAATATATGTTGATTACAGAAATAATATAGGAGCTCATTCATATTTCAACCGTATACATCACCATTTTTGTGTTAATTTAAGGATATTTCAAACAGTTCAAGAGTATGAGCCTCTAAAAATGCATGTACTCTTGATTAGTTTGGTCTAAAATTGTGAGAATAAAAATGATTCAATATCACGATTTTATTCTTACAAAAATGAATTTTAGAGGATTGATTTATATATTTCCGGTATAAAAGTGGTTAAATATCGGATTAAAAACACCTCACGCTGGGGTTTAAAAATATGGGTTGAATTATGTTTATAATCAAAATTTGGTAGCTGGAACTTTATTTTTTACTTTTATTTTCCTTATTTTGAAATTATGAATTTTTAAAAACAGGGCTATCATTAAAAATCAAATATCTGTATTGACTAACAAAAATATCAACTATTACTTTGAATGGGGAGGTTAAAAATATTCGTAAACCAAAAACGGGGAAAGTTATTCCAAATCTGTTTAAACGAATACACAAGGGAATGATTGAAGTTTATTTGAGACAAATTTTCAATGGATTAATATTAATGAAATAAAAATTATATATTATTTTTTTACCGCTTAGCCGTTTGTTCAAAAAGTACTATGTTTTGGTATAAAAATCATCCGAGGTCTGATTTTGAAACTTTGAAATCTTCTGTAGATTGAAATCTATGAGATTTCAATTAATAAACAAACAAGAAAACTGTGATCTTAGTGAGCGACGCTCGAAATCGGATATATATTACCAAAACAACGAGCCAACCAAATCAACCATGTTTTAACCATATCTTTGATTCTCTGTATCTAACAACATCTATACAAAACCATTCAGTTTACCAAAACCATATCCTTCAAATGCTCAACTCTATTAACCACAGCATACCTAATATTTACAAAAGTAATCTTTCCAAAATACCGCCCATGGTCTATTTAAATACCCAACATAAATTTAGAAGAAACAAATAATTTAATAATCAAAAATCACTTTAGAACAATCCAAAAAAACCATAACGACAACTAATTTATATATACAGACTCCTAAAAAATAAATGACAACGTGGGTACAGCATTCGTAACTCAGGACCTAATTGCATCAAAGTGACATTAGTTAACTAATTTTTATACTGTCAATAAAAACTTGTAAACTTTAAATAAATCTACAGGTGAAATTGTTGCCAAATTTGCCATAAGTAACTAAATAAAAAACAAATATTCCTTACTGCATTAATGTGAAGTTAGCGCATTAACTCTGTACTGCCCTTAAAAATACAGTAAATTTTAAATATAATTAAAAAACAAATATTCCTAATCATAAATGATGAGAATAGGAAATTATTTCTCACAAGTAAAAAAAACATATAACATTATAATTAGAAACTATAAATTTTGACGGTTCATATGAACTTGGAAAGTGTTGCCAAATATGCCATAAGTAACTAGAAAAAAAAACAAATATTTCTAACTAGACTAATGTGAAGTTCGTTCACAACACGCCAAAGATACCATAAGTGACTAATTAAAAAACAAATATTTCTAACTACATCAATGTGATGTTAGTTCATTACTTTTCATACTGCCACTAAAAAAGTAGTAAATTTTAAATAAAAGTAGAGGTGAAATTGTTGCCAATTTTGCCATAAGTAACTAAGTAAAAAACAAATATTTCTAATTGCATCAATGTGATAATAGTCAATTAATTTTTAAACTTTTTCTAAAAAATTGTAAACTTTAAATAATAACGTATATTATAGATATTTTAACCGTGTCCGAGATAATTTTCCGAGGAGTCAAATGCTTATATTAGAAGATAGAAAAAGTGCGGGAAACTGTTATGTAACAGCGCTGGAGGATAATATAAAAAGTTATTTTTCAGTAGTTTATGCATGCGTATATACATTTCTGCATATTTTTTAGATGTACCTATTAACAATAAACGAGGAATGGACAAAATAATGCTATTTTCGTAACAAGTGTTGACGCGAAACCTGCTAAAAGACGAAGAAAGCAAATAACATAATTTTTCAATAATCTGCGTTGATTGCAACAGTTAAATGTTGCTTTTTTTTGCTAATTATAGAATAAATAGATGTATTTTACATTTTTGCTCCATTTAATTGGTAATTAAATAATATTGACACTTTAACTTTACAAATGTCAGTCAGTGCATGAGTGATTGATTTCTTATAAACTATAGACTGCGGTTAGATACAACCATCGAAAATTGGATTTTGAATCATGAAAACTAAAATATTATATACTGTAGTTATGTAAGTTAATATATGAAACAAATATACAAAGTAACTTTTTAATCTTATGTGTTTCCTTACGTAGAAATGTTTAAGAGTGTTGTGTACTACGGTTTCCAGATAATGAGGACATTTCAACAATTGACTCTGTATGTTTAAACGATTTTAATATACTATAATAGGTAATAACTCAGTGTTCTACAACTAATTACGTATAATTATAAATATCTATATAAGATATTTTTATAGATATTTCTCAAAGGTGCACCGGAAAGAAAAGGTGGTATATTTGGATCAATAATGTAGAATTAATGGATAAAAATGCAATTGATTTGTATATATAACCGTCTAGCAATATGAAATTTAAATTATCCGTGTTGATTACAACAATCAAATGCTTCCATTTAAATGTTTTGGTTTGAAAATATATTAGCTATCTTGATATATGAAAATAAATAATAACAGATAAAAATCCCTAACTAATTATCTTGTAATAAATTATTTACATCTATACTTATCTATCTGTCTACTTACAAATAAAAATAATACTTCAACGAAATGTTATTTTATTTACAATAAGGATAATTTGATTAAAACTGTAATGATTTTTTCGAATAAATATAGATTAGATTGGCGCGAAATTTTAAAATATAATTGATATTAGTTCTCTGGGCATCATTGCGGTCATACACATCACTTAATTGGAATTTATTTTGTTTTGTGGTTTACAATTTTCTTATTGTACTGTTCAAATACATATATTATTTGCATTTGTGATTGTAACTTCACATATTGTATGCATAAAACATTATGGCGAGCGTAAGTTTAACTAATAATGATAAAACTGATAATTGTATAATATATTTTATATATTTACAGATTTTTAAAAAATTATCAATGTATGGGAGATAGTAATTTTTTTAGAATTCTTTCTAACGTAAAAAATATGAGACCAACGTAGAATGGTAATATTTGAATATACTTATACATATTTTTTACGTACGTTTTATGGTTATTTTATAATTTTAGAATATGGTGTAAATATGTATGATCTCTAAATCAGAGGACAAGGAATACGCTCTCTCAATACAAGAATAAAATCAAAGGCCACGCATAAAAATGTTCTATATTATGATTGAAAATGTAAATCTATATTAAAAAGTAGCTGATACCCTTTGGGCTTCGCAGCCGCGAATCAATTTAAATTTAAACTATTACAACACGATTTTACTGTTAATTTGAAGATACTTCAAACAGTGCAAGAGTTTCGGCGACTAAAATTTACATGACGATATTTGCAACTCTTGAAAATGGTATTCTGTTATTCAACTTTACAGTAAATATATATAGTGCATTGAATTCTTTGCTGGTTTCTTGTTTGTCATTTGTTTTAAAGTACATATAAATTACTTTGCAATATGAGCAAAGAACGATAAAATGTTAACAGCGTCAATTGCTACGTTTATGGCTGTCATTCTCGGGGTATAAGAAATTATCTGTCTCAAAAATTGGTGAGAGGAAGAGTGACATCCAAAATAAATTTGGTAAAATGGAGTCTATCGACAAAAGAGAGGGCTGGATTAGGAAAACACGAACTGAAAAACAAGTGACGAATCATAAAATAATAACAAAAATGAAAAGTTTTGTACTATTTCCTGACCAATTCATGAGTAAAACACTTTTCACTTTATGTGTAACATTCAATATATTTCTTACACTTGTAATTAAAACAATTTAAAAGATATTTGACATTAGTTCCATTTTAATTTTCTTAACTAAGTAAAGTACATACATATTTATTTAACATCCATGAATAATATATGGTACTATTTTACTATCTTGTTCAAAATATTTAAACAGATGTAATGTGTTTGCACTGGCCACATGATGGCCAGCTATACAAAAGGTTTTTATAAATAATCAATTGTAAATTTAAAGTTTTTCTAATTTTATGAGAATGTGACGTTAGAGCACTTGTTTAAATACAGCCTAAATTTTTTTAGTCTGTAGTTTTATGTTCATTAACGCCACATAACAACCCACGATTCAACAAATCTCCCCTTCTATGAAACTTTGAGCAAGAATTTGTTGCCTCCAAATAAGTAAACATTTCCTTCGAAATAGCTCTAAGATAACTTTCTTCGAATGTCATTGTAATTCACACAAAATTATTACTAACACTATTTATAAAAAGTTTAATGAATTCGTTAGTATACTTCAAAACAAATGTTGATTATACAATGTTTCTGTATGCGATCTTATAGCACAATATCATTTTCAGAGCACGTGTATGCTACAACACTAGCGCCGTCATCGGTAGTTTTAGTCGCCAATATCACGATTTCGGTTATTGATTGAGTGTTTATTCTCATAAAAATAAATTTTAACGGGTTAATTTATGTATTTCCTGTATGAAAGTGGATAAATATCCGGTTAAAAACTCCTCTAACCCAGTGTTCAAAAATTTTAGATTTTTGGTAAAAAAAATGAGATTAAAAATCGGTAAAAATCTCAATTTTGGTTAAAGATAATTATTGCAAAAAACGAACTTTATAGGGTTAATTTAATATACTAACATTTTAAGAGTAGCAAAAAGGCTTTGGGGATTACGAAACATAAGTTAAAAATTAAAAAAAAATTGCTTCAAAAACATTTATTTTATTGCTCACAACTCCTCAACGGTATAAAAATTATTTTCGAATTAATACGAAATTTTTGTACGGAGTTTAAAATATATATATATATATATATATATATATATATATATATATATATATATATATATATATATATATTAACTTATTTCCAAATCTTAAAACCGTTTGGACAAAGTTTTATTTAAATATTACTAAGATGACGACCATTGAGAATTTTTCGCAACTCTTTCAAAACATCAAAGCTTTTGTTTGGTTACGAATTCGGCTGAAATTTACAGAAAACACATAAAATTTACTGAAATTCATTTATTTATAATTAAAATTTGACGAAAATATTGGGTGGGCATGATGCGTGGGCAGTTTGGGTGTGCATGCTGCGTGGGCAGTTTGCGTGGACCGGTTGCGTGTGCAGTTTGAATGGGCATGCTGCATGGGCAGTTTGGGTGGGCATGTTGCGTGAGCAATTTGGGTTGGCATGCTGCGATGTAGTTTGAGTGGGCAGCTTTGGTTCTCATGGCGGGATTCAAACACTTTGAAAGACTGTTAGCGTTAGCACTTTGAGTTTAAAGTGTGCCTAGATGGGTTAGATCTATGTATAGACTATTCTAAAACACGATTGGTGGAGCCCTAGGGTAACCTCGGCGTAGCCGAAATTTTGCTAGTCATATATACTAAAAGGCATAAATTCATCTATGCTTTCATCACTCAATGAAGTTTCAGAAAGGCTACAGCTTAAACGGTTTGAGCAATTTTGGTAAAATTTGTTTCAAGTTGTAGGATTTTATTGTCTTCAGTGCCCTCGTAATGTATCAAATTTCTGTATGCTGCATAGTTCTTGAGTAAAATATTATTAAATGTTAAAAATTTAAGTTAAGTTAACCATCAAAAATTGAATTTTTAATTATGAATACTAAATAATAATGTACTGTAGTTAAGTAAATTAATATATGAATCAGATATAAAAGCTAACTTTTCAATCCTACTTATGTGTTTCCTTACGTAGAAAAGTTTAAAAGTGATTATTTTGTACTACGGTTTCCAGATTATAAGGACATTTCAACAATTAAGTGAATTTGTACGTTTAAACGATTTTAATATACTATAATAGGTAATGATTCATTGTTCTATAACTAATTGCGTATAATTATAAATACCTGCATTAGACATTTTTCTAGATATTTCTCAAAGGTGCATCAGAAAGAGAAGGTGGTATATTTGGGTCAATCATGTAGAATTAATGGATCAAAATACAACTGATTTGTATACTATCCATAAATAACCGTTTAGCAATATGAAATTTAAATTAACGGTGTTGATTACAAAAATCAGATGGTTTCAATAAAATGTTTTGGTTTGAAAATATATTAGCAATCTTGATACATGTTACTAAACAAATCACAGAACTGCTATAATAGAGACTTCTATACTACAAAGCCATTTATGGCCATTGTTTAAAAAGTTTTCGTTGAAAAACAACATGCGCGTTAATAAAGAGGAAAAGAAATTGTCGTTTTATTTATTAGCAATAGGAAATAGACTTAATGAGATTTTAACTATTTCCTCAGCCTGTATTTCAAATATACAGGGTGTAAATGAAATAAGAGCAACAATATTGCTTAATAACTTTTTCTCGAAATCGCATATTTTTTAGTATTTTTACAACCCCGTACATTGACGAGTCGTTCCAGGTATTTTTCTAATAATTGAATGCAGTAGCAATAGCTCTGAAAATTTTAGTTTTATCAATTGACCGTTCTGTCGGTTGTTGCAATTAAATTTTGACATTAGTGATAAAATTGTTTATAAGGTAAAATTCTGTCAAAATGCTTACGTTTACAAATAGCGAGTACATAGACATTGTAATTACATACCTATGGTTTATTTATTTATTCGTATCTTTACTACATTTTAATTTGTGGTTGATATAAGTAAAGACAGTGTTATAGAGTTGCCAACGCATTTAGACGGAGCGTTTCCAAATCATACTGTTTCTAATATTCGCACATTTGTTAATCTTGTATATCTTTATCACAATACGGAGTGTCACATATGACAATTTTTTAAAAAGCAACAGGTATCCATGTGCAAAAAGTTCAATGTTTTCAGCACATAACAGACTTTAATTTTGGGAATGGCTCATAATGTTCATTAATGCACAATACACATCTCGACAGACGAAAATGGGCGACTAATTATTAGTACTCATGTACCTCGGTTAAATAGACAAGAATTTGTACTTACATTTTTTGAATAATATATTTACACTATTATAATTTGTCGACGATAAATAATCATCTTATAACCTAATACTATGCTTAAGCTCTTCCTCGATACCTCATTTCTCCTTGTCTTCCTCTATTCACAGGTGATTAAAAGCCTGGTTTGATACACAACTTTACAATTTTGTTATCCAAAATTTAAATTTCTGTATTTAAAAAATTGTACTATTACGAATTAATTAATAATAAATGTTATTTCCATTGATTCGTTTATTAATTACTATGACTGCAAGTGTAACCGATAACTGAAAATTTTTGAGCTGTTTGTATCCCACTTGAATACGGCAGCAGTCATTTGTTCTCCAAGGGCGGGTAACGAAATATGCAGCAAATCTTTAAAGACTTTTATCTCAAAATCTAAAAGACTTAGAAAAAAAAGTCATTAAGAAACATTGTCGTTCTCGTCGAGTTACATTACTTGTTAAATTTAATGCACTTATTTCATTTACACCCTGTATAATTAGTAGATGAAATATTTGGTACAGGTAAAACTGCACCGCATGATATTCATAATTTTACAAGAGCAATTCTAGCTCCCAAAAATTAAGATACAATGGTTATAAATAAAATTGTATTGGGTATTGGAAAAATCATTGGACCATTGCGACGATGCAAATAAATTAAGTTATCCCACCGAAATATTGAATAAACAACTACCAACTGGTATGCCACCATATAAATTAAATTTAAAAACGGGTGCTATTGTAATGCTATTGAGAAATATGAATCCAAAACGTGGGTTATGTAACGGAAGTAGGTACATAGTAAAAGATATGAAAACTAATTACTTAGATTTGGAGGTACTTTCAGGCCCAAGTATTGGCTCTATGATTTACTTATCCTGATTTGACCTAATAACTGATAAATATGCCATTTACCTTAAAGCGGAGGCAGTTTCCAATAAGGTTGACATTTTCAGTGACTATTAACAAGTCACAGGGACAAACTTTTGATTATGTCGGAATCAATTTAGAAAAACCAGTTTTCACTCATGCACAATTATATGTTGCTATGTCGAGGGTTAGATCATTAAATAATCTAAAAATCAAATTATCTGACAATTTTATAGATGATAACAATAACGAAGGATTTACTCATAATATTGTATTTAAAGAAATATTGAATTAAGGATGCTTGAAAACACTGAAAATATAATATATAAATAATTCAATTGTTTTTCCCACATCTTATTTTTATCATCGAAAATGCAATAACTGAAACAACTATAGTGGTCCGGATGCGGTATTTCGCTACCAAAAATCGGCTACTTTAATATATAAAGGGTAAAATAGGGCTACTGGCAAACCTCCCTTATAAAAAAAGGTAATGCACCATGTAATAATTCCTCACTCTTTTTAGAGATAAGGAGGTGTGGAAATTTTTTACATATTAATGTTTACTTATTTTCTAGGGCAAATAATCAAACTTGTCAAATTCAAATTGTGTATTCAACAAGATTTTGTATACAACAGGATAAGTACTTTGAACATTTGTTGTAAACACGCTTTTTTTGATTCCATAAAAAAAACTAAAAAAATAGTATTACCTCTTTTATTGCAAAACTTTTATTAAGGACTTTCATGTTTTCCGCCTTCTTTTCACACATAGTATCATTCATTAAAAAAAATGCCCGTAAACACTCTGTATTAACGTAGAAGTAACATTGGCAAAGGCAGTATAAATGAATATTGCACATATTTAATTTCTAATTACATGGACATAAATATGAAACAAAGTACAATTCTAATTTGAATGATTTAACAGTATGCGACAGAAATTTATATCATACAATCAGATCGGTCTGTCAGATTGTAAATGTACTGATTCTAAGAATGTTAAATTATGTGCATATCCTAGGAGAGGATATAGGACTGTGTACAGCTTATGCACATATCCAATGTAGAAATACGTGTAAACAGTCATAAAACGCTGATGACAAGCAGCGGTAGCACTTTTTATAAAATGTGCAACTATTATGATATAGGAATGCATGTAAACAATCATAAAACACTGTCCACCTAGGGAACACTCGGCGTAGTCGAGATTTCGCTAGTCATATATACTAAAAGGCATAAATTCATCCATACTTTCATCACATATGAAGATCGGAAAACTTTCAGAAAGGCTACAGCTTAAATGGTTTGAGCAATTTTAATGAAATTTGTTTCAAGTTGTAGAATTTTATTGTCTACAGTACCCTCGTAATGTGGCAAATTTTTGTAGGATGCATAGTTTTTGAGTAAAAAATTATTAAATGTTGAAAATTAAAATTAAAACAATAGGTCACAATATGATCGTAGTCTTCCTTGAAAATTTTAAGACGTAGAACGTCATGTTTGACATGTCATTTTGAACCTTTAAATGGAAATATATATGAAATGAGGACAATTTGAAATAAGTTTAATTCATAATCATAAATGATGAGAATGGGTAATTATGTCTGCACAGGTAAAAAAGGCCTAACACATTATAATTATAATTTATAAATTTTGATAGTTCATATGCCCTTAAAAGTGTTGCCAAATATGTCATAAGTAACTAGGTAAAAAACAAATATTCCTAATTAGACTAATGTGAAGTCCGTACACAAATATGTATTCTCCACTCCGCAAAATGTGGAAAAAATGACCGAAGATGGCAAGTCGGTGGCCGACAAAATATTTCAAATTTGCGGTGAAAGTAATGTTTAAATATTTCGAGCACCACAGTATATAAAAATTAAAGGAGATAAATACTGTATCTGGAATACATTTCTGAAATCAGAAATGAGATATTTTAACCGTGTCCGAGGTAATTTACTATAAAACATAAATTTTATGACTATTTCTTTATTATTATATACCCTACTGTAAATAATAAAAGTAGTAAAATGTAGTAAACAATGTAAGTAGAGTTCAGTTTTTCAGTTAAACCAGTTGTAAATTTAACCATAAGTGAGTTCAATAAACTATTTTAAATCAGCCAGGTGCCAGGTAACTTAAATTTGGACAAGAAAAACGCGGGACAATGTATTAAACTTGTAAAGAGTATAACAAAGGTAAATGATCACTGAATAACTTACTGAATAGCAATATATTTATTTATTTAATTCATGAGGCTAACAACAATTAAAATATTTCCTTTAAAATGTTGTGGTTTAAAAACCATGTACTTCACATATTTATCATGTAAAATCTCTTGATTACAACATTGTTTTCTAACAATATAATCACAACACAGCATTTATACAACACATTTGTTTATTACAGCAATTTTTATGTTAATTTGAAGATATTTCAAACAGTCCAGGAATTATGAGCCCTCAAAAATGCATGTACTTGTGATTAGTTTCGGCTAAAAATGTGAGATTAAAAATGATTCAATCTCACAATTTCTATTGCAAATAATGTTCTAAAAATGAATTTTACAGGGTTGTTTTGTATATTTCCGGTATAAAAGTGGTTGAATATCGGATTAAAAACACCTCACTTCCGATCGAAAAAGCGCGAGAAACTGTTATTTAACCGTGCTAGAGGATACTATTACAAAAATTAAAAATTCAGTAGTCTATATGTACGTATAATTACATGTCTGCATATTTTTAGATGCATTTATTATCAATGAACGGAAAATAGACAAAATATTGCAATTTTCGTAAGAAGTGATGACATGAAACCTGTTGAAAAACGAAGCAAGAAAATAATACATTTCAATAACATGTGTTGATCGCAACAGTTAAATATTGTTTTTTTATGCTAATTATAGAAAATTAGATGTATTATACATTTATTTGCTCCATTTAAATGGTAATTAAATAATATTGAAACTTCTACCTTACAAATATTATGTCAGTGAGTGAGTGAATGAGTGATTTCTTCCAAACTATATACTGAGATTAGATAGAACCATCGAAAATTTTATTTTTAATTAAGAATACTAAAAAATAATGTACTGTAGTTACGTAAATTAATATATGAATCTGAATATGAAACTTTTTTAATCCTACTTATGTGTTTCGTTACGTAGAAAAGTTTAAAAGTTATTATTATGTACTACGGTTTCTAGATTATAAGGGCATTTCAACAATTAAGTGAATTTGTACGTTTAAACGATTTTAATATACTATAAAAGGTAATGATTCAGTGTTCTACAACTAATTACGTATAATTATAAATATCTGCATTAGATATTTTTAAAGATATTTCTCAAAGGTGCACCAGAAAGAGAAGGTGGTATATTTGGGTCAATCATGTAGAATTAATGGATCAAAATATAGCTGATTTGTATACTATCCATATATAACCGTTTAGCAATATAAAATTTAAATTATCAGTGTTGATTACAACAATCAAATGCTTCCATTAAAATGTTTTGGTTTGAAAATGTATTAGCAGTCTTGATACATGTAACCAAACAAATCACAGAACTGCTATAATAGAGACTTCTATACTACGAAGCCATTTGTGGCCATTGTTTAAAAAGTTTTCGTTGAAAAATAACATGTGCGTTAATAAAGAGGAAAATAAATTTTCGTATTATCTATTAACAATAGAAAATGAACTTAATTAAATATTAACTATTCTCTCAGTTTGTATTTCAAATATATCATTAGTAGATGAAGTATTTGGTACAGGTAAAATTGCATCGCATGATATTCATAATTTTACAACGGCAATTCTAGCTCCCAAAAATTATGATTCAATGTTCATAAATGAAATTGTATTGGATAAAGGATAAAATCATTGGACCATCTAGAGAGTATTATAGTGCAGATTCTTGTGAATGCGATGATGCAAATAAATTAAGTTATCCAACCGTAATATTTAATAAACAAAAACAACTACTAACTGGTATGCCACCATATAAATTAAATTTAAAAACTGGTGCTATTGTAATGCTATTGAGAAATATGAATCCAAAATGTGGGTTATGTAACGGAAGTGTATGTGAACTTATTATAGAGTACAAAAAACTATAAAAGTAAGTAAATGCATCATCTATTGTCATGTTGTTTAACATCGCCCAATTTACTTTATTTAAAATTTCATTTACAGTAGTGTAATTACAGTTTCTAAAATCGTATTTAACCATACAAAAATCAAGCAGTTTTGTGTCACATTGTAATGGCAGTTCATATATAATAGCTGGGTGATACTTATCGCATGAGAGGAGGGGAAGTAAGGGCAAACGTATATTTTTGATAATACCATTTCATTTGTAGAAAAAGCAAGATCTAGCATTATATTAAACATATTGAATACTTTATTAACTTGAAGAAGACCTAAATAGCTAAATGAATCGTAAAGAATTTTAGCATGTAGAGTTGAGTTAGTGGACATGTTGATTTTACTGTCGGGTGTGCAATTCCATATTGCACGGGGCAAGTTGTAATCACCTAGCAGGATGATTTAATCGAAATGACAGTCTAAAATTTCTTCTACACTGTTGCAATGTTGTTCATATAAGCCAGTTGTTGATTTTGGGGGTAGATAAGCAGCACTAAGTAAAATCTTGGTTACACCGCACGTGACACACACAAATAACTGCTCAATATTATTACACCTTGTTTTAATGACACGCGCACAAAGATTTGAATTTACTGCTATTAAGACACCACCAATTCGGCATTTCGAATTGGTATTAATATAACGATCATTTCTAAAAATTGTAAAGTTTGTTAAAGAAAGTTCATCATCGGAAATATCTTCAAAAGCCAAGTTTCAGTTAATACTATAACATCATAATCAGAATGTAAATCGCACGCTGAGTGACGTAGATTATTAGGTTTGGTTCTCAAGCCTCGTACATTCTGATAATATATTCTAAGTTTTCGGACAGAGTTTAATAGTTTTTTGGTTTAGAGTTCACAATTTTTGGAATACCATTTATATATTTTATAATTGAATTAGTCTCACCTTTCGCTTTTTTCTCATTAAAATCAGTAATTACAGTTTTTTAAGTAATTTCTTTGCATATCCGTTTTATCAGTAGTTAATTTAATATTTCCAAAATTAGGACGACGTTTTAGAATTTTGAAGACATCGTCTGAATTTTTTAAAATTACTTTAACGGGTCTGCATTTATTATTATCTCGTTTACCTAGGCGAAAAACTCTAATATTGTCAGATGACACTGAGGGCACTTGATTTATTATTTCAGTTATTTTTGTTTGGTCATGAGCAATACGGACTTCGGTGCTGGTAGAAGTACTCTCTTCTAAATTAAATACTCTTAGGTTTGATGCTCTTCTTTCTCTATCGCGGAGTTCTTCAATGATGGTTTCAGTATCAGTAGGTACAGATGAGGAAGATGTGCGCGTTGCTAGCAAAGAAGTTTTAATTGTATCCATCTCCTCTTTAAGCATAGTTGTTATGCTTCTTACAGTTGTTACATTTAAATTGCAAGATTCTATTTGAAGATGATAAGACTGCGGTGTCATTTCGAGATAATCTTGCGCAAATAGGATGACACGGATTACGGCAAAAATCACATCTTACTGCGTCTTCATTTTTAAGTTTCCCTCCGCAGCCATGCAAACACTGAATTTGATTGATAATATTTATACTAACAGTTATCATAAATTATTTTGCTTAGATGTCTCTGCTTGTTCCAATCTGAAAAATAGTAGGTGACAGCTCACAGAAATTGTCAAATAGTTCCTTGGGTTTCAAACTGCTAAAACTAATAAGCTTTGAAGGCCTGAAAAGTGACTTTAATATATTTGAAACACCACACACTAAACACACAGTTGATAACTATATCACTGATTTATTTGTTAATATTACTATATATCAGACAAAAGTTTAGACCACAACTATTTACTATGTACTATATACTGTGAACTTAGCAATAATATATAATTACAGCGAGTATGTAGGTAAGTATACATAATATTGCAGGTAAGTCATTATATGTTACATTTTATGTAATATTATTATACATTTAATTGTATTTTAGGGAGTGGGGCATACGGATGTTCGGATATTCTTCCGCAGGTTTCGGCTGGCGTTGGGATCTGCTGGATTCACGGTCAGCTGGGCTCGTAAATTGTTGTTCATCTCGGCTTCCGCTCTGTTGGGATCGTTGTCAGCTGAGCTAGCTTAACTTACTTTCTTACGATGTTGCAGGTTTTAAGGATTATAGCTTTTTGAATATGTATATATATGTTACGACCAATGTTAGTAAAGGTGAGGATTATAACAAATCAAACAGCTGTTGCCTTTTAAATTATTAAATTGAACCGTTTCTCTAAAGGTTTACAACTCAACTGACTACTAATTCTTCTTTTATTGGCGGCCAGCCGTGGTCTATGATGTAACGATGTAGATACGTTGTCATTTTTCTGGGCTACAGTAATTAATGTACAGTTATTAGCAAATATAATAGTCATAACCTAACACGGCCATCCTGCAAACTGTGCACCCTCGCAAAGCTATCTTGAACACAATTGCAAAAAAAATATACAAAAAATTTATTTTAATTATTACTGCCTCTTGATGAGTACCACAAATTAAATATAGATATTATATATTATAAATAAAACACATAAAATAAAATCTTCTTATCGATTTCGGTTTATTAAACCATCTTCAGAGAAAAAATACAACAACAGAAAAATGATTTAAAGTACATCTATCTAATTGTCCACACTCTGCAGAAATGATGCGCTATGATGCTTTAACCATCATTTTAATCTCCACGATCATAAAAGTTTAAACAATGTCTATTTCATGTTCAAAACATTTGCCATTCAAGGCTCAAAACAAATAAATCAATTCAACTCGACGCTACTAGGCCCAAAACAAACAAATCAATTTAACTCTACGCTACCAGATCCAACACAAACTAATCAAAGCAACACGGCGCTACCAAGGCTCAAAACCGAAAGACCAAAAGTTCATATCATATGAGCATGAATCTATCTAAGCCGCTCTCTGGTTTGCCGACCATCAAAAACGGTGCGCTTGGAGCCGTGCCAAACGCTCTCGGGGAGAAAACCCCGTCAAAAAACAAATCTTGTGCGGGTGTATCTGAAAACATCACTTCTGATATGAACTAAGAGAGGGAGGTAGTACCCCGGTTCTTGGTCATTCAAAGGCTTGGTGGTAATTTTGAAAAAGTTAGTGCCTTTGTTTTACAAAAATTATTATTTGGATTGATAGGAGATTTAAAAACCATTAAGAAAATTAAAGATGGTCTGCTTGTGGAGACAGTTTCTGCTCCACAAGCTAAAAAAATATTAAGACTGATAAAAATGGAGATATGAGTATAGAAGTGGTCCCTCACAGGACACTTAATATATGCAGGGGTATTATTTACTGCAAAGGCCTATTGAACTGTACAGTGGAGGAGATATGCTCCGAGCTACGGGAACAGGGTGTAATTGATGTAAGACGAATTTGGACTAGATTTAATGGTCAATCTAAAGACACGCCGAATCACATCTTAACCTTCAATGCCCCGAAACTTCCAGCTATATTAAAAGTAGCATATATGTTCCTCCCTGTACGTATTTACGTACCAGCACCTATGCGCTGTTTTCAGTGTCAAATGTTTGGACACACAGTTGCTCGGTGCAATAGTTTACAGGTATGCATATGTGGAAATGCCTTACATGAAGTTACCCCTTGCACAGAGCCAATTAAATGCGACAACTGTAAAAGACACCACTCACCTACATCAAAAAATTGTCCTGCATATGAACAAGAGGTTGTCATTCAAGAGCTTAAGGTAAAGGAAAACATTACTTATTTTGAAGCAAAGAAGAAGATTGTTATTCCTACTCCGGCTGGTATTTCCTATGCCTCCAAAGCATCAGCTTTAGTGACACCGGATCCTACTTCTTTTGCGCAGCAAGTAGTTCCTCATCTTGTTCAGGCATTAAAAAATATCTTTGTTACAAAAGAAACTTTTAATGCCAACCAAATTGTACCTCTTATTTCATGTAACCCTTTTTCGCCTCCAACTATAATTTCTTCACAAGAGAAAGAAAAAGTAAACACTTCTTCTTCTTCTCTTGTGTATTTCTTCCGGCCCTTTCCTACTATCATTTTTTCTGGGAAAAATAAAAGGGCAAATAGGTCTCGTCTTATTTCTTTTTCCAACGAAGATCATACGAATGAAACTTATAATGTCAAACAAAGTGCACCATTGATTTCTTGTAACTCAATTTCGACTCATACCAAGATTCCAACAAAAGAGAGGGAAATAGTACATAATTCTCTGGTGTCTTTTTCTTCTGGCCCATCTACTACTATCATTGCTACTAAGGAAACGAAAAGGACAAATAATACTCGTGTAGTTTCTTCTTTCGACGAAGATCTTTCGCTTTGCTCTGCATCTTCGCAGCAGCAAAAGAAAAAGAAGTGTTGGCCTCTGGGCAAGCCAAGGTAACCTGTTTAATTCTTCTACACTACATTATAAGTCATGAATAATATTATTCAGTGGAATATTAGGGGATGTATCTTTCATTATTGCAAATTGAAGATGCTGCTATTCGAATTTAATCCGGTATGTACGTGTCTTCAAGAAACGCACTTTTCACCAGTCCAGGCTTACACCTTGAAGAATTACAGTATAGTTAGGTTGGATTCTCCACCCCACATTCGGGTTAACGGAAGTGTGACGCCATCTTCAATCAGATAAATCTCAACACTAATCTTCAGGCCGTTGCTGTACGAATATCAGCTCCATTTAACGTTACTGTCTGTAACATTTATTTACTTGATGCGAACTGAGATTTGGCTGACATTGAAGGTATTATTCCTTTCCTTGTATCAACCTAACTATGCTGTCTTCAACGTTATCAACTCGTTACTCTTGGCGGGCACTTGATGATCTACATGGCAGTGATTACTTTCCTATAGTGATCACTACAGACACTCTCGTGTATGAACAAGTGTTTGCGCCAAGTTGGTTTATTAGTAAAGCCAACTGGCCAGGTTTTAACCCTTAACGTTCTACCCAAGACTGATAACACCAATGGAAATGTGGAAGAACTAACAGCAAATATCTTCTTAGCACCAGAAACTACAATCCCCCAAAACAAGTCCAAAGCTCGAAAAAGGTCGGTTCTTTGGTGGAATCGCAAAATCCAGGAGTTGGTCCGGCATAAAAAACGGCTCTTAATCGTTTCAAAACGGATTCCTAGCATTAGCACGTCGTTTTCTGCTGGAAAGCAAACGTAAATCTTGGGACGAATATGTCTCTGGTATATCGCCAAGTACCACTTCACAAGACTGTTGGTCAAGGGTTAAACGTATCGCTGGGCATGATAATTCTACGGGCATAACATGCCTAAAACTTAATAATGATACTTACACGCATGATCCGTCAACAATCGCGGTAATAATGGCTGACCAGTTCCAAAGTGCTAGCAGCTCTTCTAATTACGACCCGGAGTTTCAAATCTTAAAGCGGGCAGGGAAGTTCCGCTGGATATCAGTACTGCTGAAATTATTGATTATGTAAACCCAAGTCAGCACATTAATAAGGTCACGCATGTTTCCAAATTAATAATAAGTATGCAATTGCGGAACAAGTATTTATTTCTATTATTATTTAATAAGTGGAGCAGACCTAGATTTCTCTGCTGACTTAGCTTTACGTTGGATATAAATACGACGACGGTGTGGTAGGTCGGCTGTGAAGTCTTACCTTAGCGAAAGGTATACTCTACCATACAGTCGTCCACTCCTGTAAGTTATCAACATCATATTAAATTAAATCCTTTTATATTTTGATAACCGAAAATCTATTCATTCTATCCGAACCTCCTTATTCACCCTCTTCTCCCCAAAGTGTACAACAGACATCAGAACGATAGAACCACCACGGCAGAACCAACTGTAAGTACACTATATCATTTTTATTGCAAACAATTTAGTTTGGATACAATTCGTATCTCCAGTTTGGCAAGGACCCTTCATAATTATTATTTGTAATTCGCCTCATAAAGGCGGGTTACAAATTGGTGGCAGCGGTTTTGGGAAATTTTGCCAGACCAGGGTGACTAGTATATCTGGATCACCCGCGGAATACGAGTTGTTTCAAAATATTTTGTTCACATATATTAAAAAACCATGCCAGGAGACAGCACTTCGGGTGGTAATGCTGCGGCTAGTTCTAATAAATTAAATCTGCCAGGTACAGTTAAAACAGAATCAGAAATGTTAGCATTAAGAAGTACTATAATAGCTCAATTACCAGAATTTTATGGGGAAAATGTAGAAGACTATTTTAGAAAAGTACTGGTAGCAACAGGTGTTAGAAAGTTCAGTGATAGAGATATAGTAGACCTAATTCGTACAAAATTAAATGGGGATGCTTTAAAATTTTATTGTGTAAATATAGAGTTACATCTTTCAACGATAACATTTGAAGAATTTAGAGAAAAATTTATAAAAAGATTCGCGAAACGTAGAAATACAGACCAAATAAACGGAGAATTCAGAAAATGCATCCAAAATGTATGGGAATCAGTATAAAAATTTCAGAACGATTAAGAAATCTATAATTAGAATTAATAAAATCACAAGATGAAAATGAAGAGTATGTAGATAAACAAATGTTATCGTGCTTTAAAGATGAACTAAGACCTGATATTAAAAAAGTTCTCATGCCATTTATGAAATTTTAAACTGATCTAACATTGGAAGAAGCACGTCAGTCATACTTGAGAACGGGAGCGCCGTGGATAAACAGGCTTCAGAAGAACAGCATTCATCGACCACGTTAAAAGAACAAGTCGGGACTGCTGTCAGCAGAGAGGAGAAGAATTCTCACGCGAAGGGCGCTGAGAAGATACAAGCTCAAGATAAGCAGCATTCGTCGATCTTGGTAAAAGGACCTGTCGAGACAGCTGTAATCAAAGAAATGAAGAATTATCGAGCTCAAAACACTAAAGGGCAGCAACCATCGACATAGCCAAGAAGAGGGCAACAAATCGAGGTAGCTGGAAACTCAAAGAATAAACGAGGACAAGCCAAGTCCACGGAGAAGAGTCAACAGGCCACGCCAGCTGTAACCAAAGAACAGCATGAAGTGTGCGCTGTGGAAGTTCAAGGAAAAGGAAGAATTGAGGAACAATTCATTTTGGATTATCTGGCGGAAGAGGTAAAAAGTAAATTACTAAATTTACTGAGAAAGTATGAAGACATCTTTCAATGGGAGGATAGTAAACTAGGGTGCACACATAGAGTAAAACATAGAATTATTATTATTACCTACCACACCGTCGTCGTATTTATATCCAACGTAAAGCTAAGTCAGCAGAGAAATCTAGGTCTGCTCCACTTATTATTATAGCCAAAGCACCGTACCGAGTTCCCTACAGCCAACAGAAACCGTTGGCTAAAGAATTAAAAAAAATGCGCGAAGCAGGCGTAATAGAACACTCCGATTCGCCATGGTCAGCTCCAGTGGTCATCGTGCCGAAGAAATCCGAAAATGGAGAGGCCAAGATAAGGGTGTGTATCGACTTCAGAGGGTTAAACAAAGTAACTAAGAAAGATTATTTTCCTGTGGCTAACATGCAAGAAACCCTGGATCAGTAAGGGAATGCAAATCTATTCACTACCCTAGATTTAGCATCCGGCTACTGGCAAGTAAAATTAGACGAAAAAGATAGGGAAAAGACAGCATTCACAACAAATGGACAGCATTATTAGTTCACGAAGATGGCGTTCGGACTCGTAAACGCACCTAGCACATTTCAACGACTCATGAACAGCGTGTCATCTGGTTTAAGAGGAGAACAATGTCTAGTATACCTGGATGACGTCATCGTATTCAATGGGAATGAACCAGACGAACATCTAGAACGACTTACGGAGGTTTTCAAGAGATTGAGACAGGCTTACTTAAAATTGCAACCTAGTAAATGCAATTTCCTGAAGCATGAAACCAAGTATATAGGCCACATAATAAATGGAGAGGGTGTTAAACGGGATCCAGACAAAATTTCAGTCATACAAAACTATCCAAGGCCAACGTCAGTCAAGGAGATCAGAGCTATTTGCGGACTAGTAGGTTTCTACCGAAGATTTATACAAGATTTCGCAAAATCGTCGAAACCTCTCACTAAATATGGGATAGACACATAGTAGCGAATATACAACGTCAAGATGCAATAGTACAGCAGCTCACAAGTAAAGAAGGGTATTTCACGGATGACGAAGGGTTAATCTTCAAGGAAAAAACGAATAATGAGCGTCATCACCAACTTGTAGTACCGACATCAATGAAATTTAAGGTAATGCACGATTACCACAACCTACCATATGCGGGACATCCGGGTTTTGAGAAGACATACAGCCGAATCAAGGAAAATTTTTTTTGGAAAGCGATGGCCAAGGACATTAAAGATTATTGCAAGAAATGTCACTCATGCAATCAGAGGAAAACATCTCCGCATCACAAGCCTGTGCCACTTCAAAAATTCAATGAAGTTGGTAGTCCAATGGAAAGGGTTTCAATGGATATTGTCGGTCCATTAACAACAACTATGAAGGGCAACAAGTACATCTTAACCTTCCCAGGACCACTTCACAAAATATCCCGAAGCATTCGCTGTTCCAGACCAAAAGGCATCGACAATGTCGAGGATATTGTCCCAAGAAATTATTTCAAGACACGGGGCTCCGAGACAACTGCTGACCGAGCAAGGCGCAAATTTTACTTCTGAAATATTTAGAGAAGTTTGTAAAATATTTGGCGTCGAAAAATTTCAAACAACTGCATACCGTCCACAAACGAATGGGATGATAGAGCGAAGTCATCGCGTCTTCAAAGACATTCTGTCTTATTTTGTGAATCGAGATCAAACCGACTGGGATGAATGGTTACCATTCGTGCTACTAGCATACAGAAGTACTTAATGCACGGTCGTGATATTGAATCGCCCTATGACAACATAGCAAGACCCCATGATCTACAGTATGACTATGCAGACAACTATGCGTCAGAATTAAAGCAAAGGTGGCAAATTGCTTTCAATACATTAAAGCAAAACATCAACAAAGCAACAGAGAAAACACATAAACAATTCAACAAAAACACCAAGCCGGCAGTATACAAAATCGGTGACGCGGTGTACTTGCACATCCCAGCCATACACACAGGTACGTCACGTAAGCTACACAGGCCATGGACAGGACTGTATTTCATAATAAAAAAAATGGGAACCGTGGCACATAAAATTAAACAACAAAATTCCAACAAAGTTGTAACGGTGCATGTTAACCGTTTAAAACCATTTATCGATGAGAGCCTTTTGAATGAAGAATATGAAAGCGAAGAACCAAGTACGTTAAACAACGGAGAAGAGATTAGCACAGACATGAGTAGTACGGGAAGAACAAGCAAACACTACCCCTTCGTCAGTACGCAATTACCATACTTGTAGTAAAGGCCCAGCACCCCAGCATCCATGGGTTCTTTCCCTATGAAGAAAATAAGCAGCAGTTCACCGAAAAGATAATAATGGCAGAGGCTGGAAAATTGGAACTTCGGGGAGGAAGCCACGTACAACTCCTTGATAGCTACAACGGGTTTACGTGTGCTGGACCCCCTCCCTATCCAACATTATAAAATGATAAAGAAGCAGAAGAGAGAGTACTATCTGGCTGAGCGGCAGCTCTGGACCAAGCTGCAATAGGCCCAGTCTACAGCCGCTCCCTCACAAAAACTCTCTTTTTTTTAAATGAAGAGATTCGTTATCTTCATGTCCATCATCTCAGCCTCACATGCCATCATCGGTTTTGACTGCGCAAAACACATGCTACAACGAACTCCCAGTTTACGCAGAAAAGGAAGAACTCTACTTAACACCCATCACACATATACTTCAAGACAAAGGTACGCAGATAGATTGTAGCAATATCGCCCCATCGGTATTTCTAGTGGAAGGGAAATGGATTGGCTTCGGACCACACCCCATTCATGGAGTAGAACCAGAGATCCTCACCATTCAACAGGAACCAGAGTTCAACTTCAAGCCCTGGTTCGATATGGGTAATGCGGGTATCTACACCGACAAAGAGATAAAAACAGCACAAGATGCTCTACTCTTCGGGATTGAGAGGCAAGCCATTTCGAACATAATCACGAGAAGGGTAATAGGCAGAAACACAGACAGTCAAGGACTTTCTACACTGGACCTATTCACAAAGGGTGATATAAAGACACTAGCTACATCAACCTTGAAGCAAATGTGGCGATGGTTTTTCAGCCTAGGGATGTTCATGTCAGGATTCATTAATATCTATACGATCACAATTTTTTTTAAATACATTCTATATTTACTATTGAATGGGTATAATTTATATGTCTGTAGGTTGTTCAATTGGAGTAGCAGCTTGTTTATGGGATGCGTTGACACAACTAGTCATCAACAATCACCATAGACAGACACGACAACCATACCATGAACAAGAAATGCAGGCAATCATTATAGATAACAATGAATCACGGAGAACACCTATTGCACCGCCAGAGGAACCTCTCTCTTACAATGTACACCAACTAGGAAAAGTCACAGAGACCTGCCAGAATACCAAAAGTGGGAAACCAACATATCGAATGTAGGAAGCAGATGGCATCCAAAGGAAGCCATTCCCCCCGAGCAACGTGGCCCCATAGACTAAGGACCCTAGTTAAGAAAAATTGTGCCCCTAAGGAAGCAAATTTTTAAAGAGGGGAGGTATGTAAACCCAAGTCAGCACATTAATAAGGTCACGCATGTTTCCAAATTAATATTAAGTACGCAATTGCGGAACAAGTATTTATTTCTATTATTATTTAATAAGTGGAGCGGACCTAGATTTCTTTGCTGACTTAGCTTTACGTTGGATACGACGACGGTATGGTAGGTCGGCAGTGGTATACCTTTCGCTAAGGTAAGACACCTTAGCGAAAGGTATACCCTACCACACAGTCGTCCACTCTTGTAAGTTATCAATATCATATTAAATTAAATCCTTTTATATTTTGATAACCGATAATCTATTCATTCTACCCGAACCTCCTTATTCACCCTCTTCTCCCCAAAGTGTACAACAGTCATCAGAACGAGAGTACCACTACGGCAGAACCAACTGTAAGTAACCTATATCATTTTTATTGCAAACAATTTAGTTTGGATACAATTCGTATCTCCAGTTTGGCAAGGACCCTTCATAATTATTTTTGTAATTCGCCTCATAAAGGCGGGTTACAATTATAATGCTGCATTCGGACTTATGAAACTGGAATATGCTCTCAACCAATCTGTCATCAGCTCCAGGCTTAGATAGAATCACAAACGATATGCTCAAAAATTTAACCATTGAATTTAAACTTAACTTGCTTTCCGTATACAATATGCTCTGGCAAGAAGGTTCATATCCCGAGAAATGAAGCCATTGTCGTCCCTATAATAATTATAATAATTATAATAATTATAATAATTATAATAATTATAATAATTATAATAATTATAATAAATATAATAATTATAACAATTATAATAATTATAATTATAATTATAATTATAATTATAATTATAATTATAATTATAATTATAATTATAATTATAATTATAATTATAATTATAATTATAATTATAATTATAATTATAATTATAATTATAATTATAATTATAATTATAATTATAATTATAATTATAATTATAATTATAATTATAATTATAATTATAATTATAATTATAATTATAATTATAATTATAATTATAATTATAATTATAATTATAATTATAATTATAATTATAATTATAATTATAATTATAATTATAATTATAATTATAATTATTGTTATTATTATTATAATTATAATTATTATTATTATTATTGTTATTATTATTATTATTATTATTATTAGTATTATTATTATTATTATTATTATTATTATTATTATTATTATTATTATTATTATTCAATGAACTCATGCAATGCACTAGACTCTTTATTCTTCAATTCTAATACATATGGCATCCAATGTGTAGTTACGCATAAAGCGCCATAGGCGTACAACAGGTCTTGATGTTAAGCGTTACTGGCTTCTAATATCCAAACTAAAACTATCACCAAAGGTTCAACTTTCTATAAATTTTTAGATTTATATCGTTAATACTTCCCATACACACTTCCCTAACTCTTGTAAAATCTGCTCCTGCGGAACTTATGTAGTTGGAGTTCCATCGGTTTCCCTCACCGAATTTTTGCTTGCATCCAGTAAAGCAAGTGAGTGGATTAAACCATAATCTAAAGAGAGTCGGTGGCTCTCAGCGGTCACGGGATGCGACTCACACTCGCATATTGTGCTACTTATCACCAAAAGATGGACTAGCCTTCATATTGCAGATGATTATAAAACAAGTTTCGTAATCATATCCTAAAACACAAAACAACAAAATATAAAAATGTATTATATTTGTAAAAGTCTGAACCGATCGCTCATCCTGACATTAATTTCAGTTTTGATTAGATTCAAGTAATTTTTTATAGGTCGTTTTACTTGTTTACTTCTACGATTAACGGTAATGGTTGTGTATTGAAATGCGAGGCAATCGTATTTTAAAGTGTAAACTAATATTCATTATTAATCATTATTATTTGCTTAGGAGTGAAAAATGTGTTTAATCAGCCAGTGGAATCACTCTGCCATAGTCTTTTTAAATTTAATGTATTATTGGGTCAAACCTGTCAATCGCCCACTTTTCACATATTGGCTTGTACCAATACATTTTTACAGTTCCTCTATTATTAAAATTTACTGCCTTTACGATTCACGAATTACAATTTTCATCAATAATTATTTTTGTTTACATTTAGTTGTGATCTCAGTAATGCATTCGCCTGTGTTGATCACTCTCTTTTATTATCAAAGTTGGAACAACATTCGTGGAGTTTCTCTCACCTGGATTGTCAGCTTTCTAAATAATAGACGTTGCTCTTGCGGATGGTGATTAATTCTCAAAGAATCAAACTATAAAGTCTCAAGTACTAGACATTACCGTGGGACTACCGTAAGGTACTATCCTAGCACCCGTTTTATTCATAATTTATTATAAGGAATTAACTACTGCTTTAACGAACGATTGTTTTTTGATTCTACTATATGCAAATGAAAATAGTTTAATTGTGTCGGGTACAGATACTAATGATATAACTCATAAGTGTAATACGGACGTTAATTCTGAAAAAATTCTTAAACCTTAATCAGCAATTACTTTATTATCAAGCATATGTCGAACAATGATTACCGTATTGAGCCAAAATGTCTTTATCTGTCAAAAGAGAATAGTCCATTGTTTAGCTGGAGTAAGTTTCAATGCATCTTGTTACAGAACCCTCAACAAACCAAACATTTCAACGGTAACAGACACTTCCACTTCCCGACAAACATGCCTACAATACAAGACACAAAGACAACTTCCATGTCCCGAATACCAAGCCAATTATACGCAAAAATAGACCAGAAAAAATAGGCTTAATTAGCCACAATAAACCTCCCCAATAAATTAAAGTTGCCAAAAACATTAATATTTTGAAAAAGAACCAAAATCTTTTTTTTTACAATACAGTTCTCAGAGTATTGGCGAATATGTGAACTTGCAACTCATACAATGATGTCCATATTCCCCGCTTATGCCTTGTATTCACCCATATAATATTCTTGACTTACTCGTTATTCCATACACATCAGTATAGTCGTATCAACGGCAACAAATTGATCATCATTACCACCACTATTGTGTTCGTATTTTCCAAGTGTAAATTCCGTCTTTGTGTCCTGCGTTTCTTTTTCATCTAAAATTACTGGAATCTACAAATCAGTGTTAAGAAAACCAAATGTATAAAAAAATTGTTGCAAATAATCCAGCCAATCTTCACACGATGAACCATTGGAATGCGTTGAAGAATTTTGTTATTTAGGTAGTATCGTAACCATAGACGCATGGGCTTAAATAAATGTAATTAGTATAATAAAAAAGTGTATAAAAAACAAACATTTTGTACAATGAAAATATCTGAAACTCGACAAATTAAAAAACGTTCAAACTGTTCTCCTCCTCCTATACCGCCTGTAAAACCTGCAAGATTACTAGAAATTATAAATACGATTATTTGAGTAACTTTGTTTTAAGAAATTTGTACTAGTTATTTTATCGCTGTTGAATTACCAAATAAATAAGAATCTCGATCTATTGCTATATTACGTACGACCGGTTCAATAATATTAAGAAAAACCAGTTTTACTACATTTCTTTCCTTCCAAGAATCCCTCATCAAAAAACTTGGATTTAAAATGAAAAATATGAGAAAAAAAATTGTACAAAGCTGCTTTAAAATAAGTTGACTGCATCTTGCATCGTTCCATAAAAACTGTTCATCTCTCACCAGCATTTGAAGAACGCTTACCTTAAACATATTACCAACGAATTCAAAATAACCAAACCAGTTAGTTACATCATCAGTCAGCGACTTTGAAACTGCTAACTTCGCCTTTGTACTTGCCAATACTTTACACAACCCGGCTATTCTAAATTACGATATACTTGATGACTCTTTCACTTTGATCTAGTTGACAATGCACCTCACGAAACACTTCATAATCCCACTTCTGATGTTAGGAATAATATAAGTAAAGGTGAGGGTTATAACAAATCAAATAGCTGTTCCCTTTTAAATTATTACATTGAATCTTTTCTCTAACGGTCTACAACTCAACCGACTACTAATTTTTCCTTTATTGGCGGCCAACCGTGGTATATGATGTAAGTATGTAGTTAAGTTGGCATTTACCTGGGCTACAGTAATTAATGTACAGTTATTAGCAATTATAACAGTCATAACTTAACATATATATATATATATATATATATATATATATATATATATATATATATATATATATATATATCTATATATATATATATATATATATATATATATATATATATATATATATATATATATATATATATATATATATATATAGTTCACTACTATGATTTTTTAAATCTGAACGTTCCTCGTATATGTTAATATAATGCGAATGTTTATATACAGATCTGATTATGGCCTATGGTGGTTAAGTACTTAAAAAAGAGTAAAATAATATTTTGGGTTTGCAGTTAAATATTACTCTTCTGATAATTAAAATTAAATTTTGTATTTAAAATATTTATCTTGTATTATACATACGGAAAGACGTGTTTATCAACATTGCTCGTGTTACGACAAGAAGTAACCACCGAGGAGTGCCAGGGGGATCCTGGAGCTACACAGAATGGTAATTGAAGAATTCCCAGATATTAAGAACAAAACGATACAAAATATAGTGGACCAAAGAAGGTTCATCAGAAGAAACAACAGATAGCCAGCAGACACAATCAATAGACTACGTGTAAAAGTTGCGACGGAATTAGGAATAATTATAAATGAAAACCAGGAAATCGATCATCAACCAGTAGCAATATCGTTGCCTCAGGAACTAGTTGAAGAAACAACGAAACTAAAAGAGGATTGTGAAACACAGTACGTGTTGTATGACTGTTTGAATCCAATAAGTAGACCCGCTCTTCCGAAGCTGAAAATGAAACCTGAAACAAACAACATATTAAGTAATATTAACGACATAATAAAGGAAAAGATTAGAGAAGACCTGAATTTAGAAGAAATTCAATCCCTCATATTTACAGGAGCTGTAACAGTACTAGAACAGCACGGACAAAAGATGGGAGGAGAACAAAGGAAGCCTAAATCTGTATCTGATAAAATGCTTTCGGAAATTAAAATGAGAGCAAAGATAAACGTATTAAGAGAGAAAGTACAACGATACACAGCCTTCGCCCAATTCCTAGCAATAATGTTCAGCAAAGAAAAAATAAATAATTAATAGATATAAATCTGATCTCAACTTTAGAATTATAGAGATTTTGGACCTACTGAAGCAAAGATTTGCAACAACATTAAAGAGGCTTCGGAGACAAAAACAGTAACAAAAAAGGCAACAGAATCAGTTATTTAATGAGAAACAGAAAACATCTTATAAAAGCTTTAAAGAAACATCAGAACCCGAAAACCCAACACCGAACAAACAAGAAGTAAAATAATAATGGACAAACATTTGAAGCAAACTTGCAGAACATAAGAAAGGGAATTGGCTATACGAAGGGAAACGGAATGTTCAAGTCTACAAACAATGGTGCACTGGAAAATTAGTAAGGAAGATGTTCAGCGAGCAGTTAGTAAGACACTTAATTGGAACCCACCTGGCCTGGATAAAATTCAAAATTACTGGGTGAAGAAACTCCCAGCAATTTATGAACAGTTGGCTAAACTCTACACAGAGATCCTTACCAATCCAGATAAAATTCCAGGATTCCTAACAAATAGTGTCACCTACTTAATACCAAAAACGAAGAGCGCAAGCTTGGACCCTTCAAAACACAGGCTTATAACATGCCTACCAAAATTTTCCAACATATTAATATCTTTAATATCCAACATCATATAAACAAATAAATTATTAGACGACGCAGAAAAGGAATTAAGGGATGCAAAGAGCAGCTGATAATTGACACTATTCCAACTAAACATGCAAAGGAAAATAAGAATGAACTGCACACAGCCTATGTAGTCTATCAAAAGGCATTTGATAGTATGCCACATAGCTGGCTAATAGAGTGTCTAAAGCTATATAAAATAGAAAGTTACATCATCAATTTTCTACAACGTGGAATGTATAAATTAAGAACAAAAATCTTACAAAACAATAACAAAGAAAGAATAGAAATAGGTCAAGTACAAATTAAGAGGGGAATTTTTCTAAGTGATGCACTAAGCCCTTTGTGGTTTTGTATGGCTTTAAAGCTACTCACGACGTTATTTAACGCACAAAACGAAGGATACATAATAGGTGGTGTAAAGATTAATCATCTGTAGTACATGGATGACTTAAAACTATTTGCAAGCAAATTACTAGATAAATATAATTAATTATTCGTTGAGCTACGTGAAGATTTTATTAAATAAATAAATAAAATGCACTATTCCTTTTCTTCACTGAACTTTATTAATACTTATGTACATTTCGAGTGCAAAGCTCTCATCATCAGAGTACACTAGATAAAGTCGGCCAATTCAGCTCAGACATACACATGAAATTTGGACTGGACAAATGCAAAAAGAACTGCATGATAAAAGGAAAATTGGCTAAGAGTGAAGAATACCCCGTCAGTGATCAAGGATTCATACAAGGGATGGAGCAAAAAGAGTGTTATAAATACCTAAGATACGCTCTAGCACAGGGTATTGAACAAAAACAAAAGCAAAGAACATCTCTCAATCACCTGCACCAAGAGGTTAAAATCAATATTACAATCAGAATTGTCTCCCATAAATGCGTCCAATGCAATAAACACATATGCGACATCATTACTATCGTGCAGTTTTGGAATACACAACTGGGCTGACACAGAACTAAGTGCTTTAGACACGTGTACTAGAAAAGAATTTCAATATCACAGAGGGCACCATCCTCATTCAGCAGTCGAGAGATTCGTCTTCCGAGAAAATTTGGACGAAAAGGAATCCAAAGCGTATTTTTGCGTGTCTGGTCGCAAATCTGGGGAACCGGGTTCGATCCTGACCGACGCCAAATATTTTAAATTTTGAAATGGCACAAAATTGACCCCTGTGTTGCACTCTCCACGCCAGCAATGAGTGTCCGTGAGGTGACGCCTGGTAAATGCCCGCACGGCACAAATATGTCATCATCATTACCGAATTCTGTGTACAAAGCATATTGGCACACCCAGCAATGGGTAATATGCCGTGATGATATATTTATTTATTTTTATTTACGAACAAGTTGACAAACTAAGATCATACCTCCGTACAAAAGCGGAAGAAAATAAAATTCATGAAATACTTGTTCGCTCAGATGCACGATTGGCATCACTGCACCAGAAGAGAAACTGGCGAGGTGAAAAAATTCATGGCAAATACAGGTCTCAAATAGAACGCCCATCACAACTACCTCTTAATTGTGGCTACGCACAGGCAATATATTTGAAGAAACATAGGGATATATGGCTGCAATACAAGATCAATTAATAGCCACAAAGAGCCACAGAAGGCGCATTATAAAAAAATTGATAGGCTTAAAAGTCCGATAATTCTAATGTAATCAACAACAAACGGAACTTATAAGCCCAACATACTATCACATTATAAAAGAAGTTATCCCCTATGTAAAATGTGGAATGTGCAACGACCATGAAGAACCGCTAAACAATATAATGGCTGGATGTTCCGTGTTAGCCCACAAATAATACATAGACAGGCACAATAAAGTTGCTTACATCGTCTATCAAGCATACATCAATGATCACTCGCAAGTGCCATATTACAAATACGAACCTCCTCCAATCAGTGAAAACGATCAAGCTCGGCTATAATGGAACAGGCAATTAATAACGCACAAATCGATTAAAAATAATATCCCAGACATAGTATTATCTTTGAAAAATGGAAAAGTAACATACATTATCGACATTGGACACTTTGCAACAACATTAAGAAGACCTATCCCTGGCTGACGAGATGAAAGCCGTGTGGGAAATGAAAGTTGTAAGGGTTGTGTCCATAATCCTGGGATGCACTGGACAAATCTCAAAAAGCATCTACCACAGCCTCGAGCTGCTACAAAAAACATATACATACATACATACATACATACATACATATATATATATATATATGAGATTTGTCCAGTGCATCCCAGGATTATGGACACAACCCTTACAACTTTCATTTCCCACACGGCTTTCATCTCGTCAGCCAGGGATAGGTCTTCTTAATGTTGTTGCAAAGTGTCCAATGTCGATAATGTATGTTACTTTTCCATTTTTCAAAGATAATACTATGTCTGGGATATTATTTTTAATCGATTTGTGCGTTATTAATTGCCTGTTCCATTATAGCCGAGCTTGATCGTTTTCACTGATTGGAGGAGGTTCGTATTTGTAATATGGCACTTGCGAGTGATCATTGATGTATGCTTGATAGACGATGTAAGCAACTTTATTGTGCCTGTCTATGTATTATTTGTGGGCTAACACGGAACATCCAGCCATTATATTGTTTAGCGGTTCTTCATGGTCGTTGCACATTCCACATTTTACATAGGGGATAACTTCTTTTATAATGTGATAGTATGTTGGGCTTATAAGTTCCGTTTGTTGTTGATTACATTAGAATTATCGGACTTTTAAGCCTATCAATTTTTTTATAATGCGCCTTCTGTGGCTCTTTGTGGCTATTAATTGATCTTGTATTGCAGCCATATATCCCTATGTTTCTTCAAATATATTGCCTGTGCGTAGCCACAATTAAGAGGTAGTTGTGATGGGCGTTCTATTTGAGACCTGTATTTGCCATGAATTTTTTCACCTCGCCAGTTTCTCTTCTGGTGCAGTGATGCCAATCGTGCATCTGAGCGAACAAGTATTTCATGAATTTTATTTTCTTCCGCTTTTGTACGGAGGTATGATCTTAGTTTGTCAACTTGTTCGTAAATAAAAATAAATAAATATATCATCACGGCATATTACCCATTGCTGGGTGTGCCAATATGCTTTGTACACAGAATTCGGTAATGATGATGACATATTTGTGCCGTGCGGGCATTTACCAGGCGTCACCTCACGGACACTCATTGCTGGCGTGGAGAGTGCAACACAGGGGTCAATTTTGTGCCATTTCAAAATTTAAAATATTTGGCGTCGGTCAGGATCGAACCCGGTTCCCCAGATTTGCGACCAGACACGCAAAAATACGCTTTGGATTCCTTTTCGTCCAAATTTTCTCGGAAGACGAATCTCTCGACTGCTGAATGAGGATGGTGCCCTCTGTGATATTGAAATTCTTTTCTAGTACACGTGTCTAAAGCACTTAGTTCTGTGTCAGCCCAGTTGTGTATTCCAAAACTGCACGATAGTAATGATGTCGCATATGTGTTTATTGCATTGGACGCATTTATGGGAGACAATTCTGATTGTAATATTGATTTTAACCTCTTGGTGCAGATGATTGAGAGATGTTCTTTGCTTTTGTTTTTGTTCAATACCCTGTGCTAGAGCGTATCTTAGGTATTTATAACACTCTTTTTGCTCCATCCCTTGTATGAATCCTTGATCACTGACGGGGTATTCTTCACTCTTAGCCAATTTTCCTTTTATCATGCAGTTCTTTTTGCATTTGTCCAGTCCAAATTTCATGTGTATGTCTGAGCTGAATTGGCCGACTTTATCTAGTGTACTCTGATGATGAGAGCTTTGCACTCGAAATGTACATAAGTATTAATAAAGTTCAGTGAAGAAAAGGAATAGTGCATTTTATTTATTTATTTAATAAAATCTTCACGTAGCTCAACGAATAATTAATTATATTTATCTAGTAATTTGCTTGCAAATAGTTTTAAGTCATCCATGTACTACAGATGATTAATCTTTACACCACCTATTATGTATCCTTCGTTTTGTGCGTTAAATAACGTCGTGAGTAGCTTTAAAGCCATACAAAACCACAAAGGGCTTAGTGCATCACTTAGAAAAATTCCCCTCTTAATTTGTACTTGACCTATTTCTATTCTTTCTTTGTTATTGTTTTGTAAGATTTTTGTTCTTAATTTATACATTCCACGTTGTAGAAAATTGATGATGTAACTTTCTATTTTATATAGCTTTAGACACTCTATTAGCCAGCTATGTGGCATACTATCAAATGCCTTTTGATAGACTACATAGGCTGTGTGCAGTTCATTCTTATTTTCCTTTGCATGTTTAGTTGGAATAGTGTCAATTATCAGCTGCTCTTTGCATCCCTTAATTCCTTTTCTGCGTCGTCTAATAATTTATTTGTTTATATGATGTTGGATATTAAAGATATTAATATGTTGGAAAATTTTGGTAGGCATGTTATAAGCCTGTGTTTTGAAGGGTCCAAGCTTGCGCTCTTCGTTTTTGGTATTAAGTAGGTGACACTATTTGTTAGGAATCCTGGAATTTTATCTGGATTGGTAAGGATCTCTGTGTAGAGTTTAGCCAACTGTTCATAAATTGCTGGGAGTTTCTTCACCCAGTAATTTTGAATTTTATCCAGGCCAGGTGGGTTCCAATTAAGTGTCTTACTAACTGCTCGCTGAACATCTTCCTTACTAATTTTCCAGTGCACCATTGTTTGTAGACTTGAACATTCCGTTTCCCTTCGTATAGCCAATTCCCTTTCTTATGTTCTGCAAGTTTGCTTCAAATGTTTGTCCATTATTATTTTACTTCTTGTTTGTTCGGTGTTGGGTTTTCGGGTTCTGATGTTTCTTTAAAGCTTTTATAAGATGTTTTCTGTTTCTCATTAAATAACTGATTCTGTTGCCTTTTTTGTTACTGTTTTTGTCTCCGAAGCCTCTTTAATGTTGTTGCAAATCTTTGCTTCAGTAGGTCCAAAATCTCTATAATTCTAAAGTTGAGATCAGATTTATATCTATTAATTATTTATTTTTTCTTTGCTGAACATTATTGCTAGGAATTGGGCGAAGGCTGTGTATCGTTGTACTTTCTCTCTTAATACGTTTATCTTTGCTCTCATTTTAATTTCCGAAAGCATTTTATCAGATACAGATTTAGGCTTTCTTTGTTCTCCTCCCATCTTTTGTCCGTGCTGTTCTAGTACTGTTACAGCTCCTGTAAATATGAGGGATTGAATTTCTTCTAAATTCAGGTCTTCTCTAATCTTTTCCTTTATTAGGTCGTTAATATTACTTAATATGTTGTTTGTTTCAGGTTTCATTTTCAGCTTCGGAAGAGCGGGTCTACTTATTGGATTCAAACAGTCATACAACACGTACTGTGTTTCACAATCCTCCTTTAGTTTCGTTGTTTCTTCAACTAGTTCCTGAGGCAACGATATTGCTACTGGTTGATGATCGATTTCCTGGTTTTCATTTATAATTATTCCTAATTCCGTCGCAACTTTTACACGTAGTCTATTGATTGTGTCTGCTGGCTATCTGTTGTTTCTTCTGATGAACCTTCTTTGGTCCACTATATTTTGTATCGTTTTGTTCTTAATATCTGGGAATTCTTCAATTACCATTCTGTGTAGCTCCAGGATCCCCCTGGCACTCCTCGGTGGTTACTTCTTGTCGTAACACGAGCAATGTTGATAAACACGTCTTTCCGTATGTATAATACAAGATAAATATTTTAAATACAAAATTTAATTTTAATTATCAGAAGAGTAATATTTAACTGCAAACCCAAAATATTATTTTACTCTTTTTTAAGTACTTAACCACCATAGGCCATAATCAGATCTGTATATAAACATTCGCATTATATTAACATATACGAGGAACGTTCAGATTTAAAAAATCATAGTAGTGAACTAATAAATATTACTTATTAATTCATTAAGTTCATTGTTTGTATAATGTATTTCTTTCGTTTCAAAGATCTTTAATTTAAGTTATTTATTATTAATTTGAACTTTCTTACTCCGATGCTGCTTTCTAATATGCATAAATAGTTAATATATTTATTTCTTGGTACTTTTAGCTTTCCCCTTCCGCTGGCTTGCGGAGTGGAATGCTGGCCGCCTGCCCACGTCGAGGTAGTACCACGGAAGGTTATTATTATTATTATTATTATTATCATTATTATTATTATTATTAGTATTATTATTATTATTATTACTCGTATTATTATTATTATTATTATTATTATTATTATTATTATTATTATTATTATTATTATTATTATTATTAATATTATTATTTATATTGTTAATATTATTGTTATTATTGTAACGTGTGAGCCCGCTGTTACGCTGAACAAGGATCTAAGTACAGCGATGACGCAATCGCGCTAGCAGCCAGGCTACGTAAACAACAAGCCGCGACGTGTTTAATTAATTCCGGTCACCCGAAACTTTGGTGTTCATTGATATTATGCGGTCGAACGATATAGAGCTCTCTGGAAGATAATGGAAGCTGTATGAAAGGGACGCAGCTATGCTCACGAGTTAGTTACATAGTTAATTACATACATGGTTAAATAGTGAAAGAGTTACATAATTAGTTACTTAGTTAGTTACACGGAGAGACATATAGAGATATTCACATAGAGTGTTTGTGAAGCACAGCAGTATCGTGGTGATCGTATGTAGTATAGTATCGAGTGGAGGACTCGGGAAGTTACTGGTTAACTGGGATAGCTGCGGATGTGAATACTCGGTAGTACTGACGAGTATTGGGTAGCTATAGTGTACAAACACAGTAACGGCGAGTATGGAAGTTACTGGTATATTGGGATAGCTGTGGAAGTGAATACTTGGTAGGGTTAACGACAGTAACATCGGCATAAGGATAGTTGGAATAATAATAATAATAATAATAATAATAATAATAATACTTTATTACCGAAGAGTGAACCAATTACAGGGTATATAGAACAACATATATATTAAAAATTTAGAGAATATTAAGTATACATATATAAAACAAAATAATAATGAGATGTGTTTACATAAATATATCTTCATAAATTTGGTTGGCATATCGGCACATTATATAAATAGGTGAACGTTGAAGGACATCAGTACGGCAAGCAGCAAGGTAAAAGGTACTAGCATATCTGGAGGCCATCCTTGGGACATGGAACGAAATCCGAGATAGGAGAAAAGGAGCATCTACCTTGTTGTGGACCAACGACCACAGCAATGTGGCACTTGAATTTTCACGTCTGGAACTGAGGGTGGGCATGGAGTGACGCTGTAGGAGAGCCTGCTGATCAATTTCTCTATCTGGATAAACATTATCAATTTTGAACGATAATTTTTTTAAAAATCTACGATAAATCCGGTCCAATGCCATGGATTGATTTAAAGTGGAAGGAAACCAAATTATGCCAGCATACTCAACTTTGCTTAAAACTAAGGCAGAGAACAAAGATTTTAATACAGTAATATCTTTAAACATTTTGGATATTCTAATAATGAAGTTTACAGTCCTGCTAGCAGAGCGACACACATTGTTTGTATGTTCAAGAAAAACAAAATTAGAGCAAAAAGTTACACCAAGATCTGTTATTGAAGGATTATGAACAAGATTAACTGCCTGCATTATATACGAATAACTTATTTTGTTGATACGGCGCGTATAGGTTACAGAACAACATTTACTGGTATTTAATTTTAATTTATGTTTATTACACCAATCAACCATGTTATCAATATTACTCTGAAGTAGTGAGCAATCGTTGAAAGAATTAATTTTGATGAATATTTTTATATCATCCGCATAAGCAAGTACTTCACATGTAAAAGATCGAATAAGTTCATCAATGAATATAATAAATAAGAGTGGGCCTAGGTTAGAACCTTGGGGTACGCCACAGGTTGATTGAAAGGGGCAGGATGAGAAATCATTATAAGTAACATAACATTGACGATTATTCAAAAATGAGTGCAGTAAATTGACAGGACGGGGCTGCACCTAAAGCACTAAATTTATTTAATAGTAAACCATGGTCTATAGTATCGAAAGCACTTGAAAAATCAGTGTAAATTACGTCAACTTGGCTACATTCATCGATAGTTTCAGAGACAAACTAAGAAAAGGACGCTAGATTTGTAACCGTTGAGCGTCCACGCATAAAACCGTGCTGATTAGGCGAAATAAAAGAATAAACATTATTGTATATAATGCGGTATATTACAATTTAAAAAATCTTACTAAAGTTATTTAAAACTGAAATAGGGCGGTAATTGCTAATAATAGTGTAACACGTTTGCTTAGCGGCACCCCTTTTGTTTAAATTATTGGAGCCGGACGTCAAGATTAGTTATGGATCTTGCGTTCAGAACTTTCATGTTTGTAAAGTATCCTATTTTTTTTTTGTAAATTTCTAAATTGCTTTTCGAAGTTAAAGTCTTTGTTAGATTTTTGGGATGGGTTTAGTTCTTGACATTTTGTGAAAATTATTGGGTGTTGTAAAAGTATTTTTAAAAGTATAAAATTACAAAAGCAAAGTGCTAGAAAAGACGGATGTTCTCAGCAGGGAAGAGCAATTTGAGTAATTTGGTTGAGTAACTTTTGTCACACAGACGATGTGAAACGCCGTTAGGAATTCACTTCTCCCCTGTAACACTCGAAAAGTTTCTCAGTTACTTGACCAATTATATCGTGTTAATTTTTAAGTTAGCCAATAAGGGTATGAGGGTTGGACTTCCTTGTTGGAAGTGGGGTGCAAATCTAGAAAAGATGATTTTGAGATGATCTCATCTCGAGGAGTCTTGATCTGACTGTTGATTGTGACGTTGTTCTATTTTCCATTCGGCTGTTCTAATTATCTTAGTGACTTATAAATTTTTGTTGTTTTTGTGACTAAAGTAATTGTTGAAGTCTGCGTTCTCCCAAGTTGATTAGAGTGTTAATCCAAATTTAATAATTTTTCTTTGTGTTTCTTCAGTAGTGTGTTAGTTTAATAATAAAGTGCTTCATTCGAGGCCGACCTGTGATGAAAAGTAAGTAGCCTAACAGATTACTTGATTCTTGGTAGTTGGTGTTGAATACTTAGCCTGATAGCAATTCAATAAGCTTAAAGCTTATTCTGAGGTCGCCCTTTTAAAAAAATTATTTACTTTTATGGTACCGTCCTTTAAACTGTAGTCGTCACGATCAGTAGTCATTAGTTCGTGTATTGTTGTTTACGTTTTATTATTGTGTAAATAAATAAGTTCATCTACCAGTTCTCAGTTTTATTTGTTTAAGTTCTCCCAAGTATTTTCAGTTATTGCGGAAGAGTAAGTATTCTGTGTGAATATTGTTTATTTTGTGAATTAATCTTTTTCATACTCTTTGTATTGAGTCCTGCTATCCGAGGACTTTTAAAACACGGATAGTGGTGGCAGCGATACCCTTGATCCAAATTAAGTTTTACATTGATTAAATTAGTGTTTCACTTGCGGGTCAAGTATTTAAACAAACCGTTTTAAACGGGTAACAGGAAAGAGTTATATATTAAAATTGCACCTCGCATCCTGTTATATAAAAGTGGTGAACAGCGGTGGGATCTAAAGTTTTTCTTTCGCGAAGAACTAGCCACTCAAACCAGTATAAAATCATCAAATTGTTTTCAAAATTGATATAGATAGAGTTGTAATTAATACTGTGTGTGTTAATTGTCATAGAGGTAGTTGTCGTGCCTTTTAAAACGACAAGAGAGTTTTTGTTACGCGCCAGTAAATACTTGGAGTATTTATTACGGTCAAGCAGGTAGTTGCCAAGCCTTTAAATTGGTAAGAGTTGTAAAACAATAAATTTATTTTGGGGCGTATTGTTCAATATTGAGTAATTTAGTATGGCGCAAGAACAAATTGGTCCAGTAAATATGAATGATCAATTGTTATTAGATTACCTTGTAGCGGTATCATCCATGTCGGGAATAAACACAAAAATCCCCTTATTTTCGGGAAAACCCGACGAGAGTGTTGTTGAATTTGTGGAGAAACTTGAGAACTGTAAAGTACTGGAAAAATGGGATGAAGAGAGAACAATTAGAATGGCAAAAATAAATTTATCGGGAGACGCGACATGTTTTGTGAAAAATAATGCAAAAATTAGAAATACTAACAGCTGGAAAATATTTAAAAAGGAATTATTAGAGAGGTATCAACCTAAACAAGACTCCAGGACGGTACAAAGGGCTTTTAATAATTGCTATCAGCTTAGGGACGAAACAATATCTGCATATGTGTATAGATTGCATGCTTTAGCAAACTGTTTTATTGAGAGTGAAGAAGACAGTTCGGTTGATGCTACGGGCGTTGCTGCAGAGGCCGCGAGTAATGAAATTTCAAATTATATATACAGACAGTTGTTAAATCAGTTCACGACGGGTATATTACCACATTTGCAAAGGGACGTATTTTATGAAAACCCAAAAACGTTCGAGAAAGCGGTAGAGTTCGCGAAAAGATCGGAGACGGTGTTTAAAATGTTGCGTCGAGGTGAAGCTGAATTTGTAAATAGAGTTGCCGATGAAAGAGCTACGAGTAATGCGAGTACCAGTAGGAATGATTCACATTTGACGGAATCAATTGAAAAATTAATTCAAGTTTTGGCGTTGAATCATGCCGAGAATAAGAAATCTATACCGGATCGCGGTAATAAAAATTTTAGAAAAGGAAATTATAACAATCAACCAGGTTCGAGTACAAGTAGAGACAATAAAAATAATGTTCTTTGTTTTAAATGTCAAAAGTATGGGCATATAGCTAAAGATTGTCGGGATAATAATGTTCTTTGTTTTAAATGTCAAAAGTATGGGCATATAGCTAAAGATTGTCGGGATAATATTGTGTGTAAACGTTGTAAGAAACGCGGACATGCTATAAAAAATTGCTATGTAATGCTTCCAACGGGTAGTACACCGAAGAGTAATAAAGATCAAAGGGATAATTTAAACTAGGTTGGGCCGTCGATGTTAGTTCCGAATCTGGCGGCCCTGGCAAAGTATCGCGATCAGCCGATGTCATATCCACTCTCCCTAGTAGTGCTAACAAAAGTAAAAGGCTAAATAAAGTAGAATTAATTATTAATGGCAAACGGTTTAATTTCCTTATTGACACCGGCGCAAGTGTTAGTCTTGTTAAGCGATACGTAGTTAAGGAACAGCATGTATTTCCCCTTGCACGATCCAGAACCATTGTTGGTATTTCTGGGAAGGAACTACCTGTAATCGGATGCACTGAGGTAGAGTTGAATGTAGGCCAGTATGTTATTTTTCATAACTTTGTTGTGTGTGAAGATAGGCTTAGTTTAGCTACTGACGGGTTGCTTGGATTAGATTTTTTAACCGATTATAAGGCCCACATTAACTATGCATGCAACGAGATGCGCATTTATTCGGAGAGACTCACGATTTCAACAATTACGGAAAGTAAAAAGACCGCGAATGGGAAACAGACGAATCATGACGATCTCGAATCTCATTCTAATCCGAGTGATAAAGCAAAGATAGCCGAAAATAAGGAACTCAGTGTTCCAAAACAGAATAATATTACTTCTCTTTCAGCATCGCGTACCGCGGATAACCCTGAAACAAAAAGTTCGTTAGGTTCTTTTTGTGATAAGGAAATTTTGGTTCAAGGAAACAAAGCTTCGAGTGACAATAATTGTGTTACTCACGGGAGTATAAAAGACCAATGTCGCGAGCCAAGCCGCAAACGGTTAAAAGTCACTCACGGTACTTTAAAAGTCGAAAGTCGCAACGAGAATCGCGAAACGGAAATAGTTGTTGAAAATAATACCGAGAAAAGTAATAAAAATTGCAATAAAACTGTAGGTACATGCCAATCAAAGTTAGACAAAGAAAATGAAAATTCGAATAAAGTAGCTAGTTCGGATTGTAAAAATAAAAAGGAAACAGCAAGTAATAAACCCATTAGTGAGCACGACAATGTTGAGTTGAATAGGGCAGACAAAGACGGAAAATCTGAGTCGAGTCCTTTTTGTGCCGAAAAATCCGAAAGCGCTCCAACAAGTATATTGAAAAAGGTTCAGTTCGAGGAAATTGCGCAGGTACAGCATAATATCGTCGGTTCGCAAGGTTCAGGCAGTAGTATGCAAATACCAAACAATCCTCAAGAGTTGGAAAGAGAAAGTAAGGCTGATGCGACACTTCCAAAAAGTATATTGAAAACGGTTCAGTTCGAGGAAATTGCGCAGGTACAGCATAATATCGTCGGTTCGCAAGGTTCAGGCAGTAGTATGCAAATACCAAACAATCCTCAAGAGTTGGAAAGAGAAAGTGAGGCGGATGCGACACGTAATGAGATACGGTCGGTCCGTATCAAGGAAAGTTTCACGATACCTCCTAGGTCCGAAGCTGTGTGCTTGGCGGAAAGGAGTATTGTTCTTGGAAAAGCAGGTAGTATTTTAGTAGAGCCTGTAGAACTTTGTGTTCAAGGCGTAATAGCTGCTAGAGTTGTAGCGAGGGGCGAAGAGACCGACGTACCGGTAAAGCTCATGAATGTAACTAATGAGAATTTAGTTATACCTGCGAAAACAATCGTTGGATTCGAAGAAGATGTCACAATTGACATAGGTGATTCTGCCGAACCCAATGATTTAGTTGCATCAGTACAGGATGCAGATTTTAGAACCCTTTTCAATTTGGAACACTTGTCGCGGAATGATAGATGTAAAGTTGAGGGCGTGTTAATGGATTATAAAGATATATTTATAAGACCAGGAGTGAAATTAGGCTGTACGTCGAAAGTTAAACATCGGATTATTACCGAGGACATCCACCCTATAGCGAAAAGGCCATATAGAGTACCGTTTACGCAGAAAGAAGTTTTGCAAGAACAAATAGAAGAGTTACTGAAAGATGGCATAATTGAGGAAAGTGATTCGCCATGGTCAGCGCCTATTGATCTAGTAAATCGTGTTATGTCGGACGGTTCAACGAAAGTTAGACTGTGTGTAGATTTTCGTGCGTTAAATAAAATAACGAAGAAGGATTTCTTGCCTTTGCCGAATTTGCAAGACACAATTTCGCACATGCATGGTGCAGCGTTGTTTACAACCCTGGATTTAGCGTCGGGGTATCACCAGGTAGAGATTGCCGAGGAAGATAAAGAAAAGACTGGGTTTAGCTCACCCTGGGGGCATTATCAGTGGAACAGAATGCCTTTTGGTTTGTGTAATGCGCCAAGTACTTTTCAAAGATTAATGTATTGTGTTCTAAGCGGTTTAATTGGGGAAAAATGTTATGTCTATTTAGACGATATTTGTATATTCTCGCAAGATAATATAGATGAACATTTGTCAAAGATTAAAGACGTATTTAATAGATTGCGGAAATTCAATTTAAAATTAAAACCGAGTAAATGCGAATTCGTGCGCAGAGAGACCACGTATCTAGGCCATGTAATTTCGGGTGAAGGTGTTAAACCAGATCCATCAAAAACCCATGCAATTGAGAAATTTCCCGTACCAAAATCAGTTCGTGACCTGAGATCATTTTTGGGATTAGTTGGGTTTTACCGTAGATTTATTCCGGAATTCGCAAATACAGCTAAACCGTTAACTAAGTTGTTACAAAAAAAATGTTGAGTTTATATGGAGAGATAAAGAATTCGTTGCATTTGACAAATTACGAAATGAGTTAATTAAAGAGCCGATATTAATATATCCTGATTTTAGCCAGCCGTTTACATTAACAACAGACGCGTCAAATCTCGCCTTAGGAGCAATTTTGAGTCAAAACCGCGACGGTGTGGAACATCCAATCGCGTACGCCAGTAGAGTCCTAAACAAAGCCGAATGTAATTACCCAACAATAGAAAAAGAGTGTTTAGCAGTTATTTGGGCAGTGAAGTTTTTCAGGACCTATTTATATGGAAGACAATTCACATTAATAACGGATCATCGCCCACTTCGATGGTTAAATAGTGTAAATGACCCAAGTAGTAGATTGTTAAACTGGTCGTTAAAATTATTGGAATATGTATTCGATGTCGTTCATAAACCGGGAAAATTAAATAGTAATGCAGACGCATTATCACGAATAGAAATCCGTTGCGTGAATGATTATGAGCCCGTATGGGATCGAGACTTTATAAGGCAAGAGCAAGATAAAGATGCGGAAATTCAAAATTTGTTAAAAGTGGAAAAAAATAAATTCGGCGAATTTTATAAAGATAGAGATGGCGTAATTTATAAATTAAGAGATGAAAACGAACGCGAAGATAGACTAGTTGCTCCAACTAGTATGATTAATAAAATATTGAGATCGCATCATGACTTACCACATGCAGGGCATCCAGGCTTTGAGAAAACCTATAATTTGATTAAAAAGAAATTCTTTTGGAAAGATATGGGTAAGCAAGTAAAAGATTATTGTGTTCGGTGCTTGTCGTGTAACCAAAGGAAAACATCACCCCATCACAGGCCAGCCCCCTTGCAGAAGTTCAGTGAACTTAGTAAGCCGTTTGAGCGAACGGCCATGGATATCGTAGGTCCGTTTGAAGGAACCTGTAGAGGCAATAAATATATTTTGACGTTTATTGATGCTTTCACGCGTTGCCCAGAAGCAATTGCTCTACCTGATGACAAAGCGGAGACAGTCGCTAATGCGTTTATCACGCAGATAATTTCACGGCATGGCGTACCTAAGCAGCTATTGACAGATAGAGGGACAAATTTTCTATCCAAATTATTTAAGAGTGTGTGTGAAACATTTGGCATTAAGAAATTACAAACAACAGCGTATCATCCGATGGAAAACGGTGCTATCGAGCGGTTTCATAGAACTTTTTCAGACACTATGTCACATTATATTAGTAGCGATCACAAAGACTGGGACTTGAAGATTCCGTTTGTATTAATGGCCATCAGAAATTCAGTGCATAATTCGACGGGTGAAACTCCGTTTTTCTTAATGTATGGCCGGGAATTTGAGATTCCGTGTGAAGATAATTTAGCTCCATTAGAGAAGGAGAATAAAACTGATTATAGTCAAACTATCGAGAATAGGCTGAAAGATGCTTATCAAGTCGTTAAAGAGCGAATTAATAAGGCACAGAATAGAAATCAGGCTCAGTACAATATTAAAGCAGCAGAACGCAACCTTCGAGTTGGAGATTTAGTTTTCTTACACAACGAGGTAGTAAAACCTGGATTAAGTAAAAAGTTTGTAAAGCCATGGATAGGGCCGTACAAGATTATTAAGCAGACCAGTCCTGTAAACTTCGTGATCCAGAGCGCCACAGGCGGTAAAGAAATGGTGGTTAATGTTAACCGATTAAAATTGTACTTGGAGCCGAATTTTAAAGAGTTAGAGAAAGTTAGTAGGCCAGTTCCGCGTGAAACCGATATGAAAAAGTTTGATTACGTGTATACACCGCGAAAATATGATCACGTTGAACGGGAAAACGACCGTACGGTTAGAGTACCGGAAGTTAGCAGAGCGCAAAGTTTAGAGTCGCTAAACGAACCAGGCGGTTGTACCGTAACCGTCGAAGTCGAAGTTCATAGCCCACCAAAAGAAGTTAATGACAGGCAGGTAGAAATCACCGAAACGCCGCGCGGTAGATATGCATTACGTAGTCGTGGTAGGGTTCCGAATGAACCATGGATTTCTAGAAGTCGGATATAATTCCGCAGCATTTTTATTCATGTATTGTTCGTGTGTTAATCATGTTTGCTTACAGTGCTCGGAGGTCTAGTCTTGCTTGTGATTCTTTGTATAAGCACAGCCAGGGTCTGGAATGGACAAGGGGCTAGTGTTTATAAAAGAAGAGGTGTTGTTAACCGGCGAGCGACAATTGGATTTTGACGACTGATATCAATCTGAGTGATTGCCGGATCGTGTTGGAGGCATTTGAAGAGGTCCTACACAATGTGATGCAGCTGGACATCAAACTAGGACTGGATATGGAACCATCAACCAAGACTGCCCTCAATGAAATAGTAAGTAGAGAATTAAGTATTAAATAAACGCGGATTAATTAATGTGGGTGGTAACATATTAAAGTTTTTATTTGGTACGGCGGACAATAATGACTTACAAGAAATTAATAATAATTTGCATGAATAGTAATAGTGAAAGTATGAGGGCCGTGATTCTGCCGAGGGTTTTATGGTTTTAGGACCGCCTGGAAAGGCGCCCAGCAGAGGCCATTGTAGCGTAGCCACAACAAGGGAGACGAGCGAGCAACTTCAAAGTGTGGAGGTCAACGCGGTGTTCAGGCCATGCCAGGTATCCCGTGGCACGTGCCAGAAGCCCCAGTCATCGCCAATACTCTGTGTATGGATGGAATTGATAAATTATATTCCCTTCAGGAAGATAATTTATTTTAAGGGAAAAGGGAAAGTTGTAACACGTTTGCTTAGCGGCACCCCTTTTGTTTAAATTATTGGAGCCGGACGTCAAGATTAGTTATGGATCTTGCGTTCAGAACTTTCATGTTTGTAAAGTATCCTATTTTTTTTTTTGTAAATTTCTAAATTGCTTTTCGAAGTTAAAGTCTTTGTTAGATTTTTGGGATGGGTTTAGTTCTTGACATTTTGTGAAAATTATTGGGTGTTGTAAAAGTATTTTTAAAAGTATAAAATTACAAAAGCAAAGTGCTAGAAAAGACGGATGTTCTCAGCAGGGAAGAGCAATTTGAGTAATTTGGTTGAGTAACTTTTGTCACACAGACGATGTGAAACGCCGTTAGGAATTCACTTCTCCCCTGTAACACTCGAAAAGTTTCTCAGTTACTTGACCAATTATATCGTGTTAATTTTTAAGTTAGCCAATAAGGGTATGAGGGTTGGACTTCCTTGTTGGAAGTGGGGTGCAAATCTAGAAAAGATGATTTTGAGATGATCTCATCTCGAGGAGTCTTGATCTGACTGTTGATTGTGACGTTGTTCTATTTTCCATTCGGCTGTTCTAATTATCTTAGTGACTTATAAATTTTTGTTGTTTTTGTGACTAAAGTAATTGTTGAAGTCTGCGTTCTCCCAAGTTGATTAGAGTGTTAATCCAAATTTAATAATTTTTCTTTGTGTTTCTTCAGTAGTGTGTTAGTTTAATAATAAAGTGCTTCATTCGAGGCCGACCTGTGATGAAAAGTAAGTAGCCTAACAGATTACTTGATTCTTGGTAGTTGGTGTTGAATACTTAGCCTGATAGCAATTCAATAAGCTTAAAGCTTATTCTGAGGTCGCCCTTTTAAAAAAATTATTTACTTTTATGGTACCGTCCTTTAAACTGTAGTCGTCACGATCAGTAGTCATTAGTTCGTGTATTGTTGTTTACGTTTTATTATTGTGTAAATAAATAAGTTCATCTACCAGTTCTCAGTTTTATTTGTTTAAGTTCTCCCAAGTATTTTCAGTTATTGCGGAAGAGTAAGTATTCTGTGTGAATATTGTTTATTTTGTGAATTAATCTTTTTCATACTCTTTGTATTGAGTCCTGCTATCCGAGGACTTTTAAAACACGGATAGTGGTGGCAGCGATACCCTTGATCCAAATTAAGTTTTACATTGATTAAATTAGTGTTTCACTTGCGGGTCAAGTATTTAAACAAACCGTTTTAAACGGGTAACAGGAAAGAGTTATATATTAAAATTGCACCTCGCATCCTGTTATAATAGCCTTATCATTCTTTTTGAAGACTGGAGTTATCCTTGTTTGTTTCCAGAGTTCTGGGAAAGTTGAGCTAACTATAGCTAAATTAATTATTAAAACCAGTGGTTGCGCTAAAACAAACCTAGTATCTATTATAAGGAAACTCGGAATCTGATCTTCACCGGCTGTAAATTTATTAGAGAATGAGGACATAATAGATAAAAGATCTTCTTCAGCTACACGAGGAAAAGAGAATGATGAGTGAAATGTGAAATCAGAAGTGAAGTATTTAGCGAAGGCATCAACTCTATCTTGAGAATTACTATCCTCACATTTCTCGTCACGAAGTTTACCAGGGATACGAGTAGTTCCTTGTTTTAATCTAACATATTTCCAAACATCTGACGGTTGATTTTTAATGTTAGTTTCAGCACATTGCACAAATGAACTACATACTTCCTGAATCTCAATTTTGGTAAGAGATCTTAATCTTTTGAATTCACCAAGATAATATGGATTTCTAAATTTTAGCCATTTTTTCCTATAATACTCCTTACTCATAATATTATATTTGATTTGAGAAGTAAATCAAGGTGGAAAATTTGATTTCTTAAACGTAAATTTGGGGACAGACTCATTAATGATGGAATATAAGCTTTTATAAAATTGATTAAGCGCAAGATTAACATCTGAATGTTCTTTGAGAAATAACCAATCTGTATTGAAAATGTCGTCGTATAGTTTAATTAGGTTTGCTCTACGAAAGTTGTACTGAGCGTTATTAGCAGATGGAAACTTTGTTTGTTTTACAATTGGTTCAATATCAAAGTCCAATACTAAAGCTGGATGATAAACGTGAGGTGTGCGGTCTTCAAGTACCAATGAAGTATCAGATTTATTTACTATCAATTTAGCATTTGGCCAGTCTTTTATTTAATTCTTGTTTTATTGCTTTATAATATTCAATTTGACGAGGTGTTTTGTCTCTAGATATATTAATGTTGGACCATTTTTCAATAGGTTTTAATTTATTAGAATTACGCAAAATTTTATTAACATCATCCCTGGAAGAAAGAAACATTTTAATTGGACGAGGGCGCGAAGAAGTAGCATCGAATCTACCCAAACAAATAGTTTTAATAATAGTAGCTTCAACACCAGTATCACCTAATAACTCCTTAGTTAAGTTAACATTTAAATTTATTTGTTCCTGTTTGGAAGGAGAATTAGCTTCCGGAGAACCAAAAATCATAATAATTTTTGATCTATGTTCACGTTCAGATATTTCATTAATTATATCTTCTGTTACAAATATGGAAGACTGATTAGAATTAGTATTGTTATTTTTTAATTCTAAAATATCCTTCTGCAAATTGAGGATGATACTTATTAAGCCTTCCAATTCATTCCCGACCTTGATACAATTTGAACATTTCCATTTACAGAGGCTGTGGAAGGAGAAAGTTAGTTACATAAATAGGCAGACAGTGAGTTGAACGGTGTAACTTCTGTCTGAGCAGTTGAATATACAGACACTGTTGAGTTAGTTGAGTATATAGACTCTGTGGAAGTCGGTAGGTGGACAGTTGAACGTGATATAAATATATAATGACATAAATATAGTGATATAAATATCGCGTAAAATCCACAAGAGTCTGCAACAGCCGTATGACGAATCCGGCCTTTGTAAATTTATAAAAGAAGACTTGGCAGAAAATTTTCGAAAATTACAACAAAAAGTAGAAGAAAATTAATACAATTTTTTAGAAAATTAAGGCAAG
>OY720455.1:32832758-32840258 GCA_963082715.1 Harpalus rubripes | reverse complement strand
TATTAGTATTAGTATTAGTATTAGTATTAGTATTAGTATTAGTATTAGTATTAGTATTAGTATTAGTATTAGTATTAGTATTAGTATTAGTATTAGTATTAGTATTAGTATTAGTATTAGTATTAGTATTAGTATTAGTATTAGTATTAGTATTAGTATTAGTATTAGTATTAGTATTAGTATTAGTATTAGTATTAGTATTTGTATTTGTATTTGTATTTGTATTTGTATTTGTATTTGTATTTGTATTTGTATTTGTATTTGTATTTGTATTAGTATTAGTATTAGTATTTGTATTTGTATTTGTATTAGTATTAGTATTAGTATTAGTATTAGTATTAGTATTAGTATTAGTATTAGTATTAGTATTAGTATTAGTATTAGTATTAGTATTAGTATTAGTATTAGTATTAGTATTAGTATTAGTATTAGTATTAGTATTAGTATTAGTATTAGTATTAGTATTAGTATTTGTATTTGTATTTGTATTAGCATTAGCATTAGCATTAGCATTAGCATTAGCATTAGTATTAGTATTAGTATTAGTATTAGTATTAGTATTAGTATTAGTATTAGTATTAGTATTAGTATTAGTATTAGTATTAGTATTAGTATTAGTATTAGTATTAGTATTAGTATTAGTATTAGTATTAGTATTAGTATTAGTATTAGTATTAGTATTAGTATTAGTATTAGTATTTAGTATTAGTATTAGTATTAGTATTAGTATTAGTATTAGTATTAGTATTAGTATTAGTATTAGTATTAGTATTAGTATTAGTATTAGTATTAGTATTAGTATTAGTATTAGTATTAGTATTAGTATTAGTATTAGTATTAGTATTAGTATTAGTATTAGTATTAGTATTAGTATTAGTATTAGTATTAGTATTAGTATTAGTATTAGTATTAGTATTAGTATTAGTATTAGTATTAGTATTAGTATTAGTATTAGTATTAGTATTAGTACTAGCCTAACCTCGGCTTCGCCGAGTTTACCCTAGGGCTCCGCCGATAGTGTTTTATGATAGACTATACGTACATCCAATCTGTCTACGCACAATTTAAACCAAAGTGCTAACGCCAGCAGTCTTGTCAGATACCTAAATTCTCTCAAACGATTTAACTTTATGCATAAAACAAAAGCCAATGAACGTGTCAGCAATTTTGACACATGTATCTTACAGTCCTTAATTAGACCTCTCTCATTTGATACTAAACACGACATATTTCTAACATCTTTATGCACAAAACAAAAGCCGAATGAGATGTCTAATTGTTAACACTTCCATATCAGCAGACAAAATTTTAGTTGATCCCAATCACGACAGGCAGAAAACTTTTCATTTAATACCGAACAAAATATATTTCTGACAAACAACAAGAAATGTTTTGTCAAGGACTATCATGGAGAAATGTCAAAAATACGACAGCTCAGTCGGCTACCGTTTTCTTGCAAAAAGTTGTCAATAATATTTCAGAAGTATAATCAAAAAATGCAGTTAAATATAATTTTTCGACATACCTACATACCAGGTGGCACTCCAAATCCGTTACATAGGCATTTAACATGGAAAAACAGTTTTTCCTCGCGCGTTGCTTTCCAAATTATTTTTGAAAAAATACTTCAAATAAAAGTTGTAGATCATGAAATTCTGCATTTGAATCAAGAAAAAATTAATTGTGCATGCATTGTAACGGCAGAAATTGCAAATGAAAATATCGAAAATCACGTCAAAAATAGTGATAGCCATAAAATTAAAACAAACAACATAACAAATGTAATTTTTTATGTGATTAAAAGTCTCAATATTTGACAGTTAAAACATCAATCATTTGTTTGTCTGTTTGTTTTAATTCCATGGCTAGTGCTATTAAACTAAAATTTTCATATTTAATTTCTAGAGTTACTAAACATAGGAAATGGATTTTGTTTATTAATTTGAAAGTAGAATTTTATGCTCTACAACTTTTATTTGAATAATTTTTTTCTATAATAATTTGGGGGGCAACGCGTTACGGAAAACTGTTTTACCACGTTAAATGCTTATGTATACAAAGTGATTGGTAGGAACTGATAAAAACATATATTGAAATGAACAAATGCTGCGCGTTTTATGCGAGCAAACAGGACAAAATGTCTTAATTACAGGATAAATACAGTGAGTTCAAAAAATTCGGTGTAGGCTATGTACAAAGAGACGTATGTCAATTAATTAAATGTCAATTTGACTTAAAATACTGTCAAAAATGTTTTGCAAAGAAATCAAAGCTTTTCAAATTAGAAAACGGCGAATGTCGATAAACTGTATCCTTTGACAACTTGACTTTTGAATTGAATATTGATCAGACACACGTTTCTCTGTTCATAGCCTACTCTGAGTTAGGATTTTTTTTGAACACACTGCATAAACATAATATTAATAACACGTCTATGAGTACACAATACTAAATTTAAAGGTAAAAATAAATCAAACAAAACTCAAAAATGTGATATTTTAATTCCAAAGTAAACAATTAGTTACAAAATGTAGAAAAGTAAGTAGTTACATTACATTAATAAAGTTTGGATTGTTATTAAAGGGGAAAAATGCAAGACTCATAGGTATACAAGATTACTTTTGTGGCTTATGTTGTATGATTATGGCCCAGTTGCATAAAATATTGTTAACTTTAATCACATTGTTAACTTTGACAAGACTTCTTTTTCATTGTATTTTTGATACGTATCCACGGTTACATTGTGCATATGATCAGATAACAACGTTTTATGGCCCTATGTAATTATAAAGATTTTTTACTAATTGGCAATAAAAGAATTTTAAAGTAGATAATTCAGAACGTATTATAACAAAATGAAATGCAGATTAAAATCTGTACCGTTTTAAGATAGATATTGAATTATGGTGCACTCTCCACGCCAGCAATGAGTGCCCGTGAGGTGACGCCTGGTAAACGCACTCACGGTACAAATATGTCATCATCATTACCGATATCTGCGTACAAAGCAGATTGATCGGTAATATGCCGTGATGATATATTTATTTATTTATTGAATTATGTTTAATGTGAAATAATTTTAAACGTAATGTAAGAAAATGAATTGCAAAAAAGAACAGATTAAAACAAACCATCTAAAATTATTGAATTGACTTGTTCCAAACATTAAGGCATGATTTATCGATTTTGATATTCATTATGTCTTTCTCAGCCTGACATTTTGTTAAATCTATTTACAAAATAAAATATATAAATTAACAATAAACATACGTCTTAAAATAGGTAAAATAGGTATAGCCTTGTACAGAGTTCCTTTATGGTGCCCTCCTTCCTTATTTTTATTTTTTATTCTGTAGTGTTTAATCCTTTGTCCTGTGTTTAGCACCAAATCTTTTTGGGTTTCATTTAAACACGTATATTCTGTTTTGCATGTTTACTTCCAGACTATGTTTTTAGTGTTGATACGACATGCATAATTTGTCATTAACATATCAAATATGACATGACAATGTTTATCTTTTTAATTTTGTACATAGATTGTGATATTATTCCTACCTTTCTGATCCTTTTCGACGTGTTTCCTTACACATTTTCCAAAATTCTATTTACAAAATAAAATATTTAACATAATAATAAACATGGCTTAAAATCATTACATATACCTACCTTGTTAAATTCATCATCTTTTCTTTAATTATTACATATTATTTAAACATTTTATTGCATTTAAAAGGAAGAAAACAGATAATTTGTCGTCATTGACATTGACATAACAGCGTTTATCGTCTTAAATTTTCAAGGAAAACTGTGATCATTACTGTGAAAAATATTGTTTAGTTAGGAATATTTGTTTCTTACCTAGTTACTTATGACATATTTGGCAACACTGTTCAAGTACATATGAAACGTCAAAATTTATAATTTTTAGTTAAAATGTTTTAGGCCTTTTTTACCTGTGCGGATATAATTGCCCATTCTCAAAATTTATAATTATGCATTAAACTTCTTTCAAATTGTCTCCATTTCATAAATATTTCCATTTAAAGGTTCAAAATGACATGACAAACATGGCGTTCTTCGTCTTAAATTTTTCAAAGAGAACTGTGATCATTACAGTGACCTATTGTTTCTGTCCCAATTTTCAATCTTTAATAATTTTTTACTCCAAAACTATGCAACCTACAGAAATTCGTCCCATTAGAAGGGCCCTGAAGCCAATCATTTCCTACAATTTGATACAAATTTCATGAAAATCGGTCGCACCGTTTAAGCTGTAGCCTCGTCTAAAGTTTGGAAATCGGCTTTTTGATTAAAGAATATATAGAAAGATCCTCTAACTGTTTAGTATATAGGATTAGTATTAGTATTAGTATTAGTATTAGTATTAGTATTAGTATTAGTATTAGTATTAGTATTAGTATTAGTATTAGTATTAGTATTAGTATTAGTATTAGTATTAGTATTAGTATTAGTATTAGTATTAGTATTAGTATTAGTATTAGTATTAGTATTAGTATTAGTATTAGTATTAGTATTAGTATTAGTATTAGTATTAGTATTAGTATTAGTATTAGTATTAGTATTAGTATTAGTATTAGTATTAGTATTAGTATTAGTATAAGTATTAGTATAAGTATTAGTATTAGTATTAGTATTGGTATTAGTATTAGTATAAGTATTAGTATTAGTATTAGTATAAGTATTAGTATTAGTATTAGTATTAGTATTAGTATTAGTATTAGTATTAGTATTAGTATTAGTATTAGTATTAGTATTAGTATTAGTATTAGTATTAGTATTAGTATTAGTATTAGTATTAGTATTAGTATTAGTATTAGTATTAGTATTAGTATTAGTATTAGTATTAGTATAAGTATTAGTATAAGTATTAGTATTAGTATTAGTATTGGTATTAGTATAAGTATTAGTATAAGTATTAGTATAAGTATTAGTATTAGTATTAGTATTGGTATTAGTATTAGTATTAGTATTAGTATAAGTATAAGTATTAGTATAAGTATTAGTATAAGTATTAGTATTAGTATTAGTATTAGTATTAGTATTAGTATTAGTATTAGAATTAGTATTAGTATTAGTATTAGTATTAGTATTAGTATTAGTATTAGTATTAGTATTAGTATTAGTATTAGTATAAGTATAAGTATTAGTATTAGTATTAGTATTAGTATAAGTATAAGTATAAGTATTAGTATTAGTATTAGTATTAGTATTAGTATTAGTATTAGTATTAGTATTAGTATTAGTATTAGTATTAGTATTAGTATTAGTATTAGTATTAGTATTAGTATAAGTATAAGTATAAGTATTAGTATTAGTATTAGTATTAGTATTAGTATTAGTATTAGTATTAGTATTAGTATAAGTATAAGTATTAGTATTAGTATAAGTATAAGTATTAGTATTAGTATTAGTATTAGTATTAGTATTAGTATTAGTATTAGTATTAGTATTAGTATTAGTATTAGTATTAGTATTAGTATTAGTATTAGTATTAGTATTAGTATTAGTATTAGTATTAGTATTAGTATTAGTATTAGTATTAGTATTAGTATTAGTATTAGTATTAGTATTAGTATTAGTATTAGTATTAGTATTAGTATTAGTATTAGTATTAGTATTAGTATTAGTATTAGTATTAGTATTAGTATTAGTATTAGTATTAGTATTAGTATTAGTATTAGTATTAGTATTAGTATTAGTATTAGTATTAGTATTAGTATTAGTATTAGTATCAGTATTAGTATTAGTATTAGTATTAGTATTAGTATTAGTATTAGTATTAGTATTAGTATTAGTATTAGTATCAGTATCAGTATTAATATCAGTATCAGTATCAGTATGAGTATGAGTATCAGTATCAGTATCAGTATCAGTATCAGTATGAGTATGAGTATCAGTATCAGTATCAGTATCAGTATCAGTATCAGTATCAGTATCAGTATCAGTATCAGTATCAGTATCAGTATCAGTATGAGTATCAGTATCAGTATCAGTATCAGTATCAGTATCAGTATCAGTATCAGTATCAGTATCAGTATCAGTATCAGTATCAGTATCAGTATCAGTATCAGTATCAGTATCAGTATCAGTATCAGTATCAGTATCAGTATCAGTATCAGTATAAGTATCAGTATCAGTATCAGTATCAGTATCAGTATCAGTATCAGTATCAGTATCAGTATCAGTATCAGTATCAGTATCAGTATCAGTATCAGTATCAGTATCAGTATCAGTATCAGTATCAGTATCAGTATTAGTATAAGTATCAGTATCAGTATTAGTATTAGTATCAGTATCAGTATCAGTATCAGTATCAGTATCAGTATCAGTATCAGTATCAGTATCAGTATCAGTATCAGTATCAGTATCAGTATCAGTATCAGTATCAGTATCAGTATCAGTATCAGTATCAGTATCAGTATCAGTATCAGTATCAGTATCAGTATCAGTATCAGTATCAGTATTAGTATCAGTATCAGTATTAGTATCAGTATTAGTATCAGTATCAGTATCAGTATTAGTATCAGTATCAGTATTAGTATCAGTATCAGTATCAGTATTAGTATTAGTATCAGTATCAGTATCAGTATCAGTATTAGTATTAGTATCAGTATTAGTATCAGTATCAGTATCAGTATCAGTATCAGTATCAGTATCAGTATCAGTATCAGTATCAGTATCAGTATCAGTATCAGTATCAGTATTAGTATTAGTATCAGTATCAGTATTAGTATAAGTATCAGTATCAGTATTAGTATTAGTATCAGTATCAGTATCAGTATCAGTATCAGTATCAGTATCAGTATCAGTATCAGTATCAGTATCAGTATCAGTATCAGTATCAGTATCAGTATCAGTATCAGTATCAGTATCAGTATCAGTATCAGTATCAGTATCAGTATCAGTATCAGTATCAGTATCAGTATCAGTATCAGTATCAGTATCAGTATCAGTATCAGTATTAGTATCAGTATTAGTATCAGTATCAGTATCAGTATTAGTATCAGTATCAGTATTAGTATCAGTATCAGTATCAGTATCAGTATTAGTATCAGTATCAGTATCAATGTCAGTATCAGTATTAGTATTAGTATCAGTATTAGTATCAGTATCAGTATCAGTATCAGTATTAGTATCAGTATTAGTATCAGTATCAGTATTAGTATTAGTATCAGTATCAGTATCAGTATTAGTATCAGTATCAGTATTAGTATCAGTATCAGTATCAGTATCAGTATTAGTATCAGTATCAGTATTAGTATCAGTATCAGTATCAGTATCAGTATTAGTATCAGTATCAGTATTAGTATTAGTATCAGTATCAGTATCAGTATCAGTATCAGTATTAGTATCAGTATTAGTATTAGTATCAGTATTAGTATTAGTATCAGTATTAGTATTAGTATTAGTATTAGTATTAGTATTAGTATTAGTATCAGTATTAGTATTAGTATTAGTATTAGTATTAGTATTAGTATC